>JAVIAB010000139.1:93458039-94111071 GCA_032433765.1 Megaustenia siamemsis | reverse complement strand
ATTTATATATATTTATAACGACCCCTTGATGTAGTCAAAACTTAATGTTTTACATGTTTTTAAGTTAAAATAGCGAGTAAAAATCCATACAGGGTAAAATTGACGTGTTTTTGCACGCTTTCGCCGTGGTTTTTTTGACACAATTAGACACTTGAGATATTGTGTGTTCCATTTCCGTTCATTCATAGGTATAGACGTGGAACGATAACATTTATCATGAGTCTTAAAATGAAATTCTGCTGTTTACAAAACATTGCAATAAAAATGTATGACTATTTTTGCAAAGAGGCTAAACGAGGAAGATTATTTCATTCTTTAGAAAACCCTGAGAATAGGACAAGGCCATTTTGGATTTATCTAAACGGTCATTTAATCGCTGGATTCAAGCACGTGACCGTCAATGTTCAAAATATACAAAATCACAAGGAAGAGCAAAAATGTTGGATAATTTCGACAGTGAACTTATTAGAAGTGAAATTCGCAAAATGTTGGGTATGAATGAAACTGTTACAATAAGAAATTAAAAATTTCGCTGAAAAAGAACAATAGTATTGAAATATCAAAGTCTACATTATGGAGGAATGTGTGAGCTGCAGGCTTTACATTCAGAAAGTATTCCAATGGACGAAACATCATCTGTGAGAAGCCACATATAGTAGTCATGAGAAGCAAGTACTTACGTGAAGTAAAAGAGGTGCGCAAGCAAGGTTATGATATTGTGTGCTTGGATGAAACATGGATCAATGCTCACCACACTAACCAAAGGGAATGGCAGTCATCAGATGGAAAGATTAAGAGATTAATACCTAGCAGCAAAGGACAAGCGCTTGATAATTGCTCATGCAGGTAGTCGACAACATGGACTAATACAGAATGCAGAGCTCATTTTTCTTTCAAAATCCATAGACAATCCGGATTATCACTCTGAGATGAATGATCACATATTTAGACATTGGATTGAAAATTCTGTTCTCCCATCACTATATCGACCATCTTGCCTAATAATGGACAATGCAGCGTACCACAACATTGTTGCACTTGAAGATAAAAGTCCCGACGTCATCCAGTACAAAGATGCTATTAAGATATGGCTCACAAAGGAGCACATACAATTTAATAACATGTACTTAAAACCTGAATTACTATCTCTAGTAAAGCAAAAACAAAGGACAAAGATTTTTCAAATAGATAAGACTATCCAAGAGCACGGTCATATAAGTTTGAGGTTGCCACCTTACCATGCTCATTTAAATCCAATAGAACTAATCTGGGCAAAATTAAAAGGACAAGTGGCAGATGAAAATACAACATTCAAAATATGCGATGTAAAGACTCTTGCTAATCTCGCTTTATTAAATATAGACAAAGATTATTGGGCTAAATGTGAAAACCACGTCTTAAAACAGGAAGAGGAATATTGGAAAAATGATGGTTTGAGGAATGTTCAACCCCAAACAGTTATTAATCTTTTAGACTCGTCTGATTCAGAATGAAAGTATATAGCCCCCACAATGTTGGCCCCTATATTACCTTAAATTAGTTCAACAAACGGTCCTTTTCAGGCCCACACAACTATGAAAATTGGACATACAGGTATACCTTGATATTATCGTCCGTCCTCGAACTGAGAAGACAATAATTCTCCTGGTATTTCCCCATTACGGCCACGCCTTTACCTAGTGAAAATTAATCATAGACCAGCAACTACGGTAATTTCTATTATTTAGGGCTTCACAATTTACAATTTTTACAAACATCAATGAAATTCGCCGCTTTAAGAAAACTGCAGCTGCAAGATATTTGTTAAATATACATTTAAAGGGTCTTTTGCATTCTAATAACATTTGGAAAATTTCAACAGTTTTTAACAAACGGTTACTGAGCAATAGCGTTTTGAAGTTGGGCAAGTGATTTGAAACGAGCTATAGTAGAGTTATCCACGAGAGAAGCTGTTCGACAAAAACAAAACCTCAAAAAAATACACAATAGCCTCCATTAGACCGTCTGACAAGATGAAAAGAGCCATATGTAAATATATATATATATATAGGCAGTGTTGATGTCAAATTCACAACCCAAAAGATGCAAGAGAAAGGAGACAAGGCCGGGTACCGCGGGTACACCTTGCCCGTTCTGTGGATGGATCTGTCTGTCCAGGATTGGCAAATTCATCCATGAGAAAAGATGTTCAGTAAAGCAGCACCCAGTATGAGACACTAATGCTTTACCAAACTATTGACTTATCATGATTGCTTGCTACCAGCCGTCTGTCAAGACGACAAAGGCCATATAAATATGTGGTTAGTGAATTGGCCAAGTTAGGACAAGAGGTCGGGTTCGATCCTCATCGATGGCTTTCACGTTCACCCAGCCTTAAATGGGTACCAGAATTTTTTCTGGAAAAATACAGTGGCACAGGCGTAATACCGACCACATTACCCCAAAATTCATGTGCTGGCAACAATTATGGTCACTACACCATTTCCGTTTACGTGATGGGCTCTTTACTTTTTCTTTTCTAAGTTCAAGCTTGTAAATTGCTTTTTTCTAGTTTTCAAAATGTTTGGAAATGTGGTGTTACTGTTATTATGAATGTACTTAGGAGTAGCACTAACAATACGACCACGCTTATTATCTTTCTGAATAGTAGAAACATAGTCAACCATGAGGAAGTCATGTACTGCTTAGTCTACATTCGAATATACCCTCCTCGGCACATCCCTTTTGCATAGATGAGGCCAGGGTACATCAACCTATAGAAGCTGCTCGTTAGTGCCAGGAAACAAACACATTTACCTGGGTGACCGTTATTAACCACTTAGAGGGTTCAATCGGTATCGTGCATGTTAAATCCAAGTACACACTAACAGTTCTGGTATTTGTTATGTAGCGGTTAACGCTCTTACTTCACGTATCAGTTATGTTTAGCGCATTCTCAATTAGTTTGTTAATTCGTTGGTTGGTTGATTTGATTTGTTATTAGTTGGCCAGTTAAATAGTTAGTAAATAAGGTAGATAGTTCGTTCTTTCTCGGGCTGAAGACAGTACATAGAGCAGAAATAACAAATCCCCACTGTGTCGATACATTGCTAGGTTTTGTAGGCCATGTTGTGTTCTTAAATCCATAGTTAAGCCATTAATTGTTCCTTATAATTTCGTTTGGTCTTCCTCGTTTTCTCTTGTCACCGCTGCGAGGAAAACCATCGATACTTATGCAGATGACTGGATACACGTATACACTGATGGTACATCTACTAAGGCCACAGAAAAAGTCGGTTATACAATTTTATAGTCCGTTCAGAAATTCATAATCACACCTGAATTAGTTTTGCGTGATAACCGTTTGTTATTTTGGTTTCAAATTCTGCATGCAATCTTAGAATATTGATGACGTAAAGATTTTGGTATTTTTTATTCCACAAACACAACAGATTTTGCACATCAGCGAACTCCTTTGATCTTTTATGACGACATCACACAAGTTGATTCAAATTTTAGAGTTTACAGTAATCGTGTTAAATGTTTCAGTTTACTGCAATTCTTGCCAGAGGCGTATCTACATAGTGCTTAATTGTGGGTGTTGTTCGTTATGTGTATTTGCAAACATGAATTCAATTGGTTACAATTAGTCTTGTCCTTCGGTCACCATTAGAGCCCAGGACGTCCTAACTGCAGCTGGAATTGAATTCATCTTAATTTTAATCATTCCGAATCTGACGATTCCAAGAGGTTGATAATCATTACTGGCTGGACAAGTAGTAATCCATCTCGTTTCCAGTACTCATCTTCCACACGCAGCACATGTTCAACACACTTCTTCCAGAAAGGAATGTCTTTTTTTGAGAGAGACTCGCGTGTCAGAACTTCAACATCACACATTTTAAACGTCCTGTTCTGTTCTGCAACTTGTCCTTTGACGTGAGCCCAGACAAGTTCGAATGGATTAAGGTGCGCATGATATGCAGGGAGTCGAAGAGAGGTATGGCCGTATTTCTCAATGATTTTGTCAACATGATACACCTTTTTCTTAATCGTATTCTTCACAAGTTGTAACAATTCGGGTTTTAAATATGTGTCGTCAAATTTGACATTTTCATTCGCAAGCCATGTCCTAATTTGCTCTTTTGTATTTGATGCAGTAGGCACTTTGTCTTCCTCTGATACGACATTGTGGTATGATGCATTATCCATGACTATGCATGAAGGTCTCTCCAGGATTGGTAAAAGATCGTTCTCCAACCAGTGCCTGAAAATGTTTCCATTCATTTCAGTATGGTAGTCCCTATCGTCGCGCTACTTTTTGATTGGAAAATAAGTCCCGCATCATGGACAAGGCCGTTTTCAGTTCTTCCAGCATGCGTTAATATATGCGCTGGTCTTTTCTGCTCGGAATTGTTCTTTTGAGTTTGCCATTTACTGTCTGCCATTCTTTAGCATAGGTGTGGTGTGCGTTGACCCATGATTCGTCCAAATATACAATATCATACCGTTCATTCCGCCGCTCACGGATCTGTCTCAGGTATTTCCTTCGAGCAATGACCAAGTGTGGTTTTTCACAAATAATATTCCTGCCCCCAACAGTTTTTCTGAAAGTGAAGCCGGCTCCTCGCACAATCTTCCATAGAGTACTTTTAGAAATGTCAATATTGCAGTCTGCATGCAATTTTAATTTCAAATTCCTGAGAGTAACAAGTACATTATTAGCAAACATTTTCAATATCTCAAGCTTTATGACATCCATGTCAAAGCTGTCGACTTTCCTTTTCCTTCCTTGATTGACATGAGTGCACTCTGAGTCTTGTTTAATCCAACGAGAAAATGACGATCTATTAAGACCAAGCGCGAGTTACGTTCGTCTCTCTGGGTCATGAATATCACAACATGTCATCATAACAGTGTTAACATCGGACTTTTGTATCTGCTGAATGTGATGCAGCTTCCAGTATCTCCATCAACAGATACAGTGTTAAAATTGGACTTTTGTATCTGCCCAATATGATGCAGTTTCCAGTATCTCCATCAACAGACACAGTGTTAACATCGGACTCTTGTATCTGCTGAATGTGATGCAGTTTCCAGTATCTCCATCAACAGACAGTGTTAACATCGAACTCTTGTATCTGCTGAATTTGATACAGCTTCCAGTATCTCCATCAACTGACAGTGTTAACATCGGACTCTTGTATCTGCTGAATGTGATACATCTCCCAGTATCTCCACCAACAGACACAGTGTTTACATGAAAGCAGTTTTTTTTTTCCATTTCAAGACGTAATCCTCTAGCCAAGAAGCTAGATCTGTCACATCCGTGTGTAAAAGCTCACAAGTCATCATTAACCCATAATATTTCTTAACGATGTAAATGGTGTTATAATGACTGAGCCAGCGCACATCTGGATCCTTTGGAATTTTCAGCATAGGATCTTAAAATAATATTTCTTTGAATGTCACGAAGAACTATCTCTCAAGTTGTGGATTGGTGAACAGGCTTGTATATGCCTCTGACGACATAAAAAAACACCTGTTCACATATGGAAGCACTTGTCACACGTGACACAACATTAGCCCTGCTATGTATGCAGGGAATCGTCATTCCTGGTTTATGTGAACTCTGGAGATCTGTCTGAAAAATTAGAACTTCCATCAAAAACATAAGCAATGAGATTACCAAATGGCATACCTCGTTTATTTATTTCACTTTCAATGCAGCTTGTGATGGTTTCAGCTATTGTATTTTGAATTGGAATTATGCACAAAAATATCTCTCTAATTTCTCCACAGTCTGTCACATATCTCTCACATATATCTCTCATACATATCTCTCACACATATCTCACATATATAGACAGTTCAGATTTGTTGACAGTGTTTGTGGATTCATCATCTTTAAAGCAAATCGTTTCCCCTTAATACCAGCACACAAACAGTTTATCAAGTAGCTCTCCCATGTAACATGTCACAAGCTGTGTCTTTACTACAATATGTAGCTCTCCCATGTAACATGTCATAAGCTGTGTCTTTACTACAATATGTAGCTCTCCCATGTAACATGTCACAAGCTGTGTCTTTACTACAATATGTAGCTCTCCCATGTAACATGTCACAAGCTTTGTCTTTACTACAATATGTAGCTCGCCCTTGTAACATATCATAAGCTGTGTCTTTACTACAATATGTAGCTCTCCCATGTAACATGTCACAAGCTTTGCCTTTACTACAATATGTAGCTCTCCCATGTAAAATGCCACAAGCTTTGTCTTTACTACAATATGTAGCTCTGCCATGTAACATGTCACAAGCTTTGTCTTTACTACAATATGTAGCCCCGCCATGTAAAATGTCAAAAGCTTTGTCTTTACTTCAATATGTAGCCCTCCCATGTAACATGTCACAAGCTGTGTCTTTACTACAATATGTAGCTCTCCCATGTAACATGTCACAAGCTGTGTCTCTACTACAATACGTAGCTCTCCCATGTAACATGTCACAAGCTTTGTCTTTGCTTCAATATGTAGCTATCCCATGTAACATGTCACAAGCTTTGTCTTTACTACAATAAGTAGCTCTCCCATGTAACATGTCACAAGCTTTGTCTTTACTACAATAAGTAGCTCTCCCATGTAACATGTCACAAGCTTTGTCTTTACTACAATATGTAGCTCTCCCATGTAACATGTCACAGCTTTGTCTTTACTACAATATGTAGCTCTCCCATGTGACATGTCACAAGCTGTGTCTTTACTACAATATGTAGCTCTGCCATGTAACATGTCACAAGATTTGTCTTTACTACAATATGTAGCTCTCCCATGTAACATGTCACAAGCTTTGTCTTTACTACAATATGTAGCTCTCCCATGTAACATGTCACAAGCTTTGTCTTTACTTCAATATGTAGCTCTCCCATGTAACATGTCACAAGCTTTGTCTTTACTACAATATGTAGCTCTCCCATGTAACATGTCACAAGCTTTGTCTTTAATACAATATGTAGCTCTCCCATGTAACATGTCACAAGCTTTGTCTTTACTACATTATGTAGCTCTCCCATGTAACATGTCACAAGCTTTGTCTTTACTACAATATGTAGCTCTCTTATGTAACATGTCACAAGCTTTGTCTTTACTTCAATATGTAGCTCTCCCATGTAACATGTCACAAGCTGTGTCTTTACTACAATATGTAGCTCTCCCATGTAACATGCCACAAGCTTTGTCTTTACTACAATATGTAGCTCTGCCATGTAACATGTCACAAGCTTTGTCTTTACTACAATATGTAGCTCTGCCATGTAACATGTCACAAGCTTTGTCTTTACTTCAATATGTAGCCCTCCCATGTAACATGTCACAAGCTGTGTCTTTACTACAGTATGTAGCTCTCCCATGTAACATGTCACAAGCTGTGTCTCTACTACAATATGTAGCTCTCCCATGTAACATGTCACAAGCTTTGTCTTTACTACAATATGTAGCTCTCCCATGTAACATGTCACAAGCTTTGTCTTTACTACAATATGTAGCTCTCCCATGTATCATGTCACAAGCTTTGTCTTTACTACAATATGTAGCTCTCCCATGTAACATGTCACAAGCTTTGTCTTTACTACAATATGTAGCTCTCCCATGTAACATGTCACAAGCTTTGTCTTTACTTCAATATGTAGCTCTCCCATGTGACATGTCACAAGCTTTGTCTTTACTACAATATGTAGCTCTCCCATGTAACATGTCACAAGCTTTGTCTTTACTTCAATATGTAGCTCTCCCATGTAACATGTCACAAGCTTTGTCTTTACTACATTATGTAGCTCTCCCATGTAACATGTCACAAGCTTTGTCTTTACTACAATATGTAGCTCTCCCATGTAACATGTCACAAGCTGTGTCTTTACTTCAATATGTAGCTCTCCCATGTAACATGTCACAAGCTGTGTCTTTACTACAATATGTAGCTCTCCCATGTAACATGTCACAATCTTTGTCTTTACTTCAATATGTAGCCCTCCCATGTAACATGTCACAAGCTGTGTCTTTACTACAATATGTAGCTCTCACATGTAACATGTCACAAGCTGTGTCTCTACTACAATATGTAGCTCTCCCATGTAACATGTCACAAGCTTTGTCTTTACTTCAATATGTACCTCTCCCATGTAACATGTCACAAGCTTTGTCTTTACTACAATATGTACCTCTCCCATGTAACATGTCACAAGCTTTGTCTTTACTACAATATGTAGCTGTCTCCCATGTAACATGTCACAAGCTTTGTCTTTACTTCAATATGTAGCTCTCCCATGTAACATGTCACAAGCTGTGTCTTTACTACAATATGTAGCTCTCCCATGTAACATGTCACAAGCTTTGTCTTTACTACAATATGTAGCTCTCCCATGTAACATGTCACAAGCTTTGTCTTTAATACAATATGTAGCTCACCCATGTAACATGTCACAAGCTTTGTCTTTACTACATTATGTAGCTCTCCCATGTAACATGTCACAAGCTTTGCCTTTACTACAATATGTAGCTCTCTTATGTAACATGTCACAAGCTTTGTCTTTACTTCAATATGTAGCTCTCCCATGTAACATGTCACAAGCTGTGTCTTTACTACAATATGTAGCTCTCCCATGTAACATGCCACAAGCTTTGTCTTTACTACAATATGTAGCTCTGCCATGTAACATGTCACAAGCTTTGTCTTTACTACAATATGTAGCTCTGCCATGTAACATGTCACAAGCTTTGTCTTTACTTCAATATGTAGCCCTCCCATGTAACATGTCACAAGCTGTGTCTTTACTACAGTATGTAGCTCTCCCATGTAACATGTCACAAGCTGTGTCTCTACTACAATATGTAGCTCTCCCATGTAACATGTCACAAGCTTTGTCTTTACTTCAATATGTAGCTCTCCCATGTAACATGTCACAAGCTTTGTCTTTACTACAATATGTAGCTCTCCCATGTATCATGTCACAAGCTTTGTCTTTACTACAATATGTAGCTCTCCCATGTAACATGTCACAAGCTTTGTCTTTACTACAATATGTAGCTCTCCCACGTAACATGTCACAAGCTTTGTCTTTACTTCAATATGTAGCTCTCCCATGTGACATGTCAAAAGCTGTGTCTTTACTACAATATGTAGCTCTCCCATGTAACATGTCACAAGATTTGTCTTTACTACAATATGTAGCTCTCCCATGTAACATGTCACAAGCTTTGTCTTTACTACAATATGTAGCTCTCCCATTTAACATGTCACAAGCTGTGTCTTTACTTCAATATGTAGCTCTCCCATGTAACATGTCACAAGCTTTGTCTTTACTACAATATGTAGCTCTCCCATGTAACATGTCACAAGCTTTGTCTTTAATACAATATGTAGCTCTCCCATGTAACATGTCACAAGCTGTGTCTTTACTTCAATATGTAGCTCTCCCATGTAACATGCCACAAGCTGTGTCTTTACTACAATATGTAGCTCTCCCATGTAACATGTCACAATCTTTGTCTTTACTTCAATATGTAGCCCTCCCATGTAACATGTCACAAGCTGTGTCTTACTACAATATGTAGCTCTCCCATGTAACATGTCACAAGCTGTGTCTCTACTACAATATGTAGCTCTCCCATGTAACATGTCACAAGCTTTGTCTTTACTTCAATATGTACCTCTCCCATGTAACATGTCACAAGCTTTGTCTTTACTACAATATGTAGCTCTCCCATGTAACATGTCACAAGCTTTGTCTTTACTACAATATGTAGCTGTCTCCCATGTAACATGTCACAAGCTTTGTCTTTACTTCAATATGTAGCTCTCCCATGTAACATGTCACAAGCTGTGTCTTTACTACAATATGTAGCTCTCCCATGTAACATGTCACAAGATTTGTCTTTACTACAATATGTAGCTCTCCCATGTAACATGTCACAAGCTTTGTCTTTACTACAATATGTAGCTCTCCCATGTAACATGTCACAAGCTTTGTCTTTACTTCAATATGTAGCTCTCCCATGTAACATGTTACAAGTTGTGTCTTTACTACAATATGTAGCTCTCCCATGTAACATGTCACAAGCTTTGTCTTTACTACAATATGTAGCTCTTCCATAATACATGTCACAAGCTTTGTCTTTACTACAATATGTAGCTCTCCCATGTAACATGTCACAAGCTTTGTCTTTACTACAATATGAAGCTCTCCCATGTAACATGTCACAAGCTTTGTCTTTACTACAATATGTAGCTCTCCCATGTAACATGTCACAAGCTGTGTCTTTACTTCAATATGTAGCTCTCCCATGTAACATGTCACAAGCTGTGTCTTTACTACAATATGTAGCTCTCCCATGTAACATGTCTCAAGCTTTGTCTTTACTACAATATGTAGCTCTCCCATGTAACATGTCACAAGCTTTGTCTTTACTTCAATATGTAGCTCTCCCGTGTAACATGTCACAAGCTTTGTCTTCACCACAATATGTAGCTCTCCCATGTACCATGTCACAAGCTGTGTCTCTACTACAATATGTAGCTCTCCCATGTAACATGTCACAAGTTTTGTCTTTACTTCAATATGTAGCTCTCCCATGTAACATGTCACAAGCTGTGTCTTTACTACAATATGTAGCTCTCCCATGTAACATGTCACAAGCTTTGTCTTTACTACAATATGTAGCTCTCCCATGTAACATGTCACAAGCTTTGTCTTTACTTCAATATGTAGCTCTCCCATGTAACATGTCACAAGCTTTGTCTTTACTACAATATGTAGCTCTCCCATGTAACATGTCACAAGCTTTGTCTTTACTACAATATGAAGCTCTCCCATGTAACATGTCACAAGCTTTGTCTTTACTACAATATGTAGCTCTCCCATGTAACATGTCACAAGCTGTGTCTTTACTTCAATATGTAGCTCTCCCATGTAACATGTCACAAGCTGTGTCTTTACTACAATATGTAGCTCTCCCATGTAACATGTCTCAAGCTTTGTCTTTACTACAATATGTAGCTCTCCCATGTAACATGTCACAAGCTTTGTCTTTACTTCAATATGTAGCTCTCCCGTGTAACATGTCACAAGCTTTGTCTTCACCACAATATGTAGCTCTCCCATGTACCATGTCACAAGCTGTGTCTCTACTACAATATGTAGCTCTCCCATGTAACATGTCACAAGTTTTGTCTTTACTTCAATATGTAGCTCTCCCATGTAACATGTCACAAGCTGTGTCTTTACTACAATATGTAGCTCTCCCATGTAACATGTCACAAGCTTTGTCTTTACTACAATATGTAGCTCTCCCATGTAACATGTCACAAGATTTGTCTTTACTACAATATGTAGCTCTCCCATGTAACATGTCACATGCTTTGTCTTTACTACAATATGTAGCTCTCCCATGTAACATGTCACAAGCTTTGTCTTTACTTCAATATGTAGCTCTCCCATGTAACATGTCACAAGTTGTGTCTTTACTACAATATGTAGCTCTCCCATGTAACATGTCACAAGCTTTGTCTTTACTACAATATGTAGCTCTCCCATGTTACATGTCACAAGCTTTGTCTTTACTACAATATGTAGCTCTCCCATGTAACATGTCACAAGCTGTGTCTTTACTTCAATATGTAGCTCTCCCATGTAACATGTCACAAGCTGTGTCTTTACTACAATGTAGCTCTCCCATGTAACATGTCTCAAGCTTTGTCTTTACTACAATATGTAGCTCTCCCATGTAACATGTCACAAGCTTTGTCTTTACTACAATATGTAGCTCTCCCATGTAACATGTCACAAGGTGTGTCTTTACTACAATATGTAGCTCTGCCATGTAACATGTCACAAGCTTTGTCTTTACTACAATATGTAGCTCTCCCATGTAACATGTCACAAGCTTTGTCTTTACTACAATATGTAGCTCTCCCATGTAACATGTCACAAGCTTTGTCCTTACTACAATATGTAGCTCTCCCATGTAACATGTCACAAGCTGTGTCTTTACCACAATATGTAGCTCTCCCATGTAATATGTCACAAGCTGTGTCTTTACTACACATATGTAGCTCTCCCATGTAACATGTCACAAGCTGTGTCTTTACTTCAATATGTAGCTCTCCCATGTAACATGTCACAAGCTGTGTCTTTACTACAATATGTAGCTCTCCCATGTAACATGTCACAAGCTTTGTCTTTACCACAATATGTAGCTCTCCCATGTAACATGTCACAAGCTGTGTCTTTACTACAATATGTAGCTCTCCCATGTAACATGTCACAAGCTGTGTCTTTACCACAATATGTAGCTCGTTCTCTCTGTTTGTAAAGTCAGCTACTTAAACACTTAACACCCGGTCCCATCAAACGTCTCACAATGTTTCATATTTTTGGTTGTGTGAGTTATCTCCTCTTTAAGTAGGAAATGTAAAATCCTCTTTAAGATACTTATCCCAGACCTATTTTCTGCAATGTCAGCTTTACATTGATGATATAAGATAGGGTGATCAAATAAAACTAAACAACCACAATCTCAATAAAGGAAAACTGTCTTGGTTCGAAAATATATATAAGGCCATACATACAAATTTCGTCTGTGTTGGCACACCAAACTAAGCCATTTGTCTCAACTTTGATTTATTGAAAGGTTTTATAATATATATATCCCAATAGCGGTTGAAAGTAAATTATGTCACAGAATTGTAATAGTTTTCCGCTGGTGGGGGAGGGGGGTATTTTCTAAACCCCGGGGGTGAAGGTATTTCTCTCCGCAAACACCCCCCACCCCCCGCAATCTCCGGAAAAGTCCTGAAAGAAATCCTGCATAAGGCTAGTGTTGCAATGGATCCCAGGACACTTCAACATTTCTATTGCTTAAGATGAATGATGATATCGTATGACGAAGGACAGCTCGACTGCGTTCATTTTCGATGCGGCTTGGTCTTATGTCTTTTGGCGTGTGCTGTGGCTACTATGATGGGGATTGCAGCTGTCGTTCTTTGTTTGCATTCTTCAATGAGGTGTTAATTCAGATGATTCCACCGAAACGGGAGGTTGAGCAATTATGGATTTTAATTTTTTTGCAGCGATGCAGGGACCTTCGATTAACTATAATAACTATCTTTCTAAACACATAATAAGCAGACACATAATAAACTCACACTGTAGAGAAGACTGGATGGATCATGAGAAAACAAAGAAATAATCTTCAAAATTCATGACAAGTCCAAACCACCACGACAAAATTAACAGCCTAAAATGAAGAGACAAAAACATTCATCTTAAGACTAAGAACTTGGCTTGTTCCCTTGAGCAACCACATGAAGAGAGTACAATGGAAACAAAGTACAGCATGCCCGCTCTGTGAATATCCGCCAGAAACCAAAATAGTATAAAATCACATGTTTGACTCTCCAAAACTGGATTCTAGAGCAACTCTACATCAGCAAAGACTTGATAAATGGAATACCTTGTACAGAACTGTAGTGGTGTAGGCTTTCGTCTCTATCAACAGGTGTAAACAGCCTTGTTGTGACGTCTAATGTGACGCGACTCGTTCTCTGTTGACCCTGACCTTCCGACGTTCTCTAGAGCCAATGCTCTACCTGCTCGGACTCTCGCTAGCTTGGATCCAGTCCCCTCCCCTTTGATATTGCTTTGCGCTGTCTCTTGTGATGGCTGATGCAGGCCTCAACCCGGGTCTGCTCTGCCCGTCGCGGTTCGTTCATTGCCAGTTTAAGTACAATACCACACTGATGGGAAAGACTCAACAACACAGACTTTATAAAACAATGCTCAGTCTCACTCGACACTTATTCTGGTGGACCCCATCACCGTCTCATTCACTGCTGGTTCAACGATTTAAATTGTACAAATATAACTGGAAATCCCTTTCTCTCGCACTCCTTGAAATATAAAAGTTAAATCTAACAGCGTCATACTCGCCTACTTGACCAGCGAGTTTAAATATACACTTTGCACTAGTAAACTCTTTCTCTCGCACTATTTGAAATATAAAAGTTCAGTAAGAAAGTCACACTCGTTTACTTGAATCAGCGAATGTAACTATACACAGATCATTGGAATCTCTTTCCCTCGCACTTCTTTAAATATAAAGTTCAGTCAATAACATCACACTAGCCTGCCTTGATTAGCGAGTTTACTGAACAACAAATCAATGAAATCTAACTAAGTCGCTATTGACTCGATTCCTTGAAGCAACTCATAGCTCCATTTCACCCCTGGTTTCCACCGGTTTCCTATGACCAGTATAGTCGCTGTGGAACTACCTGCATATCCGTGAACTCACCCTGGTAGCTATCCCACTAGACTGAACATAGTAAACTGTCGATTCTTCACTTTTACAGCGGCCACACAAACACTCCCATCTGTGACAAAAATGAATAGCCTCTATGAAGGCTGGGAGGTCAACTGGCCACCTGCCTTCTGGACAAAGCTCATTTCTGTCCCACTATTCGAGCTACAATCTCACTTCTCCTGTCACATTCCTATTTCCTTGTTTGTCTCTACTCAGCCCCTCCCCCCCCCCCCCCCCCACACACACACTCTCTCTCTCAATTTCACGAGATTCTCTCAGCTCACCTAACCGACTCTCGTGCACACTGTCCCATTCTTCCCCGTATGAGTTTGCTACACCATTTCTCTATCACTCACTCCCCTATATTTCCTCCACTCCTTCCCCTTCCTTGTTATTCCTCTATTACAAGGGAACTTGGAAATACCTGCAGACATGATTAGGTGACGTTGGGCCGAGAGGTGTCAGCTTTCAGGCCGCTGGATCCATAACAACACTAGGTCTTTAAATGAAGGTCTGATGCTGCAGTTTTCCCTGTTTACACTTCAATAAACCCAAATGTTAGAAAATGTATGCCTTGTTCAAAGATCTAGGTATTAACACTGGCCACCTCATCTCTATATGATGTTTCTTATGAAAGTTCAAACACTGACTACCGACAAAATAACAAGGACGAACAACCTTAGATACCATTACTTGTTTTAAATGTCATGTTTCATATTTACTATCTTGTTCCTCTCGTATTGATATTTCATTATTTACTATCTTGTTCCTCTCGTATTGATATTTCATTATTTACTATCTTGTTCCTCTCGTATTTATATTTCATTATTTATTATCTTGTTCCTCTCGTATTGATATTTCATTATTTACTATCTTGTTCCTCTCGTATTTATATTTCATTATTTATTATCTTGTTACTCTCGTATTTATATTTCATTATTTATTATCTTCACAAGCACTCTTATTTGTTTGACGACGAGATTACACGACGTCTAAACTGATGTCTAGATCTCACAATTGACAATGTACAGAGATAATGACAGAGTCTCTATTACTGTATAAATGTCAGAGTTTGCATCTGTTTTTCTCTTACCAGATAAATATACCGTCGCTTGTGATGACATTTGGTAAGTGATTTGTTTAGATAATAGAACTATGTACGTCATCTGGCTATCCCGAAGGTTTCTAGTTCCTCCTTAAACAACGAAATGTGTGTTCCCCTGTTATGTGTACATTCGCCGCATGAAGATGTCCCTTTATATGTCCCTCAATATGTCCCTTTATATGTCCCTCAATATGTCCCTGTATATGTCCCTCAATATGTGCCTGTCTGACAATCGTTGAACTTTCAACTTTTAAAACCTTCAGCTAAGAAAGATACTCTCACCAAATGCAGTATTTTTTCTATAAAATTAGCCTGCGCTCTACGCCTCTAGTTTATCTCCTCTACCTATAATTACTGTCCCTTAACCTGAGACCAGTGCATTCATTTGTCAAGAGTACTTTATGAACAAAGGTAATAAACCCACATCAATTCCACAAGTGGAACAGTCTCTATGTATACCAGCTACTTTGATTCAGCTACGAATTATCCCCTCGTGTAAATGCAAAACTAATATTATTGCAATTCTCTTTACTGGTGTTTCAGAAAAATAACCCAGTAGAGAAAAGTCAACATCGCAATATAATTCTCTACTCGAGAGCTGAATAGCCCTTGTAGCAGTAATGTAGTAGCAATAGAAACAGTAGACTAGCAGTTGCACTACTATTAGTAGTAGAAGTAGTAGTAGCACTACAGACTCCAATTATCTCTCCACCAAATGACCATCTCACTCCAACAGTACAGCGACCACCATCATAGATCATAGTCTTGTTCCATCGATTAGTCATAATTAGGTGGCATTAGGCTTCGTTATGATCAAGTAATTTGATAAGTTTGAAATAATACAAGGGAACATATTTTATTAATTATTCAGAGATCGATTACATCTAAAGTAATGGCCTTTCCATACAGATTTCGTCAACCAACAATCTTCTTCTTCTTCTTTCTTCTTCTTTCCTTCCTCATCTGCCTTTCAGCGTCGAGGGGAGATATAATTTGCGGTCTTTTGCTCTTCTGTTCGCCTCTGCTGCTGTTATGTTTCCTAGTGCTTCTAATATTCCATCGATCCATCTTTTTCGTGGTCGACCCTTGGGTCTGTTGTTCTCACAACGTTTGTTGAAGGCTCGTTGTGTTGTGTTTTGTTCTTTCTGCCTTGTCACGTGGCCGAACCATTTTATTTGTTGTTTCCTTATATATTCTATGGCTGGGGCTATTCCTAGCTTTTTTCTCAGTTCTACATTTCTGATCTTATCTCTCAGACTGTTTCCTGTCATTCGTCTAACACATTTCATCTCTGTAGAGGTTATTTTTCTTATTGTTCTTGCATCTAGAGTCCAGGTCTGGCATTGGTAGCACAACGTTGGAATGAAGATTGTATTGTAGAGTGCTCGTTTTGCCTCCAGAGTTATTTCCTTGTTGGACAATAGTGGTGATAACTGTCCGATGATTTGACAAGCTTTGTTGCATCTTGATTCTATCTCTGCTGTTTGGGAATTGTCGTTTGTCATTAGACTTCCTAGGTATTTGAATTCCTCTACTTGTTTTAGTTGTCTGCCTTCTATAGTTATGTTGATGTTCTGTTTATTTTTGGCGACATTCATGACTTCTGTTTTGTTGATGTTGATTTTCATGTTGTATTTTGTTCCTAAGATGTTGAGTTTGTTTAAGTGTTCTTGTAGGTCTTCTATTGTTTCATGTATTAGTGCCTGGTCGTCTGCAAATAGAAGCTCGTTGATCTCCTCTGTCTCTGATGGGTTGGCTAGCTTGCATATATGGTCCATGTATGTAATAAACAGTAGGGTGGATAGTACGCACCCCTGTCTTACACCTGATCTAACTTCGAAGTGGTCTGTGTAGCCTGTTGCTGTTCTGACCCTGCAGCTGCTGCTGGCGTAGAGACTTTTAATAATGTTGGTTAGATGTTGGCTTACTCCGTATGTTGTTAGTATCTCCCACAGTTGTTCTCTGTTTACTCTGTCGAATGCTTTTTCCTGGTCAATGAAGGCTATGTATAAGTTTTGGTTGTGTTCTGTCGTTTTTTCTGCAAGCTGTTTTAGTGTGAATAGTGCGTCGGTACATCCTCTGTTTTTTCGGAACCCCATTTGAGAATCGCTTAACTGTAGTTCTATTATTGGTCTCAGTCTTTTTTCCAAGATTTTGGCGTATAGCTTTCCTACATGGCTAAGCAGAGATATACCTCTATATTGATTGCAGTCTCTTTTGCTACCTTTCTTTTTCCATATTGGTATGATGATTGCCTGTTGCCAGTCTTCTGGGCTTGTTGTTGGTGCCATGCTGCATTAAATATTCTGTGCAGCCATTGCATTCCTGTTTCTCCCGCTGCTGCTATTATTTCTATTGGAATGTTATCTGTCCCTGGTGCTTTATTTCTTGGTGCATATTTGATTACTTCTTCTATTTCCTCTTTCATGATGTTGGGTTCAGTATTTGTGAGTTCTAGTGTGGTTTTTGTTGTCTTGTTGGTAGTTGGTATGTTTAACAGGTCTTCAAAATATTCTTTCCATCTCTGTTGCATACATTGGTTGTTTGATATTGGTTGTCCGTCTTTGTCATTTATCAGCTCAGTAGGATCATGGTTTTCTTTTCTCACTCTTGTGGCTTTTACTGCTTTGTAGAAATCTCTTGTGGCTGTCTTGAAGTCCCTGCTCATGTTTAGTCCGAATTCTGTCCAATTCCTTTGCTTAGCTTCTTTGATCAGCATTTTAACTCTTTTTCGAACTAAGGCATATCTTTCATATTTTTCTTGGTTCTTGTTCTCCCTCCAATTTTTAAACAGTTTCTTCTTTTCTTTAATTGCTTCTCTGATTGTTTCGTTCCACCACGGGGTGCTCTTTTTCCATTCTCTTGTTCTTAGCTTCGTTCCACAAACTGTTTTAGAGATGTTAGTTACTGTTTCCTTAAATTGTTTCCACTCTTCTTCTACTGTGCCTACTTCGTTAGGGAGTTTCTTGAATTCCTCTCTGAGTTTTTCTTCTAGGGTTTTCCTTGTTTCTTGATCTTTTAATTGTTTTATTTTTATTGTCTGTTCTTTTCGCTTCTTTTGTTTGTTTTCGTGTTTTCTCTTTATTTTTGGCTGTCTTAGTGTGATCATAACCATCTTGTGATCCGTGTCGTCTGTAATATTTGGGATTGCTCTACTGTCGGTTACTCTTTTCTTGTTCTCTTTTCTTGTTAGTATAAAATCTATCTGGCTTCTGCATGTTGTGTCATTCCATTTGTACCAGGTGTATACTTGCGACTCTCTGTGTTTGAAGAATGTGTTGGTGATAAATAAATTGTTTTGATTGCATAGATCCAGCAGTCTGCTTCCATTTTCGTTTATTTCAGCTGTTTTATCACCAAAGGGTCCTAAGATGTCACTGTTCTCACTGTTGCGTTTCCCAAGCCTTCCATTAAAATCTCCCATCACTAACATGTCGTCGCTTTCGTCAATCTTGTTAATAATTTCACTCAATGTGTCGTAGAATTCTTCGCTGTCTTTTACATTGTTGTTGCATGGTGCATAGATTTGAATGTAATTTGTTTTTCGGTCGTCTTCTAGCAGTTTAATTGAGATAATTCTTTCTGAATAGTATTTTATTTCTAGAATGTTCTTTGCGTGTTCTGGGTCGATGATAAAACCTACTCCATGTGTTGCTCTTTCTGTGTTGTCGACTCCCGAGAATATTTTCGTGTAGTTCATGTGTGTTTTCTTTATCTGTTGTCCTTTTACTCTGGTGTCCGCTAATCCTAGTATTTTAATTTTCCTTTTTGTCATTTCTTCTATAAGTTCGATTTCTTTATTTTTTATTCCGCATATGTTTATCGTTGCTACTTTGATCTCCATATTCTATGTATTTCTCTGAGCATAAATACAATTATCCCTTACCGACCTACTAAGTCAGTCGTAAGTTAAGGGCTTAGTTTAAGAGAAACACACGATGGGGGTTTAGCCCGGCTGATGTTTCCCCCCACGTGTGTGATCGCTAAGGTCTCACATGCGATCTTTTACGGTCTAAATATAAAACTTTACTTGGTTACATTTAAAAAAGTACTTATCAGTTCTTATCCTCCTCCTTGGTAGAACACTTTACACAACTTTCTGAAAATTATATCCCGCTGGAAACACTATATTTAATCACATTAATCACACAGTCTACACTCCGAATGTAAAAACACCCGCCATCTTGGATTTTCACATTGATATTTTAAACCAACAATATCAATGGCAATATAAATATGATATATCAATAATATATAAATATAATATATCAATGGCAATATAAATAAAATATATCAATAATATATAAATATAAATGGCAAACTCCACTAAGAGTTTCTGTTTCCTCTTTCATTCATCATTTGCCTTTCAGCGTTGAGGTAAAACAGGTCGAGATCCAACATGTCTATTGTAGCGCTTTCATGTCCGGTAGTTTAAAAATTGCTGTATGCAGACAACAATAATGTCTGCATCTGCTCTTCTGATTTACAGACATGTTCGATTGTTCAAAAAAGCAAAGGATTAACGGAGGATATCCTAAAATAAAGAATACAATGATAAAGATAAGAACATTTACAACAGATAGAAACATCCGAGGCGAGGAACAAGTTACATAGAGACAAGGGTAGTTTGTTAACACCAGGAAAGGTACTTAGAAAATAAGAAAATCACTGTCTCGTGTGTTAGATTGTATTAATTTAAAGCTAACAAGTGTATAAGCGACCAATGAAAAAGGAAAATCACTGTAGTAAATTCATTTAGAAATTTAGTGTGGTGCTTGAAGGACAGCTTACAGAAGCATTTGAAATAAGAACAGGAGTAAAGCAGGGAAGTCTCCATTTCTCTTTCTACTGGCCATAGATTGGATTATAAAAATAACTCAAAACAACAGAAATGGAATCCAATGGTCACTGACCAAGCAATTTGATGATTTAGACTTTGCTGATGACATAGCTCTCCTATCACACAGCCATTAACAGATGCAGGATAAAATGAGCATACTTGATAAAAGATCACAACAGCTAGGACTGAAGATTAATAGAGATAAGACCAACATTATGATAATTAATGCAGCTGGCAATAACCAAATAAAATTAGAAGAAACACCTCTACTAGATGTACAATCTTACATATATCTGGGCAGAAATATAGAAAAAGAGGGAGGAACAGAAAATGATACCAAGAAAGGATATCAATAGCAGTAGGAGCTTACGTTTCACTAGGAAACATGGAAATCCAAAGAAATTAGGTTAAATACAAAAATAAAAATTTTCAACTCAAATGTTAAGTCGGTCCTATTATATGACTGTGAAACATGGAGAACAACAAAATTGACAATCATGAAGATACAGACTTTCAGTAATGGATGCTTACGCAGAATAAAAGGATGGAAATGGCAGGACAAAATCACTAACATAGAAATATGGAAATGTACCAGTCAAATACCAGTGGATAAATAGATACAGCGAAGACGATCAGCGCTGGATAGGACACACACTGCGGAAGCCAACTGAGAGTATTACACAACAGGCCCTTTTTTGGAATCCCCAGGGGAAAAGACAAAGAGGAAGACCAAGGAATTCTTGGAGACAACAAATAGAAGCAGAGATGAAGATGATGGGGAAAACATGGAATGATCTTAAAAGAATGGCAAAAAAACAGATCGATTTGGAAAGTGTTTGTTGAAGACCTATGCTCCACAGGTAGCTAAAAGGTAGAAGAAATTCATTTATAGTCTCATGTTGTCACAACTACTGTAAATCAAATAGTAGACTTTAGGAAGATTCTTCTGGACCACCATCGTCCAGTGGACAGCTTCACGAGCTATAAGTGATGCCCAAACCGACAACAAGCCATTGTAAACAGTTAACAACAGAATAGATAAACAGCTATATATTTATCAATGTTATAAACTATTAAAAATACTACAGAAAAATCCTTAAGATACCTTGTATAATATAAAAGAGCAATGAAGACATATTAAAAGATTTTAACATTAAAAATAACTGGCTTAAAAATAAAATTCTAGAGTGGAAATTAAAATAATATGGCCTAGTCAAAAGAGACAGCGGACTGGATAGAGCAAAAATGGAAGTCAAGGTTCCTGGGCGGTGCATCAGGGGATGACCAAGAAAAAATGTGGTTTCAAGATATCAAGAAGACCTTGAACATGACAACAGAAGAATTGAGTGATCTGGCTAGGGACAGAAATTCTTTCAGACGGGCTGGGGTGAATGCAACTTTATGTGGGAGATCTGGCTAGAGACAAAGATTCTTTCAAACGCGCTGTGGTGAATTCACTATTGTGTGTGGCTGGAGACAAATTCTTTCAGACACGTTCAGTGGGAGATCTGGGTAGAGACAGAGATCATTTGACACGCTGTGGTGAATGCAACGATCTGTGGGAGATCTGGCAAGAGACATAGATCATTTCAGACGCGCTGTGGTGAATGCAAAGTTCTACAAAGGACATGCAACCTGATGAATAAAAAAAAAGCTACTATAGAGGATAAACGTGACAGATATACACATACACTAACTAAATTCAGACGTCTTCAAAATTAACATAAAAAGTATGGTTTATATATTAACTGTATCATGCGAGTCGATAGAAAATATATGAAACATAAAGCCGATAAAAAATCATATTAAATGTGTACATTGAGAGTAACTAGGTCAGTTTTTCATCACTTGAATTTGTAACATTTAGCAGCGAAGACTTCTTACTGGTGATGGCCGACGAGGTAAAGATTTCGACTAATTTCGTTTTCTTTTGTCGTTTCTTACATCGTCAGCATCGTCAGCTAGATTATTGTTTTATTTCCAGCATTTTCAGGGGAAAACACAAATAGAGGATTAACTGTTTCGAGTATGTGTGAGGATGTATAACTGATATCACTCGGGAGTACTGACAATAACAGATTTTAATTTTCTTTGCTTGAAATCACATTTAGTGTGGACTTTAGAGCTTGACAGGACAGGAGGGGTAGTGTGAGGAATCCCAATGACTGTTTATTAAGAGTAGTGACGTCAGGAATTATTAGAGGTAATTTGAACAGCACAGGAAGGGTCTAACTAGGTACTGGTAGATTATTGTTAACGAGAGGGCGGATCAGTTGTGTGCGTAATTAGCGAGCTATGCGAACCTACATCACGCATTCTAATTTCAAGCTGCTGATCGGGTCTTAATGAGATGAGTCTGTCAGGATGTCACATTTTGTTGATTAACGAACTCTTTCCTCTCGTGTTAATACTATTTTTAAATCACAAGTTATGTGACACGCCCTTGCCAGACACAACGATGAAAAGAATGTATGTGCATGGTACTTAATATTGTATAATAGCATTAATCCCTCTGTCCCCGAACCCGGGTCGCAAAGTTAGATTTGTTATAGATCAGCCATATACGGTTTTATATTTCCTGACCTGTTAAGATTATCAACATTAAAGCTATGTTTTTATATTTCCTGACTTGTTATATTATGAACATTAAAGCTATGTTTTTAAATTTCCTGGCTTGTTATATTATCAACATTAAAGCTATGGTTCTATATTTCCTGACTTGTTATATTATCAACATTAAAGCTATGGTATTATATTTCCTGACTTGTTATATTATCAACATTAAAGCTATGGTTCTATATTTCCTGACTTGTTATATTATCAACATTAAAGCTATGGTTCTATATTTCCTGACTTGTTATATTATCAACATTAAAGCTATGGTTCTATATTTCCTGACTTGTTATATTATCAACATTAAAGCTATGGTTCTATATTTCCTGACTTGTTATATTATCAACATTAAAGCTATGGTTTTATATTTCCTGAGCTGTTAAGATTATCAACATTAAAGCTACGGTATTATCAAAGAAGAGTATTGGTGCTGTCCTAATCAGTGCCTTACAGGGGACTGAGATGCATTAACATGTATTGTAAATATCCACGGGAAATTCCATTGACAATGAACATAAAAAAGTATAACACCGGCAGGTAGCGGTCAAGTTGTGGTAATGGTGAACTATCTGTTTGTTTCATTAAGAAATTGTAGCGCGCGAAATATGAACAGGGAATGGGAGGCACTCTGCAGCAACACAGCTGAAAGTTGTCAGCGACTCATTGCTGATGTCTAGATCGGTGAACTAAACTACAATAGTTAGTGGCTTAATAAGCGAACTAGAACAATAATTGACGATGGCTTGATCAGTGAACTAAAAATTAGTTGATGGTTTGATTGGCGGACTAGAACAACAGCTGATATCTTGATTGGCGAACTAGAAAAACAATTGATGTCTTGATCGCCAAACTAGAACAATAGCTGATGTTCTGATCAGTGAACTAGAACAATAGCTGATGCCTTAATCGACGAGAAATAACAATAGCTGATGGCTTCGTGGGCGAACTAGAATAGATACAGATGGCCTGATCGCTGAACTAGAACAATAGCTGATGCTTTGATCGGTGATATAGAACAATAGCTGATGCTTTGATCGGTGATATAGAACAATAGCTGATGCTTTGACGGTGATATAGAACAACAGCTGATGCTTTGATCGGTGATATAGAAAAATAGCTGTTGTCTTGATCGGTGAACTAGAATAATAGCTGATGTTCTGATCAGTGAACTAGAACAATAGCTGATGCCTTAATCGACGAGAAATAACAATAGCTGATGGCTTCGTGGGCGAACTAGAATAGATACAGATGGCCTGATCGCTGAACTAGAACAATAGCTGATGCTTTGATCGGTGATATAGAACAATAGCTGATGCCTTGATCGGTGATATAGAACAATAGCTGATGCTTTGACGGTGATATAGAAGAATAGCTGTTGTCTTGATCGGTGAACTAGAACAATATCTGATGTCTTGATCAGCGAATTAGAACAATAGCTGATGTCTTGATCGACGAGCAATAACAATAGCTGATGGATTGATCGGTGAACTAAAACAATAGCTGATGTCTTGATGAGCGGACTAGAATAATAACTGATTGCCTGATCGATGAACTAGAACAATAGCTGATCTCTTGATCGGCGAGTTGGAACAATAGCTGATGGATTGCTGGACCAACTAGAACACTAGTTGATGTCTTGATTGGTTAACTAGAACAATAGCTAATATCTGGATCGGCTAACTAAAATAATAGCTGAGGGGCTGATCGGTGAACTAGAACAATAGCTAATGGCTTGCTGGACCAATTGAAACAATAGTTGATGTCTTGATTGGTAAATTAGAACAATAGCAAATATCTTGATCGGCGAACAAAAATAAAAGCTGATGGCCTGATTGGTGAACTAGAAAGCTATCTGATATTTCTGGATCAGCAACCTAGAACAATAGCTGATCTCTTGATCGGCGAGCTAGAACAATAGCTGGTGGCTTGATCGGCGAACTAGAACAAACAATACCTGATGTCCTGATTGGTTAACCAGACCAATAGCTGATATTTGATTGGCGAACTAAAATACTAGCTGAGGGCTAAATCGGTGAACTAGAACAATAGCTGATGTCTTTATCAGCGAATTAGAACAGTAGCTGATGCCTGGATCAGCGAGGTAGATCAATATCTGATTGCCTGATCGGTGAACTAGAACAATATCTGATGTTTTGATCAGCGAACTAGAACTATAGCTGACTGCCTGATCGAAAAATCAGAACAATAGCTGATGTCTTGATCGACGAGCAATATCAATAGCTGATGGCTTGATCGGCGAACTAGAAGAATAGTTGCTGTTCTGACGGCAAACTAAAATAATAGCTGAGAGCCTAGTCGGTGAATTATAACAATAGCTGATACCTTGATCGGCGAACTAGAACAATATCTGATTGCCTGATCGGTGATATAGAACAATATCTGATGTATCGATCAGCAAACTAGAACAATATCTGATGTCTTGATCAGTGAATTAGAACAATAGCTGATGTCTTGATCGACGAGCAACAACAATAGCTGATGAATGGATCGGTGAAATATAACAATAGCTGATGTCTTGATGAGCGGACTAAAACAATAGCTGATGTCTTGATCAGCGAACTAGAACAATAGCTGTTGTCGTGATCAGCAAATTAGAACAATAGATGATGTCTTAATCAGCGAAATAGAACAATAGCTGAAGTCTTGATGAGCGAATTAGAATAATAACTGATTGGCTGATCGGTAAACTAGAACAATAGCTGATCTCTTGATCGGCGAGCTGGAACAATAGCTGATGGCTTGCTGGACCAACTAGAACACTAGTTGATGTCTTGATTGGTTAACTAGAACAATAGCTGATATCTTGATCGGAGAAGTAAAATAATAGCTGAGGGCCTGATCGGTGAACTAGAACAATAGCTGATGGCTTGCTGGACCAACTAGAACACTAGTTGATGTCTTGATTGGTTAACTAGAACAATAGCAAATGTCTTGATCGGCGAACAAAAATAAAAGCTGATGGCCTGATTGGTGAACTAGAAAGCTATCTGATATTTCTTGATCAGCAAACTGGAACAATAGCTGATCTATTGATCGGTGAGCTAGAACAATAGCTGGTGGCTTGATCGGCAAACTAGAACAAACAATAGCTGATGTCCTGATTGGTTAACCAGACCAATAGCTGATATTTGATTGGTGAACTAAAATACTAGCTGGGGGCCAAATCGGTGAACTAGAACAATAACTGATGTCTTTATCAGCGAATTAGAACAGTAGCTGATGCCTGGATCAGCGAGGTAGATCAATATCTGATTGCCTAATCGGTGAACTAGAACAATATCTGATGTTTTGATCAGCGAACTAGAACTATAGCTGACTGCCTGATCGAAAAATCAGAAAAATAGCTGATGTCTTGATCGACGAGCAATATCAATAGCTGATGGCTTGATCGGCGAACTAGAAGAATAGATGCTGTTCTGACGGCAAACTAAAATAATAGCTGAGAGCCTAGTCGGTGAATTATAACAATAGCTGATACCTTGATCGGCGAACTAGAACAATATATGATTGCCTGACCGGTGATATAGAACAATATCTGATGTATCGATCAGCGAACTAGAACTATAGCTGACTGCCTGATCGGGAAATCAGAACAATAACTGATGTCTTGATCGACGAGCAATAACAATAGCTGATGTATTAATCAGCGAACTATAACAATAGCTGATGTATTAATCAGCGAACTATAACAATAGCTGATGTCTTGATCGACGAACAATAACTAGAGCTGATGGCTTGACGGCGAACTAGAAGAATAGCTGATGTCTTGATGAGAGAAACAAAACAAATTTTGAATTATTGATGCGCGAATTAGAACACTAGAGATTGTCTTGATCAGCGAATTAGAACATTATCTGATTGACTGATTGGTGATCTAGAACAATAGCTGATCTCTTAATCGGCGAGCTAGAACAATAGCTGATGGCTTGCTGGGTAATTAGAACACTAGCTGATGTCTTGATTGGTTAACTACAACAATAGCTGATTGCGTGATAGACAAATTGGAAGAATAGCTGATTGTGTGATCGGCGATCTAGAAAACATAGCTGTATGGCTTGATCTGTGAATTAAAACAATAGCTGATGCCTTGATCGACGAATTAGAACAATAGATGATTATGTGATCGGCGAACTAGAACAATAGCTGTTGGCTTTATCGGTAAACTAGAACAATAGCTTATTTCTTGATCGTTAAACTAGAACAATAGTTGATGCCTTGATCGACGAACTAGAACAATAGCTGATGCCTTGATCGACGAACTAGAACAATAGCTTACTGTCTGATCGGCGAACTAGAACAATAGCTGATGGCTTCATTAGCGAACTAGAACAATAGCTGATTGTCTTATCGGCGAACTAGAACAAAAAGCTGATGGCTTCATTAGCGAACTAGAACAATAGCTGATTGTCTGATCTGCGACCTTGAACAATAGATGATTGCCTGATCGGCGAACTAGAACAATAGATGATTGCCTGATCGGCGAACTAGAACAATAGATGATTGCCTGATCGGCGAACTAATACAAGAGTTGATTGTTTGATTGGCGAACTAGAACAATAGATGATTGCCTGATCGGCGAACTAATACAAGAGTTGATTGTTTGATTGGCGAACTAGAACAATAGATGATTGCCTGATCGGCGAACTAATACAAGAGTTGATTGTTTGTTCGTGCCAATAGACACAAACTAACCGGTCTAGTCTGGCCTAGTGAGTGGGGATCGAAAGAATAGACCAGCCGGTACTCACAAAAGAAGGACTGAAGTCGAATGGGTTGGACTGAAAAGAGCAAATAATATCACAACTCTACTGTACACCACAACACATTTCCTTAACGCCTACCTAACGTCACGTGGCGCATTAATTTAATCATTGTGTATACGAAAGCGACTAAAATGTATTCCTTTATGAGCCAGATAAAAAAAAAAATAAATAAGTAATAGTAAAGATAATCCAGACAATGAATTATTTTACACATATTGGTGTGTTATGATTGGAGGATGTTGCATTTCTTAGATACGGCTCTCTTTGTGTGTGCATGTCTGTGTTAGTCACCTCTAGTGACTCGGGCAGATGGTGCTTGTTAACCTGGGGGAGGGGGGGGGCAGATCAATCTAAGGGCAGAAACCCCCTACAGAAAAGACAATCTGCTGCCCTGCAGGAAGATTGGGGACAATCAAAGGCTAAGAAAGCAAACCTGAATAAAATTCTGGCTGAAATCGGATACACTGGGCCACTGGCGCAGTAACAGTGCGACGTTTTAACAGGTATTCAATCAGAGTGGATCTAACAGACTCTAATTATGATGTTCTGTCTGTGGGGTCGATCAATTCACTTAAACAGACAGCTGTCTTCATGTGAGAGTCTGGAATCCTACTCTGATTGAGTCCTGATCGCAGAGAGAGAGAGAGAGAGGGAGAGAGATACGGCTCGTTGCATCCCCTTTCCTCGCTTCCAACTCTTCAGGTATATATTTTCATCAATTGCTTTGTTTGTTCAAGAGGGCAGACACATATTATTTGAGGCTACATTAAAAATAAATATATGAACACTGTGGAGAAAAAAAAATGTATACCAGAAATAGTCAAAACATTTACTTCAGCCACAGAAGAAAGAAGTAAGTAATAATGAACAATCATCATCATCATCATCATCATGTGCCTTAAAGGTTGGCGTAGGCGGTCATGTCCTTTCACAATCCTCTATCTACAGTGTATCGTATCAGTTCTGTTGTTAACGCAGATTTGTTGCATAAGATATTTTTCATTTTCTGAAATGCTATTTTGGACTGAGTTATTCTGTTTTTTTTTATTTCTGTGGTGCATGTTCCATCTAGTGTTACTATTGGGCCCAAGTATTTGACGCGTTGCACTTGTTTCAGATTTATCCTGTTTATTTTTATGCTGCATGCTGGTGAGGATTTACCATTCGACCATTACTTCTGTTTTCTTACCATTCAGACATCGGCCTTTTTTGTTGCTTTCTTTTACTATTATGTCCATCATTTCTTGTAGTTCATTCACTGTCGCTGAACAAGCATCACAATGTTAATATTATACTAAGATTTTTTTGTGTTGCAATTATCATAATTCTTTCTTCCTGATCGCCCAGGTATGTAATGTTCACGTGAGTTACAGCGACTCAATTCCACTGATTGTTCATCGTACAAATAATAAGATATGTTTTACGTCATGTTTTCTTCTCTTTAAGGAACCTTCTAGATCTGTAGAGAGGGACGAGGAGGGACCCAGCAGCGACAAGACGGAAGATGTTGAGTTTAGAACCAGTTCCTTTCAGAAAAATACAAGGCGCATCTTGACAAAGTTCATGGACAGAAGTTCAATGACCGGCCTTCCTTTCATCAGAGACTCCGATAGTATTTTGATCAAGTTGGCCTGGTCGCTGCTTCTGTTTCTCGCCATTTGTGCTATGTTGTTTCATTTATTTTGGTAAGTTATGTCTCTCTCTAAGCGTATACTCTATATTATAAATTGCAGACATTACTGACTTGCACCCCACTAGTTATAACTATTTTATACTGATGCACATTAATAACGCACCATTTTACAGATTCAGGAACACTGTCGATTGTAAATATAAGTGTTTACTCCACGCCGTCGCCAAATCCGCACACGTCCATCAACAAAGGAGATGTTGAATACTTTCTCGTTTGTGAATAGGACAACATTCAACTGTAGTCTATCTAGTCCATCTGACATGTTGCTGTGTCAACTGTAGTCTAGTCCATTTGACATGTTGCTGTGTTAATTGTAGTCTAGTCCATCTGACATGTTGCTCTGTCAACTGTAGTCTAGTCCATCTGACATGTTGCTCTGTTAATTGTAGTCTAGTCCATTTGGCATGTTGCTCTGTTAATTGTAGTCTAGTCCATTTGGCATGTTGCTCTGTTAATTGTAGTCTAGTACATCTGACTAGTTGCTCTGTCAATTGTAGTCTAGTCCATCTGACTAGTTGCTCTGTCAACTGTAGTCTAGTTCATCTGACATATTGCTCTGTCAACTGTAGTCTAGTTCATCTGACATGTTGCTCTGTTAACTGTAGTCTAGTTCATCTGACATGTTGCTCTGTTAACTGTAGTCTAGTTCATCTGACATGTTGCTCTGTCAACTGTAGTCTAGTCCATCTGACATGTTGCTCTGTCAAATGTAGCCTAGTCCATCTGACATGTTGCTCTGTTAACTGTAGTCTAGTCATTCTGACATGATGCTCTGTTAACTGTAGTCTAGTCCATCTGACATGTTGCTCTGTCAACTGTAGTCTAGTTCATCTGACATGCTGCTCTGTTAACTGTAGTCTAGTTCATCTGACATGTTGCTCTGTCAACTGTAGTCTAGTTCATCTGACATGTTGCTCTGTTAACTGTAGTCTAGTTCATCTGACATGTTGCTCTGTCAACTGTAGTCTAGTTCATCTGACATGTTGCTCTGTTAACTGTAGTCTAGTTCATCTGACATGTTGCTCTGTCAACTGTAGTCTAGTCCATCTGACATGTTGCTCTGTCAACTGTGGTCTAGTTCATCTGACATGTTGCTCTGTCAACTGTAGTCTAGATCATCTGACATGTTGCTCTGTCAACTGTAGTCTAGTTCATCTGACATGTTGCTCTGTCAACTGTAGTCTAGTTCATCTGACATGTTGCTCTGTCAACTGTAGTCTATATTCCTCTGTAAATTACAGGCGGTGACGTCGATGCCGGGTGGTAAATCTTGGTCGCACATAAAGTCGTCTTGCAGTAAGACTTCTCTCTCATAGTCGTATGACTGTCATTCGAGAGATTTGCTTGCGTCTACTCAGGGGGCCAGTGGTGAGGAGTGTAGAACATTCCAAGGTATGAAGACAGCTTCACAAGGGAAGAACACAACACAATACTGACGTTTCGGCCTGAGGCCTTTTTCAGAGTACAAGGACAACGAAAACAAACGATGAAACACAATTATCTATAAATACATGATCAGAAGAAGAGGATAGAAAAGAAAAAAGTAGGATGATGAAAAAATGAAAAAAGAAGAGAGCTAAGATAAGAATATAGAAAGAATAGGATAATATATGTATAATTAAAATATAAAATATTTTAAAAAATATAAAATACAGAATCACTTAGCTTGATTCTGAATAATTCTCCTATTCTTTCTATATTCTTATCTTAGTTCTCTTCTTTTTTTCATTTTTTCATGACAGTTTTTTTTCTACATCCTTTTTATAGCACGTATACAGCCATTATGTGTTAACATGTTTAGGGTCACAGATATTGGGAATCATCTTGCATATGTAACTGTCATTGTTTTCATGTAGTCTTTACAGTTGTGTCATAGCTACCAAATTACTTTAGTACAACGTCTAATGTCACATAATTTTGACTGATAGATGGAGCAAGACTACGATTTATGATGATGGACGCTGTACTGTTGGACTGAGATGCAGATTTGTTGCAGAGGCACTTGAATTCCTTAGTGCTATAACTGCAGCAGTAAGTGGGGAGAGAAAGGGGGGAGAGAGAAATGTTGGGAGCAATTTGATAAATGTTGGGAACAATGCAACAAATATTGGGAATAATGCGACACATATTGCGAACAATGCGACAAATAATGGCCACAATGTGATTAATGTTGGGAACAATGCGACTAATGTTGGGAACAATGCGACAAATATTGGGAACAATGCGACACATATTGGGAACAATGCGACAAATGATGGCCACAATGTCATAATTGTTGGAAACAATTCGACTAATATGGGAACAATGCGCAAATGTTGTGAACAATGCGACAAATGTTGGGAACATTGCAACAAATGTTGGCAACAATGCGACAAATGTTGGGAACAATGCGACAAATGTTGGGTACAATGCGGCAAATATTGGGAAAAATGCGACAAATGATGGCCACAATGTTAGAAATGGTATGTTGGGAACATTGCGACTAATGTTGGGAACAATGTGACAAATGTTGGGAACAATGCGACAAATGTTGGGAACAATGCGACAAATGTTGGGAACAATGCGACAAATGTTGGGAACATTGCGACTAATGTTGGGAACAATGGAATATTTTTTCTGGAAAAGTAAAGCGGCACGGGCGTAATACCGACCACATTACCCCAAAAATCATGTGCCGAAGGTCTGTAACATTTATGGTCACTAACACCATATTTCCTATACGCCACTTGGCGTGACGGGGGTACTTTACTTTTTTTTAAAATTAGCATTGATTAGATTATTTATATTACTTCCTCCAAATGTTATTCCAGGCATGCCTCTTATAGATCTTAAAATAACCCCACTATATTTATTGAATAAATATGGTGACAGCACATAAAACATGCCTTATACCCTGTTTTATTTGTTGAAACATTCCAAAATGATTCCTAGTTCTTATGAATGCTGTTTGTTGCCAGAACATATTGTTTATTATTTTTAGATCTAAGTGCCACATTAAGCTCGTGGTAATAAAATATATCAACTGTTTCCTCTGAATTGTCTGCTGTTGGTGCATAAACTTGTATAAGATGAATACCTATTGACTTTCCATTCAATTTCACTAAGAGGACCCGGTCAGATATTGCCCAAGAGGCTTTCACTGTTCTAGCTCTTTCTGCATCCAAGATGATACCTACACCTCTTTGGTGTTCAGTACTTCCAGAATAGATTATTTTATGTTCATCGGAATATATCTTCCTGATCCAGTGTATCTCATTTCACACAGTCCCAATAAATGTCAATCCATCCTTTTCATTTCCTGTTTGATGTTTTTCAGTTTTCCCAATTGCATGAGTGTTCTTACGTTCCAACTTCCTATTATCAGTGTATGTTTTGATGTTACCTTAGTTAACAGTAGCTTGATGGCGATCGGGTATCACCTGTAGCGCATGATGTCCCCTATCGAACGAGGGTATTATCTGCTCTCCGGCATTGGTGAATATGTGAGAGACGCTACGATATGCTGATAGTCTCAACAATTCAGAAGTGCATTATGTTTTAAGCACACTAGATGAAGCATTCTATAAGGAATATTTTATATAAGAAAACCTAAATCTATATCTAGTTAGGCGATTACTCGCTTTTTTTATAATCTCAAGAAAAATTTGCACATTTTAGACAAGTTAATGCCAATACTAAGATAATAGAGGAACGCCCTTAGGTTCTATTATTGTATATACTAGCTGACCTTGTTGGGCCAACATCGGTGAATTAATTTCTAGTTTTTACAGTAAAAAGTATTTTCTAAAACTTTTCTGACAGTGAGATTGACGAACGTTCGCTTTTTTTTTCGCATTCACAACAGTTCATTCTGTCATTAGCAGCACTTGATGGTGAATACACAACACACGCTAATGTGACCCTTCAAACTGAAGGGGAGAGTTAAGTATAACAGGCCACTGATGTTTGTCTACAAGCTATTTTTTATGTGTAAATGTCTGTATTGTCTTTAATGTTTTTTTGCACGTGTTGTCAATGCTAAGCCTAATTATGTATGTTCCGTGTGGTTGACAGCTATGTTCCGTGTGGTTGACAGCTATGTTCCGTGTGATCGTCAGCTATGTTCCTGTGGTCGACAGATATGTTCTGTGTGATCCACAGCTATGTTCTGTGTGGTCGACAGTTATGTTCTGTGTGATTGACAGCTATGTTCTGTATGATCCACAGCTATGTTCTGTGTGATCCAGAGCTATGTTCCGTGTGGTCGACAGTTATGTTTTATGTGATCGACAGTTATGTTTTGTGTGATCGACAGATTTGTTCTGTGTGATCGACAGCTATGTTCTGTGTGATCGACAGCTATGTTCGTTGTGATCGACAGCTTTGTTCTGTCTGATCGACAGCTATGTTCTGTGTGATCGACAGCTTTGTTCTGTGTGGTCGACAGTTATGTTCTGTGTGATCGACAGCTTTGTTCTGTGGGATTGACAGCTATGTTCTGTGTGATCGACAGCTATGTTCCTTGTGATCAACAGCTTTGTTCTTTGTGATCGACCGCTATGTTCTGTGTGATTGACAGCTTTGTTCTGTGTGATCGACAGCTATGTTAGTGTTTTATCGACAGCAATGTTCTGTGTGATTGACAGCTTTGTTCTGTGTGATCGACAGCTTTGTTCTGTGTGATCGACAGCTTTGTTCTGTGTGATCGACAGCTTTGTTTTGTGTGATCGACAGCTATGTTATGTGTGATCGACAGCTATGTTCTGTGTGATAGACAACTATGTTCTGTGTGAGCGACAGCTATGTTCTGTGTGATCGACAGCTATGTTCTGTATGATCAACAGCTATGTTCTGTGTGATCGACAGCTATGTTCTGTGTGATCGACAGCTATGTTCTGTGTGATCGACAGCTATGTTCTGTGTGATCGACAGCTATGTTCTGTGTGATTGACAGCTATGTTCTGTGTGATCGACAGCTATGTTCTGTGTGATTGACAGCTATGTTCTTTGTGATCGACAGCTATGTTCTGTGTGATCGACAGCGATGTGCTGTGTGATTTACAGCTATGTTCTGTGTGATCGACAGCTATGTTCTGTGTGATCGACAACTATGTTCTGTGTGATCGACAGCTATGTTCTGTGTGATCGACAGCTATGTTCTGTGTGATCGACAGCTATGTTCTGTGTGATCGACAGCTATGTTCTGTGTGATCGACAGCTATGTTCTGTGTGATTTACAGCTATGTTCTGTGTGATCGACAGCTATGTTCTGTGTGGTCGACAGTTATGTTTTATGTGATCGACAGCTATGTTCTTTGTGGTCGACAGTTATGTTTTATGTGATCGACAGTTATGTTTTATGTGAACGACAGTTATGTTCTGTGTGATCGACAGTTATGTTTTGTGTGATCGACAGTTATGTTTTATGTGATCGACAGTTATGTTTTGTGTGATCGACAGTTATGTTTTGTGTGATCGACAGCTATGTTCTGTTTGATCGACAGTTATGTTTTGTGTGATCGACAGCTATGTTCTGTGTGATCGACAGTTATGTTTTGTGTGATCAACAGCTATGTTCTGTGTCGTCGACAGTTATGTTTTGTGTGATCAACAGCTATGTTCTTTGTGGTCGACAGTTATGTTTTATGTGATCGACAGTTATGTTTTCTGTGATCGACAGCTAAGGTCTGTGTGGTCGACAGTTATGTTTTATGTGATCGACAGTTATGTTTTGTGTGATCGACAGCTATGTTCTGTGTGGTCGACAGTTATGTTTACCTAAATCTATATCTAGTTAGGCGATTACTCGCTTTTTTTATAATCTCAAGAAAAATTTGCACATTTTAGACAAGTTAATGCCAATACTAAGATAATAGAGGAACGCCCTTAGGTTCTGTTATTGTGTATACTAGCTGACCTTGTTGGGCCAACATCGGTGAATTAATTTCTAGTTTTTACAGTAAAAATTATTTTCTAAAACTTTTCTGACAGTGAGATTGACGAACGTTCGCTTTTTTTTCGCATTCACAACAGTTCATTGTAGCATTAGCAGCACTTGATGGTGAATACACACGCTAAACTGACCCTTCAAACTAAAGGGGAGAGTTAAGTATAACAGGCCAATGATGTTTGTCTACAAGCTATTTTTTATGTGTAAATGTCTGTATTGTCTTTAATGTTTTTTTGCACGTGTTGTCAATGCTAAGCCTAATTATGTATGTTCCGTGTGGTTGACAGCTATGTTCCGTGTGGTTGACTGCTATGTTCCTGTGGTCGACAGATATGTTCTGTGTGATCCACAGCTATGTTCTGTGTGGTCGACAGTTATGTTCTGTGTGATTGACAGCTATGTTCTGTATGATCCACAGCTATGTTCTGTGTGATCCAGAGCTATGTTCTTGTGATCGACAGCTATGTTCTGTGTGATCGACAGCGATGTGCTGTGTGATTTACAGCTATGTTCTGTGTGATCGACAGCTATGTTCTGTGTGATCGACAACTATGTTCTGTGTGATCGACAGCTATGTTCTGTGTGATCGACAGCTATGTTCTGTGTGATCGACAGCTTTGTTCTGTGTGATCGACAGCTATGTTCCGTGTGGTCGACAGCTATGTTCTGTGTGATCGACAGCTTTGCTCTGTGTGATCGACAACTTTGTTTTGTGTGATCGACAGCTATGTTCTGTGTGATCGACAGCTATGTTCTGTGTGATCGACAGCTATGTTCTGTGTGATCGACAGCTATGTTCTGTGTGATTGACAGCTATGTTCTGTGTGATCGACAGCTTTGCTCTGTGTGATCGACAACTTTGTTTTGTGTGATCGACAGCTATGTTCTGTGTGATCGACAGCTATGTTCTATGTGATCGACAGCTTTGTTCTGTGTGATCGACAGCTATGTTCTGTGTGACCGATAGCTATGTTCTGTGTGATCGACAGCTATGTTCTGTGTGATCGACAGCTATGTTCTGTGTGATCGACAGCTATGTTCTGTGTGATTTACAGCTATGTTCTGTGTGATCGACAGCTATGTTCTGTGTGAGCGACAGCTATGTTCTGTGTGATCGACAGCTATGTTCTGTTGTAACAGAGTATGCTAAAGAGAGCAGATACTGAATCGTCACCGCTCTTTGAATGGACGAGAGCAGTATCATATAGTGGCGACCAACAGATTTTAACTATGGTAATTTTCCAGGAATAACAGTTAGTCAGAGTGAGGAAGGAGAGAGGTAGAATAGAGGACGACACGATGAGAGTTAAGAGCCCATGGAATTTTCCATGCAACAGAAGATAGCGCAGTGTCTGCAGGGGTAGGGGTAGGACACCCACCAAACTAAGTTAGATGTCCATGCCAGGTTCACAAGAGCAAAGTTGTTGGAAAGGACCAGGTATGACTAGTAACATGCAACGACCTCGTGGTGTTATTGTCAGAGCTCCACGAGTGTCCATCATGTTCACAATAACTAGTGGTTGTTATTGTGATGAGCATGCGTTGATCCCATGACTTTGGCCGGTTAATAAATAAGTGGTCATCCAACTTCCAGGAGAGGTCATTGTCATGAGGTAACATTATGTCGCCAAGTAGGCGAAAAACAGGATGCTTTGTCCAAAAGATGGGAAAGTTCAGGTGAGTCACAGATGGTGGACACTAGACACGTAAACGTTGAGTGACAAATACTTGGATCATAGGGTCGCATGGGCACTCGGCAGCAGCTGATTGGCTGCTGAGCCTCAGGTGGAAGAGAGAGTTGAGGAGTATTTAAAGTCCTGCAGAAGAGTTTAAGCAGTTAAGCTAGGAGAGAACAAGGAGTTAGGAGAGAAGTTAAGCCAGAGAATTAGAAGAAGTAGAATGTAGACTAAGTCAGTTAAGTTAGGACAGAGTAGAAACATCTAGACAAGAAGCAGTTAAACAGTTAGAGTCAGAACAGTTAGAAAGTTAAGTTGGAAGTGTAGTAATAAATTTTGATGGAGTTAGTAAGAACAGTTAGAAATCTACAAGTTACAGCCATAAGTCAGTAATAGATTATTAAGACACTAGAGAAGTTATCAGTAGAAGTTGTTTTACAAGTGTCCAAGAATTGTGTTCCATTGTGTTACATATATTCTACATGTCGTAAGTAGACTCACAAGTTTGTAAGAAAATGAAGATGTTGATGAACAATGTTCCATACCAATAAACATTAATAGTTGAACATTGAAGAGAGACTTTATGTGCAAGTCTATTATATATACCATATTGTGTGTTGTGATCATTGAAGTACTAGCCACTATAGAAAGATAAAGAACAAAGAACATCACAACACTATAACATTTAATAATTAATTTGGTGTCCGAGACACAGCACGAACCTGAGTTGTCGCGGAGAGAAATCAAATAAATGAATGACAGAAAGTTAATGGAAGAATAAAAAGCCTGCCCAGTCTTCAACTTAGAAATCACGGAGAAATCACCGTGTACCGTCTACCGGGTCAAAAGTTCAACACGACCACAATTCTACCTGTTGTGCACTCCTGCCAGCTGAGATTGTAATTTTACCAATCAAGAATACCTGTCCTTCAGGTCAAAAAGTCAAATTACGCTGTTTGCGTAACACAAGTCTGAAATTTACCTGTGTCAAGTGTCTAAGAGAGGCACTAAAATTTTATTCAGCATTAAATCTGACCAGCCAAGAGATTGTCAAATTGTCAGTCAATATTACCTGTTTTGTTGGTATCAAGTCATAGCGTCAAGTTGCAACAAATCATTGTTTCGTCCACCTGAGATTCAAAGTTCATCAATGAGTCCGACCTTTGAACTGTGACCCACCACAGTGTTTATTTTGAAAGTATTCAGGAAGAGGCATAACTCTCAACAGATATCGTCATCGTCAGATAACTCCCGACACATTTGTAATTGTCGAACATGTGTCGAATTTTCTCGTGGCAATTTATTGAGGGAAATTGTGAATTGTGATTGATAATTAATAATTTCAAGTGGTGTAGTTTTTATTTAGAGAAACAAGTCAAGTAACAAGTAACAGTGTTAGTAAAGTGTTACGATATTACGATGGCCATTCGCGAGTGTTGATAAATTAACATTAGAATTAGACATTAGACCATTAGAAGACCAGAAGGAAAGAAGACCGATCGTCAGCACAGCTGAGAAACAATAATTAATTAATTAGAGTTATTAAGTAATTTATTTATTTATTTATTAAGTAGTTGGTTATTAAATTTAATTAAGTAGTTAAGTAGTTAAGTAATTAATTTATTAAGTAGTTAAATATTAATGTATAATGTATTAAATAATTAGTTAATTAAGTTGTTATTAGTAGTGATTTGACATACCAGCAAGTATTGTAAACTTTTTTAAAGTGCTGGGTTGAATTTTTTTTAAATAGTACGAGTACTGTTATGTAGTTTGGTTTAAAAATAATTATTTTTAAAATATTATTATTATTAGTAAAGGTGACATACCATATGTTATATTGTTCTGTAACCATTTTTAAATTGTACTGGATGTATTCTTTAATTAGTGTTGAAATACTACATTGTTGTTTATTCCACAGGGAGATTTAAGATTAAATAATCATTTTTATACTACATTGTTTTTATTCCACAGGAAAATTAATAATAATTTCTATTTATTCCAGAAACCGAGGCCAGAGTAGAGCTCATAAAGTGCTGATAATTAGTACATGTAATATAACATATAATAAATTTTAATTGTTGTTCTATCAATAGAAGGGAGAGGTAGGTATTATAGGAAACATGGCAACCACAGTAGACCCCACAACCGAAACACTGAGTGAACTGTGACTGGCGATAAACCTGCCATCAAACTTAAAGAGGACGGAGGGAGTGTAGAGAATTTGCAGATTTAACACAGAACTGGAGAGACCTAAAGAATATAACTTTCCAGGCTTGATCGGATGAGGTATCCACATTCATGGGAAGGTAAGGTAGAATTAATGCCTGTGTGTACATACGGAGACAGAGTATTGGTCTAACGGAAAGGGCATTTGGAGATCTGGTGTAAGAGATGATATCCAGTGACAGATCATAAATATTTTCATTAAAGGACTAGCCAACAGAGGACAGATGATTAATTATATTGACTTAGGAAGGATTTTACGACAATGAATGGAACTTTAGATTTAGCCAGCAAGGAAGAAATCATAGAAGAAGATGTGATTCAAGTATGAGACTAAACGGGTCTTATGATTCAATAAGAAATAGGTGGAACTTGAATGAAGGAGACTAAACGGGTCTACGCTTCAATAAGAGAAGTTAATGTATACTATGTAAGCAGGAAATAAATTATAAAGAGTTAAGTTTACCTGTGATGACTGACTAATGAGAAGCCAGAATGTAGTTAAGCCATATAGGTGACCACTTGGGGAGTGAGTCACCCGAAGTAACGAATAAAAAATGGTGATAACCATGTTTACATTGGCTTAATTAAGGCTTGAGTCGAGTTGAGAGGACGCTATTTACAGACGCAGAAGTCTTAGCGTACCTAGAGTTAAGAGAACTCAGAATGGACAAACAAGAGATGATTTATAGAGAATGTCTGGAGATGATAGTAGTGTCAAGAGAATATAGAAGACAAGAGAGCTGAGGAAATAGAGACTACCTCAGATGAACTAGAAGTTAAGAGTTACCAATGTGAAACATATGGTACTAACTACGAGTTGGTCAGAGTTCTCAAACTTGCGAAGTTGGATGGTAATCCAAGGAACGACTGACCAATATAAGTGTGTAGCAAGGAGATGAGAGTGTTATTGAAATTTAAGAGTTGTTGAAGAATGAGAAGTGAGAAGCAAGGTGATGATAACCTGTGCTTATTGAGACCTAAGGAAATTAGGTTATAAATGTGAATACTAAGAGAAGTATCATGAGAAAAGGAGTCTGGAAGAGACTCATGTGAAACATGTACCGAGTGATAACTCATAGAAAGGTTACATGTGGGAATTATAGGAGACTTACAAGAAGTCAGAGAAATGAGAGAATTATTGAGAGAACCTCAAAGAGAATTCTAAGTTGTGAAATTAATTATGTAACTGAGTGATAACTCAGAAAGGTTACATAAGAAATTAAGAGATTTTAAGTTGTATGAGAGGTAATAACCTGAAGAAGATGAGTCTAAAGAAGTAGACTCATGTGAAAATAGTGTAACCAGAGTGGTAACTCGTAAAAGGTTATATAAAGAGAAATGGAACTTGAGAGAGAGTTTCCAGAAGTTATAGAGACTAAATGGTAGTCCTATGAGTATAAGAGATGTAAATAGAAATATCTGAGTCGAATAAATGAATATGACTGATAGATACTGTCAAGTGGACGGTGTCCAGATAATTCTGATCTTGAGCCTTAGAAGATACTACAAGAGTATCATGATATATTGAGACTGAATAGTAGTCCTGGGAATACAAGAGATGTATGCAGATTATTCAGAGTCAAATGAATGTTAGATGCTTTCAAGTGGATGGTATTCAGATAATCCTGATCTTGAGAATAAATAGATGATACTAGAAGAGTATCATGATAATGAGTCTAAAGGATGAGACTCATGTGTAAAGAATTTCCAGAATTTATTTAGATTTATGAGACTTACAAGAAGTCATGTAAGATAGTGGAATGGAGAATTATGATGTAAAAAAGTCTGAAGATATATATGTATGTATATTGATACGATTGTATGTGATTGATGTATATTATTGCTCAAGCTAAGTGTGGTTGGTGATCGTGTTGTGATTGTGGTCTCCGGAGATATGTGAATTGTCTACGTATTGTCATATATGTTCTATGTCAATTGAGCGGATATGTTCTAAAGCATAAAGACTCGCAATAATGATGCATGATAATAAATGTTGTAAATGGTTTATTTGTATGAGTCTATTTTTAGATTGGATACTGGGATCACAGATGCCAGTCAACAGATGTCTGGTGATGCCTGTGATGTAGCCTCAAGAAGCTGACAAACAGTCATTGTCAAGAATTAGTTAACATTCGCAATAAGACTTGCATTATATTAAATGGTGGAGTTAATCATTCAAGGGACACAACTGGACATACTTTGAAAATTATGTCCCCTATAAAAAAAAAAAATTGAGTTTTGTTTAGAATTTTTTTAAAGAATTGTGTGTGGTTCAGTACCTTATTGTCTCCAAGATATTGTTGATCTATGGTTTTTAAAGATTGGTTGATATTGTGACAAGTATTTTTTACTGATTGTTTTTGTAAATTAATGATGTTCCATATAACTCTATTACTATTTTTATGTAGATGATACTAAGATTTATTTACTTAGAAATAAATCTCATATGTTGTAAGGGAGGAGTGTAACAGAGTATGCTAAAGAGAGCAGATACTGAATCGTTACCGCTCTTTGAATGGACGAGAGCAGTATCATATAGTGGCGACCAGCAGATTTTAACTATGGTAATTTTCCAGGAATAACAGTTAGTCAGAGTGAGGAAGGAGAGAGGTAGAATAGAGGACGACACGATGAGAGTTAAGAGCCCATGGAATTTTCCATGCAACAGAAGATAGCGCAGTGTCTGCAGGGGTAGGGGTAGGACACCCACCAAACTAAGTTAGATGTCCATGCCAGGTTCACAAGAGCAAAGTTGTTGGAAAGGACCAGGTATGACTAGTAACATGCAACGACCTCGTGGTGTTATTGTCAGAGCTCCACGAGTGTCCATCATGTTCACAACAACTAGTGGTTGTTATTGTGATGAGCATGCGTTGATCCCATGACTTTGGCCGGCTAATAAATAAGTGGTCATCCAACTTCCAGGAGAGGTCATTGTCATGAGGTAACATTATGTCGCCAAGTAGGCGAAAAACAGGATGCTTTGTCCAAAAGATGGGAAAGTTCAGGTGAGTCACAGATGGTGGACACTGGACACGTAAACGTTGAGTGACAAATACTTGGATCATAGGGTCGCATGGGCACTCGGCAGCAGCTGATTGGCTGCTGAGCCTCAGGTGGAAGAGAGAGTTGAGGAGTATTTAAAGTCCTGCAGAAGAGTTTAAGCAGTTAAGCTAGGAGAGAACAAGGAGTTAGGAGAGAAGTTAAGCCAGAGAATTAGAAGAAGTAGAATGTAGACTAAGTCAGTTAAGTTAGGACAGAGTAGAAACATCTAGACAAGAAGCAGTTAAACAGTTAGAGTCAGAACAGTTAGAAAGTTAAGTTGGAAGTGTAGTAATAAGTTTTGATGAAGTTAGTAAGAACAGTTAGAAATCTACAAGTTACAGTCATAAGTCAGTAATAGATTATTAAGACACTAGAGAAGTTATCAGTAGAAGTTGTTTTACAACTGTCCAAGCATTGTGTTCCATTGTGTTACATATATTCTACATGTCGTAAGTAGACTCACAAGTTTGTAAGAAAATGAAGATGTTGATGAACAATGTTCCATACCAATAAACATTAATAGTTGAACATTGAAGAGAGACTTTATGTGCAAGTCTATTATATATACCATATTGTGTGTTGTGATCATTGAAGTACTAGCCACTATAGAAAGATAAAGAACAAAGAACATCACAACACTATAACACTGTGTGATCGACAGCTATGTTCTGTGTGATCGACAGCTATGTTCTGTGTGATTGACAGCTATGTTCTGTGTGATCGACAGCTATGTTCTGTGTGATCGACAGCTATGTTCTGTGTGATCGACAGCTATGTTCCGTGTGATCGACACCTTTGTTCTGTGTGATCGACGGCTATGTAATACTTGTCTCATTGTAGTCAAAATCCTGATAGTCGTGGAAGTCTCCCCTTGGGTTGAGGTGGCAGGGACTTAACCGGCACCATCTTCAACTCCTCAGTAATAGTCTCGATGAAGGCACGGAGCCTAATATTTGATGATAATTTTGTCAAATGTGTCGCATCATACGTCGGAATTGGGTATGTATTATTACCGCGGGTGTTTTAGGCTCTGTATAAGGAGGAATTTTTTTTTTTTTATATATAGTATTTATGTAATACTCAAAATATATTTTTCCGTGACTGGCTCGTAACTAGTTACAACTCTAGACCTATTCTGTCTGTTACCTAACCCAAACTGTATGCAAGCCTAACTCCCGATTTTCATCCACAATAATATATATTATTTTAATATTATATTATTATATTGTATATATTATAATAATAATAATTATTATATATTTATATTAAATATTCCCAAATAAACCACTTAACTGCACATGGAAAGAGACAAAGAGAGAAAATACTGGACAGCTTGGTGTCATGGTATGGAAAGCAGTCAACAACTGGACTGATACGATGCACGGTAGGACATGATCGCCTAGGCCAATCGGTATGGCACATGATGATGATGATGGTGATGATGATAACGAAGATTATGATGATGATATAACTGAACATAAATATACTTCAAGCGGCCTTAATTCAATGAACTATTCTTGTAACAGGTTATATGCATCGTTTGTGAAGTACGGCACCTATTCTAAAGTGGAGTACTCGTTCAGCTCTCTACCGTTTCCTGCAGTGACCATATGTAACGTGAACCCAATCCGCACGTCTCAGGTACGTATCGTCACTATCATCTTTCATCACATGTAATTGTCATGAGAGATATCCTCCTCCCATTTCATTTGGTGGTTTCATTATTTAATTACACCTCGTGTTCGTAAGTTACTGAATTATTTGTTTTTATAACACCCAAAGACGTGATATTTGTTGTCATCAATGCCCCTTGTAAGATTTGTCTTGCTGTGACTGGCTAGTCTAGTTTCAGGTACATCCAAGAGGCCAATGGATGATATCTTTATTATTTGGGAGCAAGCCGCAGTAGTCAGTGGTCTTGTCTCTTGTTTACAAGCAGCCTGAAAGGGGTTTGCCAGACCTCTGCACCAGAGTCTTGCTGGCAGCTTTTCATAGGAGTACAACATTCAGATTATTTAAGTTTCGACGAACATGCGGCCTTTCTCAGAAAACGAACGAAGAAGATCTTGACTAAGACATTAGATTCAATATTCAACTCTATGCTGATTCAAGCTGGTTTATGGTTGTGGGTTTGACTCTTTACACGCGAATTACAATTGTTTGGACACTTAATGCTAACGAGAATTTGCTTCATGTCCTGGCCAAATTATCAATATGTCGTTCTTATTCTACCTATCAACTCCCCATGGAGCATAGGTCTTCAAAAAACACTTTCCAAGCCGTTCTGTTTCTAACAGTTCTTTTAAGATCACTCCATGTCTTCACTCCTATCTTCATCTCTGCCATCATGTCTTCTCCAAGAATATGTTGGTCTTCCTCTTTGTCTTTTTCTTTGATGATTTTAAAAATAGCCTATCTCTCAGTTTGGCTTCCAGAGTGTGTGTCCTGTTTAGCACCATGGTCTTCGTTGTATCTCTTTGTCCGCTATATTTGACCGGTGTTTTCCCATAATTATACGTTAGTGATTTTGTCTTTCCTTTTCTTTCCATTTATTCTGCGCAAACTTCCATTAATGATGTATGTATCTTCATGAATGTCATTTTTTGTTCTCCATGTTTCACAGCCTTATAATAGGACTAACTTAACATTGGAGTAGAACATTTATATTTTTCTATTTAACCTATTTTTTAAAATGTCTATATGTTTTCTAGTGCAACGAATATTCCTCTTTCGTTTGGTATCCTTATTTTAGTATCATTCTCTGTTTCCTTTTATCTCTATGACATCCCAGATATATGTAAAATTGTAGGTTGTCACTGTCAGTCTATGATTGCTGCTCTGTAAACAGCTAGTGCTGCATCTTCTGGAATAAGACAATCTCTCCTTAAGCATATGTTGTATGAATCTTTGTTTATAAAAATGTGTAAATTTATATCTTGAAAGTATGCCAACGCCATATTAATTGTAAATGTTTAATGTAAATGGTGGGTTTGTGTGAGTAGAAAAGAGTGTAGGTTTAGGGCAGAGTGCTGTTGGAACTGCTGCCTTCACTTGAAAATACTAACACGTAATGCTATAGAATCGAACTGGGCCATCACGATGTAGAATTGTAAGCATTAGTGGTAAGCAATTTACGTTCTCTCTAACTTGGTTGAGTCTTGCTGTGCTCACAGCTATTGAGAAGTCATTGGTGACAATTAACAGTGATCGAACACATCAGCTGCTTTTATCTTGCAGTTGTCGAGGTGTTAACATCAAGTCATATCATAACATGCTGACTTTCCAACTCTAAATCTGCTTTGTTCTTCATGAATGTTACACTCTTCCAACTTAGCAGCTTTCAAACAAGTCTCGCAAATATATCATTACCTGTTAATTTGGAATGGAATTTATGTCTGTGCTTTACACGATAGTCTTGAAGCCTTTATCCATGCTCAATGTGACGAACGTTGCTATCCCAATCTCCTAAGACATTATCAAATTCTTCAAGAATTGACAAATGAGTTATGCAAATATAAACGGGTACCGAGTAAAAGTAAAGTAAAGTACCCCCCGTCACGCCAAGTGGCGTATAGGGAAATATGGTGTTAGTGACCCTATATTTTACAGACCTTCAGCACATGATTTTTGGGGTAATGTGGTCGGTATTACGCCCGTGCTGCTTTTACTTTCCCAGAAAAAATCCGGTACCCATTTAAGGCTGGGTGAACCCGGAGCCGTCGGTTGGGATCGAACCCTACCCCTTGTCCGTAGTAGTCCAGTTCACTAACCACTGAGCTATCGCGGCTCCTACTAATTTTTAGGGAATTAGTAAAACCCAGGTGTCCTCGCCAGGATTACGAACCCCGGCTGTTGCCGTGGTAAGCCAACCGGGGTACCGAGTATTTCAACATTTTCTTCAAATACATCCACCGAAATGAGGACGCATTTGGGAATTCTACTTAACGGTGTCACTTTAGTCTATTCTATCCACGAAAACAGTTTCATTTCACTTAGCAATTCCCCATATCCGCTTCACCACTGTCAAAATATTTCTCAAAATACATTGGTAAATTCCGTTGAAAAGTTCGTTCCGTGCATGTCTTACCGACTGCACAGGAGACGATTTGAAAGCTCCTTAATCGCCTCTTACAACATAGGTGGCGTGTATTAGTGGCTATTGTTTTCGCCCCTCAACGTGGGAGCCCTGCAAGCCACACAGTGGTAAGCGGTCACTTATAGCAATGGAAGGTACCATCCCAGTAGGACAAGGTAGAAGTGGCCTGTCATCTCGTTCGAAAAATATAAGGAGCATGGAAACCAGCCGGAGTGAAATGTTGACCGGAATTCAAAAGACTTTAACATTCAACAACTTGCTATACAGTTTTGTTTTCTTGTCGTAGATAAGGTAGCTTTCCTCAGATTTTAATGAATCTATTTAATTAGAGTTTGGACCAACTTTCAGGTTCACAAACATTGATTTTCAGCTTGTTCTATATAACAGAAAGTTGCCGGTAACCGGTGTTCAAATCTCCCAGATTGTTGTTGCATTCCAGCATTTTTGAGCTGAACATTTGAGGTCTGGTAGTGGCTGTTTTAAAATGTCAATACGATACTTTTCTTCTTTTCTAAACAGTTGGTAGGGTTTTAACACATCTCTGTAAGCGTAGCCGTTCCTTTACCTTTTAAGTACGCAGGACCATGGTGTGTGGTCATAGATATGTGTTTTTTTTTTCAGATAAGATAAGCTATTTATTATTTACATCCGTTTGCTTTTCAGATTGCTCTACGGTGTTTACTTCTGAAGTGTGTTTCGTTGTTGCTGTTTTTACTGTTTACTATTGTTTGCTTTACGACATGTTTTTGCGGTTTTATATTCTCTGTGTTGTTTAATTTTGTCTCACTTGAATTGTATTCTGGCCTGGTTTTCACTTTTACTTTTCTGATAAACACGCACGTTATATAAGTTGTAATCTGCACTATAATAAAGCTCGAGTTATTTTAACAACTTTGACAGAATATTTGTGAACGAGTACATGAATGGAATGGAGTCATATTGGTATGTTAGAGTTTATGTTTCACATCAAAGCAGATGTTAGTCGCGCACGTGCTGTTATATGAGCAATATTATGAATGCCTTTTGCTATGTTCCTTTGTTGTTGTTAATGCCATTATAACCAAGACATATCGATCCTGTTTGAAAGTTATATCATAAACGTGAATTAAATACGCCAACTATGTAAAGTTATTTATTTTTCAGAAATTACAAATACCGTCAACTAAATGTTACACTCACTTGAGAACATTCTGCAGTTGTCTTTGCATGGGCCCTTATAACAACCGCTTGATTTATGCTAAACATATATGATTCGGCCTCGTGATCTTTTTGTGAGCTCGGTTGTGTATATAAAAAGATGTATATATTACACATGATACTAGAATACATAGACCCTTGTAAGTCAGTTAGATATTTATCTAGCTAGTTAGATAGTCAGATAGTCAGTTAATCAATCTGTCTGTCTTTCTCTCTGATTATTTGTGAGTCAATCAGTATGTTAGTCTGTAAGCCACTCTGTGAGTTAGTTAGTTTAGTATTTCGATAATTGTTTATTTAGCTAGCTAGATAGTTAGTTAAGTAATTAGTTAGTTTGCTATTTATTTAATGGGTTGATTGGTGGGTTGGTTGGTCCTTAGATCGGTCATATAACGACTGTGCGCTAAGTGTAATGAAAACTTGCATGAGAGCGTTAGCTTAACGTCGTGATGTTGCCGAACTAATTTGTATTTTGGGACTCTTGGTCCCATATATACAGGGATGGCTCTATTTTTAGCTGTCCAGGGAACTTTCAACATTCTTTTGAGAAAACCTATCTCTGTGGCCTCTAATCCTCTTTTTATTTGTTTTTCTACTGTCTATGATTCACTTTCATAGATCGGAATTGTCTCTACATATCACCGATAAACTCTCTTTCTCACTTCTATTGACATAGATTTATTGGGCAAGACGTTTTTCATTTTCTGAAATGTTATTTTGGCCTGAGCTAGTCTGTCTTTTAATTTCTGTGGTGCAGCTTCTATCTGATGTTATTATTGGGCCAATATATACGATTATGTGGAGAACAGGCAAAAAAATTGCAGTGCTGCGGCAAAGCAGGCAGTAAAAGCAAGTAGTGGGGTGTAACGTACACTCCTAAAAGGTATGGTGACAGCTTTAAAAAAGAAACACAACAACATATTGACATTTCGGCCTACATGCGGCCTTCTTCAGAAAACTAGAACAACTCAAACAAACAACGAAATAAAGATAAACTCTATACATCTAGGATGAGATGGACAAGTAAATCAAGGAGAAATAAAAAGAGGGATAAGAAAGACATGATTAAACGAAAGAGAGATGTGCTACATATCGGAGGATAAATATGTTATACAGTAGTTGATATTTATTTCTTTGATATTATAGTTGGAGTCAGAGCACATCACATTGATCACAACATTAATCATCACAGAGTTCTCATGTTTTATATAATCTTAATCATGTTTATTGACTTCTAATTCTTGGCCCGTGATACAATATAGTTGATGCACTTTTCTTAGAATTAATTGTTATTTAATTCTGGACGTTCAGGAGGTTTACCACCGATGATTATTGAAAAGTCCTTAAGTGCATATTATGCATTACTATCTCTCACACAACTTATTTACGACTTCTAGGAAATATGAGCACAACGAAATACTCTTAAATCACTTTCACAGCAACTAAAGACCATATGTTCATTATTTACTTGTTCTGTCTTACTATAGCTCAACTAATTGCTTAAGTCACTGATATCCTTACTACTCTCTAGTTTGTTCCTTCATAACTTGTCCACTAACTTAAAATTCCTAACTACTTTATGACTTTCAATTCCTAACTTCCTAACTAACTTCTTGTCCTGGTTCTAACTTTCTTAGTCTACATTTCGGGTCTCACTTATCGGGCCTGAATTACTGAAACCTATTGTGTCGAAGTTTAAATACCTCAACATCACTCTTCGCTTGAAATATCTTAAGCCAAAGAAAATGTCGCAAAGCGACAACTTGCAACCTCTCCGATCACTCGTGGAGTCCACACTCATGAACTACTGTTAACCCCATCTCAGAATTTACAACAACAATTTGTTTTTGTGGCTCCGTGAGCAACCTCTACTTGATCGCTCCGTGACTTCTGTATAACCTTTGGTCAGTTTTAACCTCTCGTGAGTTTCAAAATAATGATTACTTCATGACTTTGACCTGTCCAGGAGGTGTTTGTCAACTTTTTTACCGGACAGTAAAGTCATGCGCATATTGTCATCTCCACAACCTGCCTGGAAATGTCCATTCTCTAAACTTATTATGTCCAGTACTATTCCGGACCTTTCCTCTGCCTCCACCCTCCATGGGTTGTCATCGGCTTCGTCCACTACCCCCTATTAACTTTCCATTCCCACAACTTGTTATGTCCGAGTATTATCTGCACACACTCTTCACCTTATTCCTCGGTGTGTGTCCCTACCCACTATGAACTTTCTATTTCCTTAACGTGTTACTCTGTTACTAACTACCGATGATCGCAATCATATGTCACTGCTATAGTCTATTAAAAAATGTGTACTGGTTGAGTTACCTGCCCCATACTCTCACTAACTATACTGTTACAAAATATAGATACTATGTGAAAAATTAGTCAGCTAATATATATATATATATATATATATATATATATATATATATATATATATATATATATATATATATAATTAAAGCGAGACTTAACTGAGGCAAGATCGAAAAGCTCCCAGCGAGTAGATGACTGTGAGTGAAAGAGGGCGTAGGTGGAGAGGGGGGAAGGAGCGGGTGGTGAAAAATCAGCCACGTGATTAGACTAGAAGTCGGACGAGATTACAAGGTGGTGGAATGAAGTGTGAGAAGGAGTCAATTATGACACATGTAATCACTAGAAAATTGGGAAGTTTATATATTGAGTAAAAACGAGCATAGTTCGATATAACATGGCGATAAAATTGGCGTAATAAGGGGATTATTCAGGACTGGCGGTGCAGGGTTGTGGAAAGTCAGACAGGAGTAGTGAAGGAACTCTTCAAAAATATATAATAAAATGGGACGGAAGGCAGCTCCTGACAGGCATGTGACGGATGTTTCGATCACGCTTAAAGGCAACTAACAGGGGGTGGGGAGATCAGGGAAGAGTAGACGGGTAGTGGAGCCGGAGCGGGGAATGGGGAGATAGTGGTGAGTGGTTCTGATCAACGCGTTGTGGTGGGGGGTGATGGGTAAAAGCAAGTGCTACTCAGGAGGAACGTGTAGAGGATGTGATTTCAGCCAGGTGCGGAGAAACCGTTGGAGAGCAATTCGGGATAGAGGTGTCGGCGGAAGAGGTCAACCATTAGGTGGACATTATGTAGGAAATCTTCATCATCCTCTTATTGAATTATTTGGACTTGTTTCAGATTGTTCCCGTTTATTGTTATCTTACATGGTGGTTATGATTGCTCACTTGTTGAAACAATTTGAACTGACTTACCTTAACAAGAATCAGAGCCAATTATGTAACCACATATGCAGGATCACTTTACGCAGTCACATATATAGGATCACTTTATGCAGTCGCATATGTAGGATCACATTACGAAACTACCACAAGTAGGTTCATATTTACACAATTGCGCGTGTAGGATAATATTTACTCACTTAAACAAGTAGAATCATATTTTAATTTGTATGATCACACTTACATACATCACACACGCACATAGGTAAGATCTCATAAACACACATAAGTAATACTGTAGTTTCATACTCACGAGTAGGATCACATTTACACACAGACATAACTATGATCACATTTACACACATGTAAATAGGATTGCATAATCACATTTACATCAGAGGCGATTATTCAGAGAGTCAACAAAGGCCACGACTCCTCTAATATTTTATCGAAATACATAACACAATCACACTGCAGCTCAATGAGTTAAATGTTAGTGCTCAATCAAACACTGTATTCCTTAATTTAGCCGTGATATAGTTCAGTTATATGGAAATCCAAAGAAATTAGGTTAAATACAAAAATAAAAATTTTCAACTCAAATGTTAAGTCGGTCCTATTAAATGGCTGTGAAACATGGAGAAGAACAAAATTGACAATCACAAAGATACAGACACTCATTAATGGATGCTTATGCAGAATAAAAGGATGGAAATGACAGGACAAAATCACTAACATAGAATTATGGAAATGTACCAGTCAAATACCAGTGGATAAAGAGATACAGCGAATACGATGGCGTTGGATAGGACACACACTACGGAAGCCAACAGAGAGTATTTCACAACATGCCCTTTTTTGGAATCCCCAAGGGAAAAGACAAAGAGGAAAAACAAGGAATTCTTGGAGAAGACAGATAGAAGCAGAGATGAAGATGATGGGGAAGACATGGAATTATCTTAAAAGAATGGCAAAAAACAGAATGACTTGAAAATGTTTGTTGAATGCTCCACTGGGAGCTAAAAAGGTAGAAGAAGAAGCTAGTTCAATTAACTCTCTCTCTCTCTCTCTCTCTCTCTCTCTCTCTTCTGAAGTGCCTTTTTCAGAACGTTTTCATTACTCTTCTTAGCTGTTAGCAGTGTCATGGTATTCTCAACATCCTTCCGTAAAACAACATTTCTACAGCCCCCAGTGATTTTCTTGTCCGTTGTCCTATTGTCTATTATTCACATGCATATGTTATGACTAACTCTACATAACATTTAATAACTCTTCTTCTTGCTTCTATTGTCAAAAAAGGATTGAACAGTATCTTCATCATTTTTTTTTTAGAAAACTGCTATTGCCTGAGCCATTCTGCATCTCACTTCTATCAGGTTTGTATAAAGATTAAGGTCAACCTAAATGTTCGTTCTCACGTCCTACTCTCCTCAAGTTTCAAACTCACCGTCCGCTGTTAATTTACACAAACATATGTAGGTTGGATTGTATAATCACATTTACGCACACATATATGTAGGACTGTATAATCACAATTGCACACACAGATTTGTAGGACCATATTTCCACACAGATATGTAGGACCACATTTACACCCCTACACGACACATGTAAGATAACATTTATGTAAACATGTTAAAATATTTAAAAAAAAAAAAACAGATTCACACATCAGCCGTAAAGAAGTTAAAAAAAAGACTACAACACACTTTAAAGAAAATATTTGGTAGTGGTCATATCATTCCCCACGATCAGCATACTATGTAGGTAATGTGGTCACCACAACACCAGGTCGCATTTTTAAATCAACGATGAAAACCCGTCGCAGCCATTGAGGGTCGTATATCCTACAAACGGGTCAGTAAAGTGTTATCATTCACGCCAGAAAACAGTTTAACTATCCACTAGCAAATATTGAATCTTAATTGAATTCATGAAATTAAAAGCTCTGACAAAATTTGCATTTAAATCACACAAAAAACGTATATATTACACACGTAATCGATACCGATGTACCAAATCCCATGTATATTGTATGCCAGATATTGAGTTATTGAGTTATTGGGTTATTTGCGGGTCATCATCATTGCACTCCGAACATGTCCATAGGTGCTCAGATCCCCTCCTCAGCAATTCCCTCAGTGTCCAGCGACTGACGACTCCAGTTCTATGTTGGTTGATAAGTCTTCTTACACGGCCACCAAGTGTCTCATTTCTGGCTGTGCCCATCTTAACTCCCATTTCCATCATCCGAAGAAGTGACGTTGATCTGTGTTTGTCGAAGTCCTGTGCTCTTCCCACATCTCGAAGGGCATTGATGATGTCCGCCCGATCCATCGGTTGCCCGTCCTCAACGACAGCGCAGCTAGCCAACCTGTCCGCTCTCTCATTTCCCCGTACTCCCGCATGTCCAGGGACACAGACAAAAGTGACCTTACGTATTTTGGATTTTTGCAACGACTCTACCCATTGCATGCGTACAGAGCCCGCCTCCACTTTTTTTATCATGCTCATCGAATCACTCAGTATACATGCGTGGATGTAGTCTTGTGACTCTAACCATTTGAATGCCTTGGTCACTGCCATCGAAAGCATATATGCCAGATATGCTTTCGATTAATCACATAGACAACATAGAATAACTACTGTAACTGTAGTAGAAGTGGCGAGAAATGAAGCGCATTCAAACGCTACAAAATTTTATGGTTATGGTTATTCGTAGGCCCCGGTATCACTGCAAACCAATTGAAATACATAACCGCTCAACCACCCGTGCCAGTGGAATCATCCGAATTAGTAACCTATCGAATATCCAAACAAAGAAAGGCAGTTGCAGTCCTCATTGTTGCAGATACAGCACACGTCTAAAGACATATGACGTTTCCGCACCAAATTGAACGCATCTGAACTGTCGTTCGTTATACGATATCATCATTCATCGTAAGCAATCCGAATATAGAAACACCATGTAGATGAAACACGCAGATCACGGTGTGCACAGAGCACTACTCAGTAACCCTGGCAGCAAGCCGGACTAGGAATATAAGGAAACTGCAACAAGGAACATTTTTCAGACAGTGACTTAACGGTTCTCTGTCCCCTATCAGCCATATTGACTGGAAGAACCAAATGTAGGTATACATACTCTCATATATAGATATATGCTTAGGTTAATTTGTTATATATCGATGTACAATCAAATTTGTTCACAAAATCAGTCACATATTGTAATATTCTCTCTGACACACATCACACATAATAGTATATATATATATATATATATATATTACCATCATCATCATCAAGTACCATGCCTGCTGGCGCAGGTATCCATGTCTCTCCACAACTATATATGTATTTATATTTCTGCACAGTTATACAAGGCGAGCTCAACAATGAGGTCATATATTAAAAATATGGACCCAGTAACAATTGGCAAAGCTGATCAATTGAAGAAAATAGATATATGGAATAGCAGCAGGTTGTTATAGATGTTCTGTTGTTGTGGTAGTGTGACATGTCTGCGCGCATCGTTATTGAGATAGTGTGACATGTCTATACGTGACGTTTTGGTGGTGGTACGTATGATTTATATATATATGACGTTGTCATTGTGAAATGACATGTCTATACGTGACGTTGTGGTGGTGGTATGTATGACATGTCTATATGTGATGTTGCCATGGTGGTATGACATGTCTTTACATGAAGTTATCGTGGGGGTGGTGTGACATGTCTGTACGTGACGTTATTGTGATAGTGTGACACGTCTATACATGATGTTATAATTGAAGTGCCTTATGTCTACAGACTAAATTAGTGTGGTAATATGACATTTATATATGGGTTGTTGTTGCAGTAGAGAAATGACTTTAAGTAAGGATTGTGTAGTTGCGTGAGATGTTATAAGTGATAACGTGACATGTCCTTTATTGTGGTAACGTGACATGTCCTTTATTGTGGTAACGTGACATGTCTTTATTGTGGTAACGTGACATGTCCTTTATTGTGGTAACGTGACATGTCCTTTATTGTGGTAACGTGACATGTCCTTTATCGTGTGGTAACGTGACATGTCCTTTATTGTGGTAACGTGACATGTCCTTTATTGTGGTAACGTGACATGTCCTTTATTGTGGTAACGTGACATGTCCTTTATTGTGGTAACGTGACATGTCATTTAATGTGGTAACGTGACATGTCCTTTATTGTGGTAACGTGACATGTCCTTTATTGTGGTAACGTGGCATGTCATTTATTGTGGTAACGTGACATGTCCTTTATTGTGGTAACGTGACATGTCCTTTATTGTGGTAACGTGACATGTCCTTATATATTGATTTTAAAGTAATGTGACATGTCTACAAGTGAGATGGTTGTACTAGTGTGACATTTGTATTTGTGCTGCTGTTGTTGTAAATAAATATGCCTATATGTAATAAGTTTGTGGTAGTAGTTGTGACTTTTTCTATTCGTAAAATTTTTATTGTAGTTCGGCAAGTTTGAAAGTGAAGTTAATGTAGTAGAGACATGTATGTAGGTGAAGTTGATGTAGCAGTGACATGTATGTAGGTGAAGTTGATGTAGCAGTGACATGTATGTAGGTGAAGTTGATTGTAGCAGTGACACGTATGTAGGTGAAGTTGATGTAGCAGTGACATGTATGTAGGTGAAGTTGATGTAACAGTGACATGTATGTAGGTGAAGTTGGTGTAACAGCGACATGTATGTAGGTGAAGTTGAGGTAATGTGAGGTGGTACTCACATTAACACTTGATTAACACAGATCTGAAGCTTTCTTTCCTTTTTGATATGTTTACTAACTCTCTCAATGGGATAAATTTAATAACTCTCTCCATCTGATAAGTTTACTAACTCACTCAATCTGATAAGTTTACTAACTCACTAAATTTAATAATTTTACTAACTCTCTCAATCTGATAGGTTTTACTAACTCACTCAATCTGATAAGTTTACTAACTCACTCAATTTAATAATTTTACTAACTCTCTCAATCTGGGGTTAAGGCAAAGAAATGCAAGTGAATGCATAAAAATGCGAAGCTGCAGTAAAGCTGAATGCGAGGAAAAATTGAAAAAAAAAAATGGTATGTTAGAAGCTTTACGTGATTAGTAGACGACACAGATTCGAACGACGTTTCGGCTCAATAGGCCTTCAGCAGGAACAAACAAACAACATACACACACAGATATGTGAATAAATAAAAACTAATCCTACATAGCTAACTAGTAATGAAACATCAAAAACAAAATAATCGAAATATGTTGACTTCCTGTGTGTCGTGGACTGTGGTCAGGCTATGAAAGGAATTTCTCACGGGTGTAGCTGTAATTTATACCCTGTGGTCAGAGGTGAAGGGTTCTAACAATACACGAGTGGGGGGAACGCTATCTAGGTACGTCGACTACAAAGGCACAGGCAATATCTGAAAGTATCTAAGGGCCCATAAATACATGTATACACACACACAGATGCGTGTATACATATGTACACGTGCAAGAGACGTGCACATACTAATACATATCAACATACACATACATATACACACACATACATGTGTATGCATACAAGCAAGAGCACATATACATGCATGTATATGCGTATACATATATATACCAATACCCGTGCCTATGAACACATACATGCATGTGCACATCCATACGGGGACAATCATATGTGTGGAAGGGTTCACATCGGGGTCAGTGTGCAAACTCGAAGGAGAAAGAATAGAACAGTAGAATGACAGGTACTCAAAAGGCGGAAAGAGTGAGATGTATGAGGGTGTGGTGCAATAAAAAACATATGAGGGGTAAGTAGCGCAGAAAAAAAAGGTATATAGGAGAACACCGAAGTGTCTCAATGGGGACTAGTGGAGAAGAACTAAGAATAGCGTGGCATAGTAGATAGACTAAAGAGCCACAGCATGGGTGGTAGAGAGGGCTATGCAAGAGGGAAGGAGCAGCCGAAAGGAAACTATGTGTATGAGTGTGATACATTCATGCCCCGTGGGGTCAGCGAACCATACTGGACTATGAGGCGATTTTCCAAAGTATATCGGCTGCGGTCGCCAGAGTGACAGAGGACAATACCAGTGACACGGATGTCGTCTTTGCCCTTGTGATCTGGGGAGTTGAAATGGGAAGACACTGGAGTGCCAGTATTCTGTTGGACATCTCGTAGATGTTCACAAAATCTTTCCGCTAATCTTCTACCAGACTCGCCAATATAGGTCATGTGGCATCGTTGGCATATAATGGCATAAATGATGTTGCGGGACACACATGTGAAGCCATGCTTGATCTCGAACCGTCCATTAGGGAATAAGACCGAGTGAGTAGGGAGCACATAGGCACAGGTGATGCAGTTACGGCCACAAGGGGCCGTACCGAAGTGTTGATGGTGGGAGCGAAGGAGATGGCTCCTAACCAGAATGTCACCCAAATTCCTGTCGCGCTTGAAAGCGATCATCGGGGGATCACTAAAAAGTAGACGGGTAGTGGGATCAGAGAGGAGAATCGAACGGTAGCGGTTGAGTATCCTCACAGCAGCTAAGTTGTGAGGATGATATGTGAGGGTGAGTATAGTTCTCTCAGAGGGGGGGGGGGCGGTCGGAAGGAGTGAGTGCCTCGGGACGGGAGATAAGGAGGACCCGCTGGAGGGCAGACTGGAGGATCGAGTCTGGATAAAGCCGGCGGCTGAAGAAACCTAACATGAGGTGAGCCTGTCGGAGGAAATCTTTGTCATCCTGGCAGATGCGACGGAGACGCAATAACTGTGAGAATGGAATAGAGTCGCGACAAGAAGGTAAATGGGATGAAGTATAGAGAAGGTCGCAGTGGGCGTCTGTGGGTTTATAGAAAACCGAGGTGTGGAGGCCAGAAGTACCCAAAGAAACAATAAGATCTAGGAAGGTGACAGAGGAAGTGGATATACAAGATGTGATCTTGATAGCTTTGTGATAGCTACCAATATAGTCGATAAACCTGGAGAGGTCATCCTCAGGTAGATCGGTGAGTCCGAAGCAGTCATCAATGTACCGAAGGTATATGATGGGAAGAGGACCTTGATAAGAATTGAGAATTTGGTACTCAGGTAACCCATGAATAGGCAAGCATAGCTAGGGCCCATCTTGGTGCCCATGGCTACTCCTTCGAGTAGCTTTGCCTACGAAGCTAATTTTTTAGTTAGCTGAGTAGCTTTGCCTACGAAGCTAATTTTTTAGTTAGCTGAGTGGCAGAGTTCCTAAGCGTTTGGCTTTTCGTGGCAAGGCGCTGTGCCACTGAGTACGGGTTCGATCCTGCCTTGGTCCATATTTTTTTCTGTTGTTGATTATTTGTCATTTTTCCGAGTGCTGTAAACATACCTCTTCCTCTGAATTGATTCACTGATTATCGCCTCGGAAGTTTCCCTCTATAATAATATTTATTTATTATTATTTGTCTCCAGTCTAAACCACTGGAAACTACTATTCGTGCTGTTTCGTCCTAAATGTTTGTCTGCAACGCAAGTATTCAGCCCTACCCTATCCGGGAGATACTTGTCTTAACAGGAAAAAATTTCCGAGCTATGATCGCAGCTTATGCTATAGTCATAGGAAAGCCTTCGCGAAAGGACTTTGCCTACGAAGCTAATTTTTTAGTTAGCTGAGTGGCAGAGTTCCTAAGCGTTTGGCTTTTCGTGGCAAGGCGCTGTGCCACTGAGTACGGGTTCGATCCTGCCTTGGTCCATATTTTTTCTGTTGTTGATTATTTGTCATTTTTTCCGAGTGCTGTAAACATACCTCTTCCTCTGAATTGATTCACTGATTATCGCCTCGGAAGTTTCCCTCTATAATAATATTTATTTATTATTATTTGTCTCCAGTCTGATAGGTTTACTAACTCTCTCAATCTGATAAGTTTACTAACTCTCTCAATCGGATCGGATTACTATCTCTCTCAATCTGATGGGATTACTAACTCTCTCAATCTGATAAGTTTACTAACTCTCTCAAACTGATAAGTTAACTAACTCTCTCAAACTGATAAGTTAACTAACTCTATCAAACTGATAAGTTAACTAACTCTCTCAAACTGATAAGTTAACTAACTCTCTCAAACTGATAAGTTAACTAACTCTCTCAATCTGATAAGTTAACTAACTCTCTCAATCTGATAAGCAACAAACGTCTGATATGTATATTAACACCATAAATAATTATTGATGTTTTTCTTGTTAACACCATGGACAACATTTTAAAAGAACATATTTGCACAATTATTTTACTAGCATACCACTATAAATTAATACTACCTGGCGGTCTACATGAGCTCTTTGAAACCTTCCACTCCTCGAAACACTGTCATACTACATTTACTAGCTATCTTTCTAATGTTTACTTTAGTTCTTGTGATAGTTTTCGCACACAAGTTCTTTGTGAGACCCTTTAATTAATATGCTGCTCTAACTTAGATCTAACTCTGGTCCTCTCTAGCATCTTATCTCTCTCAAATGTGTGTTGACATCTATTGCTTTTCTCGCCTGTCGTGTGACGTGAAGCGTACTACAGCCTTCCTGATGGAATTTCATTCTGGGAGAAATTTGTGTAGTCTCTGAGTGGGTTTTGTACATCGACCACTCCTTGTCCTTCGTAGCTTACTACTTTTCTTTACGACCACGCGTTAAGTGATCAATCCGTATTGATCTCACCCATGCGCGTCTGTCGGGGCACACTGTCTAATCACAAAAACCTTGACCTAATTTGTCGTGGAATATCTAAGTCCAATGCAAGTGTAATGTTGTCATCCAGCACTGCAACAGCTTCATATATGCTTTAAACGAGCATGAGACGAGTACCACACATAAACAGCACACGAGTTCCGTCTTCCTTATCCCTTTCCCTACCCCACTCCAAACAAGACAAATAACATGTGTATAGTTCCAACTGATTATATTTTGTTAGTAATGTCCCATAATGATTAAACGTAGCATGTACACAGACTATATGTGACACTTACAGTTGTTGAAAGCTAACATTTGTTTTATGAATACTCCTTCCCAACCCAATGTAGTTCACGGTGGTGGGATGGCACGAGATGTCTGGCAAAATCGGACATGGACACGGAGAATTATTTTGTGGGTCCAGACTGAAGGTTCGGCTGTTTCGCTTGAAAGTAAATGAAGTCCACGTGATAGGAAACAGAGCCACATGGACAAAGAGATGGAAGAACAATATCATTAAAGATGGCGATCTATTTCTAATACGGTGAAATAAAAGGATTCTTGAGAAAAATTACCCTTATTAGATGAACATTTAACAACAGAAATATGGTTTTATTTTTATTTGTTTATCATTAGTATAAACTAATGTTACATTGCATGATGTACTGCCAGTGCCATTGTGAAGTTAACTGATAGGTTTTTGTTGCAGTGCTCATTCTTTCGACAAGTCAACAACTATTTTCGATGACATATTTTATTCAGCCTATCGAAAGAATGTTCCCTCACGTAAATCAGTATGTACAGGTTTAATTATACTTTATTTATATTCGGGTCAAATTTGTAAACATGAATACTTTATTTATATTCGGGTAAAATTTGTAAACATGAATACTTTATTTATATTGTGGTACAATGTGTAAACATGAATACTTTATTTATATTTTGATCAAATTTGTAAACATGAATACTTTATTTATATTCTGGTAAAATTTGTAAACATGAATACTTTATTTATATTCTGGTAAAATTTGTAAACATGAATACTTTATTTATATTCTGGTAAAATTTGTAAACATGAATACTTTATTTATATTCGGGTCAAATTTGTAAACATGAATATTACCTCAAGTCTAAGAAGGCAATTTCCAAACAAACCTTTAACACAAGGCACTACTCTAAATATTTGTCATCATAAATAATGCCTGCAAAGCCTTACTGTATTTATTCTGAAAGAACTTCAACTAAACTGCGAGAAGAGCTACAACAGCACAGGGATATTCAGAAGATGTGGACTCACCAGATATTATATACCCCTAATTAATGTGTGAATAACATAATACGTTACAGTTGCAACGACGACAAAACAACTCTAAACCACAGACTATATAAAAAAAAACCATTGACTGTCCTCTCCGGCCGAAGACGACACAAGGGACGGAGTCCAGGGTTCTCCACCATTTATGGTTTGCTGATAATTCTTGTAAGTCTTGGTTGTTTCCCAATTTTGTGCCTTCCCTAGTAATTTTTCTGCATGCCGATTCTCTAGGTCTGCCTTGTTTTCTTATCTCAGGTAATTTCCACATGAATACCTAATGGGGAAATCTCCATTCATTCATTCTCAGCACATGATCGATGACTTTTCAGCGCCTTCTTCTTATATACCTCGATACACATCCATCTATCTATCTCACACACAATCTATCTTTGTTCGCCTAAAGTATTGTCTCTATCTGCAATGTCGTCTTCTGTATAAAATTTACATTCGTTTGCAATTCTTGCAGTGGTCCATATAGTTATAGTTTTGTCTTTAGTGTTGTATCTATGGGCCAATGGATTTTCCACAGTCTTCTATATTCAGTGTAGTCTTGAAGTATGTGTTCAGCAGTCTGGGGCGCCTGTCCACATGTACAAGTAGTTGAGGTGCCGATCTTGAATTTTGTATGCATGTGACTATGGAGTCGATTGTGTCCTGTTCTGAGACGTATAATGATAACTTGTTCATATCTATTCATATTATGAAAGGCATCCTGATTTGGGGCTTGTGGTCCTGTGATTGATTTGATCATCTTTTTCTTCTGATGGTATGTAACCGGTGCATCAGGTTGTGTGCCTGTTGAACCTTCCTTTGCCAACTGATCCACTTTCTTGTTTCCTGGTATTCCACAGTGAGATGGTATCCACTGCAGGGCAACCCTATGGTGCTTGCAGAGTTCAGTCAATAAGGTCTGCAGATGTGGCAATTTTTTGGATTGTAGTGACTGGAGTACAGATCTTGCATCTGTCAAAAACACTGCAGGTTGTGGGCTGATATTACTGTTCAGCAGTTTTTTATATTGCCAACTTTATTGCTTGGATATTGTGACAATATTTCCCTTTTGCTATTTAATTCATATCCCTAGTGTTATTTGGGTACTCTATGTATGCACCTGCTGCCCCATTCTTTATTGCATTCTGTGCTGATCCATCTGTGTACACACGAATCCATAGATCTCGTGGGTATTCTTCACCCAAGAAACTGAGAGTTATTGTTTTTCGCTGTAGACTATCCTGTTTGTTCCTCTTTGTCAACTATTCCTTTCAATTCTGTCTGTATTTGTATTGATAATCCTGATTCCTCTGTCCAGGGAGTCTGTTCTGGTATGGACAGTAGGGGGTTAGCAATTCTTGGCATGTCTAGTGTTTGTCAACAAATTCGCTTGGCTTGGTGGATAAAACTGCTTCTCTTAAGCCGTCCCAATGCAAGATTTTGGAATCGGTCCTTCATTGGATGTCTCGGCATGCATGCAAATTTTTCTGCCTGTATCAGCACGTTTGTGTCCCTCCGTTCTCTATGTGCTGGTATCCTCCACAATTTCTCCATCTCCAATATTGGTGTTGATTTCATTGCTCCTGTGATAACCCTGAGTGTCTGGTTTTGTACTTTATCCAGTTCTTGCAGTGTGTTGTTTGATGCTGAGCACCATGCAGATGATCCATATTCTAAATGTGGGCGTATACTCTGTTGTTAAACTTTACTGAGTATTTTCCCACTCGCACCCCACGTGGTTCCACACAGCTTTCTTAGAATAACCAACTTCCTTCTTGCTTTTTCAGTTGCTTTATTTATCTGCTGTTTCCAAGATAGTCTGTTATCAAATGTAACTCCGAGATACGTAGCTTGTATGTCTTCTTCATAGGCTCATTGTTTATGTAGATGGTTCCTGCTTTTTGTTTTGGGCAGAGAGTGAAAAGTGTAGTATGCATTTCTCTGTATTGAGGCTGATACACCATTTATTTGTCCATGAATTCAGTGCATTCATAGCTCTTTGCAACAAATTAAAACCCACTGTTGCATACTCCTCTGTGCACCACATTACCAAGTCATCTGCATAATTTGCCACTTTGATGCCATGTGGTAGTTCAGTAACTAGGTCATTGATGTAGATCAGAAAAAGTGTTGGAGATAGTACCCCTCCCTGTGGAACGCCCTGGCGCAGTAAGACCTTCTTACTCTTAAGACCATCCAGTTGCACTCTGGCTCTCCTGTTATGCAGATATGCTTTGACCCATTTGTACATCCTGCCATTTACTCCATAATTTCTCAGTTTCTTCAAAAGCCCTTCCTTCCATACCTTATCAAATGCTTTCTTTAGGTCTATCCATGCTGCTAGTAACAGTTTCTTTTCTTGAAACGCATCCTCAATTTCCTTGGAAAAATAGATTGCCTGATCTTTGGTAGAGTAACACTGTTTAAAGCCTGCTTGCTGTGGAACAAGGAGGTTTTCCTCCTACACAATGAGAACAATCCTACACAATGAGAAATAATGACAAGCCTGACAATGAGAAATAATAACAAGCCTGACAATGAGAAATAATGGCAAGCCTGACAATGAGAAATAACGACAAGCCTGACAATGAGAAATAACGACAAAGGCCTGAGTGGTTTTCTCAGTACACAGCATCAATTTGATACAATCGCCCCTTCAAACTAATAGTCAACCGTTAGAAGATACGATTAAAGAAAAGCTACATTTGAATTTGATATAGAGAAAGGAGTGCGACAAAACAATATAATTGATTCTTCTTTCTTTACTATAAATGCTGATGCTAGGACGAGAAATCCAACTAAACAAACATTTTAACTTTTTTCTAATTTGTCGGTCAATGCAAGTTGTTTATTTGTTGATTTGCATAAGCGCTATTTTGTTATGTTTGACTGTGTTTCTGTTAGAATGGGTTTGGGGACGGCTTTTGTATGTCCTGCAATATGTAGTGTTGAACTGTACATATAGATGAAGATGAGGTTGTGGTGAAGTTATCCCTCTTGTATGGCGTCATTTGTTCGTTTATATATTTTAGATATACTAGTTGTCTTGCTGATTTACGCACTTTATAAGTATTAACAATAACAGAACTTGGATCATTGTTCTATAGAACATTTATGTAAATCATAAAACACTGACACAATTATAATTATTACATTTTGCTACCAATGCAAATATATAACCTCAGAATATAGTTGACAGTAGAAACATGAATGTACACTAATACTGAGACAGAAAAATAGGAACGTCACATTGTTGTATTATTGTATTGTTGTATTATTGTTTTGTTATATTATTGTATTGCTATATTATTGTAGTGTTGTATTATGGTGTTATTGTATAACTCAAACCACTTACAAAAAATTAATTTCAAGAGTGAGGGCGGGTCTTAACCATTCGCACTAAATGACCATGTTGATGATGTTATCTAAAATATCACTTAGAGCTATAAATAAACATCTACGTGGAAGCCTTTTATCTTCTTCATGTGACATTTTACCACACTGGTTCACAATAAACTATTTTCTTTGTTCACATATGCGGATTCATTGGTAGAAGCTATTTCAGCTATAATCTACACAACTTCAAGTGTAAACACGTAAAACGTCGTCATATCTGTTTGTTGCCTTTCTTTGTTTGGATCCTTCAATGAGATGAGTTTTAATTCGGATGATTCCACTAACACGGGCGGTTGCGCAATTATGGATTTTAATTCGTTTACAGTGATACTAGAACCTTTGACTAACTGAAATTACCTACATTTACCATAAACTACCATCATATCACTAGTGCTTGTCACTGGATGCAAAATGTCAACGTTAGCAATGTTGCTTTAAAGACAATCACAAATTTGAAATCAGATACCGCGTAAAAGCATACATGAATGCTGTGATTATAATATACAAACTGAGAGGACTAGTTCCCAATATTCCTGTAGTTAATTATATAGATATAGCCAATATACAAACTGATATGACTAGTTCACAATATTCCTGTAGTTAATTATATAGATATAGCCAATATACAAATTGAGGGGACTAGTTCACAATATTCCATTAGTTAATTATATAGATATAGCCAATATACAAATTGAGGGGACTAGTTCACAATATTCCAGTAGTTAATTATATAGATATAGCCAATATACAAGCTAAGAGGACTAGTTCATAATATTCATGTAGTTAATTATATAGATATAGTCAATATACAAATTGAGGGGACTAATTCACAATATTCCAGTAGTTAATTTTATAGATATAGCCAATATACAAACTAAGAGGACTAGTTCATAATATTCCTGTAGTTAATTATATAGATATAATCAATATGCCAACAAATTTACGATGGGACCAACTACAAATAACCACTACTGAAACATGCGTCATGACCAGTCGCAGAGATATCACAGTCGTAATGGCATCGTCAGCAGGCGAACAGGTTAGACAAGCGATGACATTGTGTAGAATTATATGAACAATTAAATACTGTATTATGTTTGACTGGAACAAGTCAGTATCACAAGTTAGCTGTATATGAATGTCTGTTCGTTTCTGTCTAATTTATTTGTTTCTTTTAAATCTGCAGGGATCAAAAGAGCGAAATCTCTTGCGTCAACTTAATTTAAATTTCAAATTCGCCTTTGGACAAATGGATGAGTGCGTTGTTCTCATAGAAGAAATAAAGACAAGTAGATGTTTTGTTTCTTTTGATTGCTTATACTGCTAGAAGTGTTAGCAGTAGCTGATAATATGGCAGCAATAAGATTAGCATGGCAGCACTTTCACTTGTAATAGTAATTATTATTGCGTAATCAAGAGTAGTGACCACCATAACAATATTGACAATTTAACAGAAGTAATGGCAGGCAGTTGAATCCAGTGATTTTAAAACAATAAGCCTCATGAGCCATGTTACAAAGATCTAGCTAAAAGTTCTACAAGGAAGGATTCAGAATAAAATCAATATTGAATTAGATGAGCAGCAATTTGTATTTAGGAAAAATAGCGGGATAAAAGAAGCCATGAGAACATTAATGAAAAAGTACACAGAAGTAAACAAACCAATATAAAAAGAAGAGTAAGGCAGGGATGCATCCTATCACCAAGCTTGTTCAATCTTTACACTGGGCAAATCTTTAAAAACATCACAGAGATGCCAGGCATACAAATTAATGGGAAGATAATCAATAACCTAAGATATGCTGACGATACTGTACTACTAGCAGAAAAACGTTAAGATCTACAACAATTATTTATGAAATAAACATGACAAGCAAAAAATATGGACTAGATATGGATATTAAAAAGACCAAAACTATGATCATAAAGAAATAAAATACTCAAAACCAACAAATGGATATCAAAATTGAAGGAATAGACCTGAGACAGTTCGGAGCTACAACTACCTTTGACATACTTTAACCAGTGATGAAATTGTGCAACTAAAATAAACGGAAGAATAGGAATGGCAAAAAGTAATTTTAATGTCATGAAAAATATACTAACATCAAAACAAATAACAACAGGGCTAAAACTAAGAATACCAAAATGTTATATCTTCTCAACATTTCTATATGGCGCAGAAACATGAGCATTAGACAAGAAAACAGAACAGAGAATTGAAACCTTTGAAATGTGGATATAAAGAAGAATAGGTAGAATTGGATGGAAAGAAAAGAAACGATAAAGTCTTAAAACAACTAAAAATGACAAGAGAACTACTAAACACAATTCAAACAAGACAAATGCGATTTTTGGGACATGTTAAAAGACACAACAGCCTACTAAAAGTAATCCTGGAGGGGAAAATACAAGGTAAAAGAGGTAGAGGCAGACCAAGACTAACATGGACGAGTAACATCAAAAGATGGACAAACAAGCCTCTGACAACCTGCACCATCAAAGCAAGATACAGAGCAGAATGGCGCTCTATGGTAGCCCACCGTAGTTGTGTAGATGGCACTGGATGATGGTGATTGCTAATAGTCTATTGATGACGTCATGGAACGCACCAAAATGGCAGCTTGTTTATATTCGAGCTATGGACTAAGCAATATTTACATTGAACAACACAATATATGTTATTGCAACGAGTTGGCAGATTTTTGAAAATGTTTTCAAGGGTTTGAACATAAATGTTTGTTCACAGTTCGTTAACCTTCGCTGTAGATAAAGTCGTTAATTCGATGGCTTCGCTTCGGACGTTTGGTAGCTAAGGACCTAACTTGTGCAAACGGATGGCATTGGCAAGGATCATTTTGAATCTATGAAGTGGGCTCATTGTGTGTTTAACTCAAAAGCATATGTGCTTTTTAACCAAAGACCTTTTTTGGGGGGACTCAATGAAGATATCCCCGATGGAAGAATAAATTGTACTATTAGTCCTATAAATGATTCGCTTCCAGAGGTTTATGATGTAAACAAAGCAGTTTTGTCATTGCAAGTGAATAATGTCCACACCTATAATTGGTCAGGATTGTGTAGCACCAGCAGCTTCATAGCGAACACAGAAAACATCACAGGATTGTGCTGTTCTGAAACAGCTATGCCATGCTACCCTAGAATTGCATTAATGGGATTACTGTGACCACAAACCACTCTCCATGTGTGTGCCACATATTTACACCCAGAAAGAAACACTAAATATAACAACATCATGTGCCGTCTGTGATATTAATGACCACAGACCAGGAGCCTCCAGTATCATTGATTCAACTGTTGCACCAAGCACTTCATCAGCAGAGCCATATCTATGGAATGTTAATCTGACATTGTTCTTGAATGATGTCCAAGTTAATGAGACATCAGAATCGTGTGGCGGCAGCTACAAGAAGGGAGAGGAGAACATCAAGTTCTGTTGCTATAAAGGAGACTTGCCTTGCTATCCCAGAATTGCCTTAAACGGGATCACTGTAGTTGAAAACTTCTCCTCTTGTGTAAACTACACATTCACATCTAAGAGTGAATCAGTGAAGGTCACAAAATCATATTCTCTCTGTGGTTTTACTAACTACAGGTCATGTGGCTTCTGTTGGATTGGAAATGATAACTTACCACCACTGTGTGTCTATATGTTTGGAATTGGAGTCATCAATGATGGCCTAACATCATCAGGTGCTATGACGATCATCGTTTTCGGGAGGACGTGAACTCCTATGGTATTTGGTGGATAGGCGGTAGGAACCATTGAAGGCTATGTCTGAAAAGTGTTCCTTCTTGCAGTTTCCTCATATTCCAAGTCCGGCTTGTTGCAGGAGCTACTGAGTTAAGTGCTCTGTGCACACCGTGAGCTGTGCGTCTCATCCGTTTTGATCCTGCTTCGATATCCCGCTTGTTTACGATGAATGATGATATCGTATGACAGGGAACAGTTAGCTGTGTTCACTTTCTGCGCGGTTTCACCTTATGTCTTTTGGCGTGTGCTGAGACTGCTACGATGGGGACTACAGTTACCTTTCTTTGTTTGGGAGATGAGTTAGTAATTCGGATGATTCCACTGGCACGGGCGGTTGAGCAATTATGGATTTTAATTCGTTTGCTGTGATACCGAGGCCTTCCATAACCATAACAATAACAGTCTATTGATCTCCTTATGGTAGTCTCCCTAGTTCATTATTACAGAACCGTTTTTTAGTTCTAAATCGACTATCACACGGATAGTGTTGTTGCATTCAGGCAGTGTCGCTCATTACACACAATAATATAGCTCTATATTTATTGCAGATTTGATGCCAAATAAATGAGTAAATATGAAAATAACAGTTTCCCAGTTATAAAATAAGAGTGCGGCAATCTTAGTTGTAATTCTTGTGTCCCAGTAAAAGTTGTAAAGACCATTATATCCGACTGAAACTAATATATGCCGATTTGATTAAAGAACTTGAAAAACGGTAAACCAATTGGAATCTATTTAATTATAGCACATATCATTGCAGAAACTTACGAAGAGAACTTGGACATCAGCTGGACGATATGCTCATTACGTGCGATTACGATGGGTACAACTGTGACAGAAGGTTAGTGCTCACTATGATGATGTTCACCAGATGTAAAACAAAGTTTATTCAAGATTAGTATTGGAACTAATCAATGGACAGCTTGAGTTAGCTCTCACTATATATCGTTTTTAATCTTAGTTTTTTTTTTAATTTGTGTGTGTAGAGTTGCCCTTTTTTAAAAAAAAAAAAAATTTAAGTGAAATAAAATGAACATCAACATAATTATAGACGGTAAACAACTAAAACAAGTAGAGGAATTTAAATACCTAGGACGTTTAGTGACAAACGACAATTCACAAACAGTAGAGAAAGACTAAAGATGTTTCAAAGTTTGTCAAATCATCGGACAGTTATCACCACTATTGTCCAACAAGGAAATAACTCTAGGAGCAAAACGGGCGCTGTACAATACAATCTTCATCCCAACGTTGTGCTACCAATGCCAGACCTGGACCCTAGATGTATGAACAATAAAAAATATGAGATGAGATGTGTCAGACGAATCAGAGGAAACAGTCTGAGAATCAGAAAAGAAGAACTGAGAAAAAAAGCTAGGAATAACCCCCGCCATAGAATATATTTAAAAAAAACAACAAATACATTGGTTTGGCCACGTGACAAGGAAGAGTAATCAAAACACAACACAACGAGCCCTCAATAAGCGTTGCGAGAATACCAGACCTAAGGGTCAACCACGAAAACGATGGATCGATTGAATATTAGAAGCACTAGGAAACATAACAGCAGCAGAGACGAACAGAACAGAAAATATATTCAACTATTTCATACTTTGTGCGTATGTGTGTTTTTGTGTATGTGTGTGTGTCTTTTAAACATTACATTACAATTAATTAAATTGCTTAACACTCATATAGCTACGTAATCTGTTTATTCGATCTTCGTGTTAACTGGTGGGTCTTCACCATTGGCATCAGCCTCCAAGCGAGGCATGTATCTCCACTGGTCCTCTGGCTTACTACGTTGTTCTTCATGTGTCGATGTGATGTATTTCCCTTGAAAGTGACGCATTAGACTGGTCTGAAGAGGGCTTTGTTCTGAATTAGCGTGTTCTTTACATGGTGTAGAGGTATTTTTTTTTCTTCTGGGGTTCTTCAAATGGTAGTGGCCATGGGGAGGTCCTAATCTGTGTCCATGTCTGCTACTTACTGTCCTGGTGTGGACACGAGGAGGTCCTAATCTGTGTCCATGTCTGCTACTTCCTGTCCTGGTGTGGGCATGGGGAGGTCCTAATCTGTGTCCATGTCTGCTACTTACTGTCATGGTGTGGCCATTGAGAGGTCCTTATCTGTGTCCATGTCTGCCACTTCCTGTCCTGGTGTGGGCACGAGGAGGTCCTAATCTGTGTCCATATCTGCTACTTACTGTCCTGGTGTGGGCATGGGGAGGTCCTAATCTGTGTCCATGTCTGCTACTTACTGTCCTGGTGTCGGCATGGGGAGGTCCTAATCTGTGTCCATATCTGCTACTTACTGTCCTGGTGTCGGCATGGGGAGGTCCTAATCTGTGTCCATATCTGCTACTTACTGTCCTGGTGTCGGCATGGGGAGGTCCTAATCTGTGTCCATATCTGCTACTTACTGTCCTGGTGTCGGCATGGGGAGGTCCTAATCTGTGTCCATATCTGCTACTTACTGTCCTGGTGTGGCCATGGAAAGGTCCTAATCTGTGTCCATGTCTGCTACTAACAGTCCTGGTGTGGGCATGGGGAGGTCCTCATCTGTGTCCATGTCTGCTAATTACAGTCCTGGTGCGGGCATGGGGAGGTCCACGTCAAAGTTTGCTATTGACTGTCCTGGTGTTACCATCGAGATTATTAGATCATATTTTGTGTCAACTTCTAGTGGTTGACTTGTTGGAATGGGATTGTTGCCTTTTGGGATGGATTATTGTAGTTGTACCGAAGATTATCATTTGGACTGTTTTAATAGCGTTACTTCCTCATGGTGGGAAAGGGGGGGGGGGTGTAACCCTCGGCGTCGATGTGTTCTACATCAGAATTGTGGTCACCCTAGCTTTTTAGCTTTTCGTTCTGCAGTTGTGTCCCTTAGGTTTCTACTCCGCGTTTGGCTTTGAACTGTTTTCTTTCTGGATCTGTGGGCTTGTCTAGTGTTGTCTGTTTTCTTTGGGGTTCTTGCTAGGCTGGTTATTTTGGGATATTTCTTTGCTAATGGCTTCGACAGAGTTGCTTACGCGTATCCGGTGTTTATCACTAAAACAACTATAAATGTGCACGAATATATTTTACTTAAATGAAAATGATCATGTTTATTCTCAGTTTGACGCAGGGCATTTAGCTATAGGTTTCTTTGTTAAGAATTATAATCGTATCTCTTCCCATATGGTGAAAGGTTGGCGTTGACAGCTAAATTTAGATTTTTTAAAAATCCCATTAATTTATTTGATGACCAATAAAACTGTTGTTGTTTAAACTTTCAGCTGTTTCCGTCAAATTGCAACAATAGGGTACGGGAACTGCTACACCTTCCAATGTGATTATTACAACAATTCAGACAGCGGACCTGACAAAGGTTGTTCTCAATATTATAAAGAAAAACAATTCTAAATTGTATCATTATGCGTGCCATTACTATTTTAATAATCGTACACATAGTGCATTCAATGGGAAAAAAAAACAAGATTTTATTCAAAGAGTGTTTATTGCAAACACTAAATTAATTACAAAGGCAATGGTTAACATAGTCCCTGTCTAGTTCAATGCACGTATTTAGCGCTTGACAAGCTCATCAGTGCCATGGCTGAAATTATTTCGGACGAGTGAGCAGCTACACATGCACAGCCAACTGAAAACCATCGTCGTCCTAGAATTCCATTCTCCACTTCACGCATCATTGGCCCGAGAACGTGGAAATACGGCGGCTGAAGAATACGGAGTTTGTGGGCAGCACCAGAACCATAGGTACGTTACTGCTGGTACTGTTGCTCTAGCAGTAAGTTACCTTGAATTGTCTTGGAGTAGACCTACTTCTGCCGTCAACAATCGGAACCGCTTTTGGCTAATAGCTGCCTAAGATAGTCCCTCTAAAAGTTTGAATAGGTGGCACAGGTATCCGGGCTTTCTGGGGGTTAAAGGCATACAGATGAATCAAGATACATAGAAAGGCAAAGCTGCTGTAAAACTGACGATAAAAATAACAATACAAAAATATAGAAAAGTAGTATGGTAACAGCTTTAAGTAGATAAGAAACAAAACAAAAATAGAACGACATTAAATCGTTGCTTATTTCTAGTCGTATAATAACATGCCCTCTTACATTGTTTCCTTGCGACCACAAGAGAAAGTCAACATGACTTTGCCAGCAAATTACTTAAATCGTACTTCTTCACTTCTGGTGCCCAGATATTTAGCACACCATATTTTGTGGCTTCTATTCTAGCTCGTAGAAGCGTAGAAAATTTTCATCAACACTGACGTCACCACCAGCCTCATCTCGAGACACAGAAGTTTCTGGCAAGAATCGTCACGCCTCTCTTTCAAGGTCTTAATCGCTTGAGTACCTATCCTGCACACACTTTTCGGAACTTTTTCTTGTCATGAACTGTTTGAGGTGTTCATACAACACTAATGTCCATTAATGATCCTAACCCGCTGTCTGATTACACCTTTCATTATAGTGAGTTCTCATGCAGTGGTGAATATAGTAATAGTATAGTGCCAGTGGAATCATCCTAATTAATATCTCATCTCCCAAACAAAGAAAGGTAGCTGCAATCCCCATCATAGCAGTCTCAGCACACGCAAAAATACATAAGACGAAACCACACAGAAAGTGAACACAGCCATATGTTCCCCGTCACACGATGTCATCGTTCATCGTAAGCAATCGGAATATCGAAACATGATCAAAACGGATGAAACGTATAGCTCACGGTGTACACAGAACACTTAACTCAGTAGCTCCTGCAGCAAGCCGAACTTGGAATATGAAGGAACACTTTTCAGACACAGCCTTTAACGGTTCCTGCCGCCTATCCATCAAAACGGATAAGAAAAGCTGAGAACTGCAGGACAGGGACGTAGACAAAGGTGACCCTACGTATTTATTTACTTTTGGAATGATTGTACCCATTGCCCGCGTACATAGCCTCCGCTTTTCTTATCCGTTTTGGAGGATAGGCGGCAGGAATAAGATACAGACACAGAGGTGGTGAGTTCAAGTCTCGACTGCAACAATTAGGATTTCTATTTATGATTTCTCTCAGCGGCAACTACACATGGTGTCAGGTGCGAGGCCCGGCTTGAAACGTCAATTACTCATCAACGGAAAAAAAAAATGTGTACCTCCAAAAACGGAGCCTGCGGACCTGCTTGTACGCGAGTGACCTCTGTGCACACGGGTGCCAGGGAAAAAAAGGATTAACACGCAAAATTCAGTTTCTAGTCTGTGAGGACTTCGCCAGAGATGAGAGCTGGTTAATGAACAAAATTATAGACAAAAAAGGAGGATCAGAAAATGATAACAAAATAAGAATACAAAGGGTAAGAGGGGTCTTCGTTGCACTAGGAAACATATGGAAATCCAAAGAAATTAGGTTAAATACAAAAATAGAAATTAGGTTAAATACAAAAATACAAATTAGGTTAAATAGAAAAATAGAAATTAGGTTAAATACAAAAATACAAATTAGGTTAAATACAAAAATACAAATTAGGTTAAATACAAAAATACAAATTAGGTTAAATACAAAAATACAAATTAGGTTAAATACAAAAATACAAATTAGGTTAAATACAAAATACAAATTAGGTAAATACAAAATACAAATTAGGTTAAATACAAAAATACAAATTAGGTTAAATACAAAAATACAAATTAGGTTAAATACAAAAATACAAATTAGGTTAAATACAAAAATACAAATGGGTAAATACAAAAATACAAATTAGGTTAAATACAAAAATACAAATTAGGTTAAATACAAAAATACAAATTAGGTTAAATACAAAAATACAAATTAGGTTAAATACAAAAATACAAATTCTCAACTACAATGTTAAGTTAATCATATTATATGGCTGTGAAACACGGAGAACAGCATAAATGGCAATCATGAAAATACAGACCTTCTTTAATGGATGATGCGCAGTACAAAAGGATGGAAAAGGCAGGACAAAATCACTAGTGCAGAATTATGGGAAAGTACCAGTCAAATACTACTAGACAAAGAGATACAATGGACGAACACAATGGTGCTGGACAATGGTGCTGGATGGGACACACACTGCGGAAGCCAACTGTGAGTATTATCAGCAGGCTTATTTTTGGAATCCCAAGGAGAAAGACGAACGTGGACCCAAAACATTCTTGGAGAAGAGAGAGATGAAGATGATGAGGCAGATCTGGTATGATCTTAAAAGAATGCCAAGAAAAGAACAGTTGAAAGTGTTTGTTGAAGATCTATGTTCGTCATGGAGTTGGAAATGTTTGTTGAAGATCTATGTTCGTCATGGAGTTGAAAGTGTTTGTTGAAGATCTATGTTCGTCATGGAGTTGAAAATGAAAAAGAAGAAGCAGGTTGAGATAATAAGATAAATTTCGTTAATTTTTATTTTATTGCAATTCAACGTTCTGTTTATTAGTTTCAATCACTGCCACCTTCTTTTTTTATCCAATGATTGTTTTGTGTGGTTTTGCAGAGGGAGTTGGTGAGATTAGTTTTCTGAACATTTCATGTTCTATATTTTCTGTTACTATCTTTGCAAATGTATTCATCACATTTATTTATGTTAGCTTATTGTTGCTGTCTGATCCAGTGTACCCAAATTTACCTGGATCGCCCATCCTTTTACCTTGTAGCCTATTTTCGTTTATTAGATGATTGAGCTGCGGGCTAGTTTGATGTCACTAGTCAGATATCTGCAGCTATAAAGTGTTTGATGTTAAAAATAACTATATTGTTAAAGCGGTTTTCTCAGATTTGTCGAATTTTAACACTGTCCATTTTTATTTTTTTAATTTATTTTTGCATTATTACTTATGTATCTCACTTCCCTTAATGTGATCTAACGGCTGTTGCTTTCATGTCGGTTGTTGTCTGGTATTTACAGCAAAATGTAGATTAAAAACTGTGGATCCATTTACCTTTGCCTTGTAGTTTCAGAATTAGTGACATGCTTTTGTTCGTTTTGATCGTTTTCTGGATTCTGTTTTCAAATTACTGATATGATATCTGTAATTTACTAATTCAAGTATGAGTATATAATAAGTTTCTCTCTCTCTCTGTGTCTCTCCTTGCTTAATTATGATAGTCTTAATTGCTCTTAAGGTCTCACCATGATGCTTCGCTTGGAGAGGGATGAATACGTCCCGAATTTCTCTGATGGCTATGGAGCTCAGCTAGCCATCCATGAGAGAGACACACTTGCATTTCCCGACGAAGATGGCATTGCTCTTGCAGCAGGGATGAATACCATGATCGGCATCCGCCAGGTTTGTGGTTTGTAGAGAGGTAGTTGTTGATGTATGTCTCGTAGGTTTATAATTTTGATTTGATTATAGTCACTTATTGTGTGTTACTGAGACATATGTAGGAGATGCATTGGTTATGGTTTGTCGTTCATAGCAGATGCTGTAGTGTACTTGTATGACATAAATATATGGAAATTATATTCTGTCGTATGACAGAATGCTGTCATCTCACGTTTTCTGAAAGAATCTGCCTCTCGCATCTTTTGTAAAGTTCAAGGTCTCTTTGCGGCCTTGAAACCACCAGCTTCTTGGTCTGTCTATGCCTCCGATTCTTGGAAGTATGCCTTCAATTATTTATCTTCCCAGCCCTCTGCGTATGCGAATGTGACAGTACACACTTTAATGTCCGCTGTATGGTGTTTACAAGCTAGCTCTTTTTAATGTCTATGTCTTTCAATGACTCCATTTCTCATTTTTATTATCCAAGGCGCCCAATGGAATATTTATGTGGCATTTATTTTTCAAGTGACTCAACCAAGACCTACAGGAACTAGCAGCAAATTGTCAGTCATGGAGGTCCATGACTTCCGCTCCATGTGCTGTCTTCGGCCCGAGGAGAATTAATCTTATTTTTTCTTTCCTTCCTCATTTGCCTTTTAGCGTCGAGGGGAAATATAATTTTCGGTCATTTGCTCCTCTGTTCCCCTTTGGTACTGATATGTTTCCTAGTATTTTCAATATTCCGTCGATCCATCTTTTTCGTCTTCGGCCTTTGGGTCTGGTGTTCTCACAACGGTTATTAAGGACTCGTGTGTCGTGTTTTGATCTTTCTGATTTGTCACGTGGCCAAAACATTTTATCTGTTGTTTCCTTATATATTCTATGGCGGGGGTTATTCCTAGCTTTTTTTCAGTTCTTCATTTCTGATCTCATCTCTCAGGCTTTTTCCTGTCATTCTTCTAGCACTTTTCATCTCATAGACGTTATTTTCTTATTCTTCTTGAATCAATGGTCCAGGACCGGCATTATTAGCACAACGTTGGAATCAAGATTGTATTGTAGAATGCTCGTTTTTCCTTTAGAGTTATTTCCTTGTTGGACAATAGGTATGACAGCTGTCCAATGATTTGACAAGTTTTGATGTATCTTGGGTCATTTCTGCTGTTTCTGAATTGTCTATTGTCACTAGACTTCGTAGGTATTTAAATTCCTCTACATGTTTTAGTTGCCTGCCTTCAATAGTTATGTTGATCTTTTGTTTGTCTTTGGCGATATTCATAGCTTCTGTTTTGTTGATGTTGATTTTTATGTTGTTTTTGTGTCTGTGCTGTTGAGTCTATTTAAGTGTTCCTGTAGACCATCCATTTTTCTATGTATTAATGCCTGATTGTCTGCGAATATAAACTCATTTACTCCTCTGTCTCTAATGGGTTGGCTAACTTGCATATAGGAATGAATTTGGTTTTTTGTTATACTTTTATCGTTAGTCTTCGTTTGACCTTTTTCTCTCAGTCTCTATTGTTAGTTTTTATAGATTGCATATTTTGGTAAAACGTAAGTTCTTTGTTAAGGGTGATAATCTCGAGTATCGGAACAGTAGTTGTAGATGAAAGTCATTTGTAGTTGAATATGTAGTGTATACGATTTGAATAATTTGGTATACATGAATGTGTTACTTCATAGAATGATAATCATTGTAACAATAAACCTTAATATAAAGCAGGAATAGTTGTGTAGTAGTAATTGCAGTTTTTTATCTAGAGAAAGTAGGTGGCAACATAATTGAGAGGGGCGTGGAAAGCATGGTGCGAACCGACGTAAATGGCAGCAACCAGGGTAGCTGGAAAAACCTACTCACCCAGAGATTTGATGGTAAACGTGAAAGAAGACGATGATGATGATAATGATGAGGAGGATGAAAATGTATATAAACTTTCCAATACTCTCAGTTTGTTGATTTTTTTTCACCAAAAAATTGTTGATATAAGAAATGTGAGAAATATAAAATATGAAGATAATTAGCTTTCTTATAATTTAAACTCGCGGAAAAAAAGTATGAGTCCTCCATTATATAGGTCACCGAGTACGTGTTTTTGGTTTAACCTGAACAAATGTTTGAAGGCAGTTTGTGTGGGTGTTGTTCCTTGACCCGTGCAGTTTCAGTTATATCAAGAAATTCACGGGGAGATAAGCACAATTCAAATGAAACCACGTGCCTAGACCCGTTGGGAAGAACTCAGCGCAGATGACAGGGAGGTAAGCAGACAGCTCTAATCACAGAAATCTCAAAACGTAATCGTTGAAAGAAAGAGCCATAAAGATGTAGCAAAAACATCTTTTTTTCCCCAATGTCAAGATTGACTCAGTAACAGCGATCACCTGCTACAAGGATGCTAGCTGCTGGCTCGACGATATTATCGCTATCTCAGCACTTCAATGTCAACACAGGAGCACTAAACACATATTTTAACTCGTTTGAACGCAACGGATCCACTGCAAGGTAAGAGAGTCACCACAAGTTCCCACGCCTACCTACGCCTTATGAACCTTCTTAACGTGTTTCTCATGGCAACATGGTCAACATTCCAGGTTTAAGACGTGAGTCAAGTATGGCTGACCGGAACAGGCTCAGAGACGCACATCTTTCACCTCATTGACCTGCAGCTAGACCAGTACTGACAATTCGCTACAGACAACTTTGCTAGGCTTGGTCCGGATAGGCATGGTTCTAACATTAATGGAGACGGATTCTGTTCTCAGTTGAGTGGAGTTTCTGTTTGTAAGGCAATGATGGCCGTGGTTTGGTGTACAGGCGTCAAGAAGAACATTACGCTAATGATTGTGTTTTACAGCGAGACAGGATGAGATGAGGCACTGTAGGGGTCTGGGGTGCAATGTTGTATACAACCAGAACTAATCTCGTCGCCATCAACGGCAACATGGTCAGTCTACACAACAGCAATATAATCATAACAACCCAAGTGCTGTCTTACTTTAATGAAAATAGCCTAGTCATGATGTTTCAGAAATACAACGCACGTCCACTTGTGACACGTGTGGTTAGGGTTCAACATCAGATCGATGTCTTACCATGTCCAGTTAGTTCCCCAGACCTATCTCCCATAAAGAGTTCTTATATATTATGTAGAGTCAGTCTTAACATATGGATGTGAAGCATGGAAAATAGCACAATAGACAAGAAGATCAATGTAGAAATGTGGTTTTACAGAAGAATGTTGAGAATACCATGGACAGCTGAGAAGAGTAATGAAAACGTTTTGAAAGAAAACAACGCAAAATGAGAGCAAATTTCCAATATTAGGAAGAAACAATCATAATTTTTTGACAATGTACTGAGAAGAGAACAACTGGAATATATTGTGACAACTGGGAAAATTGAGTGACGAAGAGATAGAGGGAAGCAAAGAGAAAAGATACGAGACAGTTTAAAAGAATGGTTTGGCAGAACGTTAACAACAGAAATGATAAATAACTGTCAAGATCGAAAGTTGTGGAGAGACATGATCACCTACGCCAGCAGGCCCGGTACTTGATGATGATGAATTAATGAATGAACATTAAATTGAAACATGCACACTCTACTAGTGTCGTTATTATTAATTATAAATATATTAAGTAATTCTTCCTACATCAGAAAAGTAGCAATATTTCTATGTTTGCCAGGTTGAAATAAATCGCTTACAACAACCATACGGAGACTGTTCACGTGTTGAAATGTTCAAGAAAAAGTATGGAGTTAACCCAACCAGAAACGTAAGCATTTCTGTACGATTCTATGGAAATTCATGAAGCAGATCTTTCAACTTTGTTTTAAGTGATAATAAAAGGACACTATTTATACACATTTGAGTTATTGAATTCCAAAGTTGGGAATACACCGAATACATCAATCTTATATATTCTTGACACTCAAAGGTGAGTGGACCTATTTGTGTCATTCATACCAGTGGCCTATCGTTGCACTCTGCTGAGCCAAGTAACTTTGTTGTCGGACAATACTATCAATCCGTATACGCTCAAAGATTTGCATCCTGTACACAACTTTGTAATCAAATCAGCTGTCCACATTTAGTTATAACTACCTAATTGTCACTTATCACGAACACACCTTCAAAAGCATTGGATGATATCTTCATCAAAAGTTGTAGCGTCATTCTAACAATATTGGTTAAATGTGATGTCCCGCGCGGCATGTTTCGTCGTGAGTAAAACAATATGTGTCATTAGGACACTGCATTTGGAAGTAAAAAGGGATGTGTTCTTCTTACTCATTGTAATTACGTTTGCACTAAGTGCGCCAGGTTTCTATTCCTTTTACAGCAATGTCGACTGGTGACCGCTAACTCACAGCTGTTTGTCACTGATATTTTAATTCAATTGCTCATTAGTGCCTATTCAGAAAATATGAAATTTATTATAACAAGATATATCTTACAATTTAATAAACGTTTGAGATTGAAAGTTGAATATGTCTTCCACGGAAACTGTTACGTTCACCAACCTTTGATGGGCTTGTTAATACCATAGCTCTACTATGACAAACTATAAATCAACCTATGACAACCTATATACAAACCTATATGATAGCCTATATATCAACCTATAACAACTTATATATTAACATATGATAACCTATATATCAACCTATAACAACATATATATCAACTTATAACAACCTATATACCAACCTGTGATAGCCTATATATCAACTTATAACAACCTATATACCAACATATGAAAGCCTATATATCAACTTATAAAAACCTATATACCAACCTGTGATAGCCTATATATCAACTTATAACAACCTATATACCAACATATGAAAGCCTATATATCAACTTATAACAACCTATATACCAACCTGTGATAGCCTATATATGAACTTATAACAACCTATATACCAACATGTGACAGCCTATATATCAACTTATAACAACATATATACCAACCTGTGATAGCCTATATATCAACGTATAACAAACTATATACCAACCTATGATAGCCTATATATCAACTTATAACAACCTATATACCAACATGTTATAGCCTATATATCAACTTATAACAACCTATATACCAACCTATGATAGCCTATATATCAACTTATAACAACCTATATACCAACCTATGAAAGCCTATATATCAACTTATAACAACCTATATACCAACATGTGATAGCCTATATATCAACTTATAACAACCTGTATACCAACCAGTCTTCTTCCTCTTTTCTCTTTTTGATACCAAAAAGGTGTCGTGGTTTATATCATTTGTCGTTCTTGTGCTGCTCGAATTGTCTGAATTATAGCTCGTTTCAAATCATGTGCCCAACTTCAAAACGCTATTACTCACTAACCGTTTGTTAAAAACTGTTGAAATTTTCCAAATGTTATTAGAATGTAAAAGACCCTTTAAATGTATATTTAACAAATATCTTGCAGCTGCAGTTTTCTTAAAGCGGCGAATTTCTTTGATGTTTGTCAAAATTGTAAATTGTGAACCCCTAAATAATAGAAATTACCGTAGTTGCTGGTCTATGATTCATTTTCACTAGGTAAAGGCGTGGCCGTAATGGGGAAATAACCTAATAAGACAAAAAACAAGGAGAATTATTGTCTTCTCAGTTCGAGGACGGACGATAATATCAAGGTATACCTGTATGTACAATTTTCATAGTTGTGTGGTCCTGATAAGGACCGTTTGTTGAACTAATTTAAGGTAATATAGGGACCAACATTGTGGGGGCTATATACTTTCATTCTGAATCAGACGAGTCTAAAAGATTAATAACTGTTTGGGGTTGAACATTCCACAAACCATCATTTTTCCAATATTCCTCTTCCTGTTTTAAGACGTGGTCTTCACATTTAGCCAATAATTTTTGTCTATATTTAATAAAGCGAGATTAGCAAAAGTCTTTACATCGCATATTTTGAATGTTGTATTTTCATCTGCCACTTGTCCTTTTAATTTTGCCCAGATTAGTTCTATTGGATTTAAATGAGCATGGTAAGGTGGCAGCCTCTAACTTATATGACCGTGCTCTTGGCTAATCTTATCTATTTGAAAAATCTTTGTCCTTTGTTTTTGCTTTACTAGAGATAGTAATTCAGGTTTTAAGTACATGTTATTAAATTGTATGTGCTCCTTTGTGAGCCATATCTTAATAGCATCTTTTGTACTGGATGACGTCGGGACTTTATCTTCAAGTGCAACAATGTTGTGGTACGCTGCATTGTCCATTATTAGGCAAGATGGTCGATCTAGTGATGGGAGAACAGAATTTTCAATCCAAAGTCTAATTATGTGACCATTCATCTCAGAGTGATAATCCCGATTGTCTATGGATTTTGAAAGAAAAATGAGCTCTGCATTCTGTATTAGTCCATGTTGTCGACTACCTGCATGAGCAATTATCAAGCGCTGTCCTTTGCTGCTAGGTATTAATCTCTTAATCTTTCCATCTGATGACTGCCATTCCCTTTGGTTAGTGTAGTGATCATTGATCCATGTTTCATCCAAGTACACAATATCATAACCTTGCTTGCGCACCTCTTTTACTTCACGTAAGTACTTGCTTCTCATGACTACTATATGTGGCTTCTCACAGATGATGTTTCGTCCATTGGAATACTTTCTGAATGTAAAGCCTGCAGCTCTCACATTCCTCCATAATGTAGACTTTGATATTTCAATACTGTTGTTCTTTTTCAGCGATACTTTTAATTTTCTTATTGTAACAGTTTCATTCATACCCAACATTTTGCGAATTTCACTTCTAATAAGTTCACTGTCGAAATTATCCAACATTTTTGCTCTTCCTTGTGATTTTGTATATTTTGAACATTGACGGTCACGTGCTTGAATCCAGCGATTAAATGACCGTTTAGATAAATCCAAAAAGTGTCTTGTCCTATTCTCAGGGTTTTCTAAAGAATAAAATAATATGCCTCGTTTAGCCTCTTTGCAAAAATAGTCATACATTTTTATTGCGATGTTTTGTAAACTGCAGAATTTCATTTTAAGACTCATGATAAATGTTATCGTTCCACGGTCCACCTATGAATGAACGGAAATGGAACACACAATTTATCGTGTTTTTTACAAGTGTCTAATTGTGTCAAAAAACCACGGTAACAACACGTCAATTTTACCATGTATGGATTTTTACTCGCTATTTTTAACTTAAAATACTGTAAACATTAAGTTTTGACTACATCAATGGGTCGTTATAAATTTATATAAATCAAATAAGCAACAATAATAACCAAATGTTTTTTTTTATGAAATTAATTCCCTGTTGGGTTCTAATCATTATAACTTTACATGCAAATTTTGAACAACTTACAACAAACGGTTAAAAAGCTATCGATTTTAAAAGTTGGGCACGAGTTATGAAACAAGCTATAGTGATTTTCCTTTGTTGTTACATGCCTCTGTCACTGCATCAATCCATCTTCTTCTGGGTCTTCCTCGTGGTCTTTTTCCATGCATTCTCGAGAAGAACGCCCTTGATGGTGATTGGTAAGGGTTCATTCTGACCAGGTGGCTGAACCATTTAAGTTATTGGTGTTCTATATATTCTTGGCAGGGTTTTGTTCCTACTATTTTTCTAATGGTTTCGTTTGGTATTATACCTCTTCTTGTGTTGTTTGTTACTTTTCTCAAGCAACGCATCTCGCATGTGTTGATCTTTCTTAAATGTAATTTAGAAAGGGTCCATGTTTTACTTTCATAGCACAAAGTTGGTATGAAGATGCTATTTATCATTTGTTGTTTAGCTGGCATAGAAATGTTTGGATGTCTTAGCAATGGTGAAAGCTGGTATGTGACGACATTTGCTTTTTGTATTCTCGTGTCAATTTCTCTGTCTAGTTTTCCATCTTCTGTGAACATTGTGCCTAAATATTTGAATTCCTCTACTTGTTTTATTTCTTTATCCTTGATCTTGATGTTTAATGGGTGTCATAATTTGCTTATTCTTATAGCCTCTGTTTTTGCTGTGTTAATTTTCATACTGTAGTTTGTGCAGCTTTTATCTAGAGATGTTAAATGCTGTTGTAGCAGGTTTTCATCCTCATATATTAGGCATTGGTCATCTGCGAAGAGTAGCTCGTTGATTTTGGAGTTTTCTACCTCTATGTTATTATTTGATTTGTCCTTATTGTTGGTTGTTTCCTGATTTATTTTGGCCATATATATGATGAAGAGGAGTGGTGAGAGGACACATCCTTGTCTTACTCCTGTTGTAACCTGAAACCATTCTGACAGACCTTCCGATGTTCTGACGGCACTTTGACTGTTTTTATATAATGTCATTATATTATCTAGTAGTTGTCCTGCTACTCCGTAGGTTTCTAAATTTTGCCAAAGTTTGTTCCTTTCCACAAGATCAAATGCTTTTTCCTGATCTATAAACACTATATTTAGGTTTCTGTCATGTTCTATTGTTTTTTCACATAGTTGTCTCAATGTAAATATAGCATCAGTACAGCTTTTGCCTTTCATAAATCCGAATTGATTATTATTTAATTGAGGTTCTATTATGTGTCTTACTCTCCTCTCCAATATTTTAGCATACATTTTACCAACTTGACTCAATAGGGATATTCCTCTGTACATTTCACACTCCCTTTTGTTTCTTTTATTCTTCCAAAATGGGACAATGATAGCTTTTTGCCAGTCGTCTGGGACTTTTCTTTCTTCCCAAGCCATATTGAATATGATAGTAAGCCAATCTATAGCTGTTTCCTTACAGGCTAGTACCATTTCTGTTGTTATTCCATCTATACCAGCTGATTTGTTCTTTTTATTCTATTTAAATGCCCATTCTACTTCTGCTTTAAGTATATTCGGTTCCTGTTCATCATACTGCCTATGTTTAAACTCTGTATTTCCGTTTGTATTTCCCTGATTTAATGGTTCCTTAAAGTATTCTCTCCATCTGATTATTATGTTTTTCATGCTGTTGATTGGTCTACCGTTCTTGTCGTTTATTATAGTGGTTGGGTTATAATCATTATTTCTTACTCTCATTGCTTTTACACTTTTGAAAAATTCTCTTGGTTCTTCACTACATGTTTTTGCTAATTCTTCACCAAATGCTTTCCAAGAGTCTGCTTTTGTTCTAGGATCTTTTTGCTATCATTTCTGACTTGTCTATAGTGATTGTAGTCTTCTGTTGTTTTTGTCTTCTGCCACGTTTTATACTTTTCTTTCTTGTGTTTCGCTGCTGATTTTACTGCTTCATTCCACCATCTAGTAAGTTTCTTTCTGCTCTTTCCTATATTTTTCAGACCGCATTTCTCTTGTGTTGACTCTTTTAGACCTTCTTTAAACTGTTTCCATGCTCCCTCTATGTTTGTAGGTTGTATTCGGGTTTGGTATATGTTGGTTGTGGATTCTTCTATTTCTTTTTGTACGTTTACATTCTTTATTGCTTTTAGATCGATTCTTTGTGCTTGAGGTCTTGTCTTCTGTAGTTTCCTAACCCACATTTTCTACCATAGTAAAACAGGCTTATGGTCGTTATCTAATATTGCATTTGGTATAGATCTTGAGTCTGTTATGTCCCTCCTTTGATGTCTTCTAGTCAAAATAAAATCGATTTGGGAGGCCTTGTCCGTGTCATTCCATTTAAACCAAGTAAGTATTTGGTTATGATTGTGCTGATTAAACGTGTTTGTTATATAAAGATCATGTTCTGCACAAATATTTAGTAGGTGTTCACCATTACTGTTACACTCTGTTCTAATGTCACTAAATGGTCCTAGGTATAATTCCCATGGTGTTCTCCTTTGTCCTACTCTACCGTTGAAATCTCCTAGTACAAACAATTTCTCTGCGTCTTTGACTTTATTTATTGTGGCTGAGAGTTCATCAAAATATTCTTGTTTGCTGTCCTCACTATATGTGTCGTTGCATTGAGCATATGTTTGAATGTAAGTGGTATTTCCTCCTTTTTCTGCTAATTTGATACTTATAATTCTTTCCGAGATGTAATCTATTTCTAGTATATTTTTGGCAGTATTACTTTCAATAATGAAACCGACCCCGTGTTTGTTTACTTCCGCCATGTTGTTAATTCCGCTCGTGATGAGTGTGTAGCTTTGGTGTATTTCTTTAATGATTTTACCTCTCTTTCTTGTGTCAGCTAATCCTAAGATTTTTATTTTCCTTTTCTTCATAAATTCAACTATTTCTGTACTTTTATCCCCTAGTCCGCAGATGTTCCAAGTGCCTATTAAACGTTCTGATTGTTTTCTTTGTGTTGTTGTAGATTTCCCTCTTTTTGACATTTTCGTTCGTGATCGTAATAGCACAATGATGTATGGTAATTCTACTTATTCGCACAAACTATAAGAATCAATCACAAATAAATCCATTTGAAATAGCACAAGCACGCTTGAATTTCGTTTCTACGGGCATTGAAATTCACTTATAACTTAAATTTGACTCCCATCGAAAATTGTATCTTGTTTCCAGCACAGTCACACACCGGAAGTCTTGTGTTATACATTTGTCAACCTGTGACAGCCTATATATCAACTTATAACAACCTATATACCAACCTATGAAAGCCTATTTATCAACCTATAACAGCCTATATATCAACCTATGACAGCCTATATATCAACTTATAACAACCTATATACGAACCTATGACAGCCTATATATCAACCTATAACAGCCTATATATCAACCTATAACAGCCTATATATATATATATCAACCTATAACAGCCTATATATATATATATCAACCTATAACAGCCTATATATCAACCTATGACAGCCTTTATATCAACCTATAACAGCCTATATATCAACCTGTGGCACCTATATATCAATCTATGACAGCCTATGTATCAACCTATAACAATCTATATATCAACCTATAACATCTTATATATCAACCTATAACAACCTATATACCAAACTATGAAAGCCTATATATCAACCTATGAAGGCCTATATATAAACATATAACAATCTATATATCAACCTATAACATCTTATATATCAACCTATAACAACCTATATACCAACCTATGAAGGCATATATATCAACCTATAACAGCCTATATATCAACCTATAACAGCCTATATATATATATATATATATATATATCAACCTATAACAGCCTATATATCAACCTATGACAGCCTTTATATCAACCTATAACAGCCTATATATCAACCTGTGGCAGCCTATATATCAACCTATGACAGCCTTTATACCAACCTGTGACAGCCTATATATCAACCTGTGACAGCCTATATATCAACCTATAACAGCTATATATCAACCTATAACAGCCTATATATCAAGCTATGACAGCCTATATACCAATCTACAACAACCTACATATCAACCTATGACAGCCTATATACCAACCTATGACAGCCTATAATATATCAGCCTATGACAGTCTATATATCAACCTACGACAGCCTATATATCAAACTATGACAGCCTATATATCAACCTATGACAGCCTATATATCAACCTATTACAGCCTATATATCAACCTATGACAGTCTATATACCAACCTATGACGGCCTATAATATATCAGCCTATGACAGTCTATATACCAATCTATGACAGCCACGACAGCCTATAATATATCAGCCTATGACAGTCTATATATCAACCTATGACAGCCTATATACCAACCTATGACAGTCTATATATCAACCTATGACAGTCTATATACCAACCTATGACAGCCTATAATATATCAACTTATGACAGTATATATACCATCCTATGACAGCCTATTTATCAAGCTATGACAGTCTATATACCAACCTATGACAGCCTATAAGAAATATCAACCTATGACAGCCTATATATAAGCCTATGACAGCCTATAATATACCAACCTATGACAGTCTATAATATATCAACCTATGACAGCCTATATATATCAACCTATGACAGCCTATATATCAACCTATGGCAGTCTATATACCATGCTATGACAGCCTATAATATATCAACCTATGACAGTCTATATACCAACCTATGACGGCCTATAATATATCAGCCTATGACAGTCTATATACCAATCTATGACAGCCACGACAGCCTATAATATATCAGCCTATGACAGTCTATATATCAACCTATGACAGCCTATATACCAACCTATGACAGCCTATATATCAACCTATGACAGTCTATATACCAACCTATGACAGCCTATAATATATCAACTTATGACAGTATATATACCATCATATGACAGCCTATTTATCAAGCTATGACAGTCTATATACCAACCTATGACAGCCTATAAGAAATATCAACCTATGACAGCCTAAATATAAGCCTATGACAGCCTATAATATACCAACCTATGACAGCCTATAATATATCAACCTATGACAGCCTATATATATCAACCTATGACAGCCTATATATCAACCTATGGCAGTCTATATACCATGCTATGACAGCCTATAATATATCAACCTATGACAGTCTATATACCAACCTATGACAGACTATAATATACCAACCTATGACAGCCTATATATCAACCTATGACAGTCTATATACCAACCTATGACAGCCTATAATATATCAACCTATGGCAGCCTGTATACCAACCTATGACAGCCTATAATATATCAACCTATGACAGCCTATAATATACCAACCTATGACAGCCTATAATATACCAACCTATGACAGCCTATAATATACCAACCTATGACAGCCTATAATATATCAACCTATGACAGCCTATAATATACCAACCTATGACAGCCTATAATATACCAACCTATGACAGCCTATAATATACCAACCTATGACAGCCTATAATATACCAACCTATGACAGCCTATAATATACCAACCTATGACAGCCTATAATATACCAACCTATGACAGCCTATAATATATCAACCTATGACAGCCTATAATATACCAACCTATGACAGCCTATAATATACCAACCTATGACAGCCTATAATATACCAACCTATGACAGCCTATAATATATCAACCTATGGCAGCCTATATACCAACCTATGACAGCCTATAATATATCAACCTATGGCAGCCTATATACCAACCTATGACATCCTATAATATACTAACCTATGACAGCCTATAATATACCAACCTATGACAGCCTATAATATATCAACCTATGTCAGTCTATATACCAACCTATGACAGCCTATAATATATCAACCTATGGCAGCCTGTATACCAACCTATGACAGCCTATAATATATCAACCTATGACAGTCTATATACCAACCTATGACAAAATGCACTATCAAGACAAGAGACAGAGTAAAATGACACTACATGGTAGCCAACCTTCTACGTGGAGACGACACCCAATGAATACATAAAACTACTAATGTAAAATGCATAAATATTTAATTTGGCTGAAATATTCTACATTTTGTGTACGATAAATTGAAACCACTCGCACAAAAAATTATCCATTTCAAGAATGTATGAAAATTACTAGTCTCCGGACATCGTCATCAAAAAACGATGCAACATTTCCATGATTAGAGCTAAAATACCACTTTTAGATAAAAACGAACAGCCGTGAGATACTTTTGATCCGACGCTCACTTAATCGTGAAACAGACGCTCTGGATTGTATTGGTATTTTCTACTTTTCAGCTGTACTTAAGCATAACAATTTGAGTAATTTTGCTTCAAGAGTATCTGTTCGTACTATCTATCTATCTATCTTTCGTTCGCCTGAAGTATTGTCTATATCTGCAATGTCGTTTCATGTATAAATTTTACTGTCTTTTGTAATTCTTGCAGTGGCCCATATAGTTTTGTCTGTAGTGTTGTATCTATGGGCCAATGGATTTTCCTCAGTCTACTATATTCAGTGCAGTCTTGAAGTATGTGTTCAGCAGTCTGGGGTGCCTGTCCACATGTACAAGTAGTTGATGTGCCGATCTTGAATTTTGTATACATGTGACTATGGAGTCGATTGTGTCCTGTTCTTAGGCGTATAATGATAACTTGTTCATATTTATTCATATTATGAAAGGCATCCTGATTTGGGGCTTGTGGTCCTCTGATTGATTTGATTATCTGTTTCTTATGATGGTATGTAACTGGTGTATCTAGTTGTGTGCCTGTTGAACCTTCCTTTGCCAACTGATCTGCTTTCTCATTTCCTGGTATTCCACAGTGAGACGGGATCCACTGCAGGGCAACCCTGTGGTGCTTGCAGAGTTCAGTCAATAAGGTCTGCAGATGTGGTAATTTTCTGGATTGTAGTGCCTGGAGTACTGATCTTGCATCTGTCAAAAACACTACAGGCTGTGGGCTAAGATTACTGTTCAGCAGTTTTTCTATTGCCAACTTTATTGCTTGTATTTCTGCATCATAATTGTGACAATATTTCCCTGTTGCTATTTTATTCATATCCCTAGTGTTATTTGGGTACTCTATATATGCACCTGCTCCCCCATTCTTTACTGCATTCTGTGCTGATCCATCTGTGTACACACGGATCCATAGGTCTTGTGGGTATTCTTCATCCAGGAAACTGAGAGTTATTGTTTTTCGCTGTAGACTATTTTGTTCCTCTTTGTCAACTATTCCTTTCACTTCTGTCCGTATTTGAACTGATAATCCTGATTCATCTGTCCAGGGAGTCTGTTCTGGTATGGGCAGAAGGGGTTTAACAACTCTTGGCATGTCTGGTATTTGTCTACTAACACGCTTGGCTTGGTGGATAAAGCTGCTTCTCTTAAGTCGTCCCAATGCAAGATTTTGGAATCTGTCCTTCATTGGATGTCTCGGCATGCATACAAATTTTTCTGCCTGTATCAGCACCTTTGTGTCTCTCCGTTCTCTCAGTGCTGGTATCCTCCACAATTTCTCCATCTCCAATATTGGTGTTGATTTAATAGCTCCTGTGATGACCCTAAGTGCCTGGTTTTGTATCTGTTCGTACTCTACCGCAGTCTTATCCAATTCAAAGTAATTTATGGATTTCTAAAGGCACACGAGTTGAAAATATAACTGGAAAACCTCCCTACTAGAGTGACGTTATCAGTTATAGTGTTAATGTGGAATTTGACATTGCACTTAACAACGGACACCAAGATGTATTCATGGTGGGTGAATTTTAAGTCGCAGACCAAGTTTCGAGACTGTGTGGGCGAAATATAAGAAAAATATATTACCAGACTTGTGGGCGGACAGAACAGGATGAACATTAAGACGTTGGTGTCAAGAAATATTTAAAGAAATATATATTACCAGACACGTGGGGAAGGGGGGGGGGAGAAACGTAGGCGGGTATAAAGGAGTGCGCAGCATATAAAACAACTCACTCAAACCCCATTAAAAAAGGGAGGGACAACGAGCAGAGACACAAACCTTAGAGTTTAACAGAGAAAGGTAGAAAGATAAGCACAGATTAGTGATTAGCGAGCAATAATTAGCAAAATGCAAATAAAAAGGCTACTGTTACTAGTAGATTACAAGTTAATAAATAGCAGATGTAGTCAGTCCATAAGAAATGTTTTTTGTTTTATCGTATTCCAGAATTATGTGTGCCCTTTGTTTTCCACATAGTTTGATTATAATATTACTGACTGCATTTTATTATGTGATAATGTAACGAATGGTTTCAGAAATGTAACAATAGTACATAAATAAATATGTTTTCTTGTGATGGAACACCTCAAGTGTTTGTTTGACTGTCAAAAATAGAAATTCAAATCTGTTAAAAAGACGAACTGCCTATATGAAGTATCCTCGGTTCAACCGATTCAACCAGCCTTCTTATAAGGAATATAATAAGCACCAAATTTAACAAATATGTAAGAGAAAGTAGATAAGAAAAATATTGTTTGTTAATTTTACAAAACGAGCTAAAGACGGCTGACGTTACTCTACCCAGATCCGCCCCTGCTCGTAAAAATGAAATCGTACGCTAGTGGGAGGTTTTCCAGGAGATTCCTGTCAGCCCGTAGGCTTTTGCACATCTACAGAAGGCTATGCTCGGTTACACATAATAATCCTAGAAAAGTACACGAGCCACATGTGATGATAAGCCAGCTCACTTAATAAATATGTTCATATAATTTGGTTTAGTAGAGCAGAAACGTTTGTCAAGACGAGAGAATATTGCTTGACCTTTCTCAGAATGTCCAATCGCTGGTGGTTACTTTACATGCGTTCTAACGTGTGTGTTACATTATTACTGTTATTATTGTTGTATACATTAACTCAACAGATTGCAGCGCGATGAAAACAATACTTATTTATTCTGTTAAAATATTGTTCTTTTTTTTTATTTGAGCAGACGTGTCTTAAAATATGTGTTCAGGAAACGATCATAAAAATGTGCGGTTGTTTCGCTGTAGTCCGTCAGGATATCAACAGAGTGTTGAATATATCCCAGGACGAGCTACCATGCACTAAAAATAAAGGTGAGTACGTGCTATACATCAAGTTGGACAGTGTCACAGTCGTTTAAAAAAATCGTATTAATAGACACAAACCTGTTTCTTCTTTTACAATATTTGTGGTTTAAAGATAATTAAAACTACTGACTTATCATGATTGCATGCTACTTATCGTCTGTCAAGACGACAAAGGCGTCTAATTTTTTATTACACCAACCATGGACACACTTGAGTGTCCGTTACTAAGTGCAGTATCGCCTTGCATGTTTGCTCTAGAAGATATCCTAAGTGGAAAGTCTCCGAGAGCCTGTCATATGTAAATTATGAGACTCTCACATCGCTTCTTCTACCCATAAGCCCTGGCGTCGTCGTGGCACAACTGACTGACTTAGTCATTTCTCCATTTCTCTTTTTCTTCAGCCATTTTTTGAGCCTCTACAAAGTCGAGGCCTGCCCATTCTTTGATCCCCTCCCCCTCCCCCCTCCCAATCCTGTTCTTTGTTTATCGTTCCTTCACTCCCCTTTCACTGTTCCATACACACTCGTATTGGTTAATCGAAATGGAGGCTAAACGTTGTCAAACTATTACATTCGTTTAAAAAAATGCAATGCAATTGCGATATTAGGCAGAATTATTACTGAAACTTTTATAATGTGATGGTTACAGTTATAATTGTTATAACATGGCAATTTGTTATATATCAACTTGTTACACTTGAAGTAACAGATAGCTCTGTGCTTTGTGATAAGTAGTAAACGAGATCCTGTTATGTAATTCACGTGTTAAATTAACTTCATCTATAGCTCGTTTCAAATCACTTGCCCAACTTCAAAACGCTATTGCTCAGAAACCGTTGTTAAATACTGTTGAAATTTTCCAAATGTTATTAGAATGCAAAAGGCCCTTTAAATGTATATTTAACAAATATCTTGCAGCTGCAGTTTTCTTAAAGCGGCGAATTTCTTTGATGTTTGTCAAAATTGTAAATTGTGAACCCCTAAATAATAGAAATTACCGTAGTTGCTGGTCTATGATTAATTTTCACTAGGTAAAGGCGTGGCCGTAATGGGGAAATAACTGAATAAGGAAAAACACCAGGAGAATTATTGTCTTCTCAGTTCGAGGACGGACGATAATATCAAGGTATACCTGTATGTCCAATTTTCATAGTTGTGTGGTCCTGAAAAAGACCGTTTGTTGAACTAATTTAAGGTAATATAGGGGCCAACATTGTGGGGGCTATATACTTTCATTCTGAATCAGACGAGTCTAAAAGATTAATAACTGTTTGGGGTTGAACATTCCACAAACCATCATTTTTCCAATATTCCTCTTCCTGTTTTAAGACGTGGTCTTCACATTTAGCCCAATAATCTTTGTCTATATTTAATAAAGCGAGATTAGCAAGAGTCTTCACATCGCATATTTTGAATGTTGTATTTTCATCTGCCACTTGTCCTTTTAATTTTGCCCAGATTAGTTCTATTGGATTTAAATGAGCATGGTAAGGAGGCAGCCTCAAACTTATATGACCGTGCTCTTGGCTAATCTTATCTATTTGAAAAATCGTTGTCCTTAGTTTTTGCTTTACTAGAGATAGTAATTCAGGTTTTAAGTACATGTTATTAAATTGTATGTGCTCTTTTGTGAGCCATATCTTAATAGCATCTTTTGTACTGGATGACGTCGGGACTTTATCTTCAAGTGCAACAATGTTGTGGTACGCTGCATTGTCCATTATTAGGCAAGATGGTCGATCTAGTGATGGGAGAACAGAATTTTCAATCCAATGTCTAAATATGTTACCATTCATCTCAGAGTGATAATCCCGATTGTCTATGGATATTGAAAGAAAAATGAGCTCTGCATTCTGTATTAGTCCATGTTGTCGACTACCTGCATGAGCAATTATCAAGCGCTGTCCTTTGCTGCTAGGTATTAATCTCTTAATCTTTCCATCTGATGACTGCCATTCCCTTTGGTTAGTGTGGTGAGCATTGATCCATGTTTCATCCAAGTACACAATATCATAACCTTGCTTGCGCACCTCTTTTACTTCACGTAAGTACTTGCTTCTCATGACTACTATATGTGGCTTCTCACAGATGATGTTTCGTGCATTAGAATACTTTCTGAATGTAAAGCCTGCAGCTCTCACCTTCCTCCATAATGTAGACTTTGATATTTCAATACTGTTGTTCTTTTTCAGCGAAATTTTTAATTTTCTTATTGTAACAGTTTCATTCATACCCAACATTTGCGAATTTCACTTCTAATAAGTTCACTGTCGAAATTATCCAACATTTTTGCTCTTCCTTGTGATTTTGTATATTTTGAACATTGACGGTCACGTGCTTGAATCCAGCGATTAAATGACCGTTTAGATAAATCCAAAATGTGTCTTGTCCTATTCTCAGGGTTTTCTAAAGAATGAAATAATCTTCCTCGTTTAGCCTCTTTGCAAAAATAGTCATACATTTTTATTGCGATGTTTTGTAAACTGCAGAATTTCTTTTTAAGACTATTGATAAGTGTTATTGTTCCACGTCTACACCTATGAATGAACGGAAATGGAACACACAATTTCTCAAGTGTCTAATTGTGTCAAAAAAACCACGGGGAAAGCGTGCAAATACGTCAATTCTACCGTGTATGGATTTGTACTTGCTATTTTTAGTTTAAAATACTGTAAACATTAAGTTTTGACTACATCAATGGGTCGTTATAAATTTATATAAATCAAATAAGCAACAATAATAACCAAATGTTTTTTTTTAATGAAATTAATTCCCTGTTGGGTTCTAATCATTATAACTTTACATGCAAATTTTGAATATCTTACAACAAGCGGTTAAAAAGCTATCGATTTTAAATTTGGCACTAGTTATGAAACAAGCTATAATGGTCGACTCAGTGCTATAATACAAACATTCAACGTCTCAGTGCTACAATCCAAGCAATGGATTATTCAGTGCTATAAACCAGACATTGGACGACAAGTGCTATAATTCTAATATTAAACTACTCAGTTCTATAATTCAAGCAATGAACAGCAAGTGCTATAATTTAAACATTGAATGACTCAGTGCTATAATTCGAGCATTGGACGACTCAGTGCTACAATCCAAGCAATGCGTCACTCTGTGCGATAATTAAACTATTGAGCACATCAATGCTATAAATCAATGACCGACTCAGTGCTATTATTCAAGCTTTGGACGACTCAGTGCTGTAATTCAAGCTTTTGGACAATTCAAGGATATAATTCAATGGGCGAGTCAGTGCTATAATTCAAGCTTTTGGACAATTAAATGAGGTAAATCAATGAGCGACTCAGTGCTATAATTCAAGCTTTTGGACAATTCAATGAGGTAAATCAATGAGCGACTCAGTGTTATAATTCAAGCCATTTGGATCATTCAATGAGATAAATCAATGAGCGACTCAGTGCTATAATTCAAGCTTTTGAACAATTCAATGAGGTAAATCAATGAGCAACTCAGTGCTGTAATTCAAGATTTTGGACAATTCAATGAGGTAAATCAATGAGCAACTCAGTGCTATAATTCAAGATTTTGGACAATTCAATGAGGTAAATCAATGAGCGACTCAGTGCTATAATTCAAGCCTTTTGGATCATTCAATGATGTAGATCAACGAGCGATTCAGTGCTATAATTCAAGCTTTTGGACAATTCAATGAAGTAAATCAATGAGCGACTCAGTGCTATAATTCAAGCTTCTGGACAATTCAATGAAGTAAATCAATGAGCGACTCAGTGCTATAATTCAAGCTTTTGGACAATTCAATGAGGTAAATCAATGAGCGACTCAGTGCTATAATTCAAGCCTTTTGGATCATTCAATGCTGTAAATCAATGAGCGACTCAGTACTATAATTCCAGCTTTGGGCAACCCAATGACATATTTCAATTGACGACTCAGTGCTATAATTCAAGCTTTAGACGAGTCTGCTATAATTCAAGTATGGGACGACACAGTACTACAATTCAAACAATGGGTGACTCAGTGCTATAATTCAAGTAATGCACGACTGAACAATTCGAATTCGTCACTCAATTGCAACACTTCAAGAAGTTGTCGAGATACAGCTAGTGTACAACTGAAGCGGGTATAATCTTAATATTCTCCCCGTTTCCAAGATGGCGGATCTAGCCCACGTCCTCTCGATCGCTGCAGAAAATGCACCCAGGGTCTGATTAATTTCGGATCTTCATTGCACATTTTTGTGTTAAAGTCAAAATGATGATATGCTTGATACATCTGTGTCGCTAAAGCGAGGTCGTAGGCCGACAACAGTCCGTGTTTGACGAATCAAGTGTTTGTGAGTGAGATCTTCCACCGTCTAGACTTGATCTGCGCTTTACGTCACATTAGTGCTGTTCAAGATCGTTATTGGAATTCTTTGACGCAAGTTATTTCCATGTTACACATTAATGTAAACTACATCGTCAGTCGCAGTTTTGTCTCTTTGGGGAAGTTGCTTCGTGTTTTGTTCGTCGTAGGCTGCTTACACTTGAGTAATCAGACATAAGTCTAAAGGTATCGAGATTATGAGTTTGGCGACATTGTGTGCTGCGTCATCGTATTGGTTCCCTAAACCAGCCGTGCGCAAATCTTACGGTCTGCTGTTTGATGTGCGACGGGGATAATTTGACGACTGACTGTGTGTCTATATGTTCGGAATTGGAGTCATCAACGATGGCCTAACATCATCAAGTGCTACGATGATCATCATTTTCAAGAGGACGTGACTTACCGGTATATGGGGATAGGCGGCGGGAACAAATGAAGGCTATGCATGGAAAGTGTTCCTTGTTGCAGTTTCCTCATATTACAAGTCGCATGTCTGTGTTAGTCACCTCTAGTGGACTCGGGCAGATGGTGCTTGTAAACCTGGGAAGACTGACCATCTAAGAGCAGAATCCCCCGACAGAAAAGATCAACTGCTGCCTTGCAGGAAGATTAGGGACAATCAAAGGCTAAGGAAAGCAAACCTGAAAAACTGCAGGCTGAAATCGGATGCACTGGGCCACTGGCGCAGAACACAGTGCAACGTTTTAACGGGTACTCAATCAGAGTGGATCTAACAGGCTTAAACAGACAGCTGTCTTCGTATGAGAGTCTGGACGTCCAACTCTGATTGAGTCCTGATCGCAGAGAGAGAGAGAGAGAGAGAGAGAGAGAGAGAGAGAGAGATATTCGCCCCAAAATGTGATTGGCTGTAAGGAAGAAAAACACCCATTTTCCAACTTGTCACATTGACGTAATGACTAACTGTCCAGGAATCAGTAAAGTAAGTCTTGTCGGATGACGGGAACATTAGCCACACAGTTCATGTTTACATAAAAGTAAAGCCGCTATTTCTGGAATCTGTAGAAATTTAGTTTTACAGAAGAATATTGAGAATGCCATGGACAGCTAAGAAGAGTAATGAAAACGTTCTGAAAGAGGCCAAAGCAAAAAGTTTCCAATATTAGGAAGAAACAATCATCATTTTTTGGCAATGTAGTGAGAAGAAAACAGCTGGAAAAATTGAAGGACGAAGACCTAGAGGGAAGCAAAGATAAAAGATACCAGACAGCTTAATAGAATGGCTTGACAAATGGGTCAACAACAGAAATGATAAGTAACTGTCGAGATCGAAAGTTGTGGAGAGACATGGTCACTTACGCCAGCAGGCTAGGTATTTGATGATTATGACAGCCGCTACTCGTTGACAACGCAGCTTTCCGAGGGACCAGGCTTACAGATCACGCAACGCTACAAATTATACGTTTATCTGGTAAGGACTGATCCCCGAACTACCTCGTGGAGTAGGATTTGATGTATAATACAGGCTCTTCAGTTCAAAACCACACACAAAATAAGCGGCAGTGAGCATAATCTCTCTCCAACTTTACTTTAAAAGAGTGTAATATCAGTGCCTGTGCACCAACCATGGCAACAGCTGCAGAAGAGAAATTGTATCAGGTGCCACTGAACATCCACGACTCTGCTAAAAAATAAAATAAAAAAACAAAGACCGCAATATTTTAGGAGACCTCAGATCACGTGCAGGATTAGACTATCATTCCTGGGCGACATTCCTTTGTCATCATTACATTGGTAAAAGAAATGATAACATTTGATAGAACTAGCTTGCTTGATTAACACTTTATTTAATGTAAAAAACTGCCACTAAACAAAATGGCGCCAACCAAGATTGACCTATTGGCAGCAGTTAGATATCGTACTTGTCCGTAAACACCACAATATGTCACTGTCAACATTGTGTTAGCTTTCCACGATGTAGAATGCGATCAAGATCACACAAACATGTAATCAGCAGAGTTAAATTAAATACCAAACGATTAACTATTTCAAGACAGATATTATAAGCAATGTTCAACACAGCAGTCCCTAAACTATCAAAGAATCTGTTTAGGATCAAATTTAATGAACACCAGCAGAAGGCTGAAATCAAACAGACGTAGATAACAGTCAGTCTGATAACACACACACACATATATACATATACACACATATATATATATATATATATATATATATATATATATATATATATACTCACTGCATAATATTATCCTTTTGTCAAAAGAAGTGCGCAAGAAAGAAATGATTTGGATAAAAACGCATCAAAACACTTGTCATTGTTAGAATAAGGACGAGAACATTTCATTTTTCAAACAATCCTTGCCATGACTCAAAGACACAACCTAGCCACCTAGTCTAAGATGTTTGAACGAGGACTGGACAAATTTGAGCATCGTAGTCCAGGAAGTCGATAACATGGTAAACTCATGAGAAATACATGGCAGTAACAAAATATTTCTTGGCTCAAACATCAATAAGATCATTAAAATCTCAGAGTAGAGAGCTTATCAGTGATAAGAAACCAGCTCAAAAGATTGGACACTTCAGAGCTCTACTCAGAGAAGAGACTAGCAAATCTACAACCATACCAGACAGTACAGACACGTCATATGGTGATTGAACTAAATGTTCAACTACATTGCAGGAAACGTGTGATGCAGTTAATGATCACTCAAGCGGAAAAACTCAAATAAATGACAGTATTTCAGTCATAATCATCATCATCAAGTACCGCGCTAGCTGGCGTAGGTGGTCATATCTCTCCACAACTTTCGAATCCCGACAGTTATTTATCATTTCTGTTCTTGACCTTCTGCCAAGCCATTCTCTTAAACTGTCTGGTATCTTTATCTTTGCTCCCCTCTATCTCTTCTTTCCTCAATTTTCTTTCCTCAAGCTTTTACAATATATTCCAGTTGTTTTCTTCTCATTACATGGCCAAAATGATGATTGCTTCTTCCTAATATTGAAAGTTGGTTCTCTTTTTACTTTGGTCTCTTTCAGAACGTTTTCATTACTCTTCTTAGTTGTCTATGGTATTCTCAACATTCTTCGGTAAAACCACATTTCTACAGCCTCCAGTGATTTTCGTGTCTGTTGTCCTATTGTCCATGATGTTAACATTTTTACAAGTAGATATAAGCATATAAAGATGCGCCCGGTGATGATTTTCGAATGAAATAATATAACATTTTTCGACAAACATCCTCTATCGTGGCTGAATTTGATCCTGAACTTCGGCGGCAGAAGCCGCAAAATGTAACAGTAACATTATCTGTGTATACTGGACCTCATTCTCTTGATTACTTTAGCACTTCAACTCTAATTGTTTAATTAACTCCTTCTTGAGTGCGGTTTCGACATTCTTTATTTCAGCACTCCATGTTTGGGTAAAATGTAATTTAAAATTAATGTAATCAGAAGTCATGTAATATTTTAAGTTTGTATTTACATGTGATATTCAGGTTTCTTTCGAAGAAAACTAATTCAATTAGTTTGTTTGTTTGGTTTCTTTTGTTTATTCGACAGAACTGAAATGCGTTACAAAAGTTAGAAATATTATCGTCAAAAGTTGGGCCCGCTGTAAATGCAACAATCCTTGCAGGTAATGATCTGGTTTTGCACAGCCAAATTGTTCGACTTCATCTATGCATCGAATGTTTCATTTTTTTAAATAGAATGCAACTTGAGTGTTTGGAATATTGTTTTGATGGGTACAACATTTCCTCCAGCACGACAAGACTAAAACTGGAAGGTTTATTTAGCCATTGTATCCCACAGTATCAAGCAGTTTCTCAAGGAGATAAAACTCTCTCCCACATCCTTTAACATCTACATAAATTATATAACTGACAACTTTCCAATCCATGCATCTAGAGCTTTCCTTGTAGGAGATCTGATCTTGTGGGCGGCATCAGAACACATGCCCACAGCAAGAATTCGGATGCAAGAAACACTCAATAAAATAAGAAAATGTGCCAATATTCTATTTTGTTCATGGAATCAGTTTCACTACAGTCGAAAATTGCCCATATCCGCTCCAATCATCTTACAGCTCCGCGCTGGCAAATTCTGTTGATAAGGATGGCAACCGTAGAGCCCTAACTGCGACTGTGGCGACGATTGTAAACGAATTTCCATGGAATGGAGAAGGCACAGTCACTTCACTCCATGACTCAAAACATACATTTAAAACAAGCACATCATTGTCGGTTAGCGTTAGCAAGATCGAACTCTAGTGCGAGCCAAGTCAGCTGCTTGGGCGACAATTTCAAATGACGTACAGACAAGAGAGTACCCCGTCATTTCCAATTGAATCTGACTAAAAACAAATCGAAAAAAAACCTGTCAACATAACAGTTAGTTGTGGCAATCTCGAATGTCCTGCCAGCATGGCCGCCGTCTTCCCGGATGTCCCAATGATTAGAGAATAGACATAAACATAACAGTAACAGTAAACTCATATGGTCGACGTGGTCCCTAAAACACAGGCTGCAATCAAACTTGACTCCGAGGTACGTCATCAACCTGTCCCTGGTCACCTCATCAACTCCGATTCGTCCCACTGGTGTTTCCATGTTACCGATATCATTGTTAATGAAGAACCATGCAACTGATGCTTTATTATGATTAATCAAGGCACCTAATGCTCCACACCAGGAAGAGATGCAATCGAGTTCGTTTTGTAGTGTGGAGGCGACTTCCCTTCTGTCTCTCCACTGTCGATATACCAGAATATCATCATCAAAAGTCATAGTTCTTCGCCATTCCATCCAGTTGTTGTTCCGTGATCGTTATTGTGTACACGTTAAATAGAACTGGTGATAATGGTGAGCCGTGCGGCAGCGCTGCACAAATGAATGTTGGCTCGGATGACTAATTTCCACATCTGAATATCACCTTTCTCTGAAACAGTGCTGCAGTGATCCATATAATGAGGAAGGGTGCATTGCCAGCTTATGGAGTATGTGCATGAGGTATTCAAACGGTACTCTTGTGTATGCATGCTCCAGATCTATAGCAGCAGCACATGTCTCCTATCATCTGTGGAATCCTTCGAAGATGTCATAGCGATGACTGCCGCATTGAGCCATGTCTCTTGTTGTAGCAGTGGGTTGATAATCTATAACAATAGGTGAGCGATAGAAGAAGTCACAGAAAGGAGGTGGGAGTTTAAGTGAGAGCCCAGAGAAGGGGAAGAATGTAAGAAGATTTATGATTGGCTAGAGGGAAAGGATATAGCCAAAAATACAGGGAAAGTACAGTCAGACGAGAGGTGAAACTTGCAATAGTTAGGTCGAGCCAGAGATCGACAATGTTTAAATCTGTCTCAGCTAAGTGTTGTAAATAGATTATGCTCTTGCAGCTAAACTTAGAGCAATGTTATCGGGAGGTAGTAATCAAGCCTCCACAGTGTTTAATGTTATTCTGTTCCAGTGAGTTATGTCAAACCAAGAGTCGACCATGTTGATAATGTTAGTTAAGAGTTGTTCAAGTGTAGAACTACAGCTCCAGTGTAAATAGCAAGACAATTTGAGTTGAAGTAGTGAACCGATTTCAGCCAGACTAAGAAGAATTTTCCTGTATGGATGGTTAGAGAGCATGAGTGATAGAGGCACAATTGTGAAGTACAGTGTCTGACATTTTCTAGTACATGTGAGCAGCTGAGATCCAGGTGGTTGGCTGGTTTGTTTAAATTGTTGTGTTCTTTCAACTATTCATGAATAAACTCGAGTCATGTTTTAAGATTTGGATTTCCTTGAATAGTATAACCTCGTCAGTGTCTGAGTGTATGTGCCATAGCGAAGAACGAAACCTTCAGTGGGCAAAGAAAGATCTGGTCCTCAGAGTTCAGTGGGGCCTGAACAGCCGAAACATCAACGTGAAGTACATTAAATGCAGAGATCACATAAGGACACGAAGTCCTTCGTGTCTGGCCATTCACAGTTCAATTGTTTTAACATCACGGTGCAGCACATATGAGACATGTGACAGGTAAACTGATTTGTCAACATTCACTAGAGTGTTGCCAGTGGCTAAAGAATTGATCAGTGGCCTGTTTGTCGAGGTGAGCATATTAACAGAATCAAGTCAATGCCAGCAAGCAATCCATCAATTGAATGAATGAGAATGTGTTCGCATTCAAGTCTCATTCCGATAATAACGTTCATTGGAACGAACATCTGAACAGGGTATAAAGGAAGACTGTGTCACGGTTTGTCACTAGCAATGTTGACGTGTGTACTAAGAACTTGTTCACACACAAAATGTCAAGGAACGAGAAGTTTACATTTTTTATATCTATAACCGAGCGTGGAAGGGAATGCGCGTATCTGTTCAAAGAGACAGGTGAGCACACGGGCAACAATTTTCTCCAGTAGCTTGCCCACAGTGTTCTGTATCGTGATGATTCTATAGGCACTGATCACAGAATGGTCCTTGTTTGGTTTCGGTGGCTGTAGTAGGTAGCTGTTTAGCCACTACTCCTTAACTAGTCACTCTGAACCGGAGACTAACTTTGTGCAAACAAGGGAGGGGGTTGGGAGGAACCAATGTTTAGGTGTTGTCTTAGACGCAGTAGTGCATTGGTATGGAGGCAAACCAGAATCACAGAGACGACCTGGTCAATCATGAACTACAACATCTGGTGAATGAGAGGCTATGGACGCTTCATTATCCTTTTGGTGGTGTCAAGAGAAAACTCTACCCCCACCCTTTCCCACCCCAATATACTTGGTGAAGACAGGTGGAAGCAGAGATACTGAGAGATGGGAAGACAGAACGGTCATGTGAACGAGCGGAAACAGTCCAGCTGTGAAAATGTTTGTTTAAGACATATTCCCCAGTGAAAGTTGCAGATAAGTTGACATATTGTTCCTTATAAACACTGTGTCATTGAATAACTGTTTTTTACCATTTGAAGCAACACAAATGTCATTGCCAGATTTTCTTCACATGCTTTCGACACATTGTATAGTTCAGTAATCTAAGAGCATGCTGTTTTCCAATCACAAACTAAACTAGTCATTTCATGTTTCTGATTGTATCCCCCCCTCCCCGGCGTTTCACAAACTCATGCCAAATATCCAGTGAGACCAAGTTTGAGAAGTCTATCTCCATGCGAAGCTGGCCAAGTGGACCACTTTCTGTAAGTTTTTCTTTCTGTAAAAGTGATTTCTCCTTATATAGCCTTTCAGCGGATTGTATTCATTTGCCCGAAGCACGAATATAATTTTTAGATATGGATAATTGGACTTGGTGCACACCTCATTTAGGAGAGGGAACCGTTGCCTCTATCCAGCTATAGCATTGTGTTATAGTATCTTTATTATTTCTTATTTCTTTATATTATCTTTGACAGCACACCACATTTATAGTTGACAACATCACAGAGTTCTCTCATTTATTATAATCATAATCTAGTTTATTGACTTCTATGTTCTTGGCACGTGATATATCTATAGTGCTTGCACTTCTTAAATTAAGTGTTCTTTAATTCTTGGACGTTCAGAGGTTTTCCACCGGTGACTATTGAACAGTACAAAGGGCAAATTATACATTCAATCTCTCCATCAACTTACGATTATCAGAAATGCGAAGCACAACTTGAAAACTCTCAACACACTTCACAAGGAATTGCTTACATTCTTATATACTTGTTTTAACTTACTACAGTTCAACTAATGTTCACATGTCACTGCTATCTTTTCTAATCTCTGGTCTGTTCCTGAATAACTTGTCAACTAATTTTGAACTTCAAACTTAAAGATTCCTAACTAACTTTCTGTCCTGGTTCTAACTTTCTCTGACTACATTTATTGCCTGACTTGTTGTTCCTAAACTTCTAGTTATTACTAACTTTTTAATCTTTCGAGCCTAACTAACTGGCTCAACTTCAAAACTTCGAAAACCTATTGTGTCGAATGTTATATCCTCCACTACACTTCTGCGAGTGGAATATCTCCAGCCAATGAAATTGTCGCAAAGTGACAACTTGCAACCTCTCCGATTACTTGTGGAGTCCATCAACATTCATCCTTCTGGCCAAAATTTGACCTATGTCCCAAAATCGTCAAATAAGCTGTTTATTACTCTGTGAGCAACCTCTAACTTGATCGATCCGTGACTTCTGTATAACATCTGGTCAATCTTAACCTCTCATCATTGTGACTCAAAGTTCAACTGGCCAAGACTTGACAATAACAGATTATTTTAATGACTTCTCTATAACCTCTTTCAAATAATGATTATTTCATGACTTTAACCTGTCCTGGTAGCTGTTTACCAAACAGTAAAGTTATGCGGTCAAATTATGCTAAACTTATGTCTAGTACTATAATGGACCTTCCTACCTTCCCACTTTCTAACTTTCTGTGTTGTCCACTACGCCCTATGAACTTCTATTCCCTTAACTTACTATGTCCGAGTATTATCTACACCCACTCTTCACATACCCACTATGAACTTTGCGTTCTCCCAACTTCCACAACCTGCTGCGTGGAAAATGTTCATTCTCCCTAAACTTATTATTTCTGGCAGTAACACTGATGAACGTTATCATATGTTACTAATATAGTCTATTGTCTATAAAACAAGGAGTCAGGCAGGGCTGTGTTCTGTCACCAGATTTGTTTTCACTTTACAGCGAATATATTATGAGATCAATGGTAGACAAAAAAGGAATTGAAGTCAACGGTCACAACATAAATAATTTGCGATATGCGGATGATACAGTCTTAATAGCAAAGACAGAGAACGAACTACAAGAAATGATAGACATAATAGTAAAAGAAAGCAACAAGAAAGGTCTCAGTCTGAATAGTAAAAAAACAGAAGTAATGGTTATATCGAAGAAACAATCATCACCACCATGCAGCATAAAATAAACGAGACAAATCTCTCTCTCTCTCTCTCTCTCTCTCTGCGATCAGGACTCAGTCAGAGTAGGATTCCAGACTCCCACATGAAATCTGCTGTCAGGTTAAGTGTGTTGATCGCCCCCACAGACAGAACGTCACATTTAGAGTCCGCCAGATCCACTCTGACTGAACACCCGTTAATACGTTGCACTGTGTTCTGCGCCAGTGGCCCAGTGCATCCGATTTCAGCCAGCATTTTTTCAGGTTTGCTTTCCTTGGCCTTTGATTGTCCCCAATCTTCCTGCACGGCAGCAGATTGTCTTTTCTGTAGGGGGATTCTGCCCTTAGATGGTCGGCCCTCCCAGGTTTACGAGCACCATCTGCCCGAGTCACTAGAGGTGACTAACACAGACATGCACACACAAAGATATGAGATGTGAATAACACAGACATGTACACAGCGATACGAGACATGACTAACACCGACACACATCAAGATATATGACACATGACTAACATAGACATGCACATAAAGATATGAGATATGACTGACTTAGACATGCACACACAAAGATATGACACATACCTAACATAGACATACACACAAAGATATAAGATATGACTAACATAGGCATGCACACACAAAGATATGAGATGTGACTTACATAGCCATGCACACACAAGAATATGAGATGTGACAGACACAGACATGTACGCACAAAGATATGAGATATGACTAACATAAACATGCAAACAAAGATATGAGATATCCCTAACCCTGACATGCACACACAAAGATATGACACATGACTAACACAGATACACACTAAGTTATTTTATAAACTCAGACGCACATAAAGATAAGAGACATGATTAACACGGACACACCAAGATATGAGATATGACTAACATGACACACATCTAGATATGAGCCATGGCTAGCACACACACACACACAACACACACACACAAGCTAAGATTTGAGCCATGGCTAGCACAGAAACACCCCAAGATATGAGCCATGACTAGCACAGAAAAACATGAAGATATGAGTCATGTCTTCACGGAAAAACACCAAGAAATGAGCCAAGTCTAGCACATAAACACATTGAGGTATCCATATGCTTGGGTTAGTCTGCAGACTCTTCTTAACGTGTGAATCATTGACATACGAGACGCAGGCTTCGATTAATTGTCCGGGGTTTCGTTCAAACAGTTGTCCGGAGATTTGAGAATGCAGTCTGACACGTAGAACTTTCCCTTGCATGCACTGTTCCCGGTTGACTGTTCACATGTGTCGTTGAAACAGTTGTCTGGACATTTGAGAGTGCTGTCTGACCCGTAGTACGTTTCCTTGCACGTGCAGTCTGCACTTTCCGGGTCACATATGATGTCACAGCCATCAGAACACGTCTGTTCGCACTGTAGCCCAAAATTACCATCGGGACAAGTGTCATTACAGGTATAGCCAGGATGTTTACATTGTAGTCATTTTCCAGATTTTTCCCACATAAAGGACAGACACTGAGACAAGACCTGGAGCAATCGTGTCCATAGACCCCATGTGAGCATTTGCCGTGACACGTACCAATGATGAAGTCGCAGCTTTTGCTACACCCACGACACACTGCACAAAACGACCAAGAATACTCGTCCAGACAATAGGTGTCTGCAAATGTTTGCGCCTCACACACCGTCAGTTCACTGCCGGCCTGCGAAATGGTCGGTGAGAACTCAGTCTTAATATTTGCCATTGGCGTTTGTGTGGTGACTACAATAGTGTTCATAGAAACATTTGGGTATGATATATCATTAGACTGGAACACTTCGCCGCCGCTGTCAGAGAAAGCCTTTAGAGTGGCATTCTTTACCCGAATCATAGTGCTAGCTTGATGATAGAATCGAATGGTGTGAATCTTCTGGGGCGTGGCAAAGTTCAGATACCAGTAAACAGGGCTGTTTCCACTTCTCAGTTTTGTGTGTGTGCAGTCATTGTCATAGAGATTGGTCCTTCTTTTGCCATTTACTGCGGCCTCTGGTCCACATAGCCGCGATAGCTCAGTGGTTAGTGAACTGACTACAAAGGACAAGGGGTAGGGTTCGATCCCAACCGACGGCTTCCGGTTCACCCAGCCGTAAATGGGTACCGGATATTTTTCTGGAAAGTAAAGCAGCACGGGCGTAATACCGACCACATTACCCCAAAAATCATGTGCTGAAGGTCTGTAAAATATAGGGTCACTAACACCATATTTCCCTATACGCCAGTTGGCGTGACGGGGGTACTTTACTTTACTTTACTTTCTGGTCCACATCCGTCTCCTGTATAACAGAATTAAAAGTGTCGGCCTGGTTTGTGTTCTGTTTGAGAGCCACATTCCGACCCCCGCCTATGTGGATGGAGCAGATATTTGCAACTATCGCCCCTGCAATCATAACTTGTTGATCAGACCAGCCCAGAGCAAAAGACATCAATCTCGTGCTGACTAACTACAAACCTTGAATCATTGCTACATGAGGCAGAACCATTTAGTATTGCCGCGAAACTGTCCGGAACTATTAAGTCATTTACATAAATCCTAAACCAGGAGAACAGCAAAGATTGGTTGAGAGTTGCCTCAACTGATGTAGAATTTGTGTCCGAGTTACATGTGGTGTCGTTGTAATTAAACAGGAAAGTAGGTCCAGAATTTTGGGCGTATTTGTACACGAGAACCAAGTACTGACACTGGGGTCCAAAATATTCGTGCTGATAAGTGTCATTGTTTGGGCATATCCCTGTAGTTTTAGAAACTCTCTCTCTCTCTCTCTCTCTCTCTCTCTCTCTTTCTCTCTCTGCGATCAAGACTCGATCAGAGTAGGATTCCAGTCTCTCTCATGAAGTCAGCTGTCTGTTTAAGCGAATCGATCGCCCCATATAATTTCTCCTCAAGGGAGGTGGGCGTGGACCACATTGCTCTTCTCAGGTCTGTGTACTGGGGGCAATCCTGTAGAACATGTTTTGTAGTCATATTGTCCAGTGTACAGTGACATAGGCTGGTAGTTCCTATTTTGAATTTGATGAACATGTGATTTCTCATTCTATTGTGGCCTGTGCGTAGGCGAAGTATGATGACTTGATCCCTCCTTGATAGTTGATGGTATCCGTCCCTCTCGTTATGCTTTGGGTGTTCACTTTTCCATTTTTCATGGAACTGACCCTTGAGGATGGATTTGGCTTCATCATAACTGAGCGGATTGTTCTCTTGTGGTAATCTCCCTCCCTCTTTAGCTAATTTGTCTGCGCGTTCGTTCCCGTGTATATTACAGTGTGATGATATCCACTGAATGACTACTCTCTGGAAGTTATTGCATAGTTGGTCCAGGGTAGTTCTCAAGTCATCTAGTTCATTGTTCTTGTGGTTTTTTAGAGCTGATAATACTGACAGTGCATCAGTCAGAATCACCAATTTATTGTGCATGTTATTTTTGTGTTGAGTAGCCAGTGTTGCAGCTTCTCTGATGACCTCAGCCTCTGCTTTAAAGTTGTTTGAGAATTTTCCAGTAGCTATTGACTTGGTGATCTCGTCCTGATTGGTCAGCGTCAAGAACAAACCTCCCCCTCCATTTCTGGTGGCATTTGTAGCAGAGCCATCTGTATATATGTGGGACCAAGAGTCCTGTGGGTAAGTATCGTGTATATGTTTTTCTGCTACGTGTTTTCTTTCTGTCTGATTGGGTGCCTTTTTTCATGATTCATGTTATGTTTTCCTGAAGTTCTGGTATTTTATGTTTTCCGTGAGGAGACATATCAGATGGACCCAAGGGTTTCGATATTGTTTGGGAAAGAACTGGGTCTCCAGTAGTAAGTTCATTGGCAATTGCAGCGAAGTTGTTCCTCTTAAGTCGTACAATTCCGGAACCAGGTATTCTTTGGTGCATGGGTGGCTAAGGAGCCTTCTATATTTCTCCGCTTGTTGCAATACTTTAGTGACCCGTCTGTCATCTAAGGGTTGTAAGCCTGTTACTGTTTCTAGAGTCTTGTTAGGTGTAGATTTCATAGCACCAGTAATGATACGGGCAGCTTGGTTCTGTGTTCTGTTAATTTTGCAAAGGTGTGATTTGGAAGCCATAGCCCAGGCTGTGACTCCATATTCTAGAACTGGTCTGACTCTTCCTACATATAGTCTTTTCAAATATTGCTGTCTGCCCCCCAGTCCGTTCCTGCCAATTTCTTCATAATATTTGTTTGTTTCCTGGCTTTCATCCTTGCTCTGTCTATCTGATTTTTCCAAGTCATTCTGCGATTCATAGTGACACCAAGATATGTTGGGTTGTGGTCAATAGGGAGTGTATGATCCTTTAACTTCAAATTTGCAGAGAGTGTTTTCCTTAATAGGCTGAAAATTGTGTCTGAAGTTTTCCTTTCGTTGATTGGTAAGAACCAGGTGTTCGTCCACTTTTCAAGTTCACCTAGGGCATCTTGCATCCTGGAACCAGCCACTGGCATACTTTCCTCGCGAGCCCATAACGCCAGATCATCTGCGTATATTGCTGAGTGTATTCTGGGTGGAATGTCCATTACGATGTCATTTATGAAAATTAAAAAGAGTGTTGGGGACAAGACTCCGCCTTGTGGAACACCTTGCTCGATAGAGACCTTCTTACTTAGTTGACCTTAAACTTGTACTCTGGCCATTCTATCCTGAAGGTATTGAGAGACCCAATTGAATAAACGACCCTGGATGCCAAGTCTAAAAAGCTTGTTCTTTAAACCCTCACGCCAAACCCTATCAAAAGCCTTCTCCATGTCGACCCACACTGCCAGCGTGTGTTTCTTTTCTTGTAGAGCATCCTCTATTTCCTGTGCAATGTAGGTGACCAGGTCTTCAGTTGATCGGTGCTTACGGAAGTCATTTTGTTGTGGTACGATTTGTTGTTTTGTCTCCAAATGCCACATAAGTCTTCTGTTAACCAGCCTTTCCATGAGTTTACTCAGGCAGCTCAGTAGGCTAATTGGTCTATAGCTACTTGGGTCTAGTGGGTCTTTTCCACACTTGAGAATGGGCACCATAATAGCTTCTTTCCAGATTGCCATCACATGACCTCTCTTCCAGCTAGCATTTAGTATCCTTAGAAGCTGGCACTTGGCTTTCTGCCCCAGATTTAGGAGCATTTCGTTGGAGATTCCATCTTTACCAGGTGAACTTTTGAGCTTCAATCCTTTGAGGGCAACATCTAATTCAGTTGGGGTAAAGATGGTCGTCTGATGCTCTTCTGGTGCTGAAGGCATGTGTTTTGCATCTTGGTTTTCCCGTCTTGCAGCTTTCTGTTTGTCTTTTGGGATGTTTATTCTACTAATGTTTTTGTAAGTCTCTATCAGTAGATTTGCTGCCCTTTTGCCTGTGAGGATGTTCTGATTGTGTGTTAATGATATTGGAGGTCGGCAAGTGTTTTCGTCACTCAGAGCTTTCGCAAGTTTCCATAGTTTATGACCATTTTTGTCTAGATTAAGGCTCTCTGTTTTGTCTATCCAGCTCTGTCTGGGTGATGTCATGACCTCTCGTCTGTATTTGGCCGAGGCTGCTTTGTAGGCAATGTTGCTCTCTGTTCTGTGTGATGTTTCAGCTAGTTCTCTGGCGGAGTCCAGTTCCTCTTCTAGTCTTTGTATTTCCTTGCTCCAGTATGGCTTGTAGTTTCTTCTTGCTCCTCTAGGAATGGATTCTTTAGCAGCTCTCAGGATTCCATTTGTTAACCGCTCTATCATATTTTTGACCTTCTTTTCATGGGTGTTGATAGGCGCAGTATATGCATCAGTGAGCCTTGCAAACTTTGCCAAATCTGCTCTCTTATAATTCCAGCGTGGAAGAGGTATTTGCAACTCCTGTTTATGTGCAAGAGCCACTGAAAGTTTGACTGGTCTATGGTCACTATCTCCGAGTTGGTTCAGCCCTTTTCTGGTTATTTTGATAGACATGTCTTCAGTTGCAAACGCTAGGTCGGGGGTGCAAGTTTTTTTCCATCTTCTTGAGTAGAAGGTTGGGGGATCCTCCCTAGAGTTTATGAGGAATAGGTTGTTGTCTATTTCCCATTCCTCCACTTCTTCACCTCGCACATTGGACTCCTTATATCCCCATCTTTCAGAGTGGCTGTTAAAGTCTCCCACTACCAGACACTTTGATGGTGTTAATTCTATTGACTCCAGCTTCAGTAATTTGTCATTTGGACAGTATATATTATATACCCTTATACAAGCGGAGTTAATGTATAAATCTGAACAAATGCTCTCTGCCTCTCCATTTGTGAATACATCTATCATCTTTGCTGGGACGGAATCTTTAATAAGAATAAGAATTCCACCCTTGTGACCTTCCCTGTCTTGTCTAAATGTTTGATAGCCCCTGATCATGAATCTGTGCTGAGGATTAAGATGAGATTCCTGGATGCAAGCAACATCTATCTCCTCCTCTGTTAGTCTAATTGTTAGAGCTTGTTTCTTGTGGTATATGCCCTCCGCATTCCAATGTATTAAATTCAGCTGTTTTTTGAAGCCCTTCCGATCAGCAGTAGTTTCTGTCATAATTGGAGTCTGTTAGAACCAGTCTGAAGTTGATTTCTTGTCACAAACTGAGTCATTATGGCAGTGACATTGTAACGTACAATTTTCCCCAAACCAACCGTTTGCAAAAGTTAGGTCCTTAGTTTGCAAGGTCATGAAAAAGCCATCAGAATAAATACTGTATCTACAGAGAAGGTTAACGAACTGTGTACAAACATTTATTTTCAAACCTTGATTGCATTTCTAAAAATCTGCCAACTCGCTGTGATAACAGAAATCGTAATGTTCATAGTCAACATTGTTTAGACCATGGCTCGAATGTAAATAAGATGTCATCTTGGTGCGTCCCATGACGTCACTCTGAAACAAATCTGAAACAAGTGCAACGTTTCAAATACTTGGGCACAATAATACCATCAGATGGGAGATACACCACAGAAATAAAAAGCAGAATAGCTCAGGCCAAAATAGCATTTCAGAAAATGAAAAATATCTTATGCAACAAATCTATGTCAATAGAAATGAGAAAGAGAGTCCATCGGTGCTACATAGAACCAATTCTGACCTATGGAAGCGAATCATGGACAGTAGACAAACAAATGAAAAGACGATTAAAGGCCACAGAGATGGGATTTCTCAGAAGAATGTTGAAAGTTCCCTGGACAGCTAAAAAGACTAATGAGGAAGTTCTCAAAGAGGCCAACACAAAAAGGGAGCTCTTAAAAAACATCAGAAAGAAGCAATCAACATTTTTCGGGCACATCATGAGAAGAGGAAAGTTGGAATACTTGGTTACAACTGGCAAAATAAAAGGAAAGAGAGATCCGGGCGACAAAGAGAGAAAATACTGGATAGCTTGGTGTCATAGCATGGAAAGCAGTCAACAACAGAACTGATACGATACACTGTAGATAGAAGATTGTGGAGGACATGATCACCTACGCCAACCGGTATGGCACATGATGATGATAGTCTATAAATAAATGGGTACCGGGTTAATTTACCTGCCCATTCTTTCATTAGCTTACTCTATTACAATTGCACATGTGATACGACTCGTTTTAAAGTGTCTGGGAGTACAAATACAAAGTATCAGAGTTCAACTGAAAGTAAAGATACAAAAATGTGTGTAAATAACGAATACAAACATAGAGTGTGTTTACATTAATTGTAAAATAACATGAACCATTCGTTTAGTAGATTAATTTATTCTTAATTGATCAAGCACCTGTATGAGGTCTAAATACGCGTAAAGTAAGATGCAATTTAGAGACTAGGTTAAATAAATAAATCATAACAATAATGGCAAGATTAAACATGATGGTACCATTTAAATATAACCAAGATCAGCAAGAACTGGTAGCTGTGGCTATGATTGCGACAAACTTGGAAGCTGAGGGTAGCTTTACGTAATGAACAGACAAAAGTTTCAAACGAATCTTTGGATATATTTAGAGTTCATTAGTCACATGGAGCCACTAGTGGGGTGTAACATACACTCCTACAAGTTATGATGACAGCTTTAATGACAGCATTTATTTGCTCCTTCATTCCCACCCTCCATTAGTAACATATTGTTTGTCTCTTTCAGCTTAATTTTAACAACTGTGTACCTATGTACATGCTATTCTCATAAAGTATCTATCTATCTATCTATCTATCTATCTATCTATCTATCTATCTATCTATCTATCTATCTATCTATCTATCTATCTATCTATCTATCTATCTATCTATCTATCTATCTATCTATCTATCTATCTATCTATCTATCTATCTATCTATCTATCTATCTATCTATCTATCTATCTATTTATCTATCTATCTATCTATCTATCTATCTATCTATCTATCTATCTATCTATCTATCTATCTATCTATCTATCAATCTATCTATCTATCTATCTATCTATCTATCTATCTATCTATCTATCTATTTATCTATCTATCTATCTATCTATCTATCTATCTATCTATCTATCTATCTATCTATCTATCTATCTATCTATCTATCTATCTATCTATCTATCTGTCTATCTGTCTATCTATCTATCTATCTGTCTGTCCGTCCGTCCGTCCTTCCGTCCGTCCGTCTGTCTGTCTGTCTGTCTGTCTGTCTGTCTGTCTGTCTGTCTGTCTGTCTGTCTGTCTGTCTATCTATCTATCTATCTATCTATATGTCTGCCTGCCTATCTGTCTGTCTGTCTGTCTGTCTGTCTGTCTGTCTGTCTATCTATCTATCTATCTATCTATCTATATGTCTGCCTGCCTATCTGTATGTCTGTCTGTCTGTCTGCCTGCCTGTATGTCTGCCTGTATATCGAATCTGTCTGTCTATCTGATTTGTTGGTCTGTATATTCTGAACAATTGTTTTTGTATTTCCTCGTTCTATTTCATTATCAACACGCCTTATTGAATAATACAATGCTGCTAATTGTTTTTTTTTTCCTATTCAGCAACTACTTTTGACTAGCATGTGTATAAAATCACCACAAGACTGTATGCGTCTGGAAAACAAGACAGCAGATGAGCTTAGGTTAGAGATTGTAAATGTTTGTTTCGTGTCAGAACTCGTCTCAAAAAAGCTCTCTGAAATCTAATGGCATCATTTATTGTTGAAATAGTCCAAAAAAATAATAGTTGCATTACGAGAAATAAAAAAGTAAACTGTTCAATTGTAGCCGGAGGTTGTATTCATCTAAGCAATAAATTATCCATGGTATGCAGCTGTAGAGCAGCACGGGCGTAATACCGACCACATTACCCCAAAATCATGTGCTGAAGGTCTGTAAAATATAGGGTCACTAACACCATATTTCCCTATACGCCACTTGGCGTGACGGGGGGTACTTTACTTTACTTTTATGCAGTTGTAGATATAAGTGATCGCATCAAAGGTGCGATAGACCTCTCGTCTCACAACTAAAACTGCAGTGATAGGGTTTTGATCCAGTGATCCATGACCATGATATGTGAGATCGATATCTAGTCCTATCTGGGACCATGGCTGCCAGGAGATTCTATTTTCTTGATGAGTACATACATTTTCTTGATGAGTACATACATTTTCTTGATGAGTACATACATTTTCTTGATGAGTACATACATTTCTTGATGAGTACATACATTTTCTTGATGAGTACATACATTTTCTTGATGAGCCCTGTCAGGTGAAATAAAAAAAAAATAGACTATGCGCAGTGTTCAACTTGAAATTTTGAACGACAAATGGCAACCAATTCTTCACAAGAACTCAACCTTTGTTCAATTTCCCTGACTGTGCTAGCCGGAGCTATGATGCTCGCTCACTGTGCACAGATCTTCCTGTGTGTGGGGATAGAGAGTACAAGGGTACAGGGTATTGTCCGATTATAGAGATGAGATATTCTTAAGGCAAAAGTAAAGATATGGCGACAAATAAAATAATAAATGAGCCTAGGAGGAACAGCATTCCAACATAAAAGATTACATAAAGCTATATGGGCATCACCAGATCATAGAATGGAGAATACAATTGATCACATGTGGTGTGTGTACTTATGTGCTTTGTGTACTTATGTGCTTTGTGTACTTATGTGCTGTGTGTACTTATGTGCTTTGTGTACTTATGTGATGTGTGTACTTATGTGCTTTGTGTACTTAAGTTCTTTGTGTACTTATGTGCTTTGTATACTTATGTGCTTTGTGTACTTATGTGTACTTATGTGCTTTGTGTACTTATGTGCTGTGTGTACTTATGTGCTTTGTGTACTTATGTGATGTGTGTACTTATGTGCTTTGTGTACTTAAGTTCTTTGTGTACTTAAGTGCTTTGTATACTTATGTGCTTTGTGTACTTATGTGTACTTATGTGCTTTGTGTACTTTTGTACTTTGTGTATTTATGTGCTGTGTGTACTTATGTGCTTTGTGTACTTATGTTCTTTGTGTACTTATGTGCTTTGTGTACTTATGTGCTTTGTATACTTATGTGCTTTGTGTATTTATGTGCTTTGTGTGCTTATGTGGTGTGTGTACATATGTAGTGTTTGTGCATATAGGGTGTGTCTGTAATTTTTTATGTGTGTATTTATGTGGTGTGTGTGTATATGAAGTGTGTGTGTGTACTTTTTATGTGTGTACTTTATGTGGTGTGTGTGTGTACATTTTTGATGTGTTTACTTATGTGGTGTCTGTGACTATGGGGTGTGTCTACTTATGTGATGTGTGCACTTATGTGGTTTGTGTACCTATGTGGTATGTATGAACATTTGTGATGTTCATGTGTGTACTTATGCGAGGTCGTTGTCCTTGTGTGGTGTATGTGTGCGTGTGTGGTGTCTGTGTTTGTGTGGTGTCTGTGCTTGTGTGGTGTATGTGTGCGTGTATGGTGTATGTGTGCATATGTGTTGTATGTATGTTTGTGTAGTGTATGTTTGCTTATCTGGTGTATGTGTGCATATGTGTTGTATGTATGTTTGTGTAGTGTATGTTTGCTTATCTGGTGTATGTGTGCATGTGTGTTGTATGTATCTTTGTGTAGTGTATGTTTGCTTATCTGGTGTATGTGTGCATGTGTGTTGTATGTATGTTTGTGTAGTGTAAAGTAAAGGTAAAGTACGAGACTTGAACCGGCGTCTTAGCACGCGAGTATATACCCATATGTGCTCGGCCGCCTATCCAGAAATGTTCGGATATTTCTGTATAGTGTAGCCTCAAGCATCGAAACTCAGATGCGAAGCGACATTCCTCACCTTCCCAGGATAATACCCTGGTACCCATTTCTGCCAACGGCTGGGTCTACCGTGGGGGTATTTTTTTTTTCCAACCACGAGTACAATTCACACTGCTCCCAGCGGGAATCGAACACGGGTTGTCCGAACGTCGGTAGTCTAGTCGGGTGGTTTTCCCAACTAGGCTACCGAGGCCCCCTTGTGTAGTTTATGTTTGCTTATATGGTTTATGTTTGCTTATGTGGTGTATGTGTGCTTGTGTAGTGTATACATGCTTGTGTAGTGTATGTGTGCTTGTGTAGAGTATATGTGCTTGTGAAGTATATGTGTGCTTGTGTAGTTTGTGTTTCTTTTTGTGATACATGTATATGCGTGCTTGTGTGGTGTATGCGTGCTTGTGCGGTGTATGCGTGCTTGTGTGGTGTATGCGTGCTTGTGTGGTGTATGCGTGCTTGTGTGGTGTATGCGTGCTTGTGTGGTGTATGCGTGCTTGTGTGGTGTATGCGTGCTTGTGTGGTGTATGCGTGCTTGTGTGGTGTATGCGTGCTTGTGTGGTGTATGCGTGCTTGTGTGGTGTATGCGTGTTAGAGTAGTGTTTGTGTGTGTGTATGGTGCATGTGTGCTTGTGCGGTGTACGTATGAGAGGGAGTGTAATTCATATTTTGCTTGTATCTCTACCAGAACAGAATTTCTGATGGTCAGAGTTTACTTTGAAGATTTGAACTATGAGCTGTTGACAGAAACAGAAGATTATGAGGTAAACAAATAGACGCTTGAAAACTGAACAAATATATTTCCAACTACTAACCTCACTTCCCACATATCGATTGTAACTCATTAGTGTGCTTGACTGCATTTCCGTTTTCATGGGGTTTTTTTTTTTTTTGTACATGGGTCGGTTATTGTTGAGTAAATGAAACTATTTTAGATTTCGTTTCATGAAAATACATTTTATCAAATTACGATGTCATGAGAAAATGATCACTATACACAAATATAATAAAATATGAAGAACAAATAAATATGAACAACAAATTTTAATATATCAGGTTGTGTTGAAAGTATTAAACAATCAGTGTAATCAACTATAGTATATTAATTGATAGTTGATACATAAACCATTAAGTTTATTTGTTGAGATCATCAAAACTGAACAATTTTTAGAAGTTTTGTCTGAATCAATTGGTCGAGTGTAACTATTAATCCTCAATTTGCCACAATGTTATAAATTCTAGCACAACTTATTGAATGTTACTTTAAAAGCAGGAACACCGTTTTTTTTGTAATTAAGTAAGTTATTTTTTTATTCAATTTAATTTATTTATATTTTTTGAGCCATGTAATGGGAAAGTAACAGTTGTAATATATAAAATGAGAAGAAGATATAAATTTAGAGCAAAATGTGTCAGTTCAAGGGTATTATTTGGTAGAAAGTCAACAAAATAATCAATAACAATAAACAACAGTAAGGATAGAAAGTTGTGGAAAGGCATGGCCATCAGCGGCAGTGCTTGATGATAATGATTTCTAACTCCCATAATACAGAACCAGTCATAAGAATGTATCTTTTCTTTTCTGATTTGATAATAAAATTGTCTACAGCTGATTCAATTCTGCTCAGACATTGGTGGAACTATCGGTCTGTGGATCGGGCTGTCACTCCTTGGTCTGTGCGAGATACTACACCTGGCCGTCGAGTTATTGGCTTATGTTTGTAAAGCATTATATTCTAAACCCAAAGTAAATAAATGTAAATCATGTTATGTGGTTCTGTGTCTGAGAATGAGAGACACAATAGATTGAGAAGAGTAATCAGCCACAACATTATCTATGCATGGTCTATCACGACTTTGTTGCAATGAGGTTAGCAGGTGTTATATATATATATATATATATATATATATATATATATATATATATATATACATAGACGATGCCCAAATGATGTATACACACGATTATACAAAAAAGGTATCTCGTAACAAATGTTTCCTATGGTTTGAAGATGCTTTCAGGTATATTTAAAAAGACATCTATTGGGATAACTTACTATACACATTACTATTGTACTCCTATTAAACTTTTTATTCAAATCCACGGAAAACATATACTATTGTTGTGTGTATGTATTTGTGAATTTATGTTATATGTATATATATATATATATATATATATATATATATATATATATATATATATATATATATATATATATATATCCATTTTTGACAATAGAAACAAGAAAAAGAGTTCTTAAATGTTATGTAGAGCCAGTCTTAAAATATGGATCTGAATCATGGACAATAGGACAACAGACAATATATTCACTGGAGTCTGTAGAAATGTGGTTTTACAGAACAATATTGAGAGTATCATGGACAGCTAAGAAGAGTAATGAAAACGTTCTGAAAGAGGCCAAAGCAAAAAGAGAGCTAATTTCCAATATTAGGAAGAAACATTCGTCATTTTTTGGCCATGTAATGAGAAGAGAACAGCTGGAATATATTGTAACAACTGGGAAAATTGAGGGAAGCAAAGAGAAAAGATACCAGACAGCTTAAAAGAATGGCTTTGGCAGAAGGGTCAACAACATAAATTATAAATAACTGTCGTGATCGAAAGTTCTGGAGAGACATGATCACCTACCCCATCAGGTCCGGTACTTGATGATGATGATGATGATATATATACATACATACATATATATATATATGTATATATATATATATATACGGCCTTTGGCGACTTGACCGACTGTTGGTAGCAAGCAATCATTATAAGTCAGTAGTTTGGTAAAATCTTCAGTAATAAAGAAAAGTTGATGGTCATATGTTGGACATGTGATGAGAAGAGATAAAAGCCGAATAGCAACGCAAGCCCTCATGTGGGAAACAACAGGTAAGAGAAAAAGAGGAAGACCCAGAGAGACACTGAGAAGAACATTGATGAGAGAGGCAAGAGCAGCAGGAATCGGCTCCCTCAATGAGATAGAGCTGCTTGCACAGAACAGAGACAAATGACGAGATTCTATAAACTATCTTTAAAAGAATTGAAAACTGCTAGAATAAAATTTTAGATAAGAGAAAGAGTATTTTGTTCTACGCCCTCTGGGCCAGCTACGGCTCGAAAATTCAATAGATAGATAGATAGTTTGGTAAAGCATTAGTGTCTCATACTGGGTGCTGCTTTACTGAACATCTTTTCACGTGACTGAATTTGCCAATCCTGGACAGACAGATCCATCCACAGAACGAGCAAGGTGTACCCGCGATACTCGGCCTTGACTCTTTTCTCTTGCGCCTTTTTGCTTCTGAATTTGACATAAACACTGTCTCGAAAGTTGCTGTGCCATTTTTTATGTTTGCTCTCCATGTACTACCATCCGCAGCCACGTTTTCCCAGTTCCTTTCACTTACAGAAAATTCCCTGAAGGCAAACATCCTTATATCTCAGCACTGGTCTGCTCTTTGGTCGCTTTCCGTCCTTAAGTTCGCCATAAACGAATATTTGTTTGGGAATATGACTGTTTGCTATTCCTCTTACATGGCCCAGCTACCTTAGTCTACGAATCCTAAATGTTGCCAAAAGCGATGGGAGTTTGGCTCGTTGTAAGACATTAGAGTTAGATACTTTATCCTGCCATTTGATGTTCATAACCTTGCGAAGGCAACGTACATGAAAGCTGTTTAACCTTTTCTCCTGCCCTGCATAGGTAGTCCAAGTTTCTGATCCGTATAGAAGCACACAACTTTGGTAAATTTGAATCTTGAGTGTAGTGTATGCGTATCTCTGATGTTGATGTTCTGCTTCTCATTCTTATGTTATTTATGTTATGCCATTAAATAGATATACAACTGTATTTGTTTGATGAAAGAACAATTTAACAATATGACATGAAATAAAATAAATTGATCACCTCCTCCCCAAACACTTTTAATCTTCATTGATGTACCCACATAACTCATAGAGTAGTAGTCTCCCATTCCTGAGATCTACCGGTCATATAAGCCCACCCCCCTCCCCCCCCCAATAGACCCCAGATGGGGTAATGTCACAAAGATAGATAACAGAGTATAGATTGGTAAGGCGGAATCGATGCTGAATAATTTTATTAATTTTTAAAAATGTTAAGTATCTCTAATTTACTATCTGCTTTCTGTTGTTAGCGTATGTGGACAATCAGGCAAAAGTGAACGTTTACAGCTACTACCGACCATTATATGCTTAATCTCTTAGTAGACCAAATACCAGACGACATGCTCAAATCAATATTCATAGCCCTACCAAAGAAATCGGGTGCGATTGAATGCGATGATCATCGCACAATAAGCCTTACGAGTCATATGACTAAGATATTTCTAAGAATCATCATGCGAAGAGTGCGAAACAAAATCAGTCCAGAAATTAGCGATGAACAGTGTGATTTTGTTAGAGATAAAGGAACAAGCAATGCCATTTATATCATAAGATCTTTAGTAGAAAGAGCCATAGAGGTGAAAACAGATCTATACCTATGTTTCATAGATTACACCAAGGCATTTGACAAAGTAAAGCACCAAGAAATAATCACAATTTTAGAAAGCATAAACATAGACAGCAAAGATCTAAGCATAATAAAGGATATGTACGGGCAACAAACAGCGGCCATAAGAACTGGAAACCAATTGGGAATATTTCAACAAATAAAACAGGGTGTTAGACAAGGTTGTGTGCTGTCACCAGAATTGTTTAATATGTATAGTGAGATTATTTTAAGATCCATAAGGGGCATGCCTGGAATAACAATTGGAGGTCATAATATAAATAATCTAAGGTATGCTGATGATACAGTCTTAATCGCTAAGAGTGAAAATGAGTTACAAGAAATGTTGGACATTATAGTGAAAGAAAGCAAAAATAAAGGACTCAGCCTTAATAGCAAAAAGACAGAGGTAATGGTAACAACAAAGAAAAAGACATCACCTCAGTGCAAAATAAAGACAAGTGGAACAATATTAAAACAGGTAAATGAATTTAAATATTTGGGAACTTTGTTAACCTCAGACGGAAGATGTACAAAAGAGGTGAGATGCAGAATGGTTCAGGCAAAAGCAGCTTTCCAAAAAATGAGGAAGATACTATGCAATCCATTTTTGACAATAGAAACAAGAAAAAAGTTCTTAAATGTTACGTAGAGCCAGTCTTAACATATGGATGCGAATCATGGACAACAGACAAGAAAATCACTGGAGTCTGTAGAAATGTGGTTTTACAGAAGAATGTTGAGAGTACCATGGACCGCTAAGAAGAGTAATGAAGATGTTCTGAGAGAGGTCGGGGCAAAAAGAGAGCTAATTTCCAATAATAGTAAGAAACAAGCATCTTTTTTTGGCCATGTAATGAGAAGAGAGCAACTGGAATATATTGTAACAACTGGAAAAATTGAGGGACGAAGAGATTGAGGGAAGCAGAAAGAAAAAATAACAGACAGCTTAGAGAATGGCTTGGCAGAAGGTCAACAACAGAAATGATAAATAGCTGCCGAGATCGAAAGTTGTGGAGAGACATGATCACCTACGCCATCAGGCCCGGTACTTAATGATGATGATGAGACCAAATAACCAAAATTCGGGGTTTTCTCTCTGACCACTGCCAGCTATTGGACGCTTTTTTCATTACTAACAATTCATTTAACTGTTCCTGTTTCCAGGGAATTTATTGTTTGTATTTCACCAAATAGGATCAGGTCCACTTTTGTTAATGATTACTTTCAACGTAAATTTAAACATCTCGTGGTGAAGAAACTAATTAAGAAGTAACTCTAAATTGGGAAACATCAGGTTAGAGGAAAAGAGGACGACCTCGGAAAGCAGTGAAGAATAATTTTAACAAAATAGGCATTGTTGGCAGATATAACCTAACAGCACTGGAAGTATCAAGATGAAAGTGATGAATGCAATTTCCTCTTCTTCTTCCCTTCCTATTTGCCTTTCAAAGTCGAGGGGAGATATCATTTTCGGTCTTTTGCTCATATCTTTGCTTCTACTGCTGGTATACTTCCTAGTACTTCTAATTATATTCCGTCAATCCTTTTTCCTGATCGGCTTTTGCATCTGGTGTTCTCGCAACTTTTGTTGAAGGGTCGTTGTGTATTTTCTCAGTTCTTCATTTCTAATCTTAACTGTCAGGTCTAACACATTTCATCTCGGTGGTGGTTATTTTACTTATTGTTCTTGCATATGGTCTAGGACCAGCATTGGTAGCACAACATTGGGACGAAGATTGTAATTAAAAGTGCCCATTTTATCTTTAATGTTATTTCATCGTGGAACAATGTGGTGATAACTGTCCAATGATTTGACAAGCTTTGATGCATCTTGAGTGTATTTCTGTTGTTTGTGAATTGTCCTTTGTCACTAGATTTCCTAGGTATGTAAATTCCTCTACTTGTTTTAGTTGTCTGCCGTTTATAGTTAAGTTAATGTTCTGCTTCTCTTTTACGATATTCATGACTTCTGCTTTGTTGGTGTTGATATTCATGTTGTATGTTGTGTCTGTTCTTTTGAGTCTATTTATGTGTTTATGTATGTCTTCTATTTTTCTATGTATTAGTGTATGATCTTCTACAAATAGAAGCTCGTTGATCTCCTCAGTCTCCGATGGATTGGCTAACGTGCATATGTATTCCATGTATGTAATAAACAATAGGGAGGATAGCATGAACCCCTGTCTTACATCTGATCTAACTTCGAAGTGGTCCGTTTAACCAACCTGCTGCTGTTCTGACTGTGCAGCTGCTGCTGATGTAGAGACTTTTAATTAGGTTGGTCAGATGTTGGCTTACCCCGTTTGCTGTTAAGGTGACATTAAGATTAATCCACACAAAACAAAAACGTTTACATATATCATATCAACAACTAAAATATCTGAAGTGAAACAGATTTAAGTAGTATAAACATAGTGCTCAGACATCTATCATTTAAATGAATTAATGAGAAATGAACAACTGTAAATATTATTGTGGCACTGACTGGTTCAAGGGAAGAGAGAAAATGTACAACGCAGATGATGAAAATGGAATGGTAGAAAGTAAAATAACAACAATGATAGCTTCAGAAATGGTAGAAAGTAAAATAACAGCAATGATAGCTTCAGAAATGGTAGAAAGTAAAATAACAACAATGATAGCTTCAGAAATGGTAGAAAGTAAAATAACAACAATGATAGCTTCAGAATGGTAGAAAGTAAAATAACAACAATGATAGCTTCAGAAATGGTAGAAAGTAAAATAACAGCAATGATAGCTTCAGAAATGGTAGAAAGTAAAATAACAACAATGATAGCTTCAGAAATGGTAGAAAGTAAAATAACAAAAATGATAGCTTCAGAAATGGTAGAAAGTAAAATAACAGCAATCATAGCTTCAGAAATGGTAGAAAGTAAAATAACAGCAATGATAGCTTCAGAAATGGTAGAAAGTAAAATAACAGCAATGATAGCTTCAGAAATGGTAGAAAGTAAAATAACAACAATGATAGCTTCAGAAATTGTTGAAAGTAAAATAACAGCAATGATAGCTTCAGAAATAGAGAATTATGAAAGGGGCATAATCACCAATTTGTATTGTGAATTATTATGAAGATGATGATAATGCTGATAATATTAAAACTGCCCTATTCAATACCCCTCCCTCAAGTATCGATTCTGACACATTCTAAAATGGTATTTTCCATGTTTTAACAATAAAATAAGTTCAAAATAGTCACTTCTGTCTGGTTTTTCCGCTTTAAATGTTCGACCAATATGCTCTTATCATTATAAATCAATACGCTTCATGAGACTTTTTCTAGGTTATTTGATTATGTTTATTTAAGTCATTCATTGTAGCGTCATTTTTATTGACTAGTTTAAAGACGTGCTGCCCGTGTTTTCTCTTCATACATTATGTAGTCATTAATGTATTAATTCAATGAAGTTATATAATTGTGTGCATTTGGACACTTAGGTGGAGATAATAATTACAATAGTTATGTAATAATTCACAATGGGTTCATCAACAATAAACATTTATCCAGCCATAATCACTTTAGGTGATTATTATTGTCGTTTTCTTTTTTTTTTTTTTTTTTACCTTTGAGCTATTTGTATTTACAATTGAGAGAAATCACTAATAAAGGGATTTAATTTGTGCATAACACTTGTTACTGTTGTGATTGACTTCTTCCCCTTTGGTCGCTCATATACTGCCACTATTTCCATTCTCATGCTGGACACGTAATTAGTTGTTCTTAGTCCGTAATTATGGAATCTACGCGTATGATGAATCATGGATGTCAAGAGATGACGTCAGACACAGATGTGATGCAAACCACCCGGCCAGACAGCACAGACTCCACGTCATACTCAAGTGCTATATCACCGTCCACCAAAAAACATCATTCATGGTTGTATAATATATGATCGTGTAATATTTGATAATCACATAGTGGTCTCATGACACGATTAAGGAGCTTGCGAAAGATGTCATTTAAAACGCTGTATAGCCGACAACATGATGTAATGAATTTAAACAGACTCCAACAAAAGAAATATATACAAAGGTTGTTGATAAGGTTACTAGTGAGTAACGATATCTGGAATAAAAAAAAAAAGATAAAGTACCCACGTCACGCCAAGTGGCGTATATGGAATATGGTGTTACTGACCATAAATTTTACATACCTTCTGCACATGATTGTTGGGGTAATGTGGTCGGTATTACGCCCGTGCCGCTTTGCATTCCCAGAAAAAAATCCGGTACTCATTTAAGCCTGGGTGAACTCGGAAGCCGTCGGTTGGGATCGAACCCTACCCCTTGTCCTTTGTAGTCCAGTTCACTAACCACTGAGCTATCGCGGCTCCCCTGCGGCGTATAGGGAATATAGTGTTAGTGACCATAAATTTTACAGACCTTCGGCACATGCTTTTTGGGGTAATGTGGTCGGTATTACGCCCGTGCCGCTTTACTTTCCCAGAAAAAAACCCGGAACCCATTTATGGCTGGGTGAACCCGGAAGCCGTCGGTTGGGATCGAACCCTACACCTTGTCCTTTGTAGTCCAGTTCACTAACCACTGAGCTATCGCGGCTCCCGATATCTGGACTAACAATATACTATATAATGCACTTTCATACTATAATTCTATTAAACTTAAAAATCCATAGATAGTATGCATTCAAGTGTTTATATATGTTCGTCGCTTGGAGTATTGTTTTTAATCGTTCTCTGAAGATACAGCTTACGCTAACTTTCTAATCTACTGAGGGATGTGCAGGTCGGAATGGCATATTGATTTATCAGAGACATAAAATCATTTATAAGACAACAATCTCTTTTTAAACTTTGTACCATGGAGAAGACAGTATTCTCTATTTAAACTGTGTACCGTAGAGAAGACAACAATCTCTTTTTAAACTTTGTACAATGGAGAAGACAACATTCTCTATTTAAACTTTGTACCATGGAGAAGACAGCAATCTCTATTTAAACTTTGTACCATGGAGAAGACACCCTTCTCTATTTAAACTTTGTACCATGGAGAAGACAGCAATCTCTATTTAAACTTTGTACCATGGAGAAGACACCCTTCTCTATTTAAACTTTGTACCATGGAGAAGACAGCATTCTCTATTTAAACTTTCTACCATAGAGAAGACAACAATCTCTTTTTAAACGTTGTACAATGGACAAGACGACGATCTATATTTAAACTGTGTACCATGGAGAAGACAACAATCTCTATTTAAACTTTGTACCATGTAGAAGACAACAATCTCTATTTAAACTGTTTACCGTAAAGAAGACAACAATCTCTATTTAAACTTTGTACCGTAGAGAAGACAACAATCTCTATTTAAACTGTGTACCATGTAGAAGATAACAATCTCGATTTAAACTTTGTACCGTAAAGAAGACAACAATCTCTATTTAAACTTTGTACGGTAAAGAAGACAACAATCTCTATTTAAACTGTGTACCATGGAGAAGACAACATTCTCTATTTAAACTTTGTACCATGGAGAAGACAACATTCTCTATTTAAACTTTGTACTATGTTGATGACAACATTCTCTATTTAAACTGTGTACCATGTAGAAGACAACATTCTCTATTTAAACTTTGTACTATGTAGATGACAACATTCTCTATTTAAAATGTGTACCATGTAGAAGACAACATTCTCTATTTAAACTTTGTACTATGTAGATGACAACATTCTCTATTTAAACTTTGTACCGTAGAGAAGACAACAAAAATCTCTATTTAAACTGTGTACCACGGAGAAGACAACATTCTCTATTTAAACTGTGTACCACGGAGAAGTCAACATTCTCTATTTAAACTGTGTACTACGGAGAAGTCAACATTCTCTATTTAAACTGTGTACCACGGAGAAGACAACATTCTCTATTTAAACTGTGTACCACGGAGAAGTCAACATTCTCTATTTAAACTGTGTACCACGGAGAAGACAACATTCTCTATTTAAACTGTGTACCACGGAGAAGACAACATTCTCTATTTAAACTGTGTACCACGGAGAAGACAACAATCTCTATTTAAACTCTGTACCATGGAGAAGACAACATCCTCTATTTAAACGTTGTACCGTAGAGAAGACAGCAATCTCTATTTAAACTTTGTACCATGTAGAAGACAACAATCTCTATTTAAACTTTGTACCTTAAAGAAGACAACAATCTCTATTTAAACTTTATACCGTAGAGAAGACAACAATCTCTATTTAACTGTGTACCATGTAGAAGACAATAATCTCTATTTAATCTTTGTACCATGTAGAAGACAACATTCTCTATTTAAACTTTGTACTATGTAGAAGACAACATTCTCTATTTAAACTTTCTACCATAGAGAAGACAACAATCTCTTTTTAAACGTTGTACAATGGACAAGACGACGATCTATATTTAAACTGTGTACCATGGAGAAGACAACAATCTCTATTTAAACTGTGTACCATGTAGAAGACAACATTCTCTATTTAAACTGTGTAGAATGGAGAAGACAACATTCTCTATTTAAACTTTGTACCATGTAGAAGACAACATTCTCTATTTAAACTTTGTACCATGTAGAAGACAACAATTTCTATTTAAACTTTGTACCATGTAGAAGACAACAATTTCTATTTAAACTTTGTACCATGTAGAAGACAACAATTTCTATTTAAACTTTGTACCATGTAGAAGACAACAATTTCTATTTAAACTTTGTACCATGTAGAAGACAACAATTTCTATTTAAACTTTGTACCATGTAGAAGACAACAATTTCTATTTAAACTTTGTACCGTAAAGAAGACAACAATCTCTTTTTAAGCTTTGTACATTAGAGAAGACAGCAATCTCTGTTTAAACTGTGTAGAATGGAGAAGACAACATTCTCTATTTAAACTGTGTAGAATGGAGAAGACAACATTCTCTATTTAAACTGTGTAGAATGGAGAAGACAACATTCTCTATTTAAACTGTGTAGAATGGAGAAGACAGCATTCTCTATTTAAACTGTGTAGAATGGAGAAGACAACATTCTCTATTTAAACTGTGTAGAATGGAGAAGACAACATTCTCTATTTAAACTGTGTAGAATGGAGAAGACAACATTCTCTATTTAAACTGTGTAGAATGGAGAAGACAGCATTCTCTATTTAAACTGTGTAGAATGGAGAAGACAACATTCTCTATTTAAACTGTGTAGAATGGAGAAGACAGCATTCTCTATTTAAACTGTGTAGAATGGAGAAGACAGCATTCTCTATTTAAACTGTGTAGAATGGAGAAGACAACATTCTCTATTTAAACTGTGTAGAATGGAGAAGACAGCATTCTCTATTTAAACTGTGTAGAATGGAGAAGACAACATTCTCTATTTAAACTGTGTACCATGGAACTGTGTAAAATGGATAACTAACACCATCCTAGAAAAAATGGAAGAAAGGAGACAAGCGAAGAACACTGCCCAATACAATAAAATAGATAATGAGATACGCAAAATGTGCAAAAGGCAAAAGAAGACTGGCTCAGTCAAAAATGTATAGAAATAGAAACTATGGAAGCAAAAAAGACCTAAGAGGAATGCACAAAGAAATAAAGAGAATGACTAATAAAAATAAAAAAGCCACAGAAGGTGGATGCATTGCAGACAAAAAAGGAAAAATGCTAACAGACAATAAGGATATCATAGATAGATGGCAGGAATATATTACAGAACTATTTCATGATCAAAGGGACAAGAAACCAGTTATAAAATGTACATCAGGCTATAAAATCTTAAAATCTGAGGTAGAAAAAGCTATAAAAACAATAAAAAGGGGAAAAGCAGCAGGACCTGAAAGCATACAGATAGAGATGATACAGGCACTTGAAGATTTTGGCATTGAAGTGATTATAGACATAAGCAACGACATATACCACACAGGATACATACTAAATGAACTAACAACATCAACTTTCATTGCATTGCCTAAAAAGAATGGTGCAGTTGAATGCAGTGACTTTAGAACAATAAGCCTAATGAGCCATGTTACAAAAATCTTGCTAAAAGTTATACAAGGAAGGATTCAGAATAAAATCAATACTGAATTAGATGAGCAGCAATTTGGATTTAGGAAAAATAGCGGGACAAAAGAAGCCATATTCTGCATGAAAACATTAATCGAAAAATACACAGAAGTAAACAAACCAATATATGCCTGCTTCATAGACTACACCAAAGCTTTTGATAGAGTACACCACAAACAACTTATAGAATGCCTAAAAGAGATACATCTAGATGACATGGATATACGACTAATATGCAATCTATACTGGGAGCAAACAGCAATATAAAATATAACAAAGAGTTCTCTACACCCATTGATATAAAAAGAGGAGTAAGACAAGGATGCATCCTATCACCAAGCTTGTTCAATCTATACACTGAGCAAATTTTTAAAAACATCATAGAGATGCCAGGCCTACAAATTAATGGAAAGATCCTAAGATATGCTGACGATACTGTACTACTAGCAGAAAATCCTAAAGACCTACAACAATTACTTAATGAAATAAACACGACAAGCAAAAAATATGGACTAGATATGAATATCAAAAAGACTAAAACTATGATCATAAACAAAGAAAATACTCAAAACCCACAAGTGGATATCAAAATTGAAGAATAGACCTTGAGACAGTTCAGAACTATAACTACCTTGGACATACTATAACCAGTGATGGAAAATGTACAACTGAAATAAACAAAAGAATAGGAATGGCAAAAAGTAATTTTAATGTCATGAAGGACATACTAACATCAACACAAATAACACCAGAGCTAAAACTAAGAATAGCAAAATGTTACATCTTCTCAATATTCATATATGGTGCTGAAACATGGACATTAGACAAGAAAACAGAACAGAGAATTGAAGCCTTGAAATGTGGATATATAGAAGAATAGGTAGAATTGGATGGAAGGAAAAGAAAACAAATGACAAAGTCTTAAAACAACTAAAATGAAAAGAGAACTTCTGAACACAGTTAGAACAAGACAAATGCGATTCTTAGGCCATGTTAAAAGACACAACAGCCTACTGAAGTGATCCTGGAGGGAAAATGCAAGGTAAAAGAGTGCAGAGGCAGACCAAGATTAACATGGACGAGTAACATCAAAAGATGGACAAATCAACCGATGACAACCTGCACCATCAAAGTAAGAGATAGAGCAGAATGGCGCTCCATGGTAGCCAACCTTCGTTGCGGAGACAGCACTCAATGATGATGATGATGACCATGGAGAAGACAACAATCTCTATTTAAACTGTGTACCATGGAGAAGACAACAATCTCTATTTAAACTGTGTACCATGGAGATATCTGCAAATCATCTCTGAAAGACTTCTCCATCTATGAAAACGACTCGCAACATCTGGCAAGTGATCGCACATCATGGAGAGCACGTATAAGGAACGGTATAACAACATTTGAGACTGTTCTAAGACAGGACTTAGAAGAGAAGAGACTCATGAAAAAGGATGGTAAACCCTGTGGACCAGCGAGCCTGACCTGTTCATTATGTGACCGCGTGTGTTTGTCAAACATTGGTAGAATTAGCCACGAGAGAAGCTGTTCGGCAAAAACAAAACCTCAAAAAAATACGCAATAGCCTCCACTAGACCGTCTGACAAGACGAAAAGGGCCATACATGGAGAAGACAACAATCTCTATTTAAACTGTGTACCATAGAGAAGACAACAATCTCTATTTAAACTGTGTACCATAGAGAAGACAACAATCTCTATTTAAACTGTGTACCATGGAGAAGACAACATTCTCTATTCATCTTAAAACTGGGTTTCTGCAAGTGGTTTTTAAACCTCAGGTTGCTAGATAAGCCTTATCCCTGTCGAAACTATTTTGTCACAGCCTTCAAAGGAATATCCTTTCACATTTTCTTTATTTTTCTGTTGTTACTTTGTTTTAAAAGCCATTGTTTAGACCTTTTCACCAACAAAAATATTGAGAACATGTAACTCTTTTGCATACTTAATTTAGTCTTAATGAAGGCTATCGCTGAGTCAGCCAGAAAGCACTATCCTAACTCTGGCGAACCGGCACATACCACAACCCAAGAATAATCCAAGGCTCAGACATTTAGGCGATTAGAGTATCTAGATTGACACATCGAAGACTCCTGACACCCAATCAAGTCTACAGTACATCAACAGTTTTATTTTTGAATATTCGAGGCTCAGACATTTAGGTGATTAGAGTATCTAGATTGACACATCGAAGACTCCTGACACCCAATCAAGTCTACAGTACATCAACAGTCTTATTTTTTAATATTCGAGGCTCAGACATTTAGGCGATTAGAGTATCTAGATTGACACATCGAAGACTCCTGACACCCAATCAAGTCTACAGTACATCACAGTTTTATTTTTGAATATTCGAGCTCAGACATTTAGGTGATTAGAGTATCTAGATTGACACATCGAAGACTCCTGACACCCATCAAGTCTACAGTACATCAACAGTTTTATTTTGAATATTCGAGGCTCAGACATTTAGGTGATTAGAGTATCTAGATTGACACATCGAAGACTCCTGACACCCAATCAAGTCTACAGTACATCAACAGTTTTATTTTTGAATATTCGAGGCTCAGACATTTAGGTGATTAGAGTATCTAGATTGACACATCGAAGACTCCTGACACCCAATCAAGTCTACAGTACATCAACAGTTTTATTTTTGAATATTCGAGGCTCAGACATTTAGGTGATTAGAGTATCTAGATTGACACATCGAAGACTCCTGACACCCAATCAAGTCTACGTACATCAACAGTTTTATTTTTGAATATTCGAGGCTCAGACATTTAGGTGATTAGAATATCTAGATTGACACATCGAAGACTCCTGACACCCAATCAAGTCTACAGTACATCAACAGTCTTATTTTTGAATATTCGAGGCTCAGACATTTAGGTGATTAGAGTATCTAGATTGACACATCGAAGACTCCTGACACCCAATCAAGTCTACAGTACATCAACAGTCTTATTTTTGAATATTCGAGGCTCAGACATTTAGGTGATTAGAGTATCTAGATTGACACATCGAAGACTCCTGACACCCAATCAAGTCTACAGTACATCAACAGTTTTATTTTTGAATATTCGAGGCTCAGACATTTAGGTGATTAGAGTATCTAGATTGACACATCGAAGACTCCTGACACCCAATCAAGTCTACAGTACATCAACAGTTTTTATTTTTGAATATTCGAGGCCAACATCTAACAAAACCTAATTAAAGTCTATGAATCAACAGCAGCAGACTACACAAACCACCACTTCCAAGTTAGAAGAGGAGTAATATAGTGGCACGTACAATTTCCATAATTGTTTATTACCAACTCATCATCACTAAGTACTATGCCTCTTTGCGTAGGAGATTATGTCTCTCAACTACGCCGCTTCAGGGGATCGATCTCTGACCCTTCTGATCAGGAAGCGAGCATACTGATCACTCAGCCACCGAGGCTCGTGCCATTAAGAGACAGACAATGACAGCATATGTAGACTATATATGATAAATAACCAACCTGTCAGAGACAAGGGAGGTTAATGACCAACTATTTGCACGCGTTCAGACACAAAAGCATGGAAAAAATAGAAGACTTGCATACGTACACCATAAGTATTGATCGAAGCATACTATAGTCATTTAGAATTTGATGCTTCAATTCAACATCATTTTTCTCGGAAACTGTGTGTTCGATTAGTGTGAGATTTGTTGCGCAGTCTTATATTTTCCCGTACCTTAAAGTTCATATATTCGTGAGGAAAAAGGCATTGGTTGACCTTACGTTCCAGAGTATAAGGTAGAGCACATTCAGTTGACATTAATGCCCATAGTAAAGGCGTATCACAAAACATGGTTTCTTTTTCTGAAGTGCTAAAATAGTGAGCTATCACATTTTTCTGAATCATAATGAATTCAAAATGTAAATTCATCACAATGCAAACAGGAACTTAATATTGTAAACAGACTACTGCAGGGAATCAACTTTGGGTCGATAATAACACAACATCCAAGACACAAAGAAAAGACAACAGTACACGCTGGGTGTATATAGGAAATCTTTTATCCGATGGACAAGACAGAACTTTGAATCTGAGAAAGTTACTGTCAATCAAGGAAGAAAGTGAAAATGGATGATTTGGATGATGTTGACAAAGATGTTATTTGACGCGAGGTTTTGAAGAAGCTTTGGTTTCACTTTTTGAAAATGTGTAGGCGGCTGGAACATTGTTTGTGAAGAGTCACGATTGACTCCTTCTCCGAGTAAATACCTGAGACAGATCTGAGAGAGAACGATGGAAGGGTACGACATCGTATAATTGGAAGAAGCGTGGGTTAACTCCCATACCTTTGAGAAAGAACAGCAATCACTTGACAGATAAAAGAAAAAGGAAACCATAACAGCAAAGGACAGTGCATTATAATAGCACATGCTGGCAGTAGAGAGAATTGACTTGTACGAGCTTCTATTTCAAGCAAAGTCTACAGACGTTAGGGACTACCACTTTGAAATGAATGAACACATTTTCAGGGATTGGATAGAGCGCACTATTCTGCCCTCCATCTTGGTTAGACCGCTATGTATCGTAATGGACAATGTATCCTGTCATAATGTTGTAGAGCAGCAAGACAAAGTTCCGACCTCATCAAATAGAAAAGATCAAATCAAGACGTCTCTTACAAAGGAAAATGGTCCCATTTAAAGATAACCAGTTAAGATCAGAGTTGTTGGAGCTTATAAAACAAAGGAAGAAGTCAAGACGTTTTTGATTGCCAAAATAATGACAGAGCATGGCCACACTTCTCTTCGACTCCCATCATTCGCACCTTAATCCACGTTGTGTGGGCCAAAGTCAAAGGGCGAGTGGTGGCACAGAGCGTCACGTTTAAAATATTTGACGTTAAAAAATTGGTACGTGATACCCTTTTACAGACAGACATTGAGTACTGGAGGAAATGTGAAGAGCACGTGCTTTATTAGGAAGATATGAAGCACTAACAGTGAGATGGTTTTACATTTTCTCTAGCCAATTAGATTCTGAATGAGGTAGGCCATCGGCAAAGTTATTTCGATTACCCCCCCCCCCCCCATTGTATTATTTAAATACCACTTATAGAAAAACCAAAAATTAATTGAAAACAACCCTAGCGCTGTTAATAGAAAAAGTACAGAATGAACAACATACCATGTTCTGATGACGTTAAATCGTATGTAATACAGAGATACATTTCTCCCTATGCAGTCTGGATACGCCTTCGAATCACCAATTGCCGTGAAAGTGTACTGTGTGCGTGTTATACTGTAAAATCCCATGTTTTTTTTAATGCTATTTGTTTTTATCCACATTGTATTTAGGAAATACTCATATATTCAAAATCTACTTTGCCTGTGTAGTTAATATATATAATTCTTAATGTCCAGAAAAATCTAATACAGCATGCCAAAAATAATGACAATATACCAAACAGCTTCTGAGAAAATGGATATTGGGTTTGGGCCTAAATTTGTGAACGGACTATAGTGTAGAAATTGGCTTATAGAGTGTAAGTGAAAAACACAAACAGCTTTAAGGACAATGGTTTAACAGTCAATCATCTCACCCGTTCAATAATTGGCACACTTCCAAATCTTAAGTGGAAAATCGATCATTTGGTTTCAAAGTGCACGGGGATAAGACGTCATTGACCTTAGCAGAATATAAAGTAGAGCCAGTCACCGCGACATTGTAATATATGATGTGTAGTACCGTGACATTTAATGCACACTCTGTTTTCGTACACACTTTATATAAGAAATACTCATAGTTGTAAAATCAATTTTGCCTTTTGACTTAATATTTAAAAATTCGTAAGGTCCAAGAAAATCTAAGACTGCATGCCAAAAATTATGACATTATGCCAAATAGTTTCAGAGAAAATTGAAGTTGAGTCTGGCATAAAGTTGTGAACTATAGGTTAACTGACGTTACAGGCCAGATCGTAGTTTTCACATCTGGGAATGTTTCAATAAGTCAAGATAGCAATCGGAAGTTAGAGCTTCGTTAGTATTTGAGGGGATAAAATAACACAGGATAATACAAAACATTCTCGCAATATCAATATTATGTGTGATCATGACAAGTATAATGTTATATCGATTTGATGGTTTGTTGCGTTCAAGCCAACGTGGCAGGGTAGCATAGCTGATGCGTTCGAGTATTTACTGCTCACATTTTGGGCTCTATTTTCTAATATGAAGAGTCAGCAACATGTCTCATGAAGCACGTGGTTAGGTCAGCGCTTCTGATTTCCATAAGCGGAACCTGGTGGTTAGGGGAGTCGGTGGCGTAGATCCAGACGCGACATGACACATGTTGCATTTATTATCCTTCAAGCTATAGCTTGTTTCATAACTCGTGCCCAACTTTTAAAATCGATAGCTTTTTAACCGCTTGTTGTAAGTTGTTCAAAATTTGCATGTAAAGTTATAATGATTAGAACCCAACAGGGAATTAATTTCATTAAAAAAAACATTTGGTTATTATTGTTGCTTATTTGATTTATATAAATTTATAACGACCCATTGATTAGTCAAAACTTAATGTTTACAGTATTTTAAGTTGAAAATAGCGAGTAAAAATCCATACACGGTAAAATTGACGTGTTTGCACGCTTTTACCGTAGTTTTTTGACACAATTAGACACTTGTAAAAAACACGAGAAATTGTGTGTTCCATTTCCGTTCATTCAGAGGCGTAGACGTGGAACGATAACATTTATCATGAGTCTTAAAATGAAATTCTGCAGTTTACAAAACATCGCAATAAAAATGTATGACTATTTTTGCAAAGAGGCTAAACGAGGAAGATTATTTCATTCATTAGAAAACCCTGAGAATAGGACAAGACACATTTTGGATTTATCTAAACGGTCATTTAATCGCTGGATTCAAGCACGTGACCGTCAATGTTCAAAATATACAAAATCACAAGGAAGAGCAAAAATGTTGGATAATTTCGACAGTGAACTTATTAGAAGTGAAATTCGCAAAATGTTGGGTATGAATGAAACTGTTACAATAAGAAAATTAAAAGTATCGCTGAAAAAGAACAACAGTATTGAAATATCAAAGTCTACATTATGGAGGAATGTGAGAGCTGCAGGCTTTACATTCGGAAAGTATTCCAATGGACGAAACATCATCTGTGAAAAGCCACATATAGTAGTCATGAGAAGCAAGTACTTACGTGAAGTAAAAGAGGTGCGCAAGCAAGGTTATGATATTGTGTGCTTGGATGAAACATGGATCAATGCTCACCACACTAACCAAAGGGAATGGCAGTCATCAGAAAGAAAGAATAAGAGATTAATACCTAGCAGCAAAGGACAGCGCTTGATAATTGCTCATGCAGGTAGTCGACAACATGGACTAATACAGAATGCAGAGCTCATTTTTCTTTCAAAATCCATAGACAATCGGGATTATCACTCTGAGATGAATGGTCACATATTTAGACATTGGATTGAAAATTCTGTTCTCCCATCACTAGATCGACCATCTTGCCTAATAATGGACAATGCAGCGTACCACAACATTGTTGCACTTGAAGATAAAGTCCCGACATCATCCAGTACAAAAGATGCTATTAAGATATGGCTCACAAAGGACCACATACAATTTAATAACATGTACTTAAAACCTGAATTTCTATCTCTAGTAAAACAAAAACAAAGGACAAAGATTTTTTCAAATAGATAAGATTATCCAAGAGCACGGTCATATAAGTTTGAGGCTGCCACCTTACCATGCTCATTTAAATCCAATAGAACTAATCTGGGCAAAATTAAAAGGACAAGTGGCAGATGAAAATACAACATTCAAAATATGCGATGTAAAGACTCTTGCTAATATCGCTTTATTAAATATAGACAAAGATTATTGGGCTAAATGTGAAGACCACGTCTTAAAACAGGAAGAGGAATATTGGAAAAATGATGGTTTGTGGAATGTTCAACCCCAAACAGTTATTAATCTTTTAGACTCGTCTGATTCAGAATGAAAGTATATAACCCCCACAATGTTGGCCCCTATATTACCTTAAATTAGTTCAACAAACGGTCTTTTTCAGGACCACACAACTATGAAAATTGGACATACAGGTATACCTTGATATTATCGTCCGTCCTCGAACTGAGAAGACAATAATTCTCCTGGTGTTTTTCCTTATTCAGTTATTTCCCCATTACGGCCACGCCTTTACCTAGTGAAAATTAATCATAGACCAGCAACTACGGTAATTTCTATTATTTAGGGGTTCACAATTTACAATTTTGACAAACATCAAAGAAATTCGCCGCTTTAAGAAAACTGCAGCTGCAAGATATTTGTTAAATATACATTTAAAGGGTCTTTTGCATTCTAATAACATTTGGAAAACTTCAACAGTTTTTAACAAACGGTTACTGAGTAATAGCGTTTTGAAGTTGGTGATTTGAAACGAGCTATAGTCTTTAAACGATACATTAGATGGTGATGTCGAATTAATTAATGTCTAGTAAACGTTCCAATTGCAGACATCAGAAAATGTTCATTCTTAACTAGTAATAGTTCATGAAGTCGTTGAATTGAAATGAAAATCGCATTGTTCGCCCGCTGGACGTTTCAGCGGCCTAAATGTCTTGTTGCGTAGTATGCTATTAGTGGACTGGTTAATACAACTGTGCTGTTGCGTAGTATGCTATTAGTGGACTGGTTAATACAACTGTGTTGTTGCGTAGCATGCTATTACTGGACTGGTTAATACAACTGTGTTGTTGCGTAGTATGCTATTAGTGGACTGGTTAATACAACTGTGTTGTTGCGTAGTATGCTATTAGTGGACTGGTTAATACAACTGTGTTGTTGCGTAGTATGCTATTAGTGGACTGGTTAATAGAACTGTGTTGTTGCGTAGTATGCTATTAGTGGACTGGTTAATACAACTGTGTCGTTCTATGGAATGGTTCAATGGAGATTTGGTAAATGTTTTATTTATTACGTATAATTCTAATATTAATATAAGTTGAAAGAAATACAAAATAAAGAACTCAGCCTTAATAGCAAAAGACAGAGGTAATGGTAACAATAAAGAAAAAGACATCACCTCAGTGCAAAATAAAGACAAGTGGAACAATATTAAAACAGGTAAATGAATTTAAATATTTGGGAACTTTGTTAACCTCAGACAGAATATGTACAAAAGAGGTGAGATGCAGAATGGCTCAGGCAAAAGCAGCTTTCCAAAAAATGAGGAAGATACTACGCAATCCGTTTTTGGCAATAGAAGCAAGAAAAAGAGTTCTTAAATGTTATGTAGAGCCAGTCTTAACATATGGATGCGAATCATGGACAATAGGACAACAGACAAGAAAATCACTGGAGTCTGTAGAAATGTGGTTTTACAGAAGAATGTTGAAAGTACCATGGGCAGCTAAGAAGAGTAATGAAGATGTTCTGAGAGAGGTAAAAGCAAAAAGAGAGCTAATTTCCAATATTAGGAAGAAACAATCATCATTTTTTTGCCATGTAATGAGAAGAGAACAGCTGGAATATATTGTAACAACTGGAAAAATTGAGGGACGAAGAGATAGAGGGAAGCAAGGAGAGAAAATAACAGACAGCTTAAGAGAATGGCTTGGCAGAAGGTCAACAACAGAAATGATAAATAGCTGTCGAGATCGAAAATTGTGGAGAGACATGATCACCTACGCCAGTAGGCCCGGTACTTGATGATGATGATGATGATTGCGTATAAGCAAATACAAACAAGAATGTACATTTACAAACATAGGTATATATATAAACAGAGTATTGGTTAGGCCTCGAGGCAAAACGCCGGTCTCGTCTCGTGACAGAAAGCTTGTGAGTTCAAATCTCGGCCGCCCCAGTTGCGAGTTTTATTTGTGATTTCTCTCTACGGTAATCACCCCTAATCTTAGCAGCGAGGCCCTGTATGAAACGTCAATTACACATCGATGGAAAAACATATGAGTACCTCCGAAGCCAGAGTTATCTGCCTATGCGGCGAGGGACCACTGTGCAGACGGTTGCCAGGGAAAAACGGATTAACACGCAACATTCAGTTCCTAGTTTCTATGGACTCTGCCGGAAGTGAAAGGTGGCGAACGCAAAAATAAATAAATAAAATTATAAAAAAACAGACATGGTAACAAATAAGCTTACATATAAATATAGCAGACAACGTAGTTGACTATAGATTTTGCAGCGCTCCTAGACATGCTATTTCTTCTATTTTCTTTCGCCGTGTATTCTCTTTGCCTATGACTGCTTGTTGTTTGAGTTGTAGCTTTAAAGTGTATTTACAACGATTACGGTCGGCGGCTATTTCTACATAAATAGGCACATAGAAACACCCACACACGTGTGTATGATAACTTGTATAAAACAGCAAATCTGGGAGATTTTGCAAGGTCTATATCAGATGAAAATAACAACGGCAACTGACAGGCAACATTAAGGTGAACGTGATATAAACAAATCGCCTACCACGGTGTGAATCTAAAGTAGAGATGACTTTAGTAGGTATCAATATAATAATCGTAAATATTTGATAGCTAAAAACACAATCTAATAACCAATACAAGAACATCTGGCCTTTTATGAAATGACTGCACGAAGTCCCAACTGTGAGTTTAGACTTGATCATAATATTACCTGTGCTGATTATAAATAACGTGAGCAAATAACGACGTTTTTGTGACATTTCTCATCATCACCTTTGTGGATCTTCACCGTGAGGCAGGTATTTTAAAGATGGCAAACAAGGTAGTGTTGAAACGTATTTGTTTCTTTTATACCGGACTAATGTGAGATAATTGCTCTCATTAATGTTAACATTACAAGTGTCAAGAGTTACATTATCTTTTATGTGTAAACAAAAATGGCTAGTTAGCGGTGTCGGTCATTCTGGGTTGTGGGTCTACTTTCATGACTACTCCGCCATCTCTCCATAAACAACACAACAAAAATAATGAACATTGTCTCTCTCAATAACCTTTCTTCCGAATTAACAATATATATCTAACAAATCGAACTTCACTTAGATTTAGACACCCAACCCTTCCTAATAGAATCTTTAGATTCATTCTGTCTATCTTTGACTTCATTCCAGCATCTTTATTCTACTATCTCTGGTCTAAATAAATTCTACTCTATCCATATTCCATTCGTAAACCTTATTAGTTTTTCTCTCGGTTCAGACCGTCCTGATATTACGACTGCCTGCCTGGAACGCTGGGCCTGATCTGACCAATCATTTTAGTCTGTCCCTCCGTGGTCAGCTGACCGCTAACACTTCTGATTGGCTGGTACGGTTCACTCTAATATCACGAGTATTGGACTTTGCCACTTGTGGAATATTAGGAGATTTTTTTTTTTCTCAAAGCCTCATAATTGAATTAGCTATCCCATTTCTAACCAGCATTTCCACATCAACATTTTCTCCTCAACCCCATCACACATGGTTATCAAAATGTTTATTTTTCAATGTAAATGAAAGAGACAATTATTGGTACAATTGTTGGAGAGTTAGATGAGTGTTTTAAGAAACAAATATTGTAATATGTTATCAACAAATCCAGGCCCTGCTCATTTTGAATGGAGGTCTTTTTTAACCCATTTTTTAAATATTAAATCCCTAGCGGGTAAAACAATATAATTGTTAAAAATAGTTGATTTCCAAATCAGGTAATTTCCTCACAATATAAAAATAACTGAAGCACGTTGTGGCAAATAAAATATCACGTACGTTAAGTCTTTTTGGGAGCGATCAGCTAACAATATATCTACATATATACACTTAGATTTTATAGTTCTTTTGATGAAGTTATCTTCATGAATTTGTTCGTGGTGAATCTTTTATGATGAATTGTCCACAAACAGGAGTTAGATCTGTATAGTAGGCTAAACGATCGTGCCATTATAAGTCGCTGAGGCTTGTTAGCAGTGTCCTGAACAGTTCATTTTGGATTAAAGACTTGAAAAGTCTACGAGGTCGTTGAATTAGAGAAGTGGATAGTGAATGAGGTTAGTGAATTAGTGGAATGAGAAAATTTGAGTTGGTGGTTTAGAAATGTGGAGACTGAATTCAGTTGGAGAATTAGAGATGTGGAGAGAGAATAAGGTTGGTGAATTAAAGATGCGAAGAGAGAATCAGGTCAGATGTGAAAATAGAAAATTAAGTTGATGAATTAGAACTGTGGAGAACGAATTAGGTTGGCGACTTAGACATGTGGGGAAAGAGAGTGAGAGAGAGAGAAAAAAAAAAGAATTCGATTAGTGAATTAGAGATTTGAAAATAGAAATTTAATTGTGAATTAAAGACATCGAAAGAAAAAATATAAGGGTGGATTAGAAATGTGGAGGAATGAAATAGAGGTAGTGTGTTATAGATGTAGAAAATTAAATGTGTGGGTTCAAAATTACTTAAGTGATGAAATTAAAGTACTCTAAACTCGTACCAACGCACGGATGTCACTCTGGTTCGTGAAAAGCAAACGCTTCTACACATTCCTTTTTATGCAAGACACAAGTAAGGACAAGATTTGTCTGATCTACATAATGTGCTTCTACGCTGTGGACTTGTGGATTCAACAAATTAATTTATGACCAGATTATATTCTGTGAGCTCAGCCGTAGTTGCGTCTGTACAATCATGTCATCTTTCTAATTGGGCCCATAAAATATATTAGAATTCATATTCTCATTGATTGTTTCCCTTTCTGAAGAAATCTTCAGATTTAATTGAGAAATATGAAAAGTCACCCAATGATGACAAAACGGAGGAAGTTCAGTTCAGAAGCAGCTCATTTGTGTGGAATGTTTGGCACATTTTTACGAAGTACCTGGACAGATGTTCAATGGCCAGCATTTCCTTCATCAGAGAATCAGAGCACAGTTACGCCAAGGTTGGCTGGTCACTGCTTCTGTTCCTTGCCATTGGTTGGATGGTGGTTCATTTACGTTTGTAAGTTTTGTCTAAGTGTTCTTACCTTGTGTGTATATTTTATAACTGATAAACTGTTTCTATGTTATAACTGATAAACTGTTCGTCACATACATCATCTACTATTTCCAAATGACCAATATTTGTTCACATGTTGTACTTCAACTTTGCTTATTGCAACTATAGCGGACGTATATCTTCCAAAATCATGCCTTCAGTTATGAGAGTTGATATAGCTCAGTGGTTAGTGAGCTGACTACCGACAACAAGAGACCGGGATCTATCATGATCGAAAGCTAAATGCTCTTAAATAGGTGCCGGATTATTGTGGTATAATATCGAACAAAGAGCCCCAATATGAATGTGCCCAATGTATATAACAAATAGAACAATAAAACCATATACCGTCAACATTACCACATGGCTTGACAGAGATCGTTCGTTTACTCTACTGACAATTTAGCTGTCGTTGTTAGATACCGGTAACTTCATATACATCATAATATTTTGTTAAACTATATACTAACTTATATCGGGAGCCGCGATAGCTCAGTGGTTAGTGAACTGGACTACAAAGGACAAGAGATAGGGTTCGATCCAAACCGACGGCTTCCGGGTTCACCCAGCCTTAAATGGGTACCGGATTTTTTTCTGGGAAAGTAAAGCGGCACGGGCGTAATACCGAGCACATTACCTCAAAAATCATGTGCTGAAGGTCTGTAAAGTTTATGGTCACTAACAACATATTCCCTATACGTCACTTGGTGTGATGGGGCTCTTTATTTTTGTTACTTACTAACTTATATCATAACTTAAACCCTAACGTATACTCTAACTTGAGGGACTGGTTGGTCTCGCGACCAAGACGTCTGTCGCGAGATGGAGAGGTTGTGAGTTCAAATCTCAGCTGCACCAGTTGTGAATTTTATTGATGATTTCTCTCTGTGGCAACTACCCCTGGTATCAGCGGCGAGACCGGCATGAAACGTCATTTACTCATCGATGGAAAAAATATGAGTACCTCAGAAATGGAAGTTAGCTGCCTATGTATTAAGGGTCCCTCGTGCACACGGCTGGCAGGGAAACATGGATTAACACATAACATTCATTTCCTATTCTCTAGGGACTTCGTCAGACGTGAAAGCTGGCGAACGTTAAAAAAAACCTAACTTATACCCTAGCATATATATCTCAATTTGTTTCCTAATTTATAAATCAACGTATATCCTAACTTTCTTATATTCAAACGTATGTCTTAACCTATACCATAACTTATATCCCAAATGTTTATCTAATGGAATGTTTATTCTAATGTTTTTGTAAGTCTCTATCAGTAGATTTGCTGCCGTTTTGCCTGTGAGGATGTTCTGATTGTGTGTTAATGATACTGAAGGTCGGCAGTTGGTTTCGTCGCTCAGAGCTTTCGCAAGTTTCCATAGTTTATGACCATTTTTGTCATTAAGGCTCTCTGTTTTGTCTTGCTCTGTTGCTGATGTCATGACCTCACGTCAGTATTTGGCAGAGGCTGCTTTGTAGGCAATGTTGCTCTCTGTACTCTGTGATGTTTCAGCTAGTTCTCTGACAGAGTCCAGTTCCTCTTCTAGTCTTTGTATTTCCTTGCTCCAGTATGGCTTGTAGTTTCTTCTTGATCCTCTAGGAATTGATTCTTTAGCAGCTCTCAGGATGCCATTTGTTAAACGCTATATCATATTATTGACCTTCTTTTCGTGGGTGTTGATACGCAGTACATGCATCAGTGAGCCTTGCAAACCTTGCCAAATCTGCTCTCTTATATTTCCAGTGGGGAAGAGGTATTTGCAACTCCTGTTTGTGAGCAAGATCCACTGAAAGTTTGACTGGTCTATGGTCACTATCTCCGAGTTGGTTCAGCACTTTTCTGGTTATTTTGATAGATATGTCTCCAGTTGCAAATACTAGGTCGGAAGTGGAAGTTGTTTTCCATATTCTTGAGTAGAAGGTTGGGGGAGGTCCTCCCTAGAGTTTATGAGGAATAGGTTGTTGTCTATTTCCCATTCTTCCACTTCTTCTCCTCGAACATTGAACTCCTTATATCCCCATCTTTCAGAGTGGCTGTTAAAATCTCCTACTACCAAACCCTTTGATGGTGTTATTTCCATTGACTCCAGCTTCAGTAATTTGTCATTTGAACAGTATAGTTTAAATATCCTTTTACTAGCGGAGTTAATGTATAGGTCTGTACCAATGATCTCTGCCTCTCCGTTTGTGACTACATCTATCAGTTTTGCTGTGATGGAATTTTTAATAAGTATAAGAATTCCATCCTTGTGACCTTCCGTGTCTTGTCTAAATGTTTGGTAGCCCCTGATCATAAATCTGTGCTGAGGATTAAGGTGAGTTTCCTGGATGCAGGCAACGTCTATCTCATCCTCTGCTAGTCTGATTGTTAGAGCTTGTTTTTTGTGGTATATGCCCTCCGCATTCCAGTGTATTATATTCAGCTGTTTCTTGAAGCCTTTCCTGTCAGCTGTAGTTTCTCTCTGGTCCCATTTCCTAGCTCTCCAAAATGGGTAAAGGTGACCATCAATAACTTGGGTTGGACCCCTTCGTGTCACGTGGCCCAGCATTCCACCTGCCTGGGGGAACTCCACCGACTGAGCATCATAATTAGAATCTGTTAGATCCGTTCTAATTGAGCACCTGTTAAAACGCTGCACTGTATTCTGCGCCAGTGGTCCAGTGCATCCTATTTCAGCCAGAATTTTATTCAGGTTTACTTTCCATAGCCTTTGATTGTCCCCAATCTTCCTGCAAGGCAGCAGATTGTCTTTTCTGTAGGGGGATTCTGCCCTTAGATGATCGGCCCTCCCAGGTTTACGAGCACCATCTGCCCGAGCGTGATGTAGTTATTAGTTGGTCATTTGACCATCACCATCTCACATCAAACAACAGACTGGATGTTACGAAAGTGTTGCACCTTTGTTCATATTGAAATATTTCTACTCTCTTTTAAAGCATATCTTCGTGGCTTGCGATATCAAAAGTTTCTGATTATTTTGATTTAACACTTTCGATATGAGACTCTAAGTCAACAAACCATCACTCGAATGCAACTCAATGCTCTGTAACCTCAAACTTTAGTTAGTTAAAGATATCTCAACATAGTTTCTTTGTTATAATAAAATATTAACATAATTGATACTTTAAGATTTATTTTCCGAAAGTGCCTGAACTCTAATGTACCTAACATTTCTTGTTTCACGTGACTACAGACACTGCAACTTTAATACTCCCAATTGTCTTTTAAATCACACTCACTCTAATCTTCCCTGGATGGCCACACAAGAAGATGAAGTTGGAATGCTCACACTCTTCATTACTGGAAGTGCAGGACGGACATGTTGGTAGCTCAGATAATTTCAATGATTGTATAATAATCAATAATTTCCGACCCTGACCTGACCAACAAGACCCTACATTCTTGCAAGTCCTTCATCCTTAATTTTTGCTGTCTCTGAAACTTTTTCCCTAAATTATTTCGTCTTATTGTAATCACATGATCTAAACTAACATAGTTCCTGTCTTTCACAAGACTACACAAATATATTACAATTAAAGCATTAAAAATAAACTAAATCTAAGGCTTTATTTGCTGATTTTGACGAATGACAATAATTGTAACTCAAAGTAGGTATTATGTAATTAAATGATAGCATTGGAACATTGGAAGACAAGGATGCATCCTATCACCAAGATTGTTAAATCTATACACTGAGCAAATTTTTAAAAACATCATAGAGATGCCAGGCCTACAAATTAATGGAAAGATAATAAATAACCTAAGATATGCTAACGATACTGTACACTAGCAGAAAATCCTAAAGATCTACAACAATTACTTAATGAAATAATCATGACAAGCAAAAAATATGGACTAGATATGAATATAAAAAAGACTAAAACTATGATCATAAACAAAGAAGACACTCAAAACCCATAAGTGGATATCAAAATAGAAGGAATAGACCTAGAGACAGTTCAGAACTATAACTACCTTGGACATACTATAACCATTGATGGAAAATGTACAACTGAAATAAACAAAAGAATAGGAATGGCAAAAAGTAATTTTAATGTCATGAAGAACATACTAACATCAAAACAAATAACACCAGTGCTAAAACTAAGAATAGCAAAATGTTACATCTTCTCAATATTCCTATATGGTGCTGAAACATGGACATTAGACAAAAAAACAGAACAGAGAATTGAAGACTTTGAAATTTGGATATATAGAAGAATAGGTAGAGTTGGATGGAAGGAAAAGAAAACAAACGATGAAGTCTTCAAACAACTAAAAATAAAAAGAGAACTACTAAACACAATTCAAACAAGACAAATGCGGTTTTTGGGCCATGTTAAAAGACACAACAGCCTACTAAAAGTAATCCTGGAGGGGAAAATACAAGGTAAAAGAGGCAGAGGCAGACCAAGACTAATATGGACAAGTAACATCAAAAGATGGACAAATCAGCCTATGACAACCTGCACCATCAAAGCAAGAGACAGAGCAGAATGGCGCTCCATGGTAGCCAACCTTCATTGCAGATAAGGCACTCAATGATGATGATGGGAACATTGTGTCAGATCGTTTAAAGTGATAAGTTACTAGTCAATATATAAACGGAACAGGCTAGTATACAACTAATGTGAGACATATTGTGCACCTGGTAACTGTCCTTTGATGCGAATATATGCGGAATAATAAGTAAACAAACAAGGGCTGGCAGATAAAGCAATTCCAGAAAGAAAAATAACTCGGTGGGTGAAACAAGCAGATTGAGAACATGATAATTACGTTATTTATGTTGTTTACAATTTGTCAAAGTTTATTAAAGAATAATGAACATACTTGTAGCGTCAGCACGATCTAGCACTTCACTGTGTGTGACTTTGATTATAGTCAATGTACTTGTTACAACTATCACGACCTATAACTTTATTCTGTGTTACTTTGATTATAGTCAATGTACTCGTTACAACCATCACGACCTATAACTTCACTGTTGTTATTTGATTATAGTGAATGTACTTGTTACAACCATCACGACCTATAACTTCACTGTTAGTTATTTGATTATAGTGAATGTACTTGTTACAACCATAACGACATATAACTTCTTTGTGTGTTACTTTGATTATAGTGAATGTACTTGTTACAACCATCACAACCATAACTTCACTGTGTGTTACTTTGATTATAGTGAATGTACTTGTTACAACCATCACGACCTATAACTTCACTGTGTGTTACTTTGATTATAGTGAAAGTAATTGTTACAACCAAAACGACCTATAACTTCATTCTGTGTTTCTTTGATTATAGTGAATGTACTTGTTACAACCATCACGACCTATAACTTCACTGTTAGTTATTTGATTATAGTGAATGTACTTGTTACAACCATAACGACCTATAACTTCATTCTGTGTTACTTTGATTATAGTGAATGTACTTGTTACAACCATCACGACCTATAACTTCTTTGTGTGTTACTTTGATTATAGTGAATGTACTTGTTACAACCATCACGACCTATAACTTCACTGTGTGTTACTTTGATTATAGTGAATGTACTTGTTACAACCATCACGACTTATAACTTCACTGTGTGTTACTTTGATTATAGTGAAAGTAATTGTTACAACCATCACGACCTATAACTTCATTCTGTGTTACTTTGATTATAGTGAATGTACTTGTTACAACCATCACGACCATAACTTCACTGTGTGTTACTTTGATTATAGTGAATGTACTTGTTACAACCATCACGACCTATAACTTCACTGCGTGTTACTTTGATTATAGTGTATGTACTTGTTACAAACATCACGGCCTATAACTTCACTGTGTGTTACTTTGATTATAGTGAATGTAATTGTTACAACCATCACGACCATAACTTCACTGTGTGTTACTTTGATTATAGTGAATGTACTTGTTACACCCTTTACGACCTAAAACCTCACTGTTAGTTATTTGATTATACTGAATGTACTTGTTACACCCAGCACGGTCTATAACTTCACTGTTAGTTATTTGATTATACTGAATGTACGTGTTACACCCAGCACGGTCTATAACTTCACTGTTAGTTATTTGAGTATTCTGAATGTACTTGTTACACCCAGCACGGTCTATAACTTCACTGTTAGTTATTTGATTATACTGAATGTATTTGTTACACCCACACGGTCTATAACTTCACTGTTAGTTGTTTGATTATAATGAATGCACTTGTTACACCCAGCACGGTCTATAACTTCACTGTTAGTTATTTGATTATAATGAATGCACTTGTTACACCCAACACGGTCTATAACTTCACTGTTTGTTGTTTGATTATAGTGAATGTACTTGTTACACCCAGCACGGTCTATAACTTCACTGTTAGTTATTTGATTATAGTGAATGTATTTGTTACACCCAACACGGTCTATAACTTCACTGTTAGTTGTTTGATTGTACTGAATGTACTTGTTACACCCAGCACGGTCTATAACTTCAGTTTTAGTTACTTTAATTATAGTAAATATACTTGTTACACCCGTCACGACCTATAACTTCACTGTTAGTTATTTGATTATAATGAATGTACTTATTACACCCGTCACGACCTATAACTTCACTGTTAGTTATTTGATTATAATGAATATTCTTATTACACCCGTCACGACTATAACTTCACTGTTAGTTATTTGATTATAATGAATGTACTTATTACACCCGTCACGACCTATAACTTCACTGTTAGTTATTTGATTATAATGAATGTACTTATTACACCCGTCACGACCTATAACTTCACTGTGTGTTACTTTGATTATAGTGAATGTAATTGTTACACCCGTCACGACCTATAACTTCACTGTGTGTTACTTTGATTATAGTGAATGTAATTGTTACACCCGTCACGACCTATAACTTCACTGTTAGTTATTTGATTATAGTGAATGTACTTATTACACCCATCACGACTTATAACTCAGTGTTAGTTATTTGATTTTACTGAATGTACTTGTTATACCCATCACGTATAACTTCACTGTTCGTTATTTGATTATTATGAATGTACTTGTACTTTGATTATAGTGAATGTACTTGTTACACCCATCGCGAACTAACACTTCATCTTTAGCTACCTGTCTGACATGACGAAGTATGTTTACTTTACACGTCAATGAGTGTCATTAGATATCATAACGAGATCGCGAAAAGTATAATAACAACTTTGAGAATAAACAGTACATACAGGTCCTATACTATTCATACTTACTTAACCATTCCTTTAATTCGCCTGTCGACGACGCAATTTTACAGAGGAACAAGACTTAGTAGAGAAGTATAAACGAAATATCAAAAGTGAAGACAGTCAAACTAAGTATCTTTTATTTCTCATATATCGAATCATTGCTATAACAAACAAACAAAAATCAGAGCTCACAAAAGTGTTTTTTGTATGTATGTGATTCCCTTTTGTAAATGATTGAAATATGCTTACAGTCTAATGTGCAGAAAATACATATCACAACAAGGACGATGACTTGGAATAAAGAATAAACAATAATATATGAAATTTACCGCAAGAAAAAGAATGAGAAATAATACAACCTAGTTGATAATGAAACAAGACAAAGGGAGATATAGTTCACTCATTCACAGCCTATAATCAGCCACCATTTACAAATATGCAATTATTGGTGGATGAGTCTTCTGGGCATGGGTAGACTGTGAGGCAGATGGATATACATTATCGTGGAAATGCAGCAATAAGACATTTCAATATTGACTGGTGCTATATAATTGTCCAGGATAGAACGCCGCAACTCCTCAGCTGTTTTGTGTTTATGGGCTGTAGATTTCCTTCCGCGATCCTTGTTTATACAACAATAAAAACAAAGAGATTAGGTGCTCAAAGATTGATTCATTGATTTGAAGAATCAGACTGTTGCAGTTCAATTGTAATTCACGAAATACATCAATTGTGTTGATTGTTTATTGTAAGACGTTGAGGATTGTTATTTATCAAATCCAAGTTGTTTACTAAGCCTAACACCAAGCCTCAGTTTCATGTTCATTATTTTTTAGAATTAAAAATAAAATATAGTTTGTGTAGCTCTTACAAACTGTAATGTTCTTATAACAGGCTGGTTGTCTCCTACTTTGAGTACAACACTTACTCTAAAGTGGTTTACTCGTTCAGCGAGCTCCAGTTTCCTGCTGTAACCTTTTGCAACGCGAACCCAATTAAAGCTTCTAAGGTGGGTATTGTTGTCACCATCAATTATGAATTTGGAAATTGAAATAAACCATTAGTTTGAAATTTGTCTCAATAAATTCAAGCAATTTTTACAGGTAGATGTGTTTCCATCATTCATCCTCACACTAGAAATGGGCAATATAGTACAATATAATACTTTTGCTTTGAAAGACAAAGTCCCGACATTTACTAAAGATGAGATTAAAATGTGATTAACAAAGAGGTATATTCCATTTACTCAAATACACATGAAGCCTGATTTATTATTACTTGTAAACAATTCAAACAGGGCAGAGACTTTCCAGATGGACAAAATAATACTGGAACATTGTCGGACATGCAAATGCCAACGTACTATTGACATTTACATCAAATAGAATTATTAGTTGGACAAGGTTAATTAAAGTTGCAAGAGAAAACAAGGCTTTCAAACGTTCAGACATACTGCAGATTGCTTGCCCCCTCGAATGTTGACTAAGAATGATGGACCCAATGTGAGGCCCATGTCATTAAGGAGAACAATTATTGGCGGCAAGATCGTTTGCTCTTCATTCAACTGAACGATGCGATCCACTTGTTTGACTCATCCGATTATGAATAGAATGAGTTAATCTTATCTATATAAATACTTCATTTAAGACACGCAAATGTCAGTGTTTCCTTAGAGGGATGAATGGAATACATGTCGAATACATGCAGGATACGTACCAAATGAACTAAAAACATCAACTTTAATTGCATTGCCTAAAATGAATGGTGAAGTTGAATGCAATGGTTTCAGAGCAATATGATGATATAATGAGCTATGTAACAAACATCTTGCAACAAGTTATACAAGGAAGGATTTAGAATAAAATCAGTATTGGATTAGAAGAACAACAATTTAATTTAGGAAAAAACAGTGGGGATAAAAGAAACCATATTCTGCATGAGGGCAATAATCGAAAAGTACACAGAAGTAGACAAACCAATATATGCCTACTTCATAGACTACACCAATGCTTTTGATATAATACACCATAACCAACTTATAGACTGCCTAAAAGATATAGATCTAGATGACACAGGCATATAACTAATATATATTTTATACTGGGAGCAAAAAACAATAATAAAATATAACAAAGAGAACTATAAACCCATTGATATGAAAAGTGGAGTAAGACAGAGATGCATCCTATAACCAAGATGTTCAATCTATACACTGAGCAAATCTTTAAAAACATCACAGAGATGTCAGGCCTACAAATTAATGGAAAGGTAAAGGTAAAGTACGAGACTTGAACCGGCGTCTTAGCACTCGAGTTTACACCCATATTTGCTCGGCCGCCTTATCCAGAAATGTTCGGAGATTTCTGTATAGTGTCGCCTCAAGCATCGAAACTCAGATGCGAGGCGACGTTCCTCCTTCCCAGGGTAATACCCTGGTACCCATTTCTGCCAACGGCTGGGTCGACCGTGGGGTTATTTTTATTTCCAACCACGAGTACAATTCACACTGCTCCCAGCGGGAATCGAACACGGGTTGTCCGAACGTCGGTATGGATTAGGGTGGTTTTCCCAACTAGGTTACCGAGGCCCCCGAATGGAAAGATAATCAATAACCTAAGATATGCTAACGATACTGTACTACTAGCAGAAAATCCTAAAGATCTACAACAATTACTTAATAAAATAAACATTACAAGCAAAAAATATGGATTGGATATGAATATAAAAAAACTAAATCTATTTTCATAAACAAAGATACCACTCAAAACCTACAAGATGATATCAAAGTTAAAGGCATAGACCTGGAGACAGTTCAGAGCTACAACTACCTTGGACATACTATAACCAGTGATGGTAAATGTAACACTGAAATAAAGAAAACAATTTAAATGGCGAAAAGTATTTTGAATGACATAAAAAATAAACTAATATCAAAACAAACAACACCAGGACTAAAACGAAGAATAGCAAAATGTGACATCTTCTCAACATTCCAGTATGGTGCAGCAACATGAATATTAGACAAGCAAACGGAACAGAAAATTGAAGCCTTTGAAACGTGGATTTATAGAAAAATATTTACAATTCGAAGGAAAGAAAAGAAAACAAACGATGAAGTTTTAAAACAACTAAAACTTAAAAGTGAATTACTAAACACAATTAGGGAGCCGCGATAGCTCAGTGGTTAGTGAACTGGACTACAAAGGACAAGAGGTAGGGTTCTATCACACCGACGGGTCGGGTTCACCCAGCCTTTAATGGGTACCGGAATTTTTTTCTGGGAAAGTAAAGCGGCACGGGCGTAATACCGACCACATTACCCCAAAAATCATGTGCCGGGGGTCTGTAAAATTGATGGTCACTAACACCATATTCCCTATACGCCACTTGGCGTGACGGGTGTACTTTACTTTACTTTTACTAAACACAATTGAAACAAGACAAATGAAATTTTTAGAGCATGTTAAAAGACACACCAGCCAAAGTAATAGTAACTTTTGAAGGGAATACAGGGTAAAAGAGGCAGAGACAGACCAAGAATAACAAGGACGAGTAACATCAAAATATGGACAAGCGCAGTCGATGACAATCTGCACCATCAAAGCAAGAGACAACGCGGAAAGGTGCTCCATGGCAATCAACCCGCGATGCGAAGACGGCACTCAATGATGATGATGCTGGAATAAAAGAGGCAGAGACAGACCAAGACTAACATGAACGAGTAGAAGGAAACTCTTTGTACAGAGCTTCGCAGGAGGAGGCAATCTGATCACCAGAAAAAGACTCAGTCAAGCACGTGTTTCGGCCCTTTAGCTTCTTGACATTCTAGGGGAGGTGAGCCCGCCTGGGTCATGACTCCCAGGCGTCGATCTCCTGCTGCATTGCCTCCAAGGCTTACACAGTATGTTCGGCACAAAATAACTACACTTAATACGTAAAACACTCGAAAATAGTTTAACTTACCTGTCTTGGCTTATCCAAGCAAATAGCTGTGCTTTCCAGTTGAAATAACGTGGCTACTGTTGACAACGCACTTTTATAGCCCCGTCGATGTCTGACTATCGTAGGAATTCGCAAGTCACGGTGTAGATTAGCGCCTAGAGTAGTGCCTAGAGTAGCTCCTAGAGTAGTGCCTAGAGTAGCGCCTAGAGTAGTTCCTAGAGTAGCTCCTAGAGTAGCTCCTAGAGTAGTGCCTAGAGTAGCTCCTAGAGTAGCGCCTAGAGTAGCTCCTAGAGTAGCGCCTAGAGTAGCGCCTAGAGTAGCGCCTAGAGTAGTGCCTAGAGTAGCGCCTAGAGTAGCTCCTAGAGTAGCGCCTAGAGTAGCGCCTAGAGTAGTGCCTAGAGTAGTGCCTAGAGTAGCGCCTAGAGTAGCGCCTAGAGTAGTGCCTAGAGTTGTATCGGCCTTTATTATCGGGGACTGTTGTAATTGTCATCGCCACAAACACCCGGTTAATGTTCACCTCCGATCAGTTATATCATTTCTTCATAAAAAGGGACAAGTCAGCCTATGACAATCTGCACCATCAAATTAAAAGACAGAGCGGAAAGGCGCTCCATGGTAGTCAACCCGCGATGCGGAGACGGCACTCAATGATGATGCTGAAATAGTGTTCCTCCTTGGATAATTTGATTAAGAGCATAGACGTTCCCTGATATCTCTCCATTCTCATTCATTTCTCCAAGTCCATGTTTTCCCACGATCTCTTCGATGCCTCGATTGTCTGATCCTACTCTTTTGTTTAGATCTCCCATCAAGATTATATCTTTAGGTCGTCATCCATCCATCTGACATTTAGATTTTGGGATATAGGTAAGGAGGCCTAGTTGGGAACACCACCCGACTGAGCTACCTACGTTCGGACAACCCGTGTTCGATTCCCGCTGGAAACTGTGTAAGCTGTACTCGTGGTTGGGAATAAAACACCCCCGCGGTCGACCCAGCCGCTGGCAGAAATGGGTAACAGGATATTACTCTGGGAATGTTACTAATGTTGCCTCGCATCGTGAGTTCCGATTCTTGAAACGAGCTTATCCAGAATTCTCGGAACACTTCTCGATAGCCGGGCGAGCACATACGGGTCAAAACTCGCGTGCTTAGACGCTGATTCGAGTCTCGTATTTGAACTATACTTTATATAATTTATTTTTTACTGAATCTCTTCATTATCAGTGGTGGTTGCATAGCATTGGACAATTTGTATTTTTATTTTGTATTTGTTGTTGTTGTTTTAAATGTTGCTCTTATTAGTCTTGGCCCTAATGCTTCTAATTATATCAGTGTTTTCTGTGCTTCCCTTGATAACATTATAGCTACTCATTCACTATATTGTGCTCCTGGTGCCCTGATGATAAAATAATATTTCATGTGTTTGTTTTATCCTTTCTGTTCCTAACCATCTTGTTTCGAATATTCCTAGAATATATGTTCTGTAGTTTGCCATTTCTGATGCTACTTGTGCAGCTTTTCCTTGTTCATTTATAGTACGCACATTCCAGGTGCTAGTTCTGGAAGATTTACTGGTAAACAAGTAAAAAGGGCGACCCGGACTCTTTGCGGTTTTCTCCGGATTGCGTCATATATCTCTTAGACGGAGAGCCCTTATATTTTCTGGATGGCAGTTTTACTTTTTTCTTTCCTTTGATATGTCCATGCTTATGAAGTTTTTGCGACTTATTTTTTTTTTTTTACAGTACAGAATAGCCAATCCCATCACATCCATCCTTAGTCGCCTCTTATGAACATGCTTGGTAGGCAACAGTGCTACAATTCTTTACTTCCCTTTCGGGCCCGGCATCAAACGGGCGTTATTACAGTAATACGTCGGTACAATGTATAGAAGGATACACGTGGGCGAGGGATCTCCTTGAAGTTCTCAGTTTTCTAGTTCACAGTAGCAGTTTTAAGTGGGTTGAGAATGTAGATTCTAACATAGCAAGCCGAGATACAACAGTTGTGTCACAGTATTGTCTTACCAATGTCTGCTCGGACATGTTTATTCTGCAATCACTGAATCAAGATGAATATGACGTTAGTAACATTTGTTATGATTCTGCTTTACATATTTACATTTACTTGATATGTTTATCTGTCAATAATTTTCTCTCTCCCTCTCTCTCTCTCTCTCTCTGTCTCTCTCTCGATCTCTTTCTTTCCTTCTTGGATCCTCGATCTTCATTTAACCGTCCCATTTTATCGTTTTATTCCACATTTTAACACGTTTTACCTTTCTTTTAACCCTTTTCCATCGTATCTTTCTTCCTCTCTCTCTCTCTCTCCAAATCTCTTTCTTTATGTATATCCTTCTCTCGTATGCTTTATAATGTTATATTGTTCTATTTATATTTTTACCTACCTCAAATTAGTTTTTCATCCACATTTCTCTTTCTCTCTAATTTCCTTTCTTCATCTCACTCTCCCACTGTCTTCTCCTTTTCCGTCTGATTTACTCTCTCTCTCTCTCGCTCTCTCTCTCTCTCTCTCTCTCTCTCTCTCTCTCTCTCCTATTTTCACTCTTTCCATCTGACATTTCTCTCTCTATATTACTTTGACTTAAAAAAATTCTTTCTCTCTCTCTCTCCTTGTTTTCTCTCTCGTATTTACTCATTCTCACTTATCTCGATCTTCATTGCTTTCTCACATTTTCACTTACAAATTCTTTATCTTTTTTTTGTCTCGATGATTTTTTAAACTCTCTATTTGCAGCTCTTTTATTCTGTTTCCCTCTGTATTTTCTTTTTTTTCTATCTTTAGCTCTTTTATGGTTTTCTTTCCTTTTTTTCTATTTCTTGCTTTAATTTTTTTATTTTTTATTTCTTTATTTCTTTCCTTTTTTCATTCTTTCTTGTTTATTTCTTTCTTTCTTTTGTTTTTCTTTCGTGTGTTTTTCTTTCTTTTCTTCATTATGTTCTTTAATTATTTATGTAGTATTTTATGATCCCTCCTCTTTCATACAAACCCCCACACTGGAGTATAATATTAGAGCTTACATTGAACTGACATTATATATCGACGCACTAACAGAATGTCTTCTCCCACAAATATTTGATAGAAGAGATAACAGTTACAAGTTTATATTTATTGTGTAGAAAGGAACGAGTATGAGCTGTATCGATTTCATGATGGAAATATTTAATTAAATACAATGCCTGCGTGAACACATGAGTTTAGTTTAGTTTAGTTTAGTTTAGTTTAGTTTAGTTTAGTTTAGTTTAGTTTAGTTTAGTTTAGTTTAGTTTAGTTTAGTTTAGTTTAGTTTAGTTTAGTTTAGTTTAGTTTATTCGACAGATCATCCTCAGTGCACATCGAACAAGTCTATAAGTGCTGAGATCTCCTCCATATCCATCAAAGTGTAGCGACCGACGACACCAATGTTGTGATGGTTGATAAGTCTTCTTTGGATTCCTGCGTAGCGCTCTCGTCTGGCATCTCCCACCTTGACATGATATTCGTGAAGTCTGTATTAGTGTGTGTCATGGCTGTGGATTCAGAGTCATTCTTTGAGTAGTATTTTCATGAAGCGTCCCAGAGGTCATTCCGAATGACACAGGTGTCCATTGCCCTTCCACAGTCAACACAAGTCAAACTGGCATGTCTGTCAACACGTTCATTGCCTCTTACACGTGCGTGCCCTGGCACGAAAATGAAGCCGACACTTTTTAGAATAGACCTCCCCAGAGACTCTACCCACAGCCGTAGAGCACGGCCAGTTGCGACCTCTATGAGCATACACATTGAGTCGCTGAGGAAACATACATGTGTATAAGGCTGTGTTTCAAGCCATGCTAAGGCTTTTAAAACCGCCATGACTTTGTTTGGTCAAACTACTGATAGTCAATGTGAAGGCACCACTGTCTTCCTTCACAGTTCTGCCTCCAGCAAGAGTCGTGAAAGTCCGCTAGCTCAGTACGTGCTGAGTAACAATCCCATCTTTATCTTTCAATGACAGCGTCACTATTAGAAGAGTTCTCACAAATCAAGGTCTACACTTCTGCCTCAACGACCAATGGGTTTTGTTGTCTACACTTTCTGCCTAGTGTGGTGACGAGAAGTGGCATTCAGCGCTCTGACGTACCCATTCTTCTCTGGGTTCTACGTCCTCGATTGAATATAACTACTGAACAATATATGTAGCGTGCCTCAGCCACGATTTGTATCTATTTAACATGCTGCTTTTGTAACCACGTTTGCGTTATTACAGGTACATGAAAACATGCATCACGGAGTGCGCATACCATATGCATTTACAAACATGGATATGAATATCATCATCATTATCAAGTACAGGGCCTGCTGGCGTCGGTGATCATGTCTCTACACAACTTTCGATCTCGACAGTTATTTATCATTTCTGTTGTGCACCTTCTGCCAAGCCATTCTCTTAAGATGTCTGGTATTTTTTCTCTTTAGTTCCCTCTATCTCTTCGTCACTCAATTTTTCCAGTTGTTACAATATATTCCAGTTGTTATCTTCTCATTACATGGCCACAAAATTATTGTATCTTCCTAATATTGGAAATTAGCTCTCTTTTTGCGTTGGCCTCTTTCAGAACGTTTTCATTACTATTTTTAGATGTCCATGGTATTCTCAACATTCTTCTATAAAACCATATTTCTACAGACTCCAGTGATTTTCTTGTCTGTTGTCCTGTTGTCCATGATTCACATCCATATGTTAAGACTGGCTCTACATAACATTTAAGAACTCTTTTTCTTGTTTCTATTGTCAAAAATGGGCTGCATAGTATCTTGCTCATTTTTTTGAAACCTGCTTTTGTCTAAGCCATTCTGCATCTCATCTCTTTTGTACATCTTCCGTCTGAAGTTAACAAAGTTCCCAAATGGCTAAATTCATTTACCTGTTTTAATATTATTTCACTAGTCTTTATTATGCACTGAGGTGATGTCTTTTTCTTTGTTGTTACCATTACTACTGTCTATTTTATTAAGGCTTAGTCCTTTAATTTTGCTTTCTTTCACTATATTTCCTCACATTTCTTGTAAAACTCATTTACACTCTTAGCGATTAAGACTGTATCATCAGCATACCTTATATTATTTACATTATGACCTCCAGTTGTTATTCCAGACATGCCCTTTATGTATCTTAAAATAATCTCACTATACATATTAAACAAATCTGGCGACAGCACAAAACCTTGCCTAACACCCTGTTTTATTTAATGAAATATTCCCAATTGGTTTCCAGTTCTTATAGCTGCTGTTTGTTGCCAGTACATGTTCTTTATTATTCTTAGATATTTTCTGTCTACGTTTATGCTTTCTAAAATTTGTATTATTTCTTGGTGCTTTACTTTGTCAAATGCTTTGCTATAATCTATGAAACAAGGACAAGCTGCTTTGACCACATTTTTACTCTACGACTTGTATTGGAGGAACACATTGAGAAGCAACAACCTTTTGTACTTAACTTCATCGACTTCAAAAATGCATTTGACAGTATTCATAGAGATTCTTTGTGGAAAATTCTGAAGCATTATGGCTTACCATCAAAAATCATAAATATTATTAAAGACATGTGTGATGGTTACACATGTGCAGATCGAACAGAGGAAGGACTGAGCGAATATTTCCCAATAGAAACTGGGGTTAAACAGGGATGTATTTTATCGCCCTTGTTATTTGGAGTTGTTATGGACTTCATAATGAAGAAATGCTGCACTGGTAATAAAGGCATCGAATGGATTCAAGGAGACCATTTGGAGGACCTTGACTTTGCTGATGACATAGTTCTCATCAGCAGTCAGATAAAAACGATGCAGGAAAACATAAATGAACTATCATCAATAGCCAGCAAAATTGGGCTTGAGATCAATCATGAAAAGACTAAAGTCATGAAAAGTTTAATTCCAACAGACGACAAAATATACATGGAAAACAAACCAGTGGAAGAGATCGATCACTCTATCTATCTTGGAAGTCACATTGATAGAGAAGGAGATACAAGCAAAGAAATTAGAATCAGAATAGCTAAAGCAGCAATGTCTTTCAGAAGCCTTGAAAAGTTGTGGAAATCAAAACTCATCAGCACAAACACAAAACTTAGACTATTCAAATCAAGTGTACTATCAACCCTTACGTATTTAGGGGTCATAATATAAATAATCTAAGTTATGCTGATGATACAGTCTTAATCGCTGAGAGTGAAAATGAGTTACACGAAATGTTGGACATTATAGTGAAAGAAAGCAAAATTAAAGGACTCAGACTTAATAGCAAAAAGACAGAGGTAATGGTAACAACAAAGAAAAAGACATCATCTCAGTGCAAAATAAAGACAATGGAATAATATTAAAACAGGTAAATGAATTTAAATATTTGGGAACTTTGTTAACATCAGACGGAAGATGTACAAAATAGGTGAGATGCAGAATGGCTCAGGCAAAAGCAGCTTTCCAAAAAATGAGGAAGATACTATGCAATCCATTTTTGACAATAGAAACAAGAAAAAGAGTTCTTAAATGTTACGTAGAGCCAGTCTTAACATATGGATGCGAATCATGGACAATATGACAACAGACAAGAAAATCACTGGTGTCTGTAGAAATGTGGTTTTACAGAAGAATGTTGAGAGTACCATAGACAGCTAAGAAGAGTAATGAAGATGTTCTGAGAGAGGTCAAAGCAAAAAGAGGGCTAATTTCCAAAATTAGGAAGAAGCAATTATCATTTTTTTTGCCATGTAATGAGAAGAGAACAACTGGAATATATTGTAACAACTGGAAAAATTGAGGGACGAAGAGATAGAGGGAAGCAAAGAGAAAAAGTAACAGACAGCTGAAGAGAATGGCTTGGCAGAAGGTCAACAACAGAAATGATAAATAGCTGCCGAGATCGAAAGTTGTGGAGAGACATAATCACCTACGCCAGCAGGCCCGGTACTTGATGATGATGATGATGATGATGATCAACCCTTACGTATGCGTGTGAAAGCTGGAAAACAACAAGTGACATAGAAACAAAGTTGAACACATTCGAAAATAAATGTCTAAGGAAAATACTTGGTATAGCTTGGACCGAATTAAAAACAAACGAGGAAATTAGAGAAATCGCTAATCAACCACTAATATCTTCAGTAATAAAGAAAAGACGATGGTCATTTGTTGGACATGTGATGAGAAGAGATAATAACCGAATAGCAAAGCAAGCCCTCATGTGGGAAACAACAGGTAATAGAAAAAGAGGAAGACCCAGAGAGACACTGAGAAGAACATTGCTGAGAGAGGCAAAAGCAGCAGGAATCGGCTCCCTCAATGAGATAGAGCTGCTTGCACAGAACAGAGACGAATGGCGAGATTTGATAAAATATCTTTAAAAGAATTGAAAACTGCTAGAACAAAAATTCTAGAACGCAAAACTAGAACAAAAGGAGTATCTTTGTCTACGGCCTAAGGGCCAGCTACGGCTCGAAAGGTCAATAGATAGACAGATGAATCATAGGTATAGATCTGTTTTCACCTCTATGGCTCTTTCTACTAAAGATCATTGCTCGTTCCTTTACCTCTAATAAAACCACACTGTTCATCGCTAATTTCTGGACTGATTTTGTTTCGCACTCTTCGCATGATGATTCTTAGTAATATCTTAGTCATATGACTCATAAGGATTATTGTGCGATGATCACCGCATTCAATCGCACCCGATTTTTTTGGTAGGCTATGAATATTGGTTTGAGCAGGTCGCCTGCTATATATTCGCTGTTGTAAATATCATTCAATATTTTTGTTATTATTTCTATTCCAAAATAACCCATGGCTTCAATCTATTTTTTAGTTATATTATCTAGTCCAGGAGATTTGCCTGCTTTCATATTACACAAGGCGTCTTCCACTTCTCCTTTGAATATTTCTGGTCCTTCTCCATTATCATCAATATTTACTTCTGTTCGTTCATCATTATAAATATCTTTAATGTATTCTGTCCATCGTTCCTTTAGGCTTGTTCAATCAACAGATCTTCCTTTGATCTGAAACAACCAATTTTTGATTGCGTTTTTATTCCTGTCAATTCCTCAATTTGTTTGTATATAGCTTCGGCATCTCCCTTTTGTTGCATTTCATTGTCCCTGCATCTCTATTTTAGCCATGCTTCCTTTGCCTCATTGCAGTTTGTTACAATTTCTTTATTTAATCTCTTATACTCATCTTTATTTTCTTTATTTCTTCTTCTTGTATCCATTAGCTGCAAAATATCATCTGTCATCCATTTCTTTCTTTAATTTGTTCACACTGGAGGTATGAACTCTTTTGATGTTTGTTGCATTGATTCTTTTAGCATTTCCCACTGTTCATCAATGCCCTGTATCTTCTCCATTGCATTGTACCGGTTCTGAATTGTGATTTTATATTTGTTTTTCAACTTCTTGTCTGATTTGAACAAATCTAATTTTAATTTGATGTTAACTGAGGCTCGTTTTGTTGCTTTTAATTTTACTCTAAGCTTTCCCACAACTGGTACATGATCACTATTGCAATCTGCCCCTGGTCTAGTTTACACACACACCAGACTGTTTCTAAATCTATTGCTTATCATCATGTAATCAATTTGATTACGTGCGTTGTCTCCTATGTTTTTCCACGGATATAAATGTACATATGTGTATAAACAAAAAAAAAATAGTGTGTCAACATAGAGCAATATTCTTTTCTTAAACACTTTACACCACAGCAGGATTGCTGTTGCTGTTTTGACAAATCGTGAATGGAAGGTGACTTCAAACCTATATCTATTACTCTAAAAGACTGCCCACCAGTATCAGTACAGCAATTTACATATCTTGGATCCACAGTTACGCAAACCATCTCTCTTGATGAAGAAATAAACTGTCGAATTGGTAAGGCAGCTACGACCTTCGGCAAACTCACAAAAAGGGCATGGAACAACACGAAACTAACTCGAAAGACTAAACTCCTAATATATCAAACATGTGTGCTTAGCACACTACTATATGGATCCGAAACCTGAACAACATACTCAAATCACGAAAAAAGACTAAATGTCTTCCACATGCGATGTCTCCGCAAAATAATGCACATCAAATGGCAAGACAAAATAACCAGCTTAACTTTCCTGCAACGTGCTAAGACCCTAACAATCATGTCGATGCTCAGAAGTCGAAGGCTAAGATGGCTGGGGCATGTCCAACGGATGGAAGAAAAACCCATTCCTAGGCAAATACTATATGGGGAGCTAAAACACGGAAAAAGACAAATCGGCAGACCTAAACTACGATATAGAGATATCTGCAAATCATCTCTGAAAGACTTCTCCATCTGTGAAAACGACTGGCAACATCTGGCAAGTGATCGCACATCATGGAGAGCATGTATAAGGAACGGTATAACAACATTTGAGACTGTGCTAAGACAGGACTTAGAAGAGAAGAGACTCATGAAAAAGGATGGTAAACCCTGTGGATCAGCGAGCCTGACCTGTTCATTATGTGACCGCGTGTGTTTGTCAAACATTGGTTGAATTAGCCACCAGAGAAGCTGTTCGGCAAAAACAAAACCTCAAAAAAATACGCAATAGCCTCCACTAGACCGTCTGACAAGACGAAAAGGGCCATATATATGGAACAATGTGTTTGCGTAACTCGTGTACGTAATAATGATTTCCATACATAAATGATTATAACCAATTTGCGTGTATAAATACATATAATTTGCACATTTACTTTCGTATTTTTAGATAAACACACTCATTCATGCGTACATTCATGTTATGTGTTCAAAGTGTTATCAAACATGTTCTCACTTTCAATTAAAATCTTCATCACGACGCCCTGCTACCAATGACGCACTTGGGCTCTACACTCAAAAACAATTTTTTTAAAAATAACCACTACTGACAGGAAATACGTTAGACGAATGAGAGGGAAAAGGGTGCGTGATAAGATCAGAAATGAGAAACTGAGTGCAAGGTTAGGAATAATTCCCGCCAATAATTACGTAAAGAAACACCCAAATGGTTTGATCACATAATAAATCAGAAAGACCAATCTAAAACACGAGCTTTTCATAAACGTTGCGAAAATACAAGATCGTCCAGGAAAAATATGGACTGATGGAATATTAGAAACTCTAGGAAACACAACAACAGCATAGCTAACAGAAGAACATAAGACCGTAAACTATATCTTCCCTTGGCGCTGAAAGCGAAGAAGAAGATTAAGAGAATGAAGAATTTCGCACTATATTGAGATTAATGTACAAATTACTGTCTACCATCATGAACACATATATAGACGAGATAAGGAGATTTTAAATTTGAATAAGTTTCTTTCTTCGACGAGACAATGGCAACGTGAATTAAGAATGGAAATATAAATGTTAAAATTGGTCGTTTTAAGTACCATTAATGGCATCTTTCTATATGTCTTCTTCTCTTCTTAATCAAATGGTCACAAATGCACAAATCGTTGCTCGCTGGTATAGTCTTAATAGATTAATAATGTTAATCTTACCATTTTTGAATTGCAAGGATGTGCACTCCTTATTTTTTGACTACTTTTATTTTACATTTGGCTGACATTCTAGGTGATTGCATATGTTTATGAATGCGTCCGTGATCGTAGTAGATTGTCTTCTATCTTCTAGGCAAGGATTCATTTACAATTCAACTTTAGTCAGTGGCATATATCATCGAGGGCTAGAAAACACTAATCCCTGTCAAGTTATCTACACTCTACTTACATGTCAGTCTATCTTTAATAAATCACAACAAAAATCACTTCTTCTATGTCGAATATGTCCTCTGTACTCTAACCTTCTACTTCACTGGTCATATCTAGATCGATACTAAATATTCATATATTCACTCAAGTTTCCTATTATGATTGATATCAGTCCATCTGACACCGTCTTGATTCTGATCTGATGTGATTTGACCGCATTCTCGATTGCCTATAATATTTGTGTTTGTTTCTGGCTTTTCTCTGTTTTTATACTCAGATTGTCCCTTAGAAGGGTAGCTACATTTGTCAGTAGCGGACGCGCAACATGTATGTCGAGATTTTGAATATTTGTTTCTGGGAATCCTACTGTCACAAATGAATGACCTCTAGATAGCTATTCCAAACTAATTGTCACTTTGTTAAACTTTCACTGTGTCATCATCATTGAGTGCCGTCTCCGCATCGATGGTTGGCTACCATGGAGCGTCATTCTGCTCTGTCTCTTGATTTGATGGTGAAGGTTCAATTATTGGTTATTGTTATTGGTTATAGAAGGCCTCGGTATCACTGCAAACGAATTAAAATCCATAATTGCTCAACCGCCCGTGCCAGTGGAATCATCCGAATTACTAACACATCTCCCAAACAAAGAAAGGTAACTGTAGTCCCCATCGTAGCAGTCTCAGCACACGCCAAAAGACATGAGGCGAAACCGCGCAGAAAGTGAACACAGCCAACTGTTTCCTGCCATACGATATCGTCATTCATAGTGAACAAGCGGGATATCGAAACAGGATCAAAACGGATGAGACACACAGCTCACGGTGTGCACAGAGCACTTAACTCAGTATCTCCTGCAACAAGCCGGACTTGGAATATGAGGAAACTGCAAGAAGGAACACTTTTCAGACATAGCCTTCAATGTTTCCTGCCGCCTATCCACCATATACCATGGAAGTTCGCGTCCTCCCGAAAATGATGATCGTCGTAGCACTTGATGATGTTAGGCCATCGTTGATGACTCCAATTCCAAACATATAGACACACAGTGGTGGTAAGTTATCATTTCCAATTCAACAGAAGCCACCTGACATGTAGTTAGTAAAACCACAGAGAGAATATGATTTTGTGACCTTCACTGATTCACTCTTGGATGTGAATGTGTAGTTTACACAAGAGGAGAAGTTTTCAACTACAGTGATCCCATTTAAGGCAATTCTGTGATAGCAAGGCAAGTCTCCTTTATAGCAGCAGAACTTGATGCTCTCTGCTCCCTTCTTGTAGCTGCTGCCACACGATTCTGATGTCTCATTAACTTGGACATCATTCAAGAACAATGTCAGATTAACATTCCATAGATCTGGCTCTGCTGATTAAGTGCTTGGTGCAACAGTTGTATCAATCATACTGGAGGCTCTTGGTTTGTGGTCATTAATATCACAGACGGCATATGATGTTGTTATATTCAGTATTTCTTTCTGGGGTGTAAATATGTGGCATACACATGGATAGTGGTTTGTGGTCACAGTAATCCCATTAAAGGCAATTCTAGGGTAGCATGGCATAGCTGTTTCAGAACAGCACAATCCTATGATGTTTCCTGTGTTCGCTATAAAGCTGCTACTGCTACACAATCCTGACCAATTATAGGTGTGGACATTATTCACTTTCAATGACAAAACTGCTTTGTTTACACCATAAACCTCTGGAAGCGAATCATTTATGGGACTAATAGTACAATTTATTCTTCCTTCGGGGATATCTTCCTTGAGTCCCCCCAAAAAAGGTCTTTGGTTAAAAAGCACATATGCTTTTGAGTTAAACACAAAATGAGCCCACTTCATAGATTCAAAATGATCCTTGCCAATGCCATCCGTTGGCACAAGTTAGGTCCTTAGCTACCAAGGTCACACGAAGCCATCAAATTAAAGACTTTATCTACAGCGAAGGTTAACGAACTGTGAACAAACATTTATGTTCAAACCCTTGAATACATTTTCAAAAATCTGCCAACTCGCTGCAATAACAGATATCGTGGTGAACAAATTAAACATTGCTTAGTCCATGGCTCGAATATAAATAAGCTGCCATTTTGGTGCGTCCCATGACGTCATCTCCCTTCAGTTAAATGTGTACGTGCTCAAATGTCGTCAACATCATGTTTTTGTGGATCACTTCTAGAATGTTCTATACTATCTGCACATATGCTATCTATGCATTATAGCTTCAGTGATTAGCTTCTAATGTAATTATTCTCGTATCAGGGGCGTGAGAAACCTGTAGCTTTCCCGTATCTTCCGTGATGAATGGAGTTCGTGTCAAATGTCTTACAAATGAATTCTGTCTTTCGGACTTCCAGTTGGTGCAGCTAGTAAGATAGCTAGTCAAATAATGTTTCGATAATTTTTTTAAACACAAGTTCATTAGAGCTGGGTGACCTTACAGGATGAACATTGTCTTTGTTGATGCAACGTGGAGCATATATGGGAATGTCTCGTCTGCAGTGAAGCTAATCCCTTCTATAGTCTAAAGTCTGTTGGTGGGAGATTTCTACTTAATTTTCTAAAACTCATACATTTAGGACTTTCACGCTCTTAGTGGTATTTATAGTCGCTTGTTTGCCTAGTTTTAGAATTTATTAGCATCTGGAACGATCTCTTGAGTGTCTAGCATACCTTCTCTGTGTACATTTTTTTCTATCCTTTACTACACCTATGTAATATACTTTTAGATTAACACTTCGTGTGCACATAGAGAATCGCAAGCGAACACACACTGTGTGTTGAAACACAGTAACTTAATCACACCAGCTGAATTAATCTTTATTGAAAGCTGAACATTGTTTAGATTATTGAATTAATTATTTGTGTTCTGGCTGATGGATTGTAACAGAAGCTGACCTCATAGAGATAGGGCAACGGCATATATTACATGATGGCATTCTTGTCGTGAAAGACTTTGAAAATTATACAAATTATTATTAATTATAAAAAGTAGGATGCATTCAGTTTAGTACAAATTCTAACTTGTTATTGAAGTTAAATGATTATATAAAATAAATAACCGATGATCTTCTTCTCTTCTTTCTCTCCTCATTTACCTTTCAGCGTCGAGTGGGCGATGAACCGATGAACAATACAAGCAAATCCTGTAGATAAAGAAGGAAAAAGCTATAAATTAAATGATCATGAAGAAAGCACTCGCAGTTTCGATAGAAGTGCTGTAGAGTGAGTGAGACAAACGTAGATACATTGGCCAATTCTTGATCCAGCGCTACAGCATGGTCCCGAACATCAGAAATGCATGTTTAGAAGGAGCCTGCTGAAAGAAGACATGCATTTACTGATTCGCTTGTTTCTTGGCACATACATGTGGGCTGGTAGTGAATTAACATGTCGGTCAGTACAAACGTACGCACGCAGACACTTGATGATAAACATTAACATAAATTCAGCATTAAGTAAACACATAGTCACAATTACCAACACAGACTCATACACATTTACAACCACACTAGCGTTACAGCAGTAACTTCTCTGAAAGATAACAGGTGTTTTCTTTGCAACAGTAAAAGTATTGCTTGATGTCATCGATGTCTCCTTCTTGACGAGGCTTGATTCGTTAACTTCCCACTATGGCAGGGTATCACTTTGTTGACATTGTCTTCTATTTATTTTATTATTAGCGGTTTAGACGGCGCGATGATGAACAGTCAATAAGTTGCAATAAATATATAAGAGATAGCAGCAGAAAATTGTGATGCTTGGTATAACAATCAATAAGTTGCAATAAATATATAAGAGATAGCAGCAGAAAATTGTGATGCTTGGTATAACAATCAATAAGTTGCAATAAATATATAAGAGATAGCAGCAGAAAATTGTGATGCTTGGTATAACAATCAATAAGTTGCAATAAATATATAAGAGATAGTAGCAGAAAATTGTGATGCTTGGTATAACAATCAATAAGTTGCAATAAATATATAAGAGATAGCAGCAGAAAATTGTGATGCTTGGTATAACAATCAATAAGTTGCAATAAATATATAAGAGATAGCAGCAGAAAATTACACTACTTGGTATAACAGTCAATAAGTTGCAATAAATATATAAGAGATAGCAGCTGAAAATTACACTTCTTGGTATCCATTTTCATCCTTTATGGTTCTTTTTAATTTTCTAAAGAAAAAGAAATGGTATGTGACTGCGCTTGTGACCAATCTGCAAATGTTCTTTGCTAATATGTCTAGCGACAAACTGCACCTACAACCTGCACCATCAAAGTAAGAGACAGAACGGAATGCCGCCCCACGATAGCCAACCTCCGATGCGGAGACGGCAATTAATGATGATGATGATGATGATATGTCTAGCAAACTAGGCTGAATAAAAGACAATAGTTTGTTTTGGTATACAGAAGTTAATAGCACAAGGTACGCATTTGTATCCCAAGTGTCGAAAAAATATCTTCTTGGCTTGTGTCTACATCATAAAATGAATACATTCTCGAGTATATAATTCACTTGGTTCTTTTTTTCTTTCCTAAAATATAACACAGCATTGTGCACATTTTCATCCTCTCAGAGTTCGATTTAAAATATTTTTTTCCCTTTTTGCGTGGATCCGAATTTGGCTCAAATTTTTTATTCAAATATCGTGCACTTAAGGCAGAGTATTTGGGTCTGGTGTTAATTATTATCTCAACCTTTTCTGAACAAATGGTACCTACTTACATCCCATTAGAAGTCGAATTTAAAAGAAAATAATTATTAATGAGTGATTTAAGGAACTTACTTTGCATATCTCATCGTTTTACTATCTTGTCGTGCGTGCAATGCGATGATGAGTCTATAAGTCTATAAGTCAGTATGCCAGAACAATCGTCCATGTATATAGAAACATTTGAAACACACACATACTTTTACGTATGAGTATAGATAAATGTACTTTAACTTATACATAACCACGCACACACACACACTTTGGTGGGGGTCGTTGGTGTCTTTACAGACGGGTGGAAACTACAGACCTTTAACAATAAATGTCTGGCGCTGATTTTCTGAGCTGCTTCTCTAATGGCAGATCTTGTCATAAATGAAAATGGCGGCGAATCGAACAAGGCAGTTTTATAGCGAATGGTCTCGCTCATTTATTTTGCGATATATATATATATATATATATATATATATATATATATATATATATATATATAGCAAAATAATATATATACATATAATATATGTATGTGCTTTTGTACGTATGTGTGTGTTTATATTTACTCACATACAAATATGCATCGCAACAGACGCCTATTCACCATTATAATCACATTTTGTAACACTAGCATTTGTGTTTTTACCTGCAGAGAAAAAGTCTCAGCGATCATATGCAATGGCTGCTACACACATTCGATCCAAGCTATTTCGACGCGATAAGTGAAATAAGATCCTTTGATATTGAGATGAACACTGACGACAGGTTTTTTAATTTGTGATTTTATTTTGGGTGTATGGCAAGTTAATACTAGAGATTATTGTACATATCAGTTTGTGTCATTTAGTTCTCCCTTATTGTATTCTATACATATATGTGACTGTGGTGTGTATTACATAGCTCCTTGTTAGGATTTCCAAACATTTTAATGGCGATATGTGCTGAATTTTAACCACACAAAAAAAAATAAAGAGCATTGTGCTTTTGTTATGAACTAGCTATGTCCTGATTAGCATAAATTAGATTCAATAGAAAGCGGAATTTTCTTGTTTAGAAAAAAAAAACGTTAAGAACAGTGTTCAGGTGTACATGTTCTCCATTACTCTATTATATGTAGCAAAGTACATGTGTTTAGCGGTACTGATTGTCTATTTCCTTAACAGAATAAACAAAAATTAAGTTATGTATGTTCTACAGTTCCTAATTAGAAATAACAAAAATCAAGTTGTGCATGTTATATAGTTGCTTATTATAAGAAAGAACACACTAAAGTCGGTATCTTTGAACAAGTGATACAAAGATATACAAGTTGAACTTATTATATCTGAGTAATCATCATCATCATCATCAAGTACCGGGCCTGCTGGCCCGAGTAGCTGGTTTGAGTAATAGATTTTATTTTTACATATAGAACAATCACCATTTATGTAGGGCATACCCATTAGCACACCAATCGTTTCCTTGTTTAACACAAATATTTCAGCACAAAGAACGTACTGCGTGTTACAGTGAATAACCGCCTCACCTATGACCCGTCTTCGACAGACATAATAACTCAATCGAGCCCAATTGGTCACTCGAAATGAACATGAACCTGAATGCTTAACATAAAGTTCCAGCAGATTAACTGAGAACATGAGGCGGGAACAGTGTCACAAACTCACAAGGGTTCAATAAAGATGACATGTTCACATATCTAGTGGAAAAACGATTCATTGATTGATTGGTTGATCACATTTGGTTCTTTTCATCTCAACGTTAAATTTAGTTATAATCTTTGAAAATTTTTGCGATATTTCAGGATATTTGAGTCTAGTACTTTTCATTCAGACTTAACACCTATATTTTATGGAAGTATTTTCATCTGAGCAAGAACTTCATGTAGTACAAGCATGTTTCAAACTTGTATAGACATCACATCTTTAACATAGAGACCACATCTTTAAAATAAGAAACATCCTTGTGAGGTGTAGGGAATACAACATAGAACTGCAAGCATTATTCATAGATTACACAAGGCCTTTCACTGCTTAGAGCAGCATAAACTGTGGAACATCATAAAAGATTTGGGCCTTCCAACACACCTAATACAACTTATCGAATCTCTCTATCATGAACAGCAAGTAGCTATCAGAATAGCGGGCGAAACAGGAAATTGATTAAAAATACAATAAAGGGGTGAGGCATCGGTACATCCTCTCCTCAAAACTATTCAACATCTATCTCGGGAGGACTGGTCTCGAGGCAAGACGCCGACCTCAAGGCAGATAGGTTGTGGGTTCAAATCCCGGCTGTACCAGTTTGGATTTTTATTTGGGAATTCTTTTTGCGGCAACCACACCTGGTCTCAGCAGCGACGCTAGGCTTGGAACGTTAATTACTCATCGACGGAAAGAAATATGAGTACCTCCGAAGATGGAGCTATCTGCCTGTGCGGCGAGAGACCCATGTGCACACGGCTGTCAGGAAAAATGGATTAACACGCAAAATTCAGTTCCTAGTTTCTAGGGACTTCGTTAGAGGTGAAAGCTGGCGAACGAAACAAAAAAAAAAATTATATCATGAAAACGTCATGGGAAATGTCAGAAACAAAGACACATTTGTGGTGTTCGACGTTTTCACAATAAATGGCAACATGATTCTAGACCTAGAACTTATATACGCTGATGACACAGTCCCCCACTGAAACAATGCACAATGATTAAAAGAAATACTTGAATGTCTTAAAGAACACAGTGAACAGCAAAACATCTGTCTAACCATACAGCAAACTAAGATAATGTCTTTTCACAAAACAAAAAGCTCTTCAAAAATCATCATCAAAAGTGGATAACTTGAAATTGTAATAAACTATGAATATCTTGAATCTGTAGTAACAAACGAAAGGAAACTGCCAGAAAGAGATCAAAAGAAGATTATCGATAGCAATACAACAATTTAACGATGTGAAGAACATGTGGTACAACACCAGCAAGAAAGTAAAATTAAAAATACTGAGGACATGTATTTTCCCGATATCAACATGTGGTTGTGAATCACGGACAATCTTGCAAATAGCAAGGAAGAAAATTGCTTCATTCTCCAAATAAAGTTCCACAGAAAAATATTTAAGAAACCTTGGATAATGAAAAGGAGGAAAGAAGACATATTAAAAGACTTAAACATTTAAAAGAACTGGCTTGTAAACACCTTTCTGCAGACGATGTTACCTAGTCCGCGTCGAAAGACAAAACGGGCTGGAAAGACCAGTAATAAAGGACATGTTTCCCTCGCGACGCAACAGGGACAGGTTTAGAAGAAGGTTGTTTCAAGGCAAGAAAAACCTTGACCTCACCTGTCACTCTCACATATCACCCTCACCTATCACCCTCATCTATCAGCCTCACAAACTGGCTGCTGTGAAGATATTCAACCGCTATTGTTCCATTCTCCACCTGATCCCACTACTCGTCTACTATTTAGTGATCCCCCTATGATCGGATCGCCATATGATCCCCCTATGATCGCTTTATGATCCCCCTATGATCCCCTTATGATCCCCCTATGATCCCCCTATGATCCTCCATGATCCCCTATGATCCTCCTAAGATCGCCTTCAAACGCCTTCCCTAACGGATGGTTCGAGATTAGGCATGGCTTCACTTGTGTGTCCCGAAACATAATTTATACAATCAGATGCCAACGGTGCCACATGACCTATATTGGTGAGTCTGGGACACGTTTATCAAAAAGATTTTGTAAACATCTTCGAGATGTTCAACAAAATACTGGCACTCCAGTGTCTTCCCATTTCAATTCCTCAGACCACAAGGGCAAAGACGACTTCTTTGCTGCCCATGTTTCGGCACTTTAGTCTATCCACTATGCCATGCTATTCACATCTCTGGAGACAAATAATAATAAATGAATATTATTATAGAGGGAAACTTCCGAGGCGATAATCAGTGGATCAATTCAGAGGAAGAGGTATGTTTACAGCACTCGGAAAAAATGACAAATAATGAACAACAGAAAAAAAATTTGGACCAAAGCGTTTGGTTCTGAATTGATTCACTGATTATCGCCTCGGAAGTTTCCCTCTATAATAACATTCATTTATTATTATTTGTCTCCAGTCTAAACCACTGGAAACTGCTATTCGTGCTGTTTCGTCCTAAATGTTTGTCTGCAAAGCAAGTATTCAGCCCTACCATATCCGGAAGATACTTGTCTTAACAGGAAAAATATTTCCGAGCTGTGATCGCAGCCTTATGCTATATTCATGAGACCACCTTCGCGAAAAGACATTGTCCACGATAGATAATTTTTTAGTTAACTGAGTGGCAGTGTTCCATAGCGTTTGGCTTTTCGTGGCAAGGCGCTGTGCCACTGAGTACGGGTTCGATCCTGCTTTGGTCCATATTTTTTTCTGTTGTTGATTATTTGTCATTTTTTCCGAGTGCTGTAAACATACCTCATCCTCCGAATTGATTCACATCTCTCCTCCACTAGACCCCACTGCGACACTTCGGTGATCTCCGATACCTCATTTGTCTGTACTACTTCCCTTTCACATGTTTTTTTTAACGTACCCCACTCTCAGACATCTCATTATTTTCTCCTTTCGAGTACCTGCTATTCTTCTGTTCTATTCTTTCTGCTTTGCATATGCACTCAGGGTACTCTTCTGGTTATGCGTGCGTTATGTGCACATTGCTACATATATATGGTTGTCCATGTATAGGTGTGCATATGGATGTATGTGTTCATATGTATGGGTGTAGGTATATATCATCATCGTCAAGTACCGGGCCTACTGGCGTAGGTGATCATGTCTCTCCACAACTTTCGATCTCGGCAGCTATTTATCATTTCTGTTGTTGACCTTCTGCCAAGCCATTCTCTTAAGCTGTCTGTTATTTTTTCTCTTTGCTTCCCTCTATCTCTTCGTCCCTCAATTTTTCCAGTTGTTAGAATATATTCCAGTTGTTCTCTTCTCATTACATGGCCAAAAAAAATGATGATTGTTTCTTCCTAATATTGGAAATTAGCTCTCTTTTTGCTTTGACCTCTCTCAGAACATCTTCATTACTCTTCTTAACTGTCCATGGTACTCTCAACATTCTTCTGTAAAACCACATTTCTACAGACTCCAGTGATTTTCTTGTCTGTTGTCCTATTGTCCAAGATTCATTCGCATCCATATGTTAAGACTGGCTCTACATAACATTTAAGAACTCTTTTTCTTCTTTCAATCGTCAAAAATGGATTGCATAGTATCTTCCTCATTTTTTGGAAAGCTGCTTTTGCCTGAGCCATTCTGCATCTCACCTCTTTTGTACATCTTCCGTCTGAGGTTAACAAAGTTCCCAAATATTTAAATTCATTTACCTGTTTTAATATTGTTCCACTTGTCTTTATTTTGCACTGAGGTGATGTCTTTTTCTTTGTTGTAACCATTACCTATGTCTTTTTGCTATTAAGGCTGAGTCCTTTATTTTTGCTTTCTTTCACTATAATGTCCAACATTTTTTTGTAACTCATTTTCACTCTTAGCGATTAAGACTGTATCATCAGCATACCTTAGATTATTTATATTATGACCTCCAATTGTTATTCCAGGCATGTCCTTTGTGGATCTAAAAAAAATCTCACTATAAATATTAAACAAATCTGGTGACAGCACACAACCTTGTCTAACACCCTGTTTTATTTGTTGAAACATTCCCAATTGGCTTCCAGTTCTTATGACCGCTGTTTGTTGCCAGTACATGTTCTTTATTATTCTTAGAAAGTTTTTGCTGTCTACGTTTATGCTTTCTAAAATTTTGATTATTGCTTGGTGCTTTACTTTGTCAAATGTATATTTATATATATATATATACATATATACATATATATAAAAGTAAAAAGTAAAGTACCCCCCGTCACGCCAAGTGGCGTATAGGGAAATATGGTGTTAGTGACCCTATATTTTACAGACCTTCAGCACATGATTTTTGGGGTAATGTGGTCGGTATTACGCCCGTGCTGTTTTACTTTCCCAGAAAAATCCGGTACCCATTTAAGGCTGGGTGAACCCGGAGCCGTCGGTTGGGATCGAACCCTACCCCTTGTCCGTAGTAGTCCAGTTCACTAACCACTGAGCTATCGCGGCTCCTACTAATTTTTAGGGAATTAGTAAAACCCAGGTGTCCTCGCCAGGGTACGAACCCCGGCTGTTGCCGTGGTAAGCCAACCGCCTATCGATTGCGCTAACCGGACACCATATACATATATATATATATATATATATATATATATATATATATATATATATATATATATATATATATATATATATATATATATATATATATATACGTTTGTGTGTGTATGTCTTGGCTCTTAGATGTTTATTGACATTGTCAGTCTCTTTGTAGTACAGATAACTTAGACACTGTTCTCCCCACTCACATATTTTTAGAACTCTTACACGGTTTTGACCCTCCGTCCAGCAGGTTAATTACAGCACACACCCGCGAATCCTTCTTTCGCATTCAGGCCACGGTTCACAACACATGGAAGAAATGTTTCGGTTCTAGTTTCGATTATTTTGTTTTGAATGTTTCATTACTTGTTAGCTATGTAGGATTAGTTTTATTTACTTATCTGTGTGTGTGTGTGTGTGTGTGTGTGTGTGTGTGTGTGTGTTAGTGTATGTGTGTGTATGTATGTGTGTGTGTGTGTGTGTGTGTGTGTGTGTGTGTGTGTGGTTTTTTCCCTGCTGAAGGCCTACTGAGCCGAAACTGTGTCCAAATTTGTATCATCTATCACTTATGTAAAGCTTTTACCATACCATTTTTTCTATTTTTTTTTTCAATTCTTCCTCACATTAAGCTTTACTGCAGCTTCGCATTTTTATGCATTCATTTGCATTTCTTTACCTTAACCCCTAGAAATAAATGACCAGTGTTAGCATTTGTGATAGTTAAATGTTTTTATTTTGAACTGAAAACTCTATTTCTTCAATGTGTTTAACGTTGCTGCCTTTATCAATGCAATTCTTAAATAGCTGCAAATAACAGAGTAAACATGTTATTTCTACGTCAGTTCCAGTAATGAACCAATAGTTTTACAGTTTGAGTTGAAAGTTATGCTCGACTATGTCACCGGACACGTCACAAGAATGTAGAAACAATTGATATATTTCAATGCAAGCAGTACTTTCTATTTTTCTCAAGGTTTACAACATGCAACATTGACATTCATGCTGTAGATTTATACAGTCAAATGTTTTGTATAATCATTGGAGGATATAGAAATGTGGTTTTACAGCAGAATATTGAGAATATCATGGGCAAAGAAGAGGGATGAAAACGTAATGAAAGAGGCCAAAGCCAAGAGAGAACTAATTTCCAATATAAGGAAGAATCACTCATCACTTTTTCGCCAAGTAATGAGAAGGGAACAGCTGAAATATATTTTGAAAACTGGGAAAGTTCAGAGACGAAAAGATAGAGGGAAGCAAAAGATACCAAACAGCTTAAGAGAATGGTTTGTCAGAACGTCAACAATAGAAATGATAAATAACTGTCGAGATCGAAAGTTGAAGGGAGACATGATCAACTACACCAGCAGGCATGGCACTTGATGATAATGATTATGTACAATACAAAACGTATTATTTATCGATGTAGTTTGATATTAATTTATCATTTCTGTTACAGTGGCCGTCCCTTGGAGATGCCATCAAATTATCTCGACCCATTGTTTTGGGATTTTAATTATCCAATCAGAAACAACGTATGTATTGTGTTAAATATTTTATGTAAACATTACAACGCACGAACATTGACACAGTAATCTAATTTTGATCTAAAACGTGTAATTTCCCTACGATCCTACCTATCTACACTAGTTCATGACACCGCTCGTAAACGACCTGTGCAAGATCTAGCACAGGTGTAAGCGCTACCTTATATGTCGATGAAATAGCAGTATGGTTTGTAGAAGAGTGTCTAACTGTCGCCAACAAATTAATACAAAGGGCAGCAGACGGTATACAAGAAGGGCAGAAAAATAGATGATACAGTTCCGAGAAATGCTCAGCCAATATTTTCTTACCGTGTCATACACATCAGACAAAACTGGTGAAATAAACATTGGAAATACTTCAGTTAAAATAAATAGCAAACTCACGTGACTTGACATACTCGGAGGGTACCTTCCAAACAGAGGGACTTTGGTAAATGATGCGATTTGTGTTCATTGTGTACATGAAGGTGTACATGAAGGCTTCCGTGCAGGCATTGAAATCTTCGCTGCTGCAATTAACCTGAAGGATGCATACAACAGAGCACCTTCGAATCTCCTGAGGGATCAGTTTCTTTAACTCCAGTAAACTCCAATAATTGAAATTTTTGTTTTGGATTTTTTGTTATTAGTTTTACTTACATATCCGTGTGTGTGTGTGTGTTTTTTTTTTGTTCCTGCTGAAAGTCTATTGGGACGAAACGTCGTTTAATCTGTGTCGTCCACTAATCACGTCAAGCTTCTAACATACCATTTTTTTTCTATTTTTTAATTTTTCCTCACATTCAGCTTTACTGCAGCTTCGCATTTTTATGCATTCATTTGAATTTCTTTGCCTTAACCCCTTACTATGACAACCTGCACCATCAAAGCTAGAGACATCGCTGAATGGCGTTTCAGGGTAGCCAACTTTCGATTCGGAGACGGCACTCAATGATGATGATGATGATGGTGAGCGGCTATAGAGAAGATTCATACAATGAAATAATTACGAGTATCGCTTGATCAGAGGTTTGCTTTTACCAAGCATGTAGACCAGCTGATACTGAAAGCAAGATGGGCCTACCTGCGATGAGGGTCACGGCAGCCGCACAAATTGAGCAACATCATCGTGTTCCCTTATATCAGAGGCTAGTTCTATTTGTGATTAAGTATAGCCACATATAGATGAACAATCTATCTACAGACGGCTATAGATTGAGCATGACAAGCGTCACTCTCAACAATACGCAAAACGAAACGACTGGAAAAGATACCGAGTAAAAAAGTGCATAGTCCTTCGGTGCACAGAAGATACCAGGACTGGGGCGATGCATTACCACGTCGATTTTCCCACCATGGCATGTAGAAAAATACTTTAACGATCACGTGACTGGATTCGAATTGGAATCGGTCCAGACCGACATCATTCACTATACCGTAAATGTGTGAATATGAAAGACTACCGGTTAAAAAGAGGTATAATCATGAATGGGTCATGGTATGGATATTGTTCAACATGTATCTTTAATCAGGGACATAGAACCTTGGAGGAGGAATATGTACTAATGTCACTAGATTGCAGTATTTGCTATTCCCGTAGTTAACACAATATGTACTAATGTCACTAGATTGCAGTATTTGCTATTCCCGTAGTTAACACAATAAGTACTAATGTCACTAGATTGCAGTATTTGCTATTCCCGTAGTTAACACAATATGTACTAATGTCACTAGATTGCAGTATTTGCTATTCCCATAGTTAACACAATATATACTAGCGACCCACCAGATTTCTGTATTTGCTATTCAAGTAGTCACCACATTATGTATTATCGACCAGCCAGAATTCTGTATTTGCTATTCAAGTAGTCAGAACAATATGTACTAGCGACCCATAAGATTTATGTATTTGCTATTCAAGTAGTCAGAACAATATGTACTAGCGACCCATAAGATTTATGTATTTGCTATTCAAGTAGTCAGCACTCATGACTCAGAATGTAGAAATAAAAAAAAAAATTAATTTGTTTTGAGGCAGAAATGCAGTCCTTTATTTTCGAGAACGCTTCTGATAGTGACACAATTTTTACACACATGGGCCTGCTATTCTGCACTAAAGCAGCTAGTGGGCTTCAACTGCTTATGTTGGTGGTATATCTCTGACGGAAGAAAGTGGTGCTTTTGCATTGACAGAAGTAGTCTGACCATGAAAATTATGGCTCCCAGTATGGACTTTAGCCTAGAAGTGATTATCGTTCTTGTAAATCACGAAAATATGTTAATGGAACTTGTGGCCACAGAACTGTAACAGTAGTACATAAATAAATGTAAGTAGTAAAAGTAATGTACCCCCATCATGCCAAGCGGCGGCGTATAGGGAATATGGTGTTAGTGACCATACATTTTACAGACCTTCGGATCATGATTTTTGGGGTAATATGGTCGTTATTACGCCCGTGCCGCTTTACTTTCCCAGAAAAAAACCAGTACTCATTTAAGGCTAGGTGAAACCGGTAGCCGTCGGTTGGGATCAAACCCTACTCCTTGTCCTTTGTAGTCCAGTTCACTAACCACTGAGCTATCGCGGCTCCCTCATAAATAAATGTGTTTTGGTGTTATTGAATACCACAAGCGTTTGTTGATTTGTCAAGAAGGGAAGAAGAAGCTTTGACTTGAATGTGTTAAAGAAAGAACAAGACGACTTATTTGAAGTACGAGAAACAATGTAGGTAATAGAAATATTTGAGGTCTGAAAAAAAGATAATAACAGATTTGCTTGGAAGTTAGAATCCAACTAGGATTAATATTCGGTACAATGTGTCGCTGATTGTTCTAGATACTTAAGAATGTTTGTCTCTTCTGACTGACTGACTGACTTACCATGGACTGAGGATCAACCTGATTAGCCTCGCATAGATGGTCAACCAAAAAAAAACAAAAACAAAAAAACAACTATTTTTAAAATAAAAATTTCACGAAGAAGAAGCGGTATATTTGCAAATAACATATATATATATATATATACATATATATATATATATATATATACACATATGTATATTTACACACACACACACACACACACACACACACACAAATATATACATATATATTGGGCTTTGATATATTTCTCTTCATTTCATAGAAACACCAGAAACAGACCCTCGAAAGTGTATTGAAAAGTCGCCTTGCCGGTTTATCTAGCAATCCATGGAGATCATTTTTTGAGCAGACTTTAGGCCTGTTCAGGAACCTCTTCGGTTTTTACCCGGAGTAAGTCCGTGTGTGTTGTCTTGTAGCAATAGTTGGATCACAGCTGGATCATAAAGAGTTTTATAGATATCAATAGAAACATTTGATGTGATGATAATAGTAGGTATCATAATAGCTGGCATGTGACACACTTTTTGTTGTAATCTTCGCATTTAACTCAACAATCAACGGATCCGATGATGTGAACATATAATCAGTTCACTTTACTTTCATAGTTTACTGCAGCAATAGTTTACCTTTAGTCTGGGGGCCCGTGATGTTCGCCCAATGTGTTCGCAAAGTTGAAAAGAAAACAAAAAAGTTCCTGCTTTGCAATTAAAATAGAAAGCGAGAATAAATTACAGCAATAGAAAAATAAAACAGATACACTTATAATAAACATTAAATAACATCTTTTGTGAAAAACAAACAGTGGCTTTTCTAACTTACCACCTCCAGGAACAAATACACCAAGAAATTACGGTTTTCTTCTTCATTTTAAAAAATGTTTTTTTTTCCCTAGCAGAGTGACATTTTCGATATTGTGGCAGTAAGTTTAGATATTGTGGCAGTAAGTTTAGATATTGTTGCAGTAAGTTTAGATATTGTGGCAGTAAGTTTAGATATTGTTGCAGTAAGTTTAGATATTGTGGCAGTAAGTTTAGATATTGTGGCAGTAAGTTTAGATATTGTGGCAGTAAGTTTAGATATTGTGGCAGTAAGTTTAGATATTGTGGCAGTAAGTTTAGATATTGTTGCAGTAAGTTTAGATATTGTGGCAGTAAGTTTAGATATTGTGGCAGTAAGTTTAGATATTGTTGCAGTAAGTTTAGATATTGTGGCAGTAAGTTTTGATATTGTCGCAGTAAGTTTAGATACTGTTGCAGTAAGTTTAGATACTGTGGCAGTAAGTTTAGATACTGTGGCAGTAAGGTTCTATATAGTGGGAGAATGCTTCGATATTGTGGCATAAGTTTCGATATTGTTGCAGTAAGTTTAGATATTGTGGCAGTAAGTTTAGATATTGTTGCAGTAAGTTTAGATATTGTGGCATAAGTTTCGATATTGTTGCATTAAGTTTAGATATTGTGGCAGTAAGTTTAGATATTGTGGCAGTAAGTTTAGATATTGTGTCAGTAAGTTTAGATATTGTGGCAGTAAGTTTAGATATTGTGGCAGTAAGTTTAGATATTGTGTCAGTAAGTTTAGATATTGTGGCAGTAAGTTTAGATATTGTGGCAGTAAGTTTTGATATTGTGGCAGTAAGTTTAGATATTGTGGCAGTAAGTTTAGATATTGTGGCAGTAAGTTTAGATATTGTGGCAGTAAGTTTAGATATTGTTGCAATAAGTTTAGATATTGTGGCAGTAAGTTTAGATATTGTGGCAGTAAGTTTAGATATTGTGGCAGTAAGTTTTGATATTGTGGCAGTAAGTTTAGATATTGTGGCAGTAAGTTTAGATATTGTGGCAGTAAGTTTAGATATTGTGGCAGTAAGTTTAGATATTGTGGCAGTAAGTTTTGATATTGTGGCAGTAAGTTTTGATATTGTGGCAGTAAGTTTAGATACTGTGGCAGTAAGTTTTGATATTGTGGCAGTAAGTTTAGATATTGTGGCAGTAAGTTTAGATATTGTGGTAGTAAGTTTAGATACTGTGGCAGTAAGTTTAGATATTGTGGCAGTAAGCTACTATATAGTGGGAGAATGCTTCGATATTGTGGCAGTAAGTTTTGATATTGTGGCAGTAAGTTTAGATATTGTGGCAGTAAGTTTAGATATTGTGGCAGTAAGTTTAGATATTGTGGCAGTAAGTTTAGATATTGTGGCAGTAAGTTTTGATATTGTGGCAGTAAGTTTAGATATTGTGGCAGTAAGTTTAGATATTGTGGCAGTAAGTTTTAATATTGTGGCAGTAAGTTTAGATATTGTGGCAGTAAGTTTCGATATTGTTGCAGTAAGTTTAGATATTGTGGCAGTAAGTTTAGATATTGTGACAGTAAGTTTAGATATTGTGGCAGTAAGTTTTGATATTGTTGCAGTAAGTTTAGATATTGTGGTAGTAAGTTTTGATATTGTTGCAGTAAGTTTAGATATTGTGGCAGTAAGTTTTGATATTGTTGCAGTAAGTTTAGATATTGTGGCAGTAAGTTTTGATATTGTTGTAGTAAGTTTAGATATTGTGGCAGTAAGTTTTGATATTGTTGCAGTAAGTTTAGATATTGTGGCAGTAAGTTTTGATATTGTTGCAGTAAGTTTAGATATTGTGGCAGTAAGTTTTGATATTGTTGCAGTAAGTTTTGATATTGTGGCAGTAAGTTTAGATACTGTGGCAGTAAGTTTTGATATTGTGGCAGTAAGTTTAGATATTGTGGCAGTAAGTTTAGATATTGTGGCAGTAAGTTTCGATATTGTTGCAGTAAGTTTAGATATTGTGGCAGTAAGTTTAGATATTGTGGCAGTAAGTTTAGATATTGTGTCAGTAAGTTTTCATATTGTGGCAGTAAGTTTAGATATTGTGGCAGTAAGTTTCGATATTGTTGCAGTAAGTTTAGATACTGTGGCAGTAAGTTTAGATATTGTGGCAGTAAGTTTAGATACTGTGGCAGTAAGGTTCTATATAGTGGAAGAATGCTTCGATATTGTGGCATAAGTTTCGATATTGTGGCAGTAAGTTTCGATATTGTGGCAGTAAGTTTAGATATTGTGGCAGTAAGGTTCTATATAGTGGAAGAATGCTTCCATATTGTGGCATAAGATTCGATATTGTGGCAGTAAGTTTCGATATTGTGGCAGTAAGTTTCGATATTGTGGCAGTAAGTTTCGATATTGTGGCAGTAAGTTTAGATATTGTGGCAGTAAGTTTAGATATTGTGTCAGTAAGTTTAGATATTGTGGCAGTAAGTTTAGATATTGTGGCAGTAAGTTTAGATATTGTGGCAGTAAGTTTAGATATTGTGGCAGTAAGTTTAGATATTGTGGCAGTAAGTTTAGATATTGTGGCAGTAAGTTTTGATATTGTTGCAGTAAGTTTAGATATTGTGGCAGTAAGTTTAGATATTGTGGCAGTAAGTTTAGATATTGTGGCAGTAAGTTTTGATATTGTGGCAGTAAGTTTAGATATTGTTGCAGTAAGTTTAGATATTGTGGCAGTAAGTTTAGATATTGTGGCAGTAAGTTTAGATATTGTTGCAGTAAGTTTAGATTTTGTGGCAGTAAGTTTAGATATTGTGGCAGTAAGTTTAGATATTGTGGCAGTAAATTTTGATATTGTGGCAGTAAGTTTAGATATTGTGGCAGTAAGTTTAGATATTGTGGCAGTAAGTTTAGATATTGTGGCAGTAAGTTTAGATATTGTGGCAGTAAGTTTTGATATTGTGGCAATAAGTTTTGATATTGTGGCAGTAAGTTTAGATACTGTGGCAGTAAGTTTTGATATTGTGGCAGTAAGTTTAGATATTGTGGCAGTAAGTTTAGATATTGTTGAAGTAAGTTTAGATATTGTGGTAGTAAGTTTAGATACTGTGTCAGTAAGTTTAGATATTGTGGCAGTAAGGTACTATATACTGGAGAATGCTTCGATATTGTGGCAGTAAGTTTTGATATTGTGGCAGTAAGTTTAGATATTGTGGCAGTAAGATTAGATATTGTGGCAGTAAGTTTAGATATTGTGGCAGTAAGTTTTGATATTGTGGCAGTAAGTTTAGATATTGTGGCAGTAAGTTTAGATATTGTGGCAGTAAGTTTTGATATTGTGGCAGTAAGTTTAGATATTGTGGCAGTAAGTTTCGATATTGTTGCAGTAAGTTTAGATATTGTGGCAGTAAGTTTAGATATTGTGGCAGTAAGTTTAGATACTGTGGCAGTAAGTTTTGATATTGTTGCAGTAAGTTTAGATATTGTGGTAGTAAGTTTTGATATTGTTGCAGTAAGTTTAGATATTGTGGCAGTAAGTTTTGATATTGTTGCAGTAAGTTTAGATATTGTGGCAGTAAATTTTGATATTGTTGTAGTAAGTTTAGATATTGTGGCAGTAAGTTTAGATATTGTTGCAGTAAGTTTAGATATTGTGGCAGTAAGTTTTGATATTGTTGCAGTAAGTTTAGATATTGTGGCAGTAAGTTTTGATATTGTTGCAGTAAGTTTTGATATTGTGGCAGTAAGTTTAGATATTGTGGCAGTAAGTTTTGATATTGTGGCAGTAAGTTTAGATATTGTGGCAGTAAGTTTTGATATTGTTGCAGTAAGTTTAGATATTGTGGCAGTAAGTTTAGATATTGTGGCAGTAAGTTTAGATATTGTGGCAGTAAGTTTAGATATTGTGGCAGTAAGTTTTGATATTGTGGCAGTAAGTTTAGATATTGTGGCAGTAAGTTTCGATATTGTTGCAGTAAGTTTAGATACTGTGGCAGTAAGTTTAGATACTGTGGCAGTAAGGTTCTATATAGTGGAAGAATGCTTCGATATTGTGGCATATGTTTCGATATTGTGGCAGTAAGTTTCGATATTGTGGCAGTAAGTTTAGATATTGTGGCAGTAAGTTTCGATATTGTGGCAGTAAGTTTAGATATTGTGGCAGTAAGTTTAGATATTGTGTCAGTAAGTTTAGATATTGTGGCAGTAAGTTTAGATATTGTGGCAGTAAGTTTAGATATTGTGGCAGTAAGTTTAGATATTGTGGCAGTAAGTTTTGATATTGTGGCAGTAAGTTTTGATATTGTGGCAGTAAGATTAGATATTGTGGCAGTAAGTTTTGATATTGTTGCAGTAAGTTTTGATATTGTGGCAGTAAGTTTAGATATTGTGGCAGTAAGTTTAGATATTGTGGCAGTAAGTTTAGATATTGTGGCAGTAAGTTTAGATATTGTGGCAGTAAGTTTAGATATTGTTGCAGTAAGTTTAGATATTGTGGCAGTAAGTTTAGATATTGTGGCAGTAAGTTTAGATATTGTTGCAGTAAGTTTAGATATTGTGGCAGTAAGTTTTGATATTGTCGCAGTAAGTTTAGATACTGTTGCAGTAAGTTTAGATACTGTGGCAGTAAGTTTAGATACTGTGGCAGTAAGGTTCTATATAGTGGGAGAATGCTTCGATATTGTGGCATAAGTTTCGATATTGTTGCAGTAAGTTTAGATATTGTGGCAGTAAGTTTAGATATTGTTGCAGTAAGTTTAGATATTGTGGCATAAGTTTCGATATTGTTGCATTAAGTTTAGATATTGTGGCAGTAAGTTTAGATATTGTGGCAGTAAGTTTAGATATTGTGTCAGTAAGTTTAGATATTGTGGCAGTAAGTTTAGATATTGTGGCAGTAAGTTTAGATATTGTGTCAGTAAGTTTAGATATTGTGGCAGTAAGTTTAGATATTGTGGCAGTAAGTTTTGATATTGTGGCAGTAAGTTTAGATATTGTGGCAGTAAGTTTAGATATTGTGGCAGTAAGTTTAGATATTGTGGCAGTAAGTTTAGATATTGTTGCAATAAGTTTAGATATTGTGGCAGTAAGTTTAGATATTGTGGCAGTAAGTTTAGATATTGTGGCAGTAAGTTTAGATATTGTGGCAGTAAGTTTAGATATTGTGGCAGTAAGTTTAGATATTGTGGCAGTAAGTTTAGATATTGTGGCAGTAAATTTAGATATTGTGGCAGTAAGTTTTGATATTGTGGCAGTAAGTTTTGATATTGTGGCAGTAAGTTTAGATACTGTGGCAGTAAGTTTGATATTGTGGCAGTAAGTTTAGATATTGTTGCAGTAAGTTTAGATATTGTGGTAGTAAGTTTAGATACTGTGGCAGTAAGTTTAGATATTGTGGCAGTAAGCTACTATATAGTGGGAGAATGCTTCGATATTGTGGCAGTAAGTTTTGATATTGTGGCAGTAAGTTTAGATATTGTGGCAGTAAGTTTAGATATTGTGGCAGTAAGTTTAGATATTGTGGCAGTAAGTTTAGATATTGTGGCAGTAAGTTTTGATATTGTGGCAGTAAGTTTAGATATTGTGGCAGTAAGTTTAGATATTGTGGCAGTAAGTTTTAATATTGTGGCAGTAAGTTTAGATATTGTGGCAGTAAGTTTCGATATTGTTGCAGTAAGTTTAGATATTGTGGCAGTAAGTTTAGATATTGTGACAGTAAGTTTAGATATTGTGGCAGTAAGTTTTGATATTGTTGCAGTAAGTTTAGATATTGTGGTAGTAAGTTTTGATATTGTTGCAGTAAGTTTAGATATTGTGGCAGTAAGTTTTGATATTGTTGCAGTAAGTTTAGATATTGTGGCAGTAAGTTTTGATATTGTTGTAGTAAGTTTAGATATTGTGGCAGTAAGTTTTGATATTGTTGCAGTAAGTTTAGATATTGTGGCAGTAAGTTTTGATATTGTTGCAGTAAGTTTAGATATTGTGGCAGTAAGTTTTGATATTGTTGCAGTAAGTTTGATATTGTGGCAGTAAGTTTAGATACTGTGGCAGTAAGTTTTGATATTGTGGCAGTAAGTTTAGATATTGTGGCAGTAAGTTTTGATATTGTTGCAGTAAGTTTAGATATTGTGGCAGTAAGTTTAGATATTGTGGCAGTAAGTTTAGATATTGTGGCAGTAAGTTTAGATATTGTGTCAGTAAGTTTTCATATTGTGGCAGTAAGTTTAGATATTGTGGCAGTAAGTTTCGATATTGTTGCAGTAAGTTTAGATACTGTGGCAGTAAGTTTAGATATTGTGGCAGTAAGTTTAGATACTGTGTCAGTAAGGTTCTATATAGTGGAAGAATGCTTCGATATTGTGGCATAAGTTTCGATATTGTGGCAGTAAGTTTCGATATTGTGGCAGTAAGTTTAGATATTGTGGCAGTAAGGTTCTATATAGTGGAAGAATGCTTCCATATTGTGGCATAAGATTCGATATTGTGGCAGTAAGTTTCGATATTGTGGCAGTAAGTTTCGATATTGTGGCAGTAAGTTTCGATATTGTGGCAGTAAGTTTAGATATTGTGGCAGTAAGTTTAGATATTGTGTCAGTAAGTTTAGATATTGTGGCAGTAAGTTTAGATATTGTGGCAGTAAGTTTAGATATTGTGGCAGTAAGTTTTGATATTGTTGCAGTAAGTTTTGATATTGTGGCAGTAAGTTTAGATACTGTGGCAGTAAGTTTTGATATTGTGGCAGTAAGTTTAGATATTGTGGCAGTAAGTTTTGATATTGTTGCAGTAAGTTTAGATATTGTGGCAGTAAGTTTAGATATTGTGGCAGTAAGTTTAGATATTGTGGCAGTAAGTTTAGATATTGTGTCAGTAAGTTTTCATATTGTGGCAGTAAGTTTAGATATTGTGGCAGTAAGTTTCGATATTGTTGCAGTAAGTTTAGATACTGTGGCAGTAAGTTTAGATATTGTGGCAGTAAGTTTAGATACTGTGGCAGTAAGGTTCTATATAGTGGAAGAATGCTTCGATATTGTGGCATAAGTTTCGATATTGTGGCAGTAAGTTTCGATATTGTGGCAGTAAGTTTAGATATTGTGGCAGTAAGGTTCTATATAGTGGAAGAATGCTTCCATATTGTGGCATAAGATTCGATATTGTGGCAGTAAGTTTCGATATTGTGGCAGTAAGTTTCGATATTGTGGCAGTAAGTTTCGATATTGTGGCAGTAAGTTTAGATATTGTGGCAGTAAGTTTAGATATTGTGTCAGTAAGTTTAGATATTGTGGCAGTAAGTTTAGATATTGTGGCAGTAAGTTTAGATATTGTGGCAGCAAGTTTAGATATTGTGGCAGTAAGTTTAGATATTGTGGCAGTAAGTTTAGATATTGTGGCAGTAAGTTTTGATATTGTTGCAGTAAGTTTAGATATTGTGGCAGTAAGTTTAGATATTGTGTCAGTAAGTTTAGATATTGTGGCAGTAAGTTTGATATTGTGGCAGTAAGTTTAGATATTGTTGCAGTAAGTTTAGATATTGTGGCAGTAAGTTTAGATATTGTGGCAGTAAGTTTAGATATTGTTGCAGTAAGTTTAGATTTTGTGGCAGTAAGTTTAGATATTGTGGCAGTAAGTTTAGATATTGTGGCAGTAAATTTTGATATTGTGGCAGTAAGTTTAGATATTGTGGCAGTAAGTTTAGATATTGTGGCAGTAAGTTTAGATATTGTGGCAGTAAGTTTAGATATTGTGGCAGTAAGTTTTGATATTGTGGCAATAAGTTTTGATATTGTGGCAGTAAGTTTAGATACTGTGGCAGTAAGTTTTGATATTGTGGCAGTAAGTTTAGATATTGTGGCAGTAAGTTTAGATATTGTTGCAGTAAGTTTAGATATTGTGGTAGTAAGTTTAGATACTGTGTCAGTAAGTTTAGATATTGTGGCAGTAAGGTACTATATACTGGGAGAATGCTCGATATTGTGGCAGTAAGTTTTGATATTGTGGCAGTAAGTTTAGATATTGTGGCAGTAAGATTAGATATTGTGGCAGTAAGTTTAGATATTGTGGCAGTAAGTTTTGATATTGTGGCAGTAAGTTTAGATATTGTGGCAGTAAGTTTAGATATTGTGGCAGTAAGTTTTGATATTGTGGCAGTAAGTTTAGATATTGTGGCAGTAAGTTTCGATATTGTTGCAGTAAGTTTAGATATTGTGGCAGTAAGTTTAGATATTGTGGCAGTAAGTTTAGATACTGTGGCAGTAAGTTTTGATATTGTTGCAGTAAGTTTAGATATTGTGGTAGTAAGTTTTGATATTGTTGCAGTAAGTTTAGATATTGTGGCAGTAAGTTTTGATATTGTTGCAGTAAGTTTAGATATTGTGGCAGTAAGTTTGATATTGTTGTAGTAAGTTTAGATATTGTGGCAGTAAGTTTAGATATTGTTGCAGTAAGTTTAGATATTGTGGCAGTAAGTTTTGATATTGTTGCAGTAAGTTTAGATATTGTGGCAGTAAGTTTTGATATTGTTGCAGTAAGTTTTGATATTGTGGCAGTAAGTTTAGATATTGTGGCAGTAAGTTTTGATATTGTGGCAGTAAGTTTAGATATTGTGGCAGTAAGTTTGATATTGTTGCAGTAAGTTTAGATATTGTGGCAGTAAGTTTAGATATTGTGGCAGTAAGTTTAGATATTGTGGCAGTAAGTTTAGATATTGTGGCAGTAAGTTTTGATATTGTGGCAGTAAGTTTAGATATTGTGGCAGTAAGTTTCGATATTGTTGCAGTAAGTTTAGATACTGTGGCAGTAAGTTTAGATACTGTGGCAGTAAGGTTCTATATAGTGGAAGAATGCTTCGATATTGTGGCATATGTTTCGATATTGTGGCAGTAAGTTTCGATATTGTGGCAGTAAGTTTAGATATTGTGGCAGTAAGTTTCGATATTGTGGCAGTAAGTTTAGATATTGTGGCAGTAAGTTTAGATATTGTGTCAGTAAGTTTAGATATTGTGGCAGTAAGTTTAGATATTGTGGCAGTAAGTTTAGATATTGTGGCAGTAAGTTTAGATATTGTGGCAGTAAGTTTTGATATTGTGGCAGTAAGTTTTGATATTGTGGCAGTAAGTTTAGATATTGTGGCAGTAAGTTTTGATATTGTTGCAGTAAGTTTTGATATTGTGGCAGTAAGTTTAGATATTGTGGCAGTAAGTTTTGATATTGTTGCAGTAAGTTTAGATATTGTGGCAGTAAGTTTAGATATTGTTGCAGTAAGTTTAGATATTGTGGCAGTAAGTTTAGATATTGTGGCAGTAAGTTTTGATATTGTGTCAGTAAGTTTAGATATTGTGGCAGTAAGTTTTGATATTGTGGCAGTAAGTTTAGATATTGTGGCAGTAAGTTTAGATATTGTGGCAGTAAGTTTAGATATTGTTGCAGTAAGTTTAGATATTGTGGCAGTAAGTTTAGATATTGTGGCAGTAAGTTTAGATATTGTTGCAATAAGTTTAGATATTGTGGCAGTAAGTTTAGATATTGTGGCAGTAAGTTTAGATATTGTGGCAGTAAGTTTTGATATTGTGCAGTAAGTTAGATATTGTGGCAGTAAGTTTAGATATTGTGGCAGTAAGTTTAGATATTGTGGCAGTAAGTTTAGATATTGTGGCAGTAAGTTTTGATATTGTGGCAGTAAGTTTTGATATTGTGGCAGTAAGTTTAGATACTGTGGCAGTAAGTTTTGATATTGTGGCAGTAAGTTTAGATATTGTTGCAGTAAGTTTAGATATTGTGGTAGTAAGTTTAGATACTGTGGCAGTAAGTTTAGATATTGTGGCAGTAAGGTACTATATAGTGGGAGAATGCTTCGATATTGTGGCAGTAAGTTTTGATATTGTGGCAGTAAGTTTAGATATGTGGCAGTAAGTTTAGATATTGTGGCAGTAAGTTTAGATATTGTGGCAGTAAGTTTAGATATTGTGGCAGTAAGTTTTGATATTGTGGCAGTAAGTTTTGATATTGTGGCAGTAAGTTTAGATATTGTGGCAGTAAGTTTTGATATTGTGGCAGTAAGTTTAGATATTGTGGCAGTAAGTTTCGATATTGTTGCAGTAAGTTTAGATATTGTGGCAGTAAGTTTAGATATTGTGGCAGTAAGTTTAGATACTGTGGCAGTAAGTTTTGATATTGTTGCAGTAAGTTTAGATATTGTGGTAGTAAGTTTTGATATTGTTGCAGTAAGTTTAGATATTGTGGCAGTAAGTTTTGATATTGTTGCAGTAAGTTTAGATATTGTGGCAGTAAGTTTTGATATTGTTGTAGTAAGTTTAGATATTGTGGCAGTAAGTTTTGATATTGTTGCAGTAAGTTTAGATATTGTGGCAGTAAGTTTTGATATTGTTGCAGTAAGTTTAGATATTGTGGCAGTAAGTTTTGATATTGTTGCAGTAAGTTTTGATATTGTGGCAGTAAGTTTAGATATTGTGGCAGTAAGTTTTGATATTGTGGCAGTAAGTTTAGATATTGTGGCAGTAAGTTTTGATATTGTTGCAGTAAGTTTAGATATTGTGGCAGTAAGTTTAGATATTGTGGCAGTAAGTTAGATATTGTGGCAGTAAGTTTAGATATTGTGGCAGTAAGTTTTGATATTGTGGCAGTAAGTTTAGATATTGTGGCAGTAAGTTTCGATATTGTTGCAGTAAGTTTTGATATTGTTGCAGTAAGTTTAGATACTGTGGCAGTAAGTTTTGATACTGTGGCAGTAAGGTTCTATATAGTGGAAGAATGCTTCGATATTGTGGCATAAGTTTCGATATTGTGTCAGTAAGTTTTTAATATTGTTGCAGTAAGTTTTGATATTGTAGCAGTAAGTTTTGATATAGTAGTAAAATGCAATGAAGCAAAAGAAGCATGGCTAAAAGAGTGATGCGAAGAGATTGAAATGCAACAAAAAGGAGATGCTAAAGCTATATACAAACAAATTGAGGAATTAACAGGAAGAAAAACGCAATAAAAACTGGATGTCTAAGATCAAAGGAATGAGAACTGTTGATTGATCAAGAAAACATAAGGCAACGATGGACAGAATACATTAAAGATCTTTATAATGATGAACGAACGGAAGTAAATATTAAGGATAATGGAGAAGGACCAGAAATACTCAGAGAAGAAGTGGAAGACGCCTTGCGCAATATGAAAGCAGGCAAAGCTCCTGGACCAGATAATATAACTAAAGAAGAGATTGAAGCCATAGGTGATTTTGAAATAGATATAATAACAAAAATATTGAATGATATCTACAACAGCGGATATATACCAGACGACATGCTCAAATCAATATTCATAGCCCTACCAAAGAAATCGGGTGCGATTGAATGCGATGATCATCGCACAATAAGCCTTATGAGTCATATGACTAAGATATTACTAAGAATCATCATTTGAAGAGTGCGAAACAAAATCAGTCCAGAAATTAGCGATGAACAGTGTGGTTTTGTTAGAGATAAAAGAACAAGCAATGTCATTATATCATAAGATCTTTAGTAGAAAGAACCATTGAGGTGAAAACAGATCTATACCTATGTTTCATAGATTACACCGAGGCATTTGATAAAGTAAAGCACCAAGAAATAATCAACATTTTAGAAAGCATAAACGTAGACAGCAAAGATCTAAGAATAATAAAGAACATGTACTGGCAACAAATAGTGACCACAAGAACTGGAAAAAAAAATAGAAATGTTTCAACAAATAAAACAGGCTGTTAGACGGGTTGTGTGCTGTCACCAGATTTGTTAATATTTATAGTGAGATTATTTAAGATCCACAAGGACATGCCTGGAATAACAATTGGAGGTCATAATATAAATTATCTAAGCTATGCTGATGATACAATCTTAATTGCTTAGAGTGAAAATGAGTTTCAAGAAATGTTGGACATTATAGTGAAGGAAAGCAAAAGAAAGGACTCAGCCTTAATAGCACCAAAAAAAAAAAAAAACAGAGGTAATGGCAACAACAAAGAAAAAGACATCACCTCAGTGCAAAATAAAGACAAGTGGAAAAATATTAAAACGGATAGAGGGATTTAAATATTTGGGAACTTTGTTAACCTCAGACGGAAGATGTACAAAACAGGTGAGATGCAGAATGGCTCAGGCAAAAGCAGCTTTCCAAAAAATGAGAACGATACTATGCAATCAATTTTTGACAATAGAAACAAGAAAAAGAGTTCTTAAATGTTATGTAGAGCCAGTCTTAACATATGGATGCGAATCTTGGACAATAGGACAACAGACAAGAAAAATCACTGGAGTCTGTAGAAATGTGGTTTTACAGAAGAATGTTGAGAGTACAACAGCTAAGACAGCTAATAAGTGTAATGAAGATGTTCTGAGAGAGGTCAAAGCAAAAAGAGAATTAATTTCCAATATTAGGAAGAGACAATCATCATTTCTTGGCTATGTAATGAGAAGTGAACAACTGGAATATTATGTAACAACTGGAAAAATTGAGAAACGAAGAGATAGAGGGAAGCAAAGAGAAAAAATAACAGACAGCTTAAGAGAATGGATTAGCAGAAGGGCAACAACAGAAATGATATATAGCTGCCGAGATCGAAAGTTGTGGAGAGGACATGATCACCTACACAGTAGGCACGGTACTTGATGATGATGATGATGTTTGATTTTGTGGCAGTAAGTTTTGATATTGTTGCAGTAAGTTTAGATATTTGACATTAAGTTTAGATATTGGGGCAATAATTTTAGATATTGTGTCAGTAAGTTTTGATATTGTTGCAGTAAGTTTTGATATTGTAGCAGTAAGTTTGATATAGTAGTAAAATGCAATGAAGCAAAAGAAGCATGGTTAAAAGAGAGATGAGAAGAGATTGAAATGCAACAAAAAGGAGATGCTAAAGCTATATACAAACAAATTGAGGAATTAACAGGAAGAAAAACGCAATAAAAACTGGATGTCTAAGATCAAAGGAATGAGAACTGTGATTGATCAAGAAAACATAAGGCAACGATGGACAGAATACATTAAAGATCTTTATAATGATGAACGAACGGAAGTAAATATTAAGGATAATGAGAAGGACCAGAAATACTCAGAGAAGAAGTGGAAGACGCCTTGCGCAATATGAAAGCAGGCAAAGCTCCTGGACCAGATAATATAACTAAAGAAGAGATTGAAGCCATGGTGATTTTGAAATAGATATAATAACAAAAATATTGAATGATATCTACAACAGCGGATATATACCAGGCGACATGCTCAAATCAATATTCATAGCCCTACCAAAGAAGGGCAATAATTTTAGATATGTGGCAGTAAGTTTATATATTGTGGCATTAAGTTTCGATATTGTGGCAGTAAGTGTAGATATTGTGCAGTAAGTTTAGATATTGTGGCAATAATTTTAGATATTTTGGCAGGAAGTTTAAATATTTTGGCAGTAAGTTTAGATATTGTGACAGTAAGTTTCGATATTATGTCAGTAACTTTTGATATTGTGGCAGTAAGTTTATATATTGTGGCATTAAGTTTATATATTGTGGCATTAAGTTTATAGATTGTGGCAGTAAGTTTATATATTGTGCCATTAAGTTTCGATATTGTGTCAGTAACTTTTGATATTGTGGCAGTAAGTTTAGATATTGTGGCAGTAAGTTTAGATATTGTGATAGTAAGTTTAGATATTGTGGCAGTAAGTTTTGATATTGTGGCAGTAAGTTTTGATATTGTGGCAGTAAGTTTAGATATTGTGATAGTAAGTTTAGATATTGTTGCAGTAAGTTTTGATATTGTGGCAGTAAGTTTAGATATTGTGGCAGTAAGTTTTGCAAGGAAACGTTTCGACGGACCTCAGGTTGGGTTGCAGGCTGAACTTGATGATTATCATAGGTCATGTTACATTTTTAGATCTGTATTTTTGTGTATTCTGATTCTGTATTGTGTTTAACATATATATAAGCTTGAAGAAAAAAAGCGACAGAACACTATAAAAATTTATACGTAGCTTTCATTGACCAGGAAAAAGAATTCGATGGAGTAAATAAAGAAAACTGTGGGCGATACTAACAACATACGGAGTAAGCTAACATCAAACCAACCTAATTAAACGTCTCTACATCAACAGCATAGATAGTTTAGACAGAAGAATGCTTTGGAAGTTGCTGAGTCATTACGGAATCCCCATAAAGTTTATTAACCTGATAAAAACAATGTATGAAGGAACAAAATGTAGTGTGGTGCATGAAGGACAGCTTACAGAAGCATTTGAAATAAGAACAGGAGTAAGGCAAGGATGCCTCCTGTCTCCATTTCTCTTTCTACTGGCCATAGATTGGATTATGAAAATAACTCAAAACAAACAGAAATGGGATCCAGTGGTCACTGACCAAACAACTTGATGATTTAGACTTTGCTGATGACATAGCTCTCCTATCACACAGCCATCACAGATGCAGGATAAAATGAGTATATTAGATGAGAGATCACAACAGCTAGGACTAAAGATTAATAGAGATAAGACCAACATTATGAGAATTAATGCAGTTGGCAATAACCATATAAAACTAGGAGAAATACCTCTACTAGACGTACAATCTTATATATATCTGGGCAGTAATATAGATAAAGAGGGAGGAACAGAAAATGATACCAAAATAAAGATATCAAAAGCAAGAGGAGCTTTCATTGCACTGGGAAACATATGGAAATCCAAAGAAATTAGGCTAAATACAAAAATAAAAATTTTCACTCAAATGTAAGTCGGCCTATTATATGGCTGTGAAACATGGAGAATGACAAAATTGACAATCACGAAAGTACAGACTTTCATTAATGGATGCTTGCGCAGATAAAGGGATGGAAATGACAGGACAAAGTCACTAACGTGGAATTATGGAAATGTACCGGTCAAATACCAGTGGATAAAGAGATACAGCGAAGACGATGGCGATGGATAGGACACACACTACGGAAGCCAACTGAGAGTATTACACAAGAGGCCCTTTTTTGGAATCCCCAGGGGAAAAGACAAAGAGGAAGACCAAGGAATTCTTGGAGAAAACAGATAAAAGCAGAGATGAAGATGATGGGGAAGACATGGAATGATCTTAAAAGAATGGCAAAAAAAACAGAACGACTTGGAAAGTGTTTGTTGAAGACCTATGCTCCACCGGGAGCTAAAAGGTAAAAGAAGAAGAGACATCAACAGCAGCTGCAGGGTCAGAACAGCAGCAAGCTACACAGACCACTTCCAAGTTAGATCAGGCGTAAGACAGGGGTGCGTACTACCCCCCTACTGTTTATTACATACATGGACTATACATGCAAGTTAGCCAACCCATCAGATACTGAGGAGATCAACGAATTTTATTTGCAGACGATCAGGCACTAATACATGGAAATAAAGAAGACCTACAAGAACTTTTAAATAGACTCGACAGCACAGGCACAAAATACAACATGAAAATTAACATCAACAAAACAGAAGTCATGAATGTCGCCAAAAATAAAGAGAACATCAATATAAATTTAGATGACAGGGAACTAAAACAAGTAAAGGAATTCAAATACATAAGAAGTTTAGTGACAAACGATAATTCTCACACAGCAGAGATAGAATCAAGATGCAACAAAGCTTGTCAAATCATCGGACAGTTATCACAACTATTGTCCAACAAGGAAATAACTCTGGAGGCAAAACGGGCACTAGACAACACAATCTTCATCCCAACGTTGTGCTACCAATGCCAGACCTGGACCCTAGATGCAAGAACAATAAGAAAAATAACCTCTACAGAGATGAAATGTGTTAGACGAATGATAGGAAACAGTCTGAGAGATAAGATCAGAAATGAAGAACTGAGAAAAAAGCTAGGAATAGCTCCCGCCATATAATATATAAAAAAACAACAGATAAAATAGTTTTGGCCACGTGACAAGACAGAAAGTTCAAAACACAACACAACGAGCCTGCAGCAAACGTTGTGAAAATACTAGACCATATGGTGCACTACGAAAAAGATGGATGGATGAAATATTATAAGCACTAGAAAACATAACAGCAGCAGTGGCGACAGAAGAGCAAAAAACCGCAAATTATATATCCCTCAACGCTGAAAGGCAAATGAGGAAGAAAAGAAGAATAATGTGTATAGTTTGATTGTTATACCTGATGAAAGCTTTCGCCGAAACGTTGTAGTTTGTCTTGTCTTTCTGTTGGTCTAGCTCCTCAGTACCATTTTATGTGTATCTACTTCGATCATGTTTATGAGAGTGTATTCTGTTTAAATAAAATGAGGCTTCTTCCAATCGTGCTAAAACGTGTAGTCGTTATAGCTAGGACGACATCAGCTTCGCATCTCTTTGTATCATGTTGCATCTTGATGCCTTTACTCTTTACTTAGGAATATCTATTGGTTCGATCCGTAGACAAGCAATTAGCACACTGTCTTATATTGTTCAATGCAGTCGTTAACGTTAAAATTGCTAAAATATTAAACAAAAATATGCATCCTATTCTTCCCATTTATGTTCAAATTTAAGGAGAATAGGTTTAGAGAAAGCAGGAAAGAGATAAAAAAAAAAGAAGACTGCAGCAAACATTAATAATGAAAATGAAGAGATATTTTGCCTGACGTTTCTCAAATAAGAGTTAATACCTACCTGTGCAGTGCAGGTGAAAAGGTTAATTTACTTTTCTGTGCGTTGCCTTCGAAAGAAGGTGAACATCAAATGGCAGGACAAAGCAACCAACTTTAAGGTCCTACAACGAGCCAAACTCGCATCCGTCATGGCAACACTTAAGAGTCAGATACTAAAGTGGCTGGGTCATGTGAGAAGAATGGAAAACAATCGTATTTCCAAACAACAATTGTATGGCGAACATAGGGACGGAAAGAGACAGAAGGACAGACCAGTGCTGAGATATAAGAATGTTTGCAGGATTTCCTTAAGTGAATTAGCTATCACTGAAAGAAACTGTGAAGATCTGGCTGCAGATTGTAGCACATGAAGAACCGAAACAAACAAACAAACAAACAGACAAACAAAAACAAAAACGGCACAACATTCGAGACAGCATTGATATCAAATTCAAAAGACAAATGGCTCAGTATAGCCGAGACGAGGCCATGCAACACGAATACATCTTGTTCATTACACGGTCGAATCTGTCTATCCATTATTGACAGATGTAGCCATGAGAGAAGCTTTTCAGCAAAAATAACATCCAGCTTATGACACTATTGTTTTATAAAACTACTGACTTATCATGATTGCTTGCTACTGACCGTCTGTCAAGATGCCAAATGTCACATCATTAAATCCTCTCGAGCCGAATATTGCACATAGTTAATAAATCTGGTTATTCACTGCTAGGTCGTGTTTAAGATTAATTATCTAATTATTTAGGAATCAGGATTTATTGTCCAGTAGCAGCGGACGATTGAAGATCCTGGTTTACGGTCAACTGCCAGTAGCATACATGAAGGAAACAACGCCCTCAACTAAAACGAGGAACCGAAATAAAAGCGTACACAATAACTGATGTGCAAATATTGCTGGTCCATAAATCATGGTTTCTACATCGACTGACAAGAAAGCAAACAATAACCTTTACTTAATACCTTTGTCAAATGGCACAACTAAGAATCACATCGACGGTTTGTCAAGGAACAATTGTTGGAAAGATTTCGTAGATCCATTAAATGGCTTTGAAATTTGGGACCATCACATACATTAACAGACGAAGCTACCAAACCGGCCTACCTTATATACGATAGTGAGAGAAATGTTCAGCTCCTCGTTGGTACACATTAGGCGATATATTATTAAAATATAGAAAGTATTGTATCGAAATGTTGTAAGTAATGTGTGTAATAACTGCGTGTATATGAAGAAAATTAAAAGCGTTAACACATTCATTTATAGCCATTGAGAAAGAAGAGAGAGAGAGGGAGAAAAGAGAGAAGAGAAAGAAGGTATAGTCAATTTTGTTCACTTTTCCGTGCCTTATCAATGCCGAAGCTATTCATTGTATTTGTTGTCTCGGCCCACACAGCAGCTGTCATATAACATACCTGACAGAGCACATTCTTTCCATTGTGATCTCATCTCTTTGCTGTTTGTGAATTGTCGTTTCTCACCAAACTTCCTGGGTATTTTTTCTTTCGTTCGCCATATTTGACCTCTGACGAAGTCCCTAGAGACTAGGAACTGAATTTTGCGTGTTGATCCATTTTTCCCTGGCAGCCGTGTGCACAGGGGTCTCTCGCCGCACAGGCAGAAAACTCCGTCTTCGGAGGTACTCATATTTTTTCCGTCGATGAGTAATTGACGTTCCAAACCGGGCCTCGCTGCTGAGACCAGGGGTAAATGCCGCAGCGAGAAATCTTAAATAAAAAAAGATCCCAACTGGTGCAGCCGGGATTTGAACCCACAAGCTCTCTGTCTCGATGCTGGCGTCTTGCCTCGAGACCAACCAGTTCCTCTCCTAGGTGTTTGAATTCTTCTTCCTGTTTTAGTTGCCTGCCTTCTATAGTTATGTTGGTGTTCTGTTTCTCTTTTGCGACATTCCTAATTTCTGTTTTGTTGATGTGGCTGTTTGCTTGCTTTCGCCGGTAACTAAAGGAGTATACCTCTTCGTTAACCGCGCTTAACTTAAAAGGACGTTAATTGGGCGTGTCTGCGTTGTGTTTTGGTTTGTAGTATAACTGTGATATTTGCGCCTTTCGGCCCAACACATTCGACTTCAGCATGTTTGTTGATGTTGATTTCCATGTTGTATTATGTGCCTGTGCTGTTGAGTTGATTTAAATGTTCTCATAGGTCTTCTAGTTGTCCATGTGCCTGATCATCTGCAAATAAAAGCTCGTTGATCTCCTATGTCTCTGATGGATTGGCTAACTTGTACATATGTGTATAATTTACCTGTATAATTTAGCCAGTGAAATACCACTCTGAGTTGACTGCTTTTCTTAGCATTCCAGCTTTATGTGATAACTTTTATTTTAATGTTGGCTTTTATATTGATGCATAATCTAGCTTGTGTGTGTGTGTGTGTTTGTGTGGGCGTGAATGTGCGTAATTGTGCTTGTGAGTATGTATGTATGTGTGTGTAGGTAGGTAGTTATGTATGTGTGTGCTCACACACGGTTCTCTGAGTTCATGCGTGTGTGCATGTGACCTGCCTGTCTATATTTACATATGTATGTATGTATATATGTATGCATGCATGTATGTATACATTTAAATATGTATTTATGTGTGTGTGTGTATGTGGGTATATATGTGGGTATGTATGTATGCATGCCGGTAAATGATTGTACATATATGTAGTAGTAGGCTCCATCAGTCGTAGTTTCAATAGATTTTGCAGTGGCCCTAGGAATTGTGTTTTTGTTCTCTTTCGCCGTGTATTCTCTCTTTCAATGAATCTCTCTGCTCAATGATTTAGTTGGAAGAGTGTTTTCAAGAATAACGGTCTACGACTATATTTTCCCAAGCTGCAGGGTTTATACATATTATTCGTTATGTTTGTTGAGGTTGTTGTTGGTATATGAATTAGCAATATGGTAACTGTAGTAATATAATTTACAATTTCCATATTGTTACAGAAAAACTCGAAAAGAACTAGGACATCAACTGGAAGACATGCTCCTTACGTGTCAATACAATGGGGACAACTGCAATAAAAGGTGAGGCTTACCTGTTGTCGTTGATCCAACTTAAAATATGCCGGTCAATACGGCGGAAAGGAGGCAGCAACTGTTAAAGGCTGTGTCTGAAAAGTGTTCCTTGTTGCAGTTTCCTCTTATTCCAAGTCCGACTTGCTGCCGGAGCTACGGAGTTTATTGTTTTTTCACACCGTGAGCTGTGTGTTTCATCTGTTTTGATCGTGTTTCGATATTCCGATTGCTTACGGCGAATGATGATATCGTATGATGGAGAAAATATGGATATGTTCACTTTCTCTGCAGTTTCGCCTTATGTCTTTTGGCGTGTTCTGAGACTGCTATGATGGGGACTGCAGCTATCTTTCTTTGTTTGGGAGATGACACATTAATTCCACTGGCACGGGCGGTTGAGCAATTATGGATTTTAATTCGTTTGCTGTGATACCGGGGCCTTCTATAACCATAATAATTTAAAATATGTCAGAGTAACACGGAAAACATGTTTCTTCATAAAAAAAAGATTTTTTTAAAATAATAAAAATATAATCAATGACAACGGTTTTCTGCTGACGAAGTTAATGAACTTAAAAAAAAAAGAGAAATATACCTGGTAATAAGGACATCACAGAAAATGTGAAATTGTTAAATGTGTTCAAGTCTTTATACTGATACTCATTGTTAACCATTTACAGATTGCGTTGTCATTTTCGCTTAAATGTGTTATATTGTATCACTTATAAAAATCCTCACGAACACACTGCAAGGGCACATAACACTTCACACGTATGTTTTTTCTCTTTATCCTGTAATTCTTAAACAATTAAGACTTTTACAACATTTTTCTATTATAGATTCTGTTACAAGCTTTAGTGCAGTCCTGTAAAGTTATAGCCACATTTCAAATAATTCTTTAATGATTGTTATTTTATTTCACTCGGAAAGTGTCACATCTTAGTGATTACAATATTTAATAAGAGCTTGGAGCTGATGGAAAGAAAAAAACAAAAGATAAACCACACAAACGAATGAAATGATTGTTATAAAATGTGCGTTATTTTTTTGAATGTTTTATTCTTCTCGAAAGAACAATATAACACCAATCTGGCAGGTAAGTCATTTTGGTGGAGAGAAGTGTGTTTTCTTTTTTTTAAAGGTGATATGTTCTTGTTATGATTCGTTAGGAATAATGCAGATAATTAGAGTTTTCAATTTAAAAATCGTTGTCAATAACAAGAGAATCATTAATGTCAGCTCTTTCTGTTAGAGAAAATACTGGAGTCATCTTTCAGGGTCCAAAGTATGCTGTCATCTTCAATGAAATAATTCGCAATTGCGTCTTTCTTTTAGCCAATAATCGACAAAGTTGTGATTCTACACATCTTCTGATGTCAGGACAACAACAAATCACATCCAATGCATGCAGTTATAAAGGACAAACGGTCGGGTTCGATCCTGATCGACGACTTCCGGGTTCATTCAGCCCGGAAATGCTTTCAATGGGTACCGAATTTTTTTCCGGGAAAGTAATACGGCACAGGCGTACTCCATATAAACAAAGTTTATATAGAGTAACAAACATTTAGATACCGGTAAAGGAAACAAAAAGTCGTCGTTGCTGTCTATAAAGAAAAGGAATATTTAGAAGTCTGTATTAGTCACATCTCATATCTATGTGTGTGTATGTCTGTGTTAGTCACATCTCACATCTTTGTGTGTATATGTCTGTGTTAGTCACATCTCACATCTTTGTGTGTATATGTCTGTGTTAGTCACATCTCACATCTTTGTGTGTCCGTGTCTGTGTTAGTCACATCTCACATCTTTGTGTGTGCATGTCTGTGTTAGTCACCTCTAGTGACTCGGGCAGATGGTGCTCGTAAACCTGGGAGGTCCTACCATCTAAGGGCAGAATCACCCTACAGAAAAGACAATCTGCTGCCTTGCAGGAAGATTGGGGACAATCAAAGGCTAGGGAAAGCAAACCCGAATAAAATGCTGGCTGAAATCGGATGCACTGGACCACTGGAGCAGAACACAGTGCAACGTATTAACGGGTGTTCAGTCAGAGTGGATCTGACAGACTCTAATTGTGATGTTCTGTCTGTGGGGGCGATCAACACACTTAGCCTGACAGCTGACTTCATATGAGAGTCTGGAATCCTTACTCTGATTGAGTCCTGAACGCAGAGAGAGAGAGAGAGAGAGAGAGAGAGAGAGAGAGAGAGAAGTCTATAAAAAATACATTCTCTTAGCTCAGTCGCTATCAGGACAGAATTGAAAAGTATCATTCTTGATCTTGATCCTTCTCGCGTCGTTAGACGCTTCTCAGCACATGTCCGACATATGTCTCCATCTTCTCTTTCTAATTGTAGATGAGATCGTTGGTTCCATGACCATTTATATTATCTACTTATTAGTCTTGAATTCATTGCGATGAACACATAGTATTCTTCTTAGGTATTTTTCTTCAAAAGTGTTTAGTTTTCAGTTTTCTGCATTTTGTTTTATCACTGTTGATTTCAAGTCTTATTCTTTCCGCTATGGGTGAGAAGGCATCTGTGATATTTTGCATCTTGCTGATATTATCAGTTAGGGGAACTATGTCATCTGCAAAATCTAGATCTTCCTAGTAATTCTTGTCGTATCATTTAATGTCATTATTGCCCAACAAATAAATCAGGAAACAACCAACAATAAGGAAAAATCAAATAATAATATAGAGGTAGAAAATTCCAACATCAACGAGCTACTATTCGCAGATGACCAATGCCTAATATATGAGGACGAAAACCTGCTACAACAGCATATAACATCTCTAGATAAAAGTTGCATAAACTACAGTATGAAAATTAACAGCAAAAGCAGAGGCTATGAGAATAAGCAAATTAAGACACCCATTAAACATTAATATCAAAGATAAAGAAATAAAACAAGTAGAAGAATTCAAGTATTTGGGCACAATGTTCACAGAAGATGGAAAACTAGACAGAGAAATTGACATGAGAATGCAAAAAGCAAATGCTATTACAAACCGGCTTTCACCATTGCTAAGACATCCAAACAATTTCATGCCAGCTAAACAACAAATGATAAATAGCATTTTCATATCAACTTTGTGCTATGAAAGTCAAACATGGACCGTTTCTAAATCACAATTAAGAAAGATCAATACAAGTGAGATGCGATGCTTGAGAAAAGTAACAAACAACACAAGAAGAGATAGAATGCCAAATGAAACCATAAGAAAAATGGTAGGAACAAAACCCTGCCAAGAATATAAAGAACAACAACAACTTAAATGGTTTGGCCACCTGGCCAGAATGAATCCTCACCAATCACCATCAAGGGCGTTCTTCTCGAGAATGCATGGGAAAAGACTAAGAGGAAGACCCAGAAGAAGATGGATAGATGCAGTTTCAGAGACATGTAACAACAAAGGAAAATCACTAATTCAGACAGTTCGAGCAGCTCAAGAACGACAAATGATATAAACCACGACACGTTTTAGGTATCAGTGAAAAGAGACAAGAAAGAAAGAAGAATATTGCCCAACAACATGTATTTATTATGTAATCAATGGTAATTTCAAACAGCAATCGTGAGAGTATACATCCCTGTTTGACTCCTGTCTGAATCAGAGACCAATCCCTCATTCCCTCCTCTGTGCGAACTACAGCCGTCATATGTCTTTTATGTTGATAATTGTGAGTGGCATTCGTAATGCTTCAAGATATTCCACAAGCACAATCTGTGGATGCTGTCAAACGTTTCTTTTTTTTAATCAATGAAAGTGTAGATTAATGGCTGTTATTTTTCAGTATGTTCTTCTAGTATTACACTTAGAATATGGAGAGAATATTTGGTCAAGATAGCTTCTCCCCTTTGTGAATGCTGTTTGTTCTTCGAGTATAATATTATCTACACCATATTTTATTCTGTTGAGCATATTTCGACGGAAAAACTTGGAGACTACTGATAAAAGTGTAATCCCTCTAAGTTATTGCAATAATTAAATTTCCTTTTTTTGGTAGTTTGATAATAATCCCTTTCATCCAGCTTGTATGAACGTTTTATTCATTCTAAATTTTATTGACTAACTTTCTTTGGTTGAATAAGTTTGAGTATGCTCTCAGCATCTCTGTGCTTATTCTATTTACGACAGAGGTCAAGTGTTAAAGTATCGAAACGTGCCACTAAATATAGAATGGTAACTTAACTTTAAGGAAGAAAATGTGATTACGATTATAGTAATAAAATATTATAAATAAACAAAAATACTACAGAAATTAAACTACAAAAAGGAAAATGTTGCGCTATTTTATGTCAGTCAGTAAGGAACTTTATGTTTCTTAAATAATAACCTTGATTGTCAGTGATGAGGGTCAGGGGAAAAACTTAAGCTTTTTCAACAGTTAGTGGCTACTACAGTGAGGTTTAACTTTAGTTGTTTGCACATATAGTGGCTACTACAGTGAGGTTTCACATTAGTTGTTTCTACAGTTAGTGGCTACTACAGAAAGGTTTTACATTAGTTGTTTCTGCATTTAGTGGCTGCTACAGTTAGGTTTAACTTTAGTTGTTTGCACAGATAGTGGCTACTACAGAAAGGTTTAACTTTAGTTGTTTCTGCAGTTAGTGGCTAATACAGTTAGGTTTAACTTTAGTTGTTTCTATAGTTAGTAGCTACTACAGTGAGGTTTAACTTTAGTTGCTTCTACAGTTAGTGACTACTACAAGGAGGTTTTTACTTTAGTTGTTTCTATAGTTAGTAGCTACTACAGTGAGGTTTAACTTTAGTTGCTTCTACAGTTAGTGACTACTACAAGGAGGTTTTTGCTTTAGTTGTTTCTACAGTTAGTGGCTACTACAGAGAGGTTTTTACTTTAGTTGTTTCTACATTTAGTGGCTACTACAAAGATGTTTTTACTTTAATTGTTTCTACAGTTAGTGGCTACTACAAAGAGGTTTTTGCTTTAGTTGTTTCTACATTTAGTGGCTACTACAGTGAAGTTTCTCTTTAGTTGTTTCTACAGTTAGTGGCTACTACAGTGAAGTTTCTCTTTAGTTTTTTCTACAGTTAGGATCTACTACAGTGAAGTTTCTCTTTAGTTGTTTCTACAGTTAGTGGCTACTACAGAGAGGTTTTTACTTTAGTTGTTTCTACAGTTAGTGGCTACTACAGAGAGGTTTTTACTTTGTTGTTTCTATAGTTAGTGGCTACTACAGAGAGGTTTTTACTTTAGTTGTTTCTACAGTTAGTGGCTACTACAGAGAGGTTTTTACTTTAGTTGTTTCTATAGTTAGTGGCTACTACAGTGAAGTTTCTCTTTAGTTGTTTCTACAGTTAGTGGCTACTACAGTGAAGTTTCTCTTTAGTTGTTTCTACAGTTAGGATCTACTACAGTGAAGTTTCTCTTTAGTTGTTTCTACAGTTAGTGGCTACTACACTGAAGTTTCTCTTTAGTTGTTTCTACAGTTAGTGGCTACTACACTGAAGTTTCTCTTTAGTTGTTTCTACAGTTAGTGGCTACTACACTGGTTTCTCTTTAGTTGTTTCTACAGTTAGTGGCTACTACAGAGAGGTTTTTACTTTAGTTGTTTCTACAGTTAGTGGCTACTACAGAGAGGTTTTTACTTTAGTTGTTTCTACAGTTAGTGGGTACTACAGTGAAGTTTCTCTTTAGTTGTTTCTACAGTTAGTGGCTACTACACTGAAGTTTCTCTTTAGTTGTTCCTACAGTTAGTGGCTACTACAGAGAGGTTTTTACTTTAGTTGTTTCTATAGTTAGTGGCTACTACAGTGAAGTTTCTCTTTAGTTGTTTCTACAGTTAGTGGCTACTACAGAGAGGTTTTTACTTTAGTTGTTTCTATAGTTAGTGGCTACTACAGAGAGGTTTTTACTTTAGTTGTTTCTATAGTTAGTGGCTACTACATAGAGGTTTTCACTTTAGTTGTTTCTACAGTTAGTGGCTACTACAGAGAGGTTTTTACTTTAGTTGTTTCTACAGTTAGTGGCTACTACAGAGAGGTTTTCACTTTAGTTGTTTCTATAGTTAGTGGCTACCTCAGAGAGCTTTCACATTCGTTTTTTTCTACAGTTAGTGGGTAATACAAAGAGGTTTCGCTTTTGTTGTTTGTACAGCTAGTGACTACTACAGAGAGGTTTCACAGTAGTTGTTTTTACACAAAGAACAATGTTATGTGAGTTCTCTCGATAAAGCTCTAAGTACCATGACAGTTTGATCTAGTGAAAGGGATGTTTTGTGTTTCATGCTGCTGCAGAACGAAATATGATCTTACGTTGTTTGTTCATACGCTATAGATAGCCTAGTTATCCCTCAGTAAAATTGTCAACATTTGTTGTCTTTCCAAAAATACTAGATAACATTTGTTGTCTTTCCAGAAACAATAGCTAATAAGATCTGACTTTCATTAAAAAAAAAGTTAACTTTAGTTGTCTCTCTGCAAAGCAAAGTTCACGTTGATTATCTTTGTAGTGAACATAGTTAAATCGAGTTGTCTCCACAGAAAGAATATTTGTGTATGTTTTCACTACAGTTAAATATGCGTTTACCTTTGTACTGCTAATTAGCTCGACAAGAGAGCTGTTGTTGGTTTTCTTTATGACGAGTAATACAAATATCGTTCTATATATTTCCAGTTGTTTCAGTTATAGATCTTCGTTGAGGTATGGGAACTGCTATACCCTTGAATGTGATGATTACGTCAGTTCAGATAGTGGACCAGACAAAGGTTATCATCATTACATGTTACATATCATCATCGCCTTATTAATCAAAAGTGGAAAAGAACATAAATAATTATTTTTATTCTGATTTTTACCAAAGCCAATAGAATTAATCATTACAAGCACAATTATTGTCACCACTATAATTAATCATTACAAGCACAATTATTGTCACCACTATAATTAATCATTACAAGCACAATTATTGTCACCACTACAATTAATCATTACAAGCACAATTATTGTCACCACTAGAATTAATCATTACAAGCACAATTATTGTCACCACTATAATTAATAAGAGAGCCGCGATAGCTCAGTGGTTAGTGAACTGGACTACAAAGGACAAGGGGTAGGGTTCGATCCCAACCGACGGCTTCCGAGTTCACCCAGCCTTAAATGTATACCAAATTTTTTTCTAGGAAAATAAATCAGCACGGGCGTAATACCGACCACATTACCCCCAAAAAAATCATATGCTGAAGGTCTGCAAAATATAGGGTCACTAACACCAATTTCCCTATACGCCACTTGGCGTGACGGGGGTACTTTACCTATAATTAATCATTACAAGCACAAATATTGTTACCACTATAATTAATCATTACAAGCACAAACATTGTTACCACTATAATTAATTACATAAACTGTTTAATTAAAAAACATAGCTTTGCTGGTGGCACCGAATCTTTATATATCAACAACATCATTATTGTGAATATCATCACGACCAAAACCATCAATCTAATTAATTGTTATATACCATCGTTGCTTACCACAATTATTACCACCGTGTTATAGTCAAAGGTCCTATTATTATTATCATTGATTGAAGTTAAGCCGTCATCATCTTCGTGTATTCAATAGATTTATCAATACTATGATAACCGTTATTATACCACTCACTATTGTCATCGCTATTGTTATCAAAAACATTCACGCTCGCATTACATTCATTGTTATGCTGAACATTATGGACAACATATGTATTACTAACCCGGTCTCAAACATCATCATTCAATTGATCGTTATCAATGTCAGTGACAAAGGTACACCTTCTATTATTATGATCAAAATTATCATTATCAAGCATCATTATCAAGCATCATTATCAAGCATCATTATCAAGCATCATTATCAAGCATCATTATCAAGCATCATTATCAAGGTTATGTTTTATTACACTTTATTTACACCACCTATCATCAATTATTATGTCAGTATAAGCGTTACTGTTCAGCTATGTATGTTCTTGTTATATTCACGTGCTCGCTCATCCGTTAAACACAGTGCTGCTAATCTTACATCTGTCACATTCAACTCTACAGAGAGTTCGTCTGTTACAAAAAAGTTTTTTTGGATGCATTGAAACATTATAAAGCATGGCATTCTGAGACGTTTCACTGTGGACTTTTCATTGGACGACTCCAGATTTGGTTTATTCAAATGTTTTTCTTTGGAGTGTGGAAACAGAATGAAAAACGTTACCTCCACACCAATAGAAAATGGATTGGAATTAACAAATTTTATCTTTATTATTATTACGATATAATAGATGGAACAGGAAGCAAGTTCCGCGAACAGTTTGATTGAAGCCAAAGTTCTACGAGAAAGAAATACAGGGACAAAGGTTGTTCAAATTTATATTTGTTTTTTATAATCTTGGTTAATATGTTCAATACTAGAACAATGTCAAACCGACTAAATCAATTTATATAATGAGGCAGAGGCAGACCAAGACTAGCATGGGCGAAAAACGTCATAATATTGACGAGTCAGCATATGACAACCTGCACTATCAAAGTAAGAAACTGTGGAATGACACTTTGTGGTAGCCAACCTTCGATGCGGAGATGGCACTAATGGTGATGATAACATGGGGATAATTAAAAAATGAGCTGCTTTACAGTATATGAGTGTGATGATAACATGGGGATAATTAAAAAATGAGCTGCTTTACAGTATATGAGTGTGATGATAACATGGGGATAATTAAATAATGAGATGCTTTACAGTATATGAGTGTGATGATGGCATGGGGATAATTAAATAATGAGATGCTTTACAGTATATGAGTGTGATGATGGCATGGGGATAATTAAATAGAGAGATGCTTTACAGTATATGAGTGTGATGATAACATGGGGATAATTAAATAATGAGATGCTTTACAATATATGAGTGTGATGATAACATGGGGATAATTAAATAATTAGATGCTTTACAGTATATGAGTGTAATGATGGCATGGGGATAATTAAATAATGAGATGCTTTACAGTATATGAGTGTAATGATGGCATGGGGATAATTAAATAATGAGATGCTTTACAGTATATGAGTGTGATGATAACATGGGGATAATTAAATAATGAGATGCTTTACAGTATATGTGTGTGATGATGGCATGGGGATAATTAAATAATGAGATGCTTTACAGTATATGAGTGTGATGATAACATGGGGATAATTAAATAATGAGATGCTTTACATTATGTGTGTGTGATGATGGCATGGGGATAATTAGATAATGAGATGCTTAACAATATATGAGTGTGATGATGGCATGGGGATAATTAAATAATGAGATGCTTTACAGTATATGTGTGTGATGATGGCATGGGGATAATTAAATAATGAGATGCTTTACAGTATATGAGTGTGATGATGGCATGGGGATAATTAAATAATGAGATGCTTTACATTATGTGTGTGTGATGATGGCATGGGGATAATTAGATAATGAGATGCTTTACAGTATATGAGTGTGATGATAACATGGGGAAAATTAAATAATGGGATGCTTTACAGTATATGAGTGTGATGATGGCATGGGGATAATTAAATAATGAGATGCTTTACATTATGTGTGTGTGATGATGGCATGGGGATAATTAGATAATGAGATGCTTTACAGTATATGAGTGTGATGATAACATGGGGAAAATTAAATAATGGGATGCTTTACAGTATATGAGTGTGATGATGGCATGGGGATAATTAAATAATTAGATGCTTTACAGTATATGAGTGTGATGATAACATGGGGATAATTAAATAATTAGATGCTTTACAGTATATGAGTGTGATGATAACATGGGGATAATTAAATAATGAGATGATGTACAGTATATGAGTGTGATGATTATACGAAAATTCAATTGCATTCGGTATAGAGGATATCGTTGGCGTCCGTGTCGTCAATGACATTCGGTATAGAGGATAGCGTAGGCGTCCGTGTCGTCAATGACATTCGGTATAGAGGATATCGTTGGCGTCCGTGGCGTCAATGACATTCGGTATAGAGGATATCGTTGGCGTCCGTGTCGTCAATGACATTCGGTATAGAGGATATCGTTGGCGTCCGTGTCGTCAATGACATTCGGTATAGAGGATATCGTTGGCGTCCGTGTCGTCAATGACATTCGGTATAGAGGATAGCGTAGGCGTCCGTGGCGTCAATGACATTCGGTATAGAGAATAGCGTAGGCGTCCGTGTCGTCAATGACATTCGGTATAGAGGATAGCGTAGGCGTCCGTGTCGTCAATGACATTCGGTATAGAGGATAGCGTAGGCGTCCGTGGCGTCAATGACATTCGGTATAGAGGATATCGTTGGCGTCCGTGTCGTCAATGACATTCGGTATAGAGGATAGCGTAGGCGTCCGTGTCGTCAATGACATTCGGTATAGAGGATATCGTTGGCGTCCGTGTCGTCAATGACATTCGGTATAGAGGATAGCGTAGACGTCCGTGGCGTCAATGACATTCGGTATAGAGGATAGCGTAGGCGTCCGTGGCGTCCGTGGCGTCAATGACATTCGGTATAGAGGATATCGTAGGCGTCCGTGTCGTCAATGACATTCGGTATAGAGGATAGCGTAGGCGTCCGTGGCGTCAATGACATTCGGTATAGAGGATATCGTTGGCGTCCGTGTCGTCAATGACATTCGGTATAGAGGATATCGTTGGCGTCCGTGTCGTCAATGACATTCGGTATAGAGGATATCGTTGGCGTCCGTGGCGTCAATGACATTCGGTATAGAGGATAGCGTAGGCGTCCGTGTCGTCAATGACATTCGGTATAGAGGATATCGTTGGCGTCCGTGGCGTCAATGACATTCGGTATAGAGGATAGCGTAGGCGTCCGTGGCGTCAATGACATTCGGTATAGAGGATAGCGTAGGCGTTCTTGGCGTAGGGGTGTTGAGTCCGGTTCACAACCACGAGATCCTGGTAGCTAGTCACGCTGATGTTTGTTTTTTAAATCACCAGTCGCTGTTCTACTGTCATGAAAACGGCGCCTAACGTCAGAAGGCAATGGCAAACCAGTGCATGGACAATTCTGCAACGCAAAATAAAACGCTGAGTAAGAGCAACTTTCTGTGAAAGGACATCTTACTGAGCTTTATTATGAAGGACTGACTCCAACAGTATGAAACGCTGTACTTGTCACTCGTTAATGGTCATTGCGAATCATTTCTGACATGCCTAAAGATTAACGATGTAAAGTAATGTTTTGCTAAATCAACAATTAGTAATAAATAATAATCGGCCGATATAGTCTTCTAATAGTAGTAAAGACAATGCCAATAACATAATTTTACTAATCACATGGCGATATCAACTTGGAAATTTATGGTCAAATTCTCATCAACAGTCAAGAAAATGATCAGTGTGAGATTAGTTTTGACAAACAAAGAATTCAATAGCTGGAACCTTTGTTTAAATCTAAAAGTCTATTTCCATATAAGAAGTTTTATTCAACAGCAATGGATATTTGAATTCAACTGATCAAATCTTCACATGGCTGGTTAAGAGACCAGAACGCATCCGGTTATGTTGACTGACTCACAAAGCGTACTTCGATGAATTGACAAGATTGCACTCAGCAACGAGTTGGTGTACCAACTAGATGTGTATCATGTTAACAACCTAACCGTATATTCTCTTATACGGAGTTCATGGCATTGAGATAGCCAGGATGATAGTCTGGAGGGTCCAGCACTGTGCAAGAAATCTTAAAATGGATATCTATGATATCCTGAGGGCTTTAAAAACACACATTTCCCAAGACCGCGACAAGGAAGTTGAGGAAAATCGCGAACCAATGGGGAACACACCGCCAGGAAATGGAGGAAAGCAGGAAAAGCTTCCTCAGCAGTAAAGAATGTCAAACGCTCAATCCGTTCCAGCAATGCAGGAACAATCAATAAACAAACACTTCGATGGTTGCTGGAAAGGCTGGCAGAGGAGTTACGGGAAATTTCCAATTAGCGATGACGCCAGTCAGAACATAAGACTAATGACTATAATCAAATATGTAATTGCACTTTGAACAAAAATCGACAAATCAATCTTAAGAAATGGTTATTGTAGGTGGTAGTTATAAAGGTTGTTTATTTCCTGCAAAGTTAAATTTTAAAACGTTTTCTTTTCATTATAAATATATATATATATATATATATATATAGCACCTGGTTTTGTTTTAAAAAAAAATGATAATAAAATATTCAACAGCAATGCTGAAGTTAATTCCTTTATATTGTGCGAATATGACATATATAGATTGCTACGTCTGTTATAGTTTGCAAAGACAAATAAGTATAAACGAAAACAAAAAATTAATTTCAATATGTAGTCAATAACATATCTACAACTGTTAAGTAGATAAATTAAAGAATGTCCTTGACTTCTTCCATGTTTCATACCCAACAATCCATTGCCCAAAGAGCAAGATGAACGGTACGTGAAGAGATAGTCAAGAAACAAAAAGTAAAAGTTCCCCCCACGCCTTGCTAGGGGCGTAAGGAATATGTTCCCCCCACGCTTTGCTAGGGGCGTAAGGAATAAGTTCCCCCCACGCTTTGCTAGGGGCGTAAGGAATATGTTCCCCCCACGCTTTGCTAGGGGCGTAAGGAATATGGTGTTAGTGACCATATTTTTAAATGACCATGGCACATTTTTCTGGATAATGTGGTCAGTATCACTCCAGGCCACCATTTTTCAGAAAGTCTATGGTACCCATTTTTAGAGGCTGGGTGAACCCGGATTTTGTCAGTCTACCACTTCTGGGTCGAACCCAGGCCATTCTGTCCAGGAAACGATCATGCTATCCACAGCCATTGAGGCCTCACATGGATAGTGCTAGAGTGATAATAATTGAACCGCAGCAAATATCTATACATTGTGAATTCAATGCACGCCAACCGCATGCTATTCTATAATCAATAGACGTCACTAACATAGATAATATTTATATTCACTATTGAAAAAAAAAGGGGGGGGGGGTGGTTGTACTATATAATACATTTAGTAAAACTGAATGTGTCATCATAGATATATGGGGTGAATTTGAATGACCAAACACAGTGCGCTATGCGGTCATCAAAATAACATGAATTATGACTCTTAGAGCAATAACCAGAATAAACAACGTGTCTGACTAAAAACAAGGAAAACTTGGGTTCGCGTCATGGTCACGTCAACAGTTTTTTTTTTTCTGTCGAGGGTTTAATGATAAATCAGACCGGAGCATTGCGTGCCGACTGAACTGGACAAGCGGTCTTAATTCTCGGATCCTATAACAGTGCTAACAACAAAACAAATATCAGCAGGGCTGAAACTAAGAATGGCAAAATGTTACATCTTCTCAGTATTCCTGTATGGCGCAGAAACATGGAAATTAGACAAGAAAATAAAACAGAAAATTGAAGGCTTTGAAATGTGGAATTATAGAAGAATAGGTAGAATTGGATGGAAAGAAAAGAAAACAAACGATGAAGTTTTAAAACAACTGAAAATAAAAAGAGAACTACTATGTACAATTAAGACAAGACAAATGAAATTTTTGGGGCATGTTAAAAGACACAACAGCCTACTATAAGTAATATTGAAGGGAAAATACAAGGTAAAAGAGACAGAGGCAGACCAAGACTAACATGGACGAGTAACATCAAAAGATGGACAAGTCAATCTATGACAGCCTGCACCATCAAAGCTAGAAACAGAGTAGAATGGCGATCCATGGTAGCCAACCTTCGTTGCGGAGAAGGCACTCGATGATGATGATGATAACAGTGCCCCCTACAAACCTAAGAAATAAGACAGTGCCTTTGATATAGTTACTTTTACTGATTTAATTCACCTTGATGTAATTAAACATTAATTTGATAAATTATCCAGTAATAAATCCCTTACGACTTAAGCAAAGTCCGAACTGTTTGAAAATGTAATATAGAGGAAGTATATAATTTAGAGAGCTAATTTCCAATATTAGGAAGAAACAATCATCTTTTTTCTGGTCATATAGTGAGAGTAACATATGGTTATGTGTTTGCAAGGTTTGTGCTGTCACCAGATTTGTTCAATATGTATAGTGAGATTATTTTAAGATCCATAAGGGCACACCTGGAATAACAATCGGAGGTCATAATATAAATAATCTAAGGTATGCTGATGATACAGTCTTAATGGCTAAGCGTGAAAATGAGCTACAAGAAATGTTGGACATTATAGTGAAAGAAAGAGAAAATCAAGTACTCAACTTTAAAAGCAAAAAGACAGAAGTAATGGTAACAACAAAGAAAAAGACATCACCTCAGTGAAAAATAGAGACAAATGGAACAATATTAAAACAGGTAAATGAATTTAAATATTTGGGAACTTTGTTAACCTCAGACGGAAGATGTACAATAGAGGTGAGATGCATAATAGCTCAGGCAAAAGCAGCTTTCCAAAAAATGAGGAAGGTGCTATGTAATCCATCTTTGACAATGGAAACAAGAAAAAGAGTTCTTAAATGTTATGTACAGCCAGTCTTAAAATATAGATGTGAATCATAGACAATAGGATAACAGACAAGCAAATCACTGGAGTCTGTAGAAATGTGATTTTACAGAAGAATGTTGAAAATACCATAGACAGCTAAGAAGAGTAATGAAGACGTTCTGAAAAAGGCCAAAGCAAAAAGAGAGCTAATTTCCAAATATTAGGAAGAAACAATCATCATTTCTTGGCCACGTAGTGAGATGAGAACAGCTGGAATATATTGTAACAACTGGGAAGATTGATTGACGAAGAGATAGAGGGAAACAAAGAGAAAAGACACCAGACAGCTTAAGAGAATGGCTTGGCAGAAGGTCAACAACAGAAATGATAAATAATTGTCGAGATCGAAAGTTGTGGAGAGACATGATCACCTACGCCAGCAGGCCCGGTACTTGATGATGATGATGATGATAGTGAGAACGAAATAGCTGGAATATATTGCAACAACTGGGAAAGGTGAGGGACGAAGGGCCAGAGGGAAGCAAAGTGAAAAGATACCAGACAGCTTAAGAGAATGGCTTGGCAGAAGTGTAATAACAGAAATAATAATTGCGGCCGAGATCGAAAGTTGTGGAGCGGACTTGGAGAATTCCTTACTGCATTAAAACTGGTTCCACGAAAAGAATAGAATAGAAGTGAAGTGAAGGTTAAAGTAAAAAGATGACCGGAGAAAATATTAATCTTTGTTAATAGGAGAGTGAAAAATTAAACATGAACGTGAAGTAAGACATTGATTGGACGTGATGGGGTGAGTGCTTTCTTGTATCCCGATAGTTTGTGCAGCTTCATTCGTATTCATCAAGTCGAATGTACTTCATTTCTATGATTCCATGTACCAACAACTTTCTAAATGTTTCTTTTGCTCTGCAATTGGACGCTTGCACGAGGCTGGCCGGATTTTATTCTGGTAGGATGTCCACAACTTTTGTTTCTTTGGTGTTCTTATGGTCGATATATGATGATATATTCACCATTTTCTTCTATATGGTCGATATATGATGATATATTCACCATTTTCTTCTATATGGTCGATAGCTGATGTTATATTCACCATTTTCTTCTATATGGTCGATAGCTGATGTTATATTCACCATTTTCTTCTATATGGTCGATAGCTGATGTTATATTCACCATTTTCTTCTATATGGTCGATAGCTGATGTTATATTCACCATTTTCTTCTATATGGTCGATAGCTGATGTTATATTCACCATTTTCTTCTATATGGTCGATAGCTATGATATACTCACCATTTTCTTCTATATGGTCGATAGCTGCTGATATATTCACCATTTTCTTCTATATGGTCGATAGCTGCTGATATATTCACCATTTTCTTCTATATGGTCGATAGCTGATGATATATTCACCATTTTCTTCTATATGGTCGATAGCTGATGTTATATTCACCATTTTCTTCTATATGGTCGATAGCTGATGTTATATTCACCATTTTCCTCAAGGACTTTTTCAGACATCTTTAAGTTATGTTTACATCTTTTATTCCTTCGATCATGTTTAAGCTCATTCTCTTGTTAACTTAAATAAAACAAGCAGCAAGGCCAAGACAAGTGGTATCTCGTATAATTTATCTGGAAAATAAAATGCTGGCAAAGACTACATGAGATTTCCACTTTTCACCGCTTACAATGTACGTATACCTCTGCTGGATGTTCATCTTTTATTTTTACAATCCAAGACACAGCCATGAGAGGTTAAAATCATTTGGAAATTAAATGAATGTTGTCAGTGCGGAGCAGATGACTCTTTTACACCATTGTAGCTCACTGTTAGTTACACTTGTATCTCAATAAAATAATATTTCAGGCCTCCTTGCTGACCTGTCAAGTCTAATTTCTTCCAGGAATCTGACAATAATGGGTTAATTAACTTGTGTTCACTGCCAACATGTGTTACATGTAGCTCTTGATCAATCTGCTACATTTTTACTATTGGTTTCTTGGCGTTTAGCTTCTGAGAGTGCGTATGTAAATAAAATAATTCTTATTTAGTAAATGATATTTATGTATGGGGTATTTCATTCACAACTAGTGGCACATCCAAAGATGCAGGAAAAGTTGCCCTACTGGGTTTACATGTCCTACTGTAGTCCCATATCTGTTTGATGATGATATTCATCGCTCGCTGCAGGTCTCACCATGGTTCTTAGGCTGGAGTTGGATGAGTACATCCATGGTGACTATGAAGAACTTGGAGCTCAGCTGGTCATCCATGAGAGGAACACGGTTCCCTTTGTTGAGGAAGATGGTGTTGCTCTTGCAGGGGGAACAAAAACTATGGTGGGAATCCGAGAGGTCAGTGGGTTGTAGAAACGGGTATTTGATGAATAGTTTGTATAAATTGATAAATGATGGCCACTTTGTATAAACGGATACATAACAATTAGTTTGTATAAACGGATAAATCATAACTAGTTTGTATAACCGGATAACACATGACTAGTTTGTATAAACGGATAAATGATGACTAGTTTGTATAAACGGATAAACTATAACAAATTTGTACAAAAACGAATAAATGATAACTAGTTTGTATAAGCAGATAATTGATAACTGGTTTGTATCACAGGACAAATAATAACTAGTGTGTATAAACGAGTAGATTATGGCTAATTTGTATAAAGAGGTATTTGGTGAATAGTTTGTAGAAATGAGTGTAGAAATGGATAGTTTGTACATAGTTTGTTGTTTGTACAAGTATGTTATCATGCGTAGATTGTTGCACGGAAAATGGATATGATATGTAGTTTGCAGTAGGGCTATTGGATGATAGTTGGTAGTTAAGGAATGGATATGAGTTGCATTGTGTTTCGAGGAAGTTAATTACACAATATTTATCCACACACATTAATACATGAATGCATGTAATATGCACAGATTAGTATTATTATTGCAGCTAGCAGTCATAGTAATGAATGCAATATACGAACGACAATGTGCTGGTTATTTTAGTAGTTGGGAAAACCACCCGATTGGGCTACAGATGTTCGGACAACCCGCGTTCGATTCCCGCTAGAAACAGTGTGAACTGTGCTCGTGGTTGTCAAGAAAACATATCGCCGCAGTCCACCCAGGCGTTGCCAGAAATGGGTACCAGGGTAGTACTCTGTGAAGGTGAAGAAAACCGCCTAGCATCGTTAGTTGCGATGTTTGAAGAGACACTATCCAGAAGTCTCCGAACACTTATAGATAGACGGCCGAGCACATATGGGTGAAAACTCGCGTGCTAAGTCGCCGAATCAAGTCTCGTTCTTTCCTTTAACTTTTACAAGTGACATTTTATTGTAGTTTAGTTTAGGTTAGTATAATTTAGTTTAGTTCAGTCGGATATGTCCATAGTCGCTCAATCTCCTCCCCAATATATCCTTCAGATTGTGGAAAATGATGACTCCAGTTCTGTGTTTATTTGTTATTGTTCTGTATGTTCCAGCAGACTCCTTTCTGACCGTTTGCATTGTTAACCTAATGTTCGCACAATGTGTACATGGTTGTAGATTCATGATCATTGACTGAATCATTAGCTCGCCGCACTTTCCTCAGTGCATTCAGAATTTCAACCCGGTACATTGAACGTTCACTATCCACGACATCCGTTCAAGCCAGCTTGTCAGCCCGTTCGTTTCCTTTCACGCCCGAGTGTCCAGTGACGAGAATGAAACATATACCAGTCAATGCAAAGTTCTTTAGTAAAACCGACCACTGTCTTCGAACACAGCCCGCTTCGATCTTCCTGAGCAAGCTCATCGAAACTACTCAAAAAACGCACATGAGTAAATAGTTGTTTCGAACCAGGACACCGTTTTAGTTACTGCCTTGCTCTCTGCCATGATCTTGTAGTTAAAGCCTTGCTCTCTGCCATGATCAACTTACTTGTAGTTACTGCCATGCTCTCTGCAATTATCTTGTAGTTAAAGCCTTGCTCTCTGCCATGATCTTCTAGTTAAAGCCTTGCTCTCTGCCATGATCTTCTAGTTAAAGCCTTGCTCTCTGCCATGATCAAATTACTAGTAGTTACTGCCTTGCTCTCTGCCATTATCTTGTAGTTAAAGCCTTGCTCTCTGCCATGATCAAATTAATTGTAGTTACTGCCTTGCTCTCTGCCATTATCTTGTAGTTAAAGCCTTGCTCTCTGCAATTATCTTGTAGTTACTGCCTTGCTCTCTGCCATGATATTGTAGTTAAAACCTTGCTCTCTGCCATTATCTTGTAGTTACTGCCTTGCTGTCTGCAATTATCTTGTAGTTAAAGCCTTGCTCTCTGCCATGATCTTCTAGTTAAAGCCTTGCTCTCTGCCATGATCAAATTACTTGTAGTTACTGCCTTGCTCTCTGCAATTATCGTGTAGTTAAAGCCTTGCTCTCTGCCATGATCTTGTAGTTAAAGCCTTGCTCTCTACCATTATCTTGTAGTTAAAGCCTTGCTCTCTGCAATTATCTTGTAGTTACTGCCTTACTCTCTACCATGATATTGTAGTTAAAGCCTTGCTCTCTGCCATTATCTTGTAGTTACTGCCTTGCTGTCTGCAATTATCTTGTAGTTAAAGACTTGCTCTCTGCCATGATCTTGTAGTTAAAGCCTTGCACTCTGCCATGATCAACTTACTTGTAGTTACTGCCTTGCTGTCTGCAATTATCTTGTAGTTAAAGCCTTGCTCTCTGCCATGATCTTGTAGTTAAAGCCTTGCTCTCTGCCATGATCTTGTAGTTAAAGCCTTGCTCTCTGCCATGATCTTGTAGTTAAAGCCTTGCACTCTGCCATGATCTTGTAGTAAAAGCCTTGCACTCTGTCATGATCTTGTAGTTAAAGCCTTGCTCTCTGTCATGATCTTGTAGTTAAAGCCTTGCACTCTGCCATGATCAACTTACTTGTAGTTACTGCCTTGCTGTCTGCAATTATCTTGTAGTTAAAGCCTTGCTCTCTGCCATGATCTTGTAGTTAAAGCCTTGCTCTCTGCCATGATCTTGTAGTTACTGCCTTGCTCTCTGCCATGATCTTGTAGTTAAAGCCTTGCTCTCTACCATGATCTTGTATTTAAAGCCTTGCCCTCTGCCATGATCTTGTAGTTAAAGCCTTGCACTCTGCCATGATCAACTTACTTGTAGTTACTGCCTTGCTGTCTGCAATTATCTTGTAGTTAAAGCCTTGCTCTCTGCCATGATCTTGTAGTTAAAGCCTTGCTCTCTGCCATGATCTTGTAGTTACTGCCTTGCTCTCTACCATGATCTTGTAGTTACTGCCTTGCTCTCTACTACGATCTTGTAGTTACTGCCTTGCTCTCTACCATGATCTTGTAGTTACTGTCTTGCTCTCTACCATGATCTTGTAGTTACTGTCTTGCTCTCTGTCATGATCTTGTAGTTACTGCCTTGCTCTCTGCCATGATCTTGTAGTTACTGCCTTGCTCTCTACCATGATCTTGTAGTTACTGTCTTGCTCTATACCATGATCTTGTAGTTACTGTCTTGCTCTCTGTCATGATCTTGTAGTTACAGTCTTGCTCTCTACCATGATCTTGTAGTTACTGTCTTGCTCTCTACCATGATCTTGTAGTTAAAGCCTTGCTCTCTGTCATGATCTTGTAGTTAAAGCCTTGCTCTCTACCATGATCTTGTAGTTACTGTCTTGCTCTCTGCCATTATCTTGTAGTTACTGCCTTGATCTCTGTCATGATCTTGTAGTTACTGCCTTGATCTCTGTCATGATCTTGTAGTTACTGCCTTGATCTCTGTCATGATCTTGTAGTTACTGTCTTGCTCTCTGCCATTATCTTGTAGTTACTGTCTTGCTCTCTGTCATGATCTTGTAGTTACTGCCTTGCTCTCTGTCATGATCTTGTAGTTACTGCCTTGCTCTCTGCCATTATCTTGTAGTTACTGACTTGCTCTCTACCATGATCTTGTAGTTACTGCCTTGCTCTCTACCATGATCTTGTAGTTACTGTCTTGCTCTCTGTCATGATCTTGTAGTTACTGTCTTGCTCTCTACCATGATCTTGTAGTTACTATCTTGCTCTCTACCATGATCTTGTAGATACTGCCTTGCTCTCTACCATGATCTTGTAGTTACTGTCTTGCTCTCTGTCATGATCTTATAGTTACTGCCTTGCTCTCTATCATGATCTTGTAGTTACTGGCTTGCTCTCTACCATGATCTTGTAGTTACTGTCTTGCTCTCTACCATGATCTTGTTGTTACTGCCTTGCTCTCTACCATGATCTTGTCGTTACTGCCTTGCTCTCTACCATGATCTTGTAGTTACTGCCTTGCTCTCTACCATGATCTTGTAGTTACTGCCTTGCTCTCTACCATGATCTTCTAGTTACTGTCTTGCTCTCTGTCATGATCTTGTAGTTAAAGCCTTGCTCTTTGCCATGATTTTGTAGTTACTGTCTTGCTCTCTGTCATGATCTTGTAGTTACAGTCTTGCTCTCTACCATGATCTTGTAGTTACTGTCTTGCTCTCTACCATGATCTTGTAGTTACTGTCTTGCTCTCTGTCATGATCTTGTAGTTACTGTCTTGCTCTCTGTCATGATCTTGTAGTTACTGTCTTGCTCTCTACCATGATCTTGTAGTTACTGCCTTGCTCTCTACATGATCTTGTAGTTACTGCCTTGCTCTCTGCCATGATCTTGTAGTTACTGCCTTGCTCTCTACCATGATCTTGTAGTTAAAGCCTTGCTCTCTGCCATGATCTTGTAGTTAAAGCCTTGCTCTCTGCCATGATCTTGTAGTTACTGCCTTGCTCTCTGCCATGATCTTGTAGTTAAAGCCTTGCTCTCTGTCATGATCTTGTAGTTACTGTCTTGCTCTCTGCCATGATCTTGTAGTTAAAGCCTTGCTCTCTGCCATGTTCTTGTAGTTAAACCCTTGCTCTCTGCCATGATCTTGTAGTTACTGCCTTGCTCTCTGCCATGATCTTGTAGTTACTGCCTTGCTCTCTGTCATGATCTTGTAGTTACTGCCTTGCTCTCTGTCATGATCTTGTAGTTACTGCCTTGCTCTCTGCCATGATCTTGTAGTTACTGCCTTGCTTTCTGCCATGATCTTGTAGTTACTGCCTTGCTCTCTGTCATGATCTTGTAGTTACTGTCTTGCTCTCTGTCATGATCTTGTAGTTACTGTCTTGCTCTCTGCCATGATCTTGTAGTTACTGCCTTGCTCTCTGTCATGATCTTGTAGTTACTGCCTTGCTCTCTGTCATGATCTTGTAGTTACTGCCTTGCTCTCTGCCATGATCTTGTAGTTACTGCCTTGCTCTCTGCCATGATCTTGTAGTTACTGTCTTGCTCTCTGTCATGATCTTGTAGTTACTGCCTTGCTCTCTGCCATGATTTTGTAGTTAAAGCCTTGCTCTCTGCCATGATCTTGTAGTTACTGCCTTGCTCTCTGCCATGATCTTGTAGTTACTGTCTTGCTCTCTGTCATGATCTTGTAGTTACTGCCTTGCTCTCTGCCATGATCTTGTAGATAAAGCCTTGCTCTCTGTCATGATCTTGTAGTTACTGCCTTGCTCTCTGTCATGATCTTGTAGTTACTGCCTTGCTCTCTACCATGATCTTGTAGTTACTGCCTTGCTCTCTGCCATGATCTTGTAGTTACTGTCTTGCTCTCTGCCATGATCTTGTAGTTACTGCCTTGCTCTCTGCCATGATCTTGTAGTTACTGCCTTGCTCTCTGTCATGATCTTGTAGTTAAAGCCTTGCTCTCTGTCATGATCTTGTAGTTACTGTCTTGCTCTCTGTCATGAACTTGTAGTTACTGCCTTGCTCTCTACCATGATCTTGTAGTTACTGCCTTGCTCTCTGTCATGATCTTGTAGTTACTGCCTTGCTCTCTGCCATGATCTTGTAGTTACTGTCTTGCTCTCTGCCATGATCTTGTAGTTACTGTCTTGCTCTCTGCCATGATCTTGTAGTTACTGCTTTGCTCTCTGTCATGATCTTGTAGTTAAAGCCTTGCTCTCTGTCATGATCTTGTAGTTACTGTCTTGCTCTCTGCCATGATTTTGTAGTTACTGCCTTGCTCTCTACCATGATCTTGTAGTTACTGTCTTGCTCTCTGCCATGATCTTGTAGTTACTGTCTTGCTCTCTGCCATGATCTTGTAGTTAAAGCCTTGCTCTCTACCATGATCTTGAAGTTACTGCCTTGCTCTCTGCCATGATCTTGTAGTTAAAGCCTTGCTCTCTTCCATGATCTTGTAGTTACTGTCCTGCTCTCTGCCATGATCTTGTAGTTACTGTCTTGCTCTCTGCCATGATCTTGTAGTTACTGCCTTGCTCTCTACCATGATCATGTAGTTACTGCCTTGCTCTCTGCCATGATCTTGTAGTTACGACCTTGCTCTCTGCCATGATCTTGTAGTTAAAGCCTTGCTCTCTGTCATGATCTTGTAGTTACTGTCTTGCTCTCTGTCATGAACTTGTAGTTACTGCCTTGCTCTCTACCATGATCTTGTAGTTACTGCCTTGCTCTCTGTCATGATCTTGTAGTTACTGCCTTGCTCTCTGCCATGATCTTGTAGTTACTGTCTTGCTCTCTGCCATGATCTTGTAGTTACTGTCTTGCTCTCTGCCATGATCTTGTAGTTACTGCTTTGCTCTCTGTCATGATCTTGTAGTTAAAGCCTTGCTCTCTGTCATGATCTTGTAGTTACTGTCTTGCTCTCTGCCATGATTTTGTAGTTACTGCCTTGCTCTCTACCATGATCTTGTAGTTACTGTCTTGCTCTCTGCCATGATCTTGTAGTTACTGTCTTGCTCTCTGCCATGATCTTGTAGTTAAAGCCTTGCTCTCTACCATGATCTTGTAGTTACTGCCTTGCTCTCTGCCATGATCTTGTAGTTAAAGCCTTGCTCTCTTCCATGATCTTGTAGTTACTGTCCTGCTCTCTGCCATGATCTTGTAGTTACTGTCTTGCTCTCTGCCATGATCTTGTAGTTACTGCCTTGCTCTCTACCATGATCATGTAGTTACTGCCTTGCTCTCTGCCATGATCTTGTAGTTACGACCTTGCTCTCTGCCATGATCTTGTAGTTAAAGCCTTGCTCTCTACCATGATCTTGTAGTTAAAGCCTTGCCCTCTGCCATGATCTTGTAGTTAAAGCCTTGCACTCTGCCATGATCAACTTACTTGTAGTTACTGCCTTGCTGTCTGCAATTATCTTGTAGTTAAAGCCTTGCTCTCTGCCATGATCTTGTAGGTAAAGCCTTGCTCTCTGCCATGATCTTGTAGTTACTGCCTTGCTCTCTACCATGATCTTGTAGTTACTGCCTTGCTCTCTACCATGATCTTGTAGTTACTGCCTTGCTCTCTACCATGATCTTGTAGTTACTGTCTTGCTCTCTACCATGATCTTGTAGTTACTGTCTTGCTCTCTGTCATGATCTTGTAGTTACTGCCTTGCTCTCTGCCATGATCTTGTAGTTACTGCCTTGCTCTCTACCATGATCTTGTAGTTACTGTCTTGCTCTATACCATGATCTTGTAGTTACTGTCTTGCTCTCTGTCATGATCTTGTAGTTACTGTCTTGCTCTCTACCATGATCTTGTAGTTACTGTCTTGCTCTCTACCATGATCTTGTAGTTAAAGCCTTGCTCTCTGTCATGATCTTGTAGTTAAAGCCTTGCTCTCTACCATGATCTTGTAGTTACTGTCTTGCTCTCTGCCATTATCTTGTAGTTACTGCCTTGATCTCTGTCATGATCTTGTAGTTACTGCCTTGATCTCTGTCATGATCTTGTAGTTAAAGCCTTGCTCTCTGCCATGATCTTGTAGTTAAAGCCTTGCTCTCTGCCATGATCTTGTAGTTACTGCCTTGCTCTCTGCCATGATCTTGTAGTTAAAGCCTTGCTCTCTACCATGATCTTGTATTTAAAGCCTTGCCCTCTGCAATGATCTTGTAGTTAAAGCCTTGCACTCTGCCATGATCAACTTACTTGTAGTTACTGCCTTGCTGTCTGCAATTATCTTGTAGTTAAAGCCTTGCTCTCTGCCATGATCTTGTAGTTAAAGCCTTGCTCTCTGCCATGATCTTGTAGTTACTGCCTTGCTCTCTACCATGATCTTGTAGTTACTGCCTTGCTCTCTACTACGATCTTGTAGTTACTGCCTTGCTCTCTACCATGATCTTGTAGTTACTGTCTTGCTCTCTACCATGATCTTGTAGTTACTGTCTTGCTCTCTGTCATGATCTTGTAGTTACTGCCTTGCTCTCTGCCATGATCTTGTAGTTACTGCCTTGCTCTCTACCATGATCTTGTAGTTACTGTCTTGCTCTATACCATGATCTTGTAGTTACTGTCTTGCTCTCTGTCATGATCTTGTAGTTACAGTCTTGCTCTCTACCATGATCTTGTAGTTACTGTCTTGCTCTCTACCATGATCTTGTAGTTAAAGCCTTGCTCTCTGTCATGATCTTGTAGTTAAAGCCTTGCTCTCTACCATGATCTTGTAGTTACTGTCTTGCTCTCTGCCATTATCTTGTAGTTACTGCCTTGATCTCTGTCATGATCTTGTAGTTACTGCCTTGATCTCTGTCATGATCTTGTAGTTACTGCCTTGATCTCTGTCATGATCTTGTAGTTACTGTCTTGCTCTCTGCCATTATCTTGTAGTTACTGTCTTGCTCTCTGTCATGATCTTGTAGTTACTGCCTTGCTCTCTGTCATGATCTTGTAGTTACTGCCTTGCTCTCTGCCATTATCTTGTAGTTACTGACTTGCTCTCTACCATGATCTTGTAGTTACTGCCTTGCTCTCTACCATGATCTTGTAGTTACTGTCTTGCTCTCTGTCATGATCTTGTAGTTACTGTCTTGCTCTCTACCATGATCTTGTAGTTACTATCTTGCTCTCTACCATGATCTTGTAGATACTGCCTTGCTCTCTACCATGATCTTGTAGTTACTGTCTTGCTCTCTGTCATGATCTTATAGTTACTGCCTTGCTCTCTATCATGATCTTGTAGTTACTGGCTTGCTCTCTACCATGATCTTGTAGTTACTGTCTTGCTCTCTACCATGATCTTGTAGTTAAAGCCTTGCTCTCTACCATGATCTTGTCGTTACTGCCTTGCTCTCTACCATGATCTTGTAGTTACTGCCTTGCTCTCTACCATGATCTTGTAGTTACTGCCTTGCTCTCTACCATGATCTTCTAGTTACTGTCTTGCTCTCTGTCATGATCTTGTAGTTAAAGCCATGCTCTTTGCCATGATTTTGTAGTTACTGTCTTGCTCTCTGTCATGATCTTGTAGTTACAGTCTTGCTCTCTACCATGATCTTGTAGTTACTGTCTTGCTCTCTACCATGATCTTGTAGTTACTGTCTTGCTCTCTGTCATGATCTTGTAGTTACTGTCTTGCTCTCTGTCATGATCTTGTAGTTACTGTCTTGCTCTCTACCATGATCTTGTAGTTACTGCCTTGCTCTCTACCATGATCTTGTAGTTACTGCCTTGCTCTCTGCCATGATCTTGTAGTTACTGCCTTGCTCTCTACCATGATCTTGTAGTTAAAGCCTTGCTCTCTGCCATGATCTTGTAGTTAAAGCCTTGCTCTCTGCCATGATCTTGTAGTTACTGCCTTGCTCTCTGCCATGATCTTGTAGTTAAAGCCTTGCTCTCTGTCATGATCTTGTAGTTACTGTCTTGCTCTCTGCCATGATCTTGTAGTTAAAGCCTTGCTCTCTGCCATGATCTTGTAGTTAAACCCTTGCTCTCTGCCATGATCTTGTAGTTACTGCCTTGCTCTCTGCCATGATCTTGTAGTTACTGCCTTGCTCTCTGTCATGATCTTGTAGTTACTGCCTTGCTCTCTGTCATGATCTTGTAGTTACTGCCTTGCTCTCTGCCATGATCTTGTAGTTACTGCCTTGCTTTCTGCATGATCTTGTAGTTACTGCCTTGCTCTCTGTCATGATCTTGTAGTTACTGTCTTGCTCTCTGTCATGATCTTGTAGTTACTGTCTTGCTCTCTGCCATGATCTTGTAGTTACTGCCTTGCTCTCTGTCATGATCTTGTAGTTACTGCCTTGCTCTCTGTCATGATCTTGTAGTTACTGCCTTGCTCTCTGCCATGATCTTGTAGTTACTGCCTTGCTCTCTGCCATGATCTTGTAGTTACTGTCTTGCTCTCTGTCATGATCTTGTAGTTACTGCCTTGCTCTCTGCCATGATTTTGTAGTTAAAGCCTTGCTCTCTGCCATGATCTTGTAGTTACTGCCTTGCTCTCTGCCATGATCTTGTAGTTACTGTCTTGCTCTCTGTCATGATCTTGTAGTTACTGCCTTGCTCTCTGCCATGATCTTGTAGATAAAGCCTTGCTCTCTGTCATGATCTTGTAGTTACTGCCTTGCTCTCTGTCATGATCTTGTAGTTACTGCCTTGCTCTCTACCATGATCTTGTAGTTACTGCCTTGCTCTCTGCCATGATCTTGTAGTTACTGTCTTGCTCTCTGCCATGATCTTGTAGTTACTGCCTTGCTCTCTGCCATGATCTTGTAGTTACTGCCTTGCTCTCTGTCATGATCTTGTAGTTAAAGCCTTGCTCTCTGTCATGATCTTGTAGTTACTGTCTTGCTCTCTGTCATGAACTTGTAGTTACTGCCTTGCTCTCTACCATGATCTTGTAGTTACTGCCTTGCTCTCTGTCATGATCTTGTAGTTACTGCCTTGCTCTCTGCCATGATCTTGTAGTTACTGTCTTGCTCTCTGCCATGATCTTGTAGTTACTGTCTTGCTCTCTGCCATGATCTTGTAGTTACTGCCTTGCTCTCTGTCATGATCTTGTAGTTACTGCTTTGCTCTCTGTCATGATCTTGTAGTTAAAGCCTTGCTCTCTGTCATGATCTTGTAGTTACTGTCTTGCTCTCTGCCATGATTTTGTAGTTACTGCCTTGCTCTCTACCATGATCTTGTAGTTACTGTCTTGCTCTCTGCCATGATCTTGTAGTTACTGTCTTGCTCTCTGCCATGATCTTGTAGTTAAAGCCTTGCTCTCTACCATGATCTTGAAGTTACTGCCTTGCTCTCTGCCATGATCTTGTAGTTAAAGCCTTGCTCTCTTCCATGATCTTGTAGTTACTGTCCTGCTCTCTGCCATGATCTTGTAGTTACTGTCTTGCTCTCTGCCATGATCTTGTAGTTACTGTCTTGCTCTCTGTCATGATCTTGTAGTTACTGTCTTGCTCTCTGTCATGATCTTGTAGTTACAGATCTACAGGTTTTCTGTCGAGGGTTTAATGATAAATCAGACCGGAGCATTGCGTGCCGACTGAACTGGACAAGCGGTCTTAATTCTCGGATCCTATAACAGTGCTAACAACAAAACAAATATCAGCAGGGCTGAAACTAAGAATGGCAAAATGTTACATCTTCTCAGTATTCCTGTATGGCGCAGAAACATGGAAATTAGACAAGAAAATAAAACAGAAAATTGAAGGCTTTGAAATGTGGAATTATAGAAGAATAGGTAGAATTGGATGGAAAGAAAAGAAAACAAACGATGAAGTTTTAAAACAACTGAAAATAAAAAGAGAACTACTATGTACAATTAAGACAAGACAAATGAAATTTTTGGGGCATGTTAAAAGACACAACAGCCTACTATAAGTAATATTTGAAGGGAAAATACAAGGTAAAAGAGACAGAGGCAGACCAAGACTAACATGGACGAGTAACATCAAAAGATGGACAAGTCAATCTATGACAGCCTGCACCATCAAAGCTAGAAACAGAGTAGAATGGCGATCCATGGTAGCCAACCTTCGTTGCGGAGAAGGCACTCGATGATGATGATGATAACAGTGCCCCCTACAAACCTAAGAAATAAGACAGTGCCTTTGATATAGTTACTTTTACTGATTTAATTCACCTTGATGTAATTAAACATTAATTTGATAAATTATCCAGTAATAAATCCCTTACGACTTAAGCAAAGTCCGAACTGTTTGAAAATGTAATATAGAGGAAGTATATAATTTAGAGAGCTAATTTCCAATATTAGGAAGAAACAATCATCTTTTTTCTGGTCATATAGTGAGAGTAACATATGGTTATGTGTTTGCAAGGTTTGTGCTGTCACCAGATTTGTTCAATATGTATAGTGAGATTATTTTAAGATCCATAAGGGCACACCTGGAATAACAATCGGAGGTCATAATATAAATAATCTAAGGTATGCTGATGATACAGTCTTAATGGCTAAGCGTGAAAATGAGCTACAAGAAATGTTGGACATTATAGTGAAAGAAAGAGAAAATCAAGTACTCAACTTTAAAAGCAAAAAGACAGAAGTAATGGTAACAACAAAGAAAAAGACATCACCTCAGTGAAAAATAGAGACAAATGGAACAATATTAAAACAGGTAAATGAATTTAAATATTTGGGAACTTTGTTAACCTCAGACGGAAGATGTACAATAGAGGTGAGATGCATAATAGCTCAGGCAAAAGCAGCTTTCCAAAAATATGAGGAAGGTGCTATGTAATCCATCTTTGACAATGGAAACAAGAAAAGAGTTCTTAAATGTTATGTACAGCCAGTCTTAAAATATAGATGTGAATCATAGACAATAGGATAACAGACAAGCAAATCACTGGAGTCTGTAGAAATGTGATTTTACAGAAGAATGTTGAAAATACCATAGACAGCTAAGAAGAGTAATGAAGACGTTCTGAAAAAGGCCAAAGCAAAAAGAGAGCTAATTTCCAAATATTAGGAAGAAACAATCATCATTTCTTGGCCACGTAGTGAGATGAGAACAGCTGGAATATATTGTAACAACTGGGAAGATTGATTGACGAAGAGATAGAGGGAAACAAAGAGAAAAGACACCAGACAGCTTAAGAGAATGGCTTGGCAGAAGGTCAACAACAGAAATGATAAATAATTGTCGAGATCGAAAGTTGTGGAGAGACATGATCACCTACGCCAGCAGGCCCGGTACTTGATGATGATGATGATGATAGTGAGAACGAAATAGCTGGAATATATTGCAACAACTGGGAAAGGTGAGGGACGAAGGGCCAGAGGGAAGCAAAGTGAAAAGATACCAGACAGCTTAAGAGAATGGCTTGGCAGAAGTGTAATAACAGAAATAATAATTGCGGCCGAGATCGAAAGTTGTGGAGCGGACTTGGAGAATTCCTTACTGCATTAAAACTGGTTCCACGAAAAGAATAGAATAGAAGTGAAGTGAAGGTTAAAGTAAAAAGATGACCGGAGAAAATATTAATCTTTGTTAATAGGAGAGTGAAAAATTAAACATGAACGTGAAGTAAGACATTGATTGGACGGGATGGGGTGAGTGCTTTCTTGTATCCCGATAGTTTGTGCAGCTTCATTCGTATTCATCAAGTCGAATGTACTTCATTTCTATGATTCCATGTACCAACAACTTTCTAAATGTTTCTTTTGCTCTGCAATTGGACGCTTGCACGAGGCTGGCCGGATTTTATTCTGGTAGGATGTCCACAACTTTTGTTTCTTTGGTGTTCTTTATGGTCGATATATGATGATATATTCACCATTTTCTTCTATATGGTCGATATATGATGATATATTCACCATTTTCTTCTATATGGTCGATAGCTGATGTTATATTCACCATTTTCTTCTATATGGTCGATAGCTGATGTTATATTCACCATTTTCTTCTATATGGTCGATAGCTGATGTTATATTCACCATTTTCTTCTATATGGTCGATAGCTGATGTTATATTCACCATTTTCTTCTATATGGTCGATAGCTGATGTTATATTCACCATTTTCTTCTATATGGTCGATAGCTATGATATACTCACCATTTTCTTCTATATGGTCGATAGCTGCTGATATATTCACCATTTTCTTCTATATGGTCGATAGCTGCTGATATATTCACCATTTTCTTCTATATGGTCGATAGCTGATGATATATTCACCATTTTCTTCTATATGGTCGATAGCTGATGTTATATTCACCATTTTCTTCTATATGGTCGATAGCTGATGTTATATTCACCATTTTCCTCAAGGACTTTTTCAGACATCTTTAAGTTATGTTTACATCTTTTATTCCTTCGATCATGTTTAAGCTCATTCTCTTGTTAACTTAAATAAAACAAGCAGCAAGGCCAAGACAAGTGGTATCTCGTATAATTTATCTGGAAAATAAAATGCTGGCAAAGACTACATGAGATTTCCACTTTTCACCGCTTACAATGTACGTATACCTCTGCTGGATGTTCATCTTTTATTTTTACAATCCAAGACACAGCCATGAGAGGTTAAAATCATTTGGAAATTAAATGAATGTTGTCAGTGCGGAGCAGATGACTCTTTTACACCATTGTAGCTCACTGTTAGTTACACTTGTATCTCAATAAAATAATATTTCAGGCCTCCTTGCTGACCTGTCAAGTCTAATTTCTTCCAGGAATCTGACAATAATGGGTTAATTAACTTGTGTTCACTGCCAACATGTGTTACATGTAGCTCTTGATCAATCTGCTACATTTTTACTATTGGTTTCTTGGCGTTTAGCTTCTGAGAGTGCGTATGTAAATAAAATAATTCTTATTTAGTAAATGATATTTATGTATGGGGTATTTCATTCACAACTAGTGGCACATCCAAAGATGCAGGAAAAGTTGCCCTACTGGGTTTACATGTCCTACTGTAGTCCCATATCTGTTTGATGATGATATTCATCGCTCGCTGCAGGTCTCACCATGGTTCTTAGGCTGGAGTTGGATGAGTACATCCATGGTGACTATGAAGAACTTGGAGCTCAGCTGGTCATCCATGAGAGGAACACGGTTCCCTTTGTTGAGGAAGATGGTGTTGCTCTTGCAGGGGGAACAAAAACTATGGTGGGAATCCGAGAGGTCAGTGGGTTGTAGAAACGGGTATTTGATGAATAGTTTGTATAAATTGATAAATGATGGCCACTTTGTATAAACGGATACATAACAATTAGTTTGTATAAACGGATAAATCATAACTAGTTTGTATAACCGGATAACACATGACTAGTTTGTATAAACGGATAAATGATGACTAGTTTGTATAAACGGATAAACTATAACAAATTTGTACAAAAACGAATAAATGATAACTAGTTTGTATAAGCAGATAATTGATAACTGGTTTGTATCACAGGACAAATAATAACTAGTGTGTATAAACGAGTAGATTATGGCTAATTTGTATAAAGAGGTATTTGGTGAATAGTTTGTAGAAATGAGTGTAGAAATGGATAGTTTGTACATAGTTTGTTGTTTGTACAAGTATGTTATCATGCGTAGATTGTTGCACGGAAAATGGATATGATATGTAGTTTGCAGTAGGGCTATTGGATGATAGTTGGTAGTTAAGGAATGGATATGAGTTGCATTGTGTTTCGAGGAAGTTAATTACACAATATTTATCCACACACATTAATACATGAATGCATGTAATATGCACAGATTAGTATTATTATTGCAGCTAGCAGTCATAGTAATGAATGCAATATACGAACGACAATGTGCTGGTTATTTTAGTAGTTGGGAAAACCACCCGATTGGGCTACAGATGTTCGGACAACCCGCGTTCGATTCCCGCTAGAAACAGTGTGAACTGTGCTCGTGGTTGTCAAGAAAACATATCGCCGCAGTCCACCCAGGCGTTGCCAGAAATGGGTACCAGGGTAGTACTCTGTGAAGGTGAAGAAAACCGCCTAGCATCGTTAGTTGCGATGTTTGAAGAGACACTATCCAGAAGTCTCCGAACACTTATAGATAGACGGCCGAGCACATATGGGTGAAAACTCGCGTGCTAAGTCGCCGAATCAAGTCTCGTTCTTTCCTTTAACTTTTACAAGTGACATTTTATTGTAGTTTAGTTTAGGTTAGTATAATTTAGTTTAGTTCAGTCGGATATGTCCATAGTCGCTCAATCTCCTCCCCAATATATCCTTCAGATTGTGGAAAATGATGACTCCAGTTCTGTGTTTATTTGTTATTGTTCTGTATGTTCCAGCAGACTCCTTTCTGACCGTTTGCATTGTTAACCTAATGTTCGCACAATGTGTACATGGTTGTAGATTCATGATCATTGACTGAATCATTAGCTCGCCGCACTTTCCTCAGTGCATTCAGAATTTCAACCCGGTACATTGAACGTTCACTATCCACGACATCCGTTCAAGCCAGCTTGTCAGCCCGTTCGTTTCCTTTCACGCCCGAGTGTCCAGTGACGAGAATGAAACATATACCAGTCAATGCAAAGTTCTTTAGTAAAACCGACCACTGTCTTCGAACACAGCCCGCTTCGATCTTCCTGAGCAAGCTCATCGAAACTACTCAAAAAACGCACATGAGTAAATAGTTGTTTCGAACCAGGACACCGTTTTAGTTACTGCCTTGCTCTCTGCCATGATCTTGTAGTTAAAGCCTTGCTCTCTGCCATGATCAACTTACTTGTAGTTACTGCCATGCTCTCTGCAATTATCTTGTAGTTAAAGCCTTGCTCTCTGCCATGATCTTCTAGTTAAAGCCTTGCTCTCTGCCATGATCTTCTAGTTAAAGCCTTGCTCTCTGCCATGATCAAATTACTAGTAGTTACTGCCTTGCTCTCTGCCATTATCTTGTAGTTAAAGCCTTGCTCTCTGCCATGATCAAATTAATTGTAGTTACTGCCTTGCTCTCTGCCATTATCTTGTAGTTAAAGCCTTGCTCTCTGCAATTATCTTGTAGTTACTGCCTTGCTCTCTGCCATGATATTGTAGTTAAAACCTTGCTCTCTGCCATTATCTTGTAGTTACTGCCTTGCTGTCTGCAATTATCTTGTAGTTAAAGCCTTGCTCTCTGCCATGATCTTCTAGTTAAAGCCTTGCTCTCTGCCATGATCAAATTACTTGTAGTTACTGCCTTGCTCTCTGCAATTATCGTGTAGTTAAAGCCTTGCTCTCTGCCATGATCTTGTAGTTAAAGCCTTGCTCTCTACCATTATCTTGTAGTTAAAGCCTTGCTCTCTGCAATTATCTTGTAGTTACTGCCTTACTCTCTACCATGATATTGTAGTTAAAGCCTTGCTCTCTGCCATTATCTTGTAGTTACTGCCTTGCTGTCTGCAATTATCTTGTAGTTAAAGACTTGCTCTCTGCCATGATCTTGTAGTTAAAGCCTTGCACTCTGCCATGATCAACTTACTTGTAGTTACTGCCTTGCTGTCTGCAATTATCTTGTAGTTAAAGCCTTGCTCTCTGCCATGATCTTGTAGTTAAAGCCTTGCTCTCTGCCATGATCTTGTAGTTAAAGCCTTGCTCTCTGCCATGATCTTGTAGTTAAAGCCTTGCACTCTGCCATGATCTTGTAGTAAAAGCCTTGCACTCTGTCATGATCTTGTAGTTAAAGCCTTGCTCTCTGTCATGATCTTGTAGTTAAAGCCTTGCACTCTGCCATGATCAACTTACTTGTAGTTACTGCCTTGCTGTCTGCAATTATCTTGTAGTTAAAGCCTTGCTCTCTGCCATGATCTTGTAGTTAAAGCCTTGCTCTCTGCCATGATCTTGTAGTTACTGCCTTGCTCTCTGCCATGATCTTGTAGTTAAAGCCTTGCTCTCTACCATGATCTTGTATTTAAAGCCTTGCCCTCTGCCATGATCTTGTAGTTAAAGCCTTGCACTCTGCCATGATCAACTTACTTGTAGTTACTGCCTTGCTGTCTGCAATTATCTTGTAGTTAAAGCCTTGCTCTCTGCCATGATCTTGTAGTTAAAGCCTTGCTCTCTGCCATGATCTTGTAGTTACTGCCTTGCTCTCTACCATGATCTTGTAGTTACTGCCTTGCTCTCTACTACGATCTTGTAGTTACTGCCTTGCTCTCTACCATGATCTTGTAGTTACTGTCTTGCTCTCTACCATGATCTTGTAGTTACTGTCTTGCTCTCTGTCATGATCTTGTAGTTACTGCCTTGCTCTCTGCCATGATCTTGTAGTTACTGCCTTGCTCTCTACCATGATCTTGTAGTTACTGTCTTGCTCTATACCATGATCTTGTAGTTACTGTCTTGCTCTCTGTCATGATCTTGTAGTTACAGTCTTGCTCTCTACCATGATCTTGTAGTTACTGTCTTGCTCTCTACCATGATCTTGTAGTTAAAGCCTTGCTCTCTGTCATGATCTTGTAGTTAAAGCCTTGCTCTCTACCATGATCTTGTAGTTACTGTCTTGCTCTCTGCCATTATCTTGTAGTTACTGCCTTGATCTCTGTCATGATCTTGTAGTTACTGCCTTGATCTCTGTCATGATCTTGTAGTTACTGCCTTGATCTCTGTCATGATCTTGTAGTTACTGTCTTGCTCTCTGCCATTATCTTGTAGTTACTGTCTTGCTCTCTGTCATGATCTTGTAGTTACTGCCTTGCTCTCTGTCATGATCTTGTAGTTACTGCCTTGCTCTCTGCCATTATCTTGTAGTTACTGACTTGCTCTCTACCATGATCTTGTAGTTACTGCCTTGCTCTCTACCATGATCTTGTAGTTACTGTCTTGCTCTCTGTCATGATCTTGTAGTTACTGTCTTGCTCTCTACCATGATCTTGTAGTTACTATCTTGCTCTCTACCATGATCTTGTAGATACTGCCTTGCTCTCTACCATGATCTTGTAGTTACTGTCTTGCTCTCTGTCATGATCTTATAGTTACTGCCTTGCTCTCTATCATGATCTTGTAGTTACTGGCTTGCTCTCTACCATGATCTTGTAGTTACTGTCTTGCTCTCTACCATGATCTTGTTGTTACTGCCTTGCTCTCTACCATGATCTTGTCGTTACTGCCTTGCTCTCTACCATGATCTTGTAGTTACTGCCTTGCTCTCTACCATGATCTTGTAGTTACTGCCTTGCTCTCTACCATGATCTTCTAGTTACTGTCTTGCTCTCTGTCATGATCTTGTAGTTAAAGCCTTGCTCTTTGCCATGATTTTGTAGTTACTGTCTTGCTCTCTGTCATGATCTTGTAGTTACAGTCTTGCTCTCTACCATGATCTTGTAGTTACTGTCTTGCTCTCTACCATGATCTTGTAGTTACTGTCTTGCTCTCTGTCATGATCTTGTAGTTACTGTCTTGCTCTCTGTCATGATCTTGTAGTTACTGTCTTGCTCTCTACCATGATCTTGTAGTTACTGCCTTGCTCTCTACCATGATCTTGTAGTTACTGCCTTGCTCTCTGCCATGATCTTGTAGTTACTGCCTTGCTCTCTACCATGATCTTGTAGTTAAAGCCTTGCTCTCTGCCATGATCTTGTAGTTAAAGCCTTGCTCTCTGCCATGATCTTGTAGTTACTGCCTTGCTCTCTGCCATGATCTTGTAGTTAAAGCCTTGCTCTCTGTCATGATCTTGTAGTTACTGTCTTGCTCTCTGCCATGATCTTGTAGTTAAAGCCTTGCTCTCTGCCATGTTCTTGTAGTTAAACCCTTGCTCTCTGCCATGATCTTGTAGTTACTGCCTTGCTCTCTGCCATGATCTTGTAGTTACTGCCTTGCTCTCTGTCATGATCTTGTAGTTACTGCCTTGCTCTCTGTCATGATCTTGTAGTTACTGCCTTGCTCTCTGCCATGATCTTGTAGTTACTGCCTTGCTTTCTGCCATGATCTTGTAGTTACTGCCTTGCTCTCTGTCATGATCTTGTAGTTACTGTCTTGCTCTCTGTCATGATCTTGTAGTTACTGTCTTGCTCTCTGCCATGATCTTGTAGTTACTGCCTTGCTCTCTGTCATGATCTTGTAGTTACTGCCTTGCTCTCTGTCATGATCTTGTAGTTACTGCCTTGCTCTCTGCCATGATCTTGTAGTTACTGCCTTGCTCTCTGCCATGATCTTGTAGTTACTGTCTTGCTCTCTGTCATGATCTTGTAGTTACTGCCTTGCTCTCTGCCATGATTTTGTAGTTAAAGCCTTGCTCTCTGCCATGATCTTGTAGTTACTGCCTTGCTCTCTGCCATGATCTTGTAGTTACTGTCTTGCTCTCTGTCATGATCTTGTAGTTACTGCCTTGCTCTCTGCCATGATCTTGTAGATAAAGCCTTGCTCTCTGTCATGATCTTGTAGTTACTGCCTTGCTCTCTGTCATGATCTTGTAGTTACTGCCTTGCTCTCTACCATGATCTTGTAGTTACTGCCTTGCTCTCTGCCATGATCTTGTAGTTACTGTCTTGCTCTCTGCCATGATCTTGTAGTTACTGCCTTGCTCTCTGCCATGATCTTGTAGTTACTGCCTTGCTCTCTGTCATGATCTTGTAGTTAAAGCCTTGCTCTCTGTCATGATCTTGTAGTTACTGTCTTGCTCTCTGTCATGAACTTGTAGTTACTGCCTTGCTCTCTACCATGATCTTGTAGTTACTGCCTTGCTCTCTGTCATGATCTTGTAGTTACTGCCTTGCTCTCTGCCATGATCTTGTAGTTACTGTCTTGCTCTCTGCCATGATCTTGTAGTTACTGTCTTGCTCTCTGCCATGATCTTGTAGTTACTGCCTTGCTCTCTGTCATGATCTTGTAGTTACTGCTTTGCTCTCTGTCATGATCTTGTAGTTAAAGCCTTGCTCTCTGTCATGATCTTGTAGTTACTGTCTTGCTCTCTGCCATGATTTTGTAGTTACTGCCTTGCTCTCTACCATGATCTTGTAGTTACTGTCTTGCTCTCTGCCATGATCTTGTAGTTACTGTCTTGCTCTCTGCCATGATCTTGTAGTTAAAGCCTTGCTCTCTACCATGATCTTGAAGTTACTGCCTTGCTCTCTGCCATGATCTTGTAGTTAAAGCCTTGCTCTCTTCCATGATCTTGTAGTTACTGTCCTGCTCTCTGCCATGATCTTGTAGTTACTGTCTTGCTCTCTGCCATGATCTTGTAGTTACTGCCTTGCTCTCTACCATGATCATGTAGTTACTGCCTTGCTCTCTGCCATGATCTTGTAGTTACGACCTTGCTCTCTGCCATGATCTTGTAGTTAAAGCCTTGCTCTCTACCATGATCTTGTAGTTAAAGCCTTGCCCTCTGCCATGATCTTGTAGTTAAAGCCTTGCACTCTGCCATGATCAACTTACTTGTAGTTACTGCCTTGCTGTCTGCAATTATCTTGTAGTTAAAGCCTTGCTCTCTGCCATGATCTTGTAGGTAAAGCCTTGCTCTCTGCCATGATCTTGTAGTTACTGCCTTGCTCTCTACCATGATCTTGTAGTTACTGCCTTGCTCTCTACCATGATCTTGTAGTTACTGCCTTGCTCTCTACCATGATCTTGTAGTTACTGTCTTGCTCTCTACCATGATCTTGTAGTTACTGTCTTGCTCTCTGTCATGATCTTGTAGTTACTGCCTTGCTCTCTGCCATGATCTTGTAGTTACTGCCTTGCTCTCTACCATGATCTTGTAGTTACTGTCTTGCTCTATACCATGATCTTGTAGTTACTGTCTTGCTCTCTGTCATGATCTTGTAGTTACTGTCTTGCTCTCTACCATGATCTTGTAGTTACTGTCTTGCTCTCTACCATGATCTTGTAGTTAAAGCCTTGCTCTCTGTCATGATCTTGTAGTTAAAGCCTTGCTCTCTACCATGATCTTGTAGTTACTGTCTTGCTCTCTGCCATTATCTTGTAGTTACTGCCTTGATCTCTGTCATGATCTTGTAGTTACTGCCTTGATCTCTGTCATGATCTTGTAGTTAAAGCCTTGCTCTCTGCCATGATCTTGTAGTTAAAGCCTTGCTCTCTGCCATGATCTTGTAGTTACTGCCTTGCTCTCTGCCATGATCTTGTAGTTAAAGCCTTGCTCTCTACCATGATCTTGTATTTAAAGCCTTGCCCTCTGCAATGATCTTGTAGTTAAAGCCTTGCACTCTGCCATGATCAACTTACTTGTAGTTACTGCCTTGCTGTCTGCAATTATCTTGTAGTTAAAGCCTTGCTCTCTGCCATGATCTTGTAGTTAAAGCCTTGCTCTCTGCCATGATCTTGTAGTTACTGCCTTGCTCTCTACCATGATCTTGTAGTTACTGCCTTGCTCTCTACTACGATCTTGTAGTTACTGCCTTGCTCTCTACCATGATCTTGTAGTTACTGTCTTGCTCTCTACCATGATCTTGTAGTTACTGTCTTGCTCTCTGTCATGATCTTGTAGTTACTGCCTTGCTCTCTGCCATGATCTTGTAGTTACTGCCTTGCTCTCTACCATGATCTTGTAGTTACTGTCTTGCTCTATACCATGATCTTGTAGTTACTGTCTTGCTCTCTGTCATGATCTTGTAGTTACAGTCTTGCTCTCTACCATGATCTTGTAGTTACTGTCTTGCTCTCTACCATGATCTTGTAGTTAAAGCCTTGCTCTCTGTCATGATCTTGTAGTTAAAGCCTTGCTCTCTACCATGATCTTGTAGTTACTGTCTTGCTCTCTGCCATTATCTTGTAGTTACTGCCTTGATCTCTGTCATGATCTTGTAGTTACTGCCTTGATCTCTGTCATGATCTTGTAGTTACTGCCTTGATCTCTGTCATGATCTTGTAGTTACTGTCTTGCTCTCTGCCATTATCTTGTAGTTACTGTCTTGCTCTCTGTCATGATCTTGTAGTTACTGCCTTGCTCTCTGTCATGATCTTGTAGTTACTGCCTTGCTCTCTGCCATTATCTTGTAGTTACTGACTTGCTCTCTACCATGATCTTGTAGTTACTGCCTTGCTCTCTACCATGATCTTGTAGTTACTGTCTTGCTCTCTGTCATGATCTTGTAGTTACTGTCTTGCTCTCTACCATGATCTTGTAGTTACTATCTTGCTCTCTACCATGATCTTGTAGATACTGCCTTGCTCTCTACCATGATCTTGTAGTTACTGTCTTGCTCTCTGTCATGATCTTATAGTTACTGCCTTGCTCTCTATCATGATCTTGTAGTTACTGGCTTGCTCTCTACCATGATCTTGTAGTTACTGTCTTGCTCTCTACCATGATCTTGTAGTTAAAGCCTTGCTCTCTACCATGATCTTGTCGTTACTGCCTTGCTCTCTACCATGATCTTGTAGTTACTGCCTTGCTCTCTACCATGATCTTGTAGTTACTGCCTTGCTCTCTACCATGATCTTCTAGTTACTGTCTTGCTCTCTGTCATGATCTTGTAGTTAAAGCCATGCTCTTTGCCATGATTTTGTAGTTACTGTCTTGCTCTCTGTCATGATCTTGTAGTTACAGTCTTGCTCTCTACCATGATCTTGTAGTTACTGTCTTGCTCTCTACCATGATCTTGTAGTTACTGTCTTGCTCTCTGTCATGATCTTGTAGTTACTGTCTTGCTCTCTGTCATGATCTTGTAGTTACTGTCTTGCTCTCTACCATGATCTTGTAGTTACTGCCTTGCTCTCTACCATGATCTTGTAGTTACTGCCTTGCTCTCTGCCATGATCTTGTAGTTACTGCCTTGCTCTCTACCATGATCTTGTAGTTAAAGCCTTGCTCTCTGCCATGATCTTGTAGTTAAAGCCTTGCTCTCTGCCATGATCTTGTAGTTACTGCCTTGCTCTCTGCCATGATCTTGTAGTTAAAGCCTTGCTCTCTGTCATGATCTTGTAGTTACTGTCTTGCTCTCTGCCATGATCTTGTAGTTAAAGCCTTGCTCTCTGCCATGATCTTGTAGTTAAACCCTTGCTCTCTGCCATGATCTTGTAGTTACTGCCTTGCTCTCTGCCATGATCTTGTAGTTACTGCCTTGCTCTCTGTCATGATCTTGTAGTTACTGCCTTGCTCTCTGTCATGATCTTGTAGTTACTGCCTTGCTCTCTGCCATGATCTTGTAGTTACTGCCTTGCTTTCTGCCATGATCTTGTAGTTACTGCCTTGCTCTCTGTCATGATCTTGTAGTTACTGTCTTGCTCTCTGTCATGATCTTGTAGTTACTGTCTTGCTCTCTGCCATGATCTTGTAGTTACTGCCTTGCTCTCTGTCATGATCTTGTAGTTACTGCCTTGCTCTCTGTCATGATCTTGTAGTTACTGCCTTGCTCTCTGCCATGATCTTGTAGTTACTGCCTTGCTCTCTGCCATGATCTTGTAGTTACTGTCTTGCTCTCTGTCATGATCTTGTAGTTACTGCCTTGCTCTCTGCCATGATTTTGTAGTTAAAGCCTTGCTCTCTGCCATGATCTTGTAGTTACTGCCTTGCTCTCTGCCATGATCTTGTAGTTACTGTCTTGCTCTCTGTCATGATCTTGTAGTTACTGCCTTGCTCTCTGCCATGATCTTGTAGATAAAGCCTTGCTCTCTGTCATGATCTTGTAGTTACTGCCTTGCTCTCTGTCATGATCTTGTAGTTACTGCCTTGCTCTCTACCATGATCTTGTAGTTACTGCCTTGCTCTCTGCCATGATCTTGTAGTTACTGTCTTGCTCTCTGCCATGATCTTGTAGTTACTGCCTTGCTCTCTGCCATGATCTTGTAGTTACTGCCTTGCTCTCTGTCATGATCTTGTAGTTAAAGCCTTGCTCTCTGTCATGATCTTGTAGTTACTGTCTTGCTCTCTGTCATGAACTTGTAGTTACTGCCTTGCTCTCTACCATGATCTTGTAGTTACTGCCTTGCTCTCTGTCATGATCTTGTAGTTACTGCCTTGCTCTCTGCCATGATCTTGTAGTTACTGTCTTGCTCTCTGCCATGATCTTGTAGTTACTGTCTTGCTCTCTGCCATGATCTTGTAGTTACTGCCTTGCTCTCTGTCATGATCTTGTAGTTACTGCTTTGCTCTCTGTCATGATCTTGTAGTTAAAGCCTTGCTCTCTGTCATGATCTTGTAGTTACTGTCTTGCTCTCTGCCATGATTTTGTAGTTACTGCCTTGCTCTCTACCATGATCTTGTAGTTACTGTCTTGCTCTCTGCCATGATCTTGTAGTTACTGTCTTGCTCTCTGCCATGATCTTGTAGTTAAAGCCTTGCTCTCTACCATGATCTTGAAGTTACTGCCTTGCTCTCTGCCATGATCTTGTAGTTAAAGCCTTGCTCTCTTCCATGATCTTGTAGTTACTGTCCTGCTCTCTGCCATGATCTTGTAGTTACTGTCTTGCTCTCTGCCATGATCTTGTAGTTACTGCCTTGCTCTCTACCATGATCATGTAGTTACTGCCTTGCTCTCTGCCATGATCTTGTAGTTACTGCCTTGCTCTCTGCCATGATCTTGTAGTTAAAGCCTTGCTCTCTACCATGATCTTGTAGTTAAAGCCTTGCCCTCTGCCATGATCTTGTAGTTAAAGCCTTGCACTCTGCCATGATCAACTTACTTGTAGTTACTGCCTTGCTGTCTGCAATTATCTTGTAGTTAAAGCCTTGCTCTCTGCCATGATCTTGTAGGTAAAGCCTTGCTCTCTGCCATGATCTTGTAGTTACTGCCTTGCTCTCTACCATGATCTTGTAGTTACTGCCTTGCTCTCTACCATGATCTTGTAGTTACTGCCTTGCTCTCTACCATGATCTTGTAGTTACTGTCTTGCTCTCTACCATGATCTTGTAGTTACTGTCTTGCTCTCTGTCATGATCTTGTAGTTACTGCCTTGCTCTCTGCCATGATCTTGTAGTTACTGCCTTGCTCTCTACCATGATCTTGTAGTTACTGTCTTGCTCTATACCATGATCTTGTAGTTACTGTCTTGCTCTCTGTCATGATCTTGTAGTTACTGTCTTGCTCTCTACCATGATCTTGTAGTTACTGTCTTGCTCTCTACCATGATCTTGTAGTTAAAGCCTTGCTCTCTGTCATGATCTTGTAGTTAAAGCCTTGCTCTCTACCATGATCTTGTAGTTACTGTCTTGCTCTCTGCCATTATCTTGTAGTTACTGCCTTGATCTCTGTCATGATCTTGTAGTTACTGCCTTGATCTCTGTCATGATCTTGTAGTTACTGCCTTGCTCTCTGTCATGATCTTGTAGTTACTGCCTTGCTCTCTACCATGATCTTGTAGTTACTGTCTTGCTCTATACCATGATCTTGTAGATAAAGCCTTGCTCTCTGTCATGATCTTGTAGTTACTGCCTTGCTCTCTGTCATGATCTTGTAGTTACTGCCTTGCTCTCTACCATGATCTTGTAGTTACTGCCTTGCTCTCTGCCATGATCTTGTAGTTACTGTCTTGCTCTCTGCCATGATCTTGTAGTTACTGCCTTGCTCTCTGCCATGATCTTGTAGTTACTGCCTTGCTCTCTGTCATGATCTTGTAGTTAAAGCCTTGCTCTCTGTCATGATCTTGTAGTTACTGTCTTGCTCTCTGTCATGAACTTGTAGTTACTGCCTTGCTCTCTACCATGATCTTGTAGTTACTGCCTTGCTCTCTGTCATGATCTTGTAGTTACTGCCTTGCTCTCTGCCATGATCTTGTAGTTACTGTCTTGCTCTCTGCCATGATCTTGTAGTTACTGTCTTGCTCTCTGCCATGATCTTGTAGTTACTGCCTTGCTCTCTGTCATGATCTTGTAGTTACTGCTTTGCTCTCTGTCATGATCTTGTAGTTAAAGCCTTGCTCTCTGTCATGATCTTGTAGTTACTGTCTTGCTCTCTGCCATGATTTTGTAGTTACTGCCTTGCTCTCTACCATGATCTTGTAGTTACTGTCTTGCTCTCTGCCATGATCTTGTAGTTACTGTCTTGCTCTCTGCCATGATCTTGTAGTTAAAGCCTTGCTCTCTACCATGATCTTGAAGTTACTGCCTTGCTCTCTGCCATGATCTTGTAGTTAAAGCCTTGCTCTCTTCCATGATCTTGTAGTTACTGTCCTGCTCTCTGCCATGATCTTGTAGTTACTGTCTTGCTCTCTGCCATGATCTTGTAGTTACTGCCTTGCTCTCTACCATGATCATGTAGTTACTGCCTTGCTCTCTGCCATGATCTTGTAGTTACTGCCTTGCTCTCTGCCATGATCTTGTAGTTAAAGCCTTGCTCTCTACCATGATCTTGTAGTTAAAGCCTTGCCCTCTGCCATGATCTTGTAGTTAAAGCCTTGCACTCTGCCATGATCAACTTACTTGTAGTTACTGCCTTGCTGTCTGCAATTATCTTGTAGTTAAAGCCTTGCTCTCTGCCATGATCTTGTAGGTAAAGCCTTGCTCTCTGCCATGATCTTGTAGTTACTGCCTTGCTCTCTACCATGATCTTGTAGTTACTGCCTTGCTCTCTACCATGATCTTGTAGTTACTGCCTTGCTCTCTACCATGATCTTGTAGTTACTGTCTTGCTCTCTACCATGATCTTGTAGTTACTGTCTTGCTCTCTGTCATGATCTTGTAGTTACTGCCTTGCTCTCTGCCATGATCTTGTAGTTACTGCCTTGCTCTCTACCATGATCTTGTAGTTACTGTCTTGCTCTATACCATGATCTTGTAGTTACTGTCTTGCTCTCTGTCATGATCTTGTAGTTACTGTCTTGCTCTCTACCATGATCTTGTAGTTACTGTCTTGCTCTCTACCATGATCTTGTAGTTAAAGCCTTGCTCTCTGTCATGATCTTGTAGTTAAAGCCTTGCTCTCTACCATGATCTTGTAGTTACTGTCTTGCTCTCTGCCATTATCTTGTAGTTACTGCCTTGATCTCTGTCATGATCTTGTAGTTACTGCCTTGATCTCTGTCATGATCTTGTAGTTACTGCCTTGATCTCTGTCATGATCTTGTAGTTACTGTCTTGCTCTCTACCATGATCTTGTAGTTACTGTCTTGCTCTCTGTCATGATCTTGTAGTTACTGTCTTGCTCTCTACCATGATCTTGTAGTTACTATCTTGCTCTCTACCATGATCTTGTAGATACTGCCTTGCTCTCTACCATGATCTTGTAGTTACTGTCTTGCTCTCTGTCATGATCTTATAGTTACTGCCTTGCTCTCTGTCATGATCTTGTAGTTACTGGCTTGCTCTCTACCATGATCTTGTAGTTACTGTCTTGCTCTCTGCCATGATCTTGTAGTTACTGCCTTGCTCTCTACCATGATCTTGTCGTTACTGCCTTGCTCTCTACCATGATCTTGTAGTTACTGCCTTGCTCTCTACCATGATCTTGTAGTTACTGCCTTGCTCTCTACCATGATCTTGTAGTTACTGTCTTGCTCTCTGTCATGATCTTGTAGTTAAAGCCTTGCTCTTTGCCATGATTTTGTAGTTACTGTCTTGCTCTCTGTCATGATCTTGTAGTTACAGTCTTGCTCTCTACCATGATCTTGTAGTTACTGTCTTGCTCTCTACCATGATCTTGTAGTTACTGTCTTGCTCTCTGTCATGATCTTGTAGTTACTGTCTTGCTCTCTGTCATGATCTTGTAGTTACAGTCTTGCTCTCTACCATGATCTTGTAGTTACTGCCTTGCTCTCTACCATGATCTTGTAGTTACTGCCTTGCTCTCTGCCATGATCTTGTAGTTACTGCCTTGCTCTCTACCATGATCTTGTAGTTAAAGCCTTGCTGTCTGCCATGATCTTGTAGTTAAAGCCTTGCTCTCTGCCATGATCTTGTAGTTACTGCCTTGCTCTCTGCCATGATCTTGTAGTTAAAGCCTTGCTCTCTGTCATGATCTTGTAGTTACTGTCTTGCTCTCTGCCATGATCTTGTAGTTAAAGCCTTGCTCTCTGCCATGATCTTGTAGTTAAAGCCTTGCTCTCTGCCATGATCTTGTAGTTACTGTCTTGCTCTCTGCCATGATCTTGTAGTTACTGCCTTGCTCTCTGTCATGATCTTGTAGTTACTGCCTTGCTCTCTGTCATGATCTTGTAGTTACTGCCTTGCTCTCTGCCATGATCTTGTAGTTACTGCCTTGCTCTCTGCCATGATCTTGTAGTTACTGCCTTGCTCTCTGTCATGATCTTGTAGTCACTGCCTTGCTCTCTGTCATGATCTTGTAGTTACTGCCTTGCTCTCTGCCATGATCTTGTAGTTACTGCCTTGCTCTCTGCCATGATCTTGTAGTTACTGTCTTGCTCTCTGTCATGATCTTGTAGTTACTGCCTTGCTCTCTGCCATGATTTTGTAGTTAAAGCCTTGCTCTCTGCCATGATCTTGTAGTTACTGCCTTGCTCTCTGCCATGATCTTGTAGTTACTGTCTTGCTCTCTGTCATGATCTTGTAGTTACTGCCTTGCTCTCTGCCATGATCTTGTAGTTAAAGCCTTGCTCTCTGTCATGATCTTGTAGTTACTGCCTTGCTCTCTGTCATGATCTTGTAGTTACTGCCTTGCTCTCTACCATGATCTTGTAGTTACTGCCTTGCTCTCTGCCATGATCTTGTAGTTACTGTCTTGCTCTCTGCCATGATCTTGTAGTTACTGCCTTGCTCTCTGCCATGATCTTGTAGTTACTGCCTTGCTCTCTGTCATGATCTTGTAGTTAAAGCCTTGCTCTCTGTCATGATCTTGTAGTTACTGTCTTGCTCTCTGTCATGATCTTGTAGTTACTGCCTTGCTCTCTACCATGATCTTGTAGTTACTGCCTTGCTCTCTGCCATGATCTTGTAGTTACTGTCTTGCTCTCTGTCATGATCTTGTAGTTACTGCCTTGCTCTCTGCCATGATCTTGTAGTTACTGTCTTGCTCTCTGCCATGATCTTGTAGTTACTGTCTTGCTCTCTGCCATGATCTTGTAGTTACTGCCTTGCTCTCTGTCATGATCTTGTAGTTACTGCTTTGCTCTCTGTCATGATCTTGTAGTTAAAGCCTTGCTCTCTGTCATGATCTTGTAGTTACTGTCTTGCTCTCTGCCATGATCTTGTAGTTACTGCCTTGCTCTCTACCATGATCTTGTAGTTACTGTCTTGCTCTCTGCCATGATCTTGTAGTTACTGTCTTGCTCTCTGCCATGATCTTGTAGTTAAAGCCTTGCTCTCTACCATGATCTTGTAGTTACTGCCTTGCTCTCTGCCATGATCTTGTAGTTACTGCCTTGCTCTCTGCCATGATCTTGTAGTTAAAGCCTTGCTCTCTGTCATGATCTTGTAGTTACTGCCTTGCTCTCTGTCATGATCTTGTAGTTACTGCCTTGCTCTCTACCATTATCTTGTAGTTACTGCCTTGCTCTCTGCCATGATCTTGTAGTTACTGTCTTGCTCTCTGCCATGATCTTGTAGTTACTGCCTTGCTCTCTGCCATGATCTTGTAGTTACTGCCTTGCTCTCTGTCATGATCTTGTAGTTAAAGCCTTGCTCTCTGTCATGATCTTGTAGTTACTGTCTTGCTCTCTGTCATGATCTTGTAGTTACTGCCTTGCTCTCTACCATGATCTTGTAGTTACTGCCTTGCTCTCTGCCATGATCTTGTAGTTACTGTCTTGCTCTCTGTCATGATCTTGTAGTTACTGCCTTGCTCTCTGCCATGATCTTGTAGTTACTGTCTTGCTCTCTGCCATGATCTTGTAGTTACTGTCTTGCTCTCTGCCATGATCTTGTAGTTACTGCCTTGCTCTCTGTCATGATCTTGTAGTTACTGCTTTGCTCTCTGTCATGATCTTGTAGTTAAAGCCTTGCTCTCTGTCATGATCTTGTAGTTACTGTCTTGCTCTCTGCCATGATCTTGTAGTTACTGCCTTGCTCTCTACCATGATCTTGTAGTTACTGTCTTGCTCTCTGCCATGATCTTGTAGTTACTGTCTTGCTCTCTGCCATGATCTTGTAGTTAAAGCCTTGCTCTCTACCATGATCTTGAAGTTACTGCCTTGCTCTCTGCCATGATCTTGTAGTTAAAGCCTTGCTCTCTTCCATGATCTTGTAGTTACTGTCCTGCTCTCTGCCATGATCTTGTAGTTACTGTCTTGCTCTCTGCCATGATCTTGTAGTTACTGCCTTGCTCTCTACCATGATCATGTAGTTACTGCCTTGCTCTCTGCCATGATCTTGTAGTTACTGTCTTGCTCTCTGTCATGATCTTGTAGTTACTGCCTTGCTCTCTGCCATGATCTTGTAGTTACTGCCTTGCTCTCTGTCATGATCTTGTAGTTACTGCCTTGCTCTCTACCATGAACTTGTAGTTACTGTCTTGCTCTCTGTCATGATCTTGTAGTTACTGCCTTGCTCTCTGCCATGATCTTGTAGTTACTGTCTTGCTCTCTGTCATGATTTTGTAGTTACTGCCTTGCTCTCTGTCATGATCTTGTAGTTACTGTCTTGCTCTCTGTCATGATCTTGTAGTTACTGCCTTGCTCTCTGCCATGATCTTGTAGTTACTGCCTTGCTCTCTGCCATGATCTTGTAGTTACTGCCTTGCTCTCTGCCATGATCTTGTAGTTACTGCCTTGCTCTCTACCATGATCAACTTACTTGTAGTTAAAGCCTTGCTCTCTGCCATGATCAAACTACTTGTAGTTACTGTTTTGCTGTCTGCCATGATCAAACTACTTGTAGTTACTGCCTTGCTCTCTGCCATGATCAAACTACTTGTAGTTACTGCTTTGCTCTCTGCCATGATCAAACTACTTGTAGTTACTGCCTTGCTCTCTGCCATGATCAAACTACTTGTAGTTACTGTCTTGCGCTCTGCCATGATCAAACTACTTGTAGTTAAAGCCTTGCTCTCTGCCATGATCAAACTACTTGTAGTTACTGCTTTGCTCTCTGCCATGATCAAACTACTTGTAGTTAAAGCCTTGCTCTCTGCCATGATCAAACTACTTGTAGTTAAAGCCTTGCTCTCTGCCATGATCAAACTACTTGTAGTTACTGTCTTGCGCTCTGCCATGATCAAACTACTTGTAGTTAAAGCCTTGCTCTCTGCCATGATCAAACTACTTGTAGTTACTGCTTTGCTCTCTGCCATGATCAAACTACTTGTAGTTACTGCCTTGCTCTCTGCCATGATCAAACTACTTGTAGTTACTGTCTTGCGCTCTGCCATGATCAAACTACTTGTAGTTACTGTCTTGCGCTCTGCCATGATCAAACTACTTGTAGTTAAAGCCTTGCTCTCTGCCATGATCAAACTACTTGTAGTTACTGTTTTGCTGTCTGCCATGATCAAACTACTTGTAGTTACTGCTTTGCTCTCTCCCATGATCAACTTACTTGTAGTTACTGCCATGCTCTCTGCAATTATCTTGTAGTTAAAGCCTTGCTCTCTGCCATGATCTTCTAGTTAAAGCCTTGCTCTCTGCCATGATCAAATTACTTGTAGTTACTGCCTTGCTCTCTGCCATGATCAAATTACTTGTAGTTACTGCCTTGCTCTCTGCCATGATCAAATTACTTGTAGTTAGTGCCTTGCTCTCTGCCATTATCTTGTAGTTAAAGCCTTGCTCTCTGCAATTATCTTGTAGTTACTGCCTTGCTCTCTGCCATGATATTGTAGTTAAAACCTTGCTCTCTGCCATTATCTTGTAGTTACTGCCTTGCTGTCTGCAATTATCTTGTAGTTAAAGCCTTGCTCTCTGCCATGATCTTCTAGTTAAAGCCTTGCTCTCTGCCATGATCAAATTACTTGTAGTTACTGCCTTGCTCTCTGCAATTATCGTGTAGTTAAAGCCTTGCTCTCTGCCATGATCTTGTAGTTAAAGCCTTGCTCTCTACCATTATCTTGTAGTTAAAGCCTTGCTCTCTGCAATTATCTTGTAGTTACTGCCTTACTCTCTACCATGATATTGTAGTTAAAGCCTTGCTCTCTGCCATTATCTTGTAGTTACTGCCTTGCTGTCTGCAATTATCTTGTAGTTAAAGACTTGCTCTCTGCCATGATCTTGTAGTTAAAGCCTTGCACTCTGCCATGATCAACTTACTTGTAGTTACTGCCTTGCTGTCTGCAATTATCTTGTAGTTAAAGCCTTGCTCTCTGCCATGATCTTGTAGTTAAAGCCTTGCTCTCTGCCATGATCTTGTAGTTAAAGCCTTGCTGTCTGCCATGATCTTGTAGTTAAAGCCTTGCACTCTGCCATGATCTTGTAGTTAAAGCCTTGCACTCTGCCATGATCTTGTAGTTAAAGCCTTGCTCTCTGTCATGATCTTGTAGTTAAAGCCTTGCACTCTGCCATGATCAACTTACTTGTAGTTACTGCCTTGCTGTCTGCAATTATCTTGTAGTTAAAGCCTTGCTCTCTGCCATTATCTTGTAGTTAAAGCCTTGCTCTCTGCCATGATCTTGTAGTTAAAGCCTTGCACTCTGCCATGATCTTGTAGTTAAAGCCTTGCACTCTGCCATGATCTTGTAGTTAAAGCCTTGCTCTCTGTCATGATCTTGTAGTTAAAGCCTTGCACTCTGCCATGATCAACTTACTTGTATTTACTGCCTTGCTGTCTGCAATTATCTTGTAGTTAAAGCCTTGCTCTCTGCCATGATCTTGTAGTTAAAGCCTTGCTCTCTGCCATGATCTTGTAGTTACTGCCTTGCTCTCTGCCATGATCTTGTAGTTAAAGCCTTGCTCTCTACCATGATCTTGTAGTTAAAGCCTTGCCCTCTGCCATGATCTTGTAGTTAAAGCCTTGCACTCTGCCATGATCAACTTACTTGTAGTTACTGCCTTGCTGTCTGCAATTATCTTGTAGTTAAAGCCTTGCTCTCTGCCATGATCTTGTAGTTAAAGCCTTGCTCTCTGCCATGATCTTGTAGTTACTGCCTTGCTCTCTACCATGATCTTGTAGTTACTGCCTTGCTCTCTACTACGATCTTGTAGTTACTGCCTTGCTCTCTACCATGATCTTGTAGTTACTGTCTTGCTCTCTACCATGATCTTGTAGTTACTGTCTTGCTCTCTGTCATGATCTTGTAGTTACTGCCTTGCTCTCTGCCATGATCTTGTAGTTACTGCCTTGCTCTCTACCATGATCTTGTAGTTACTGTCTTGCTCTATACCATGATCTTGTAGTTACTGTCTTGCTCTCTGTCATGATCTTGTAGTTACTGTCTTGCTCTCTACCATGATCTTGTAGTTACTGTCTTGCTCTCTACCATGATCTTGTAGTTAAAGCCTTGCTCTCTGTCATGATCTTGTAGTTAAAGCCTTGCTCTCTACCATGATCTTGTAGTTACTGTCTTGCTCTCTGCCATTATCTTGTAGTTACTGCCTTGATCTCTGTCATGATCTTGTAGTTACTGCCTTGATCTCTGTCATGATCTTGTAGTTACTGCCTTGATCTCTGTCATGATCTTGTAGTTACTGTCTTGCTCTCTGCCATTATCTTGTAGTTACTGTCTTGCTCTCTGTCATGATCTTGTAGTTACTGCCTTGTTCTCTGTCATGATCTTGTAGTTACTGCCTTGCTCTCTGCCATTATCTTGTAGTTACTGACTTGCTCTCTACCATGATCTTGTAGTTACTGCCTTGCTCTCTACCATGATCTTGTAGTTACTGTCTTGCTCTCTGTCATGATCTTGTAGTTACTGTCTTGCTCTCTACCATGATCTTGTAGTTACTATCTTGCTCTCTACCATGATCTTGTAGATACTGCCTTGCTCTCTACAATGATCTTGTAGTTACTGTCTTGCTCTCTGTCATGATCTTATAGTTACTGCCTTGCTCTCTGTCATGATCTTGTAGTTACTAGCTTGCTCTCTACCATGATCTTGTAGTTACTGTCTTGCTCTCTACCATGATCTTGTTGTTACTGCCTTGCTCTCTACCATGATCTTGTAGTTACTGCCTTGCTCTCTACCATGATCTTGTAGTTACTGCCTTGCTCTCTACCATGATTTTGTAGTTACTGCCTTGCTCTCTACCATGATCTTGTAGTTACTGTCTTGCTCTCTGTCATGATCTTGTAGTTAAAGCCTTGCTCTTTGCCATGATTTTGTAGTTACTGTCTTGCTCTCTGCCATGATCTTGTAGTTACTGCCTTGCTCTCTGCCATGATCTTGTATTTACTGCCTTGCTCTCTTTCATGATCTTGTAGTTACTGCCTTGCTCTCTGTCATGATCTTGTAGTTAAAACCTTGCTCTCTGCCATGATCTTGTATTTAAAGCCTTGCTCTCTGCCATGATCTTGTAGTTACTTCCTTGCTCTCTGCCATGATCAACTTACTTGTAGTTACTGTCTTGCTCTCTGCCATGATCTTGTTGTTAAAGCCTTGCTTTCTGCCATGATTTTGTAGTTACTGCCTTGCTCTCTGCCATGATCTTGTTGTTACTGCCTTGCTCTCTGCCATGATCTTGTAGCTACTGCCTTGCTCTCTGCCATGATCTTGTAGTTACTGCCTTGCTCTCTGCCATGATCTTGTTGTTAAAGCCTTGCTCTCTGTCATGATTTTGTAGTTAAAGCCTTGCTCTTTGCCATGATCTTGTAGTTACTGCCTTGCTCTCTACCATGATCTTGTAGTTACTGCCTTGCTCTTTGCCATGATCTTGTAGTTAAAGCCTTTCTCTCTGCCATGATCTTGTAGTTAAAGCCTTGCTCTTTGCCATGATCAAACTACTTGTAGTTACTGCCTTGCTCTCTACCATGATCTTGTAGTTACTGCCTTGCTCTCTACCATGATCTTGTAGTTAAAGCCTTGCTCTCTGCCATGATCTTGTAGTTAAAGCCTTGCTCTTTGCCATGATCAAACTACTTGTAGTTACTGCCTTGCTCTCTGCCATGATCAAACTACTGGTAGTTACTGTCTTGCTCTCTGTCATGATTAAACTACTTGTAGTTAAAGCCTTGCTCTCTGCCATGATCAAACTACTTGTAGTTAAAGCCTTGCTCTCTGCCATGATCAAACTACTTGTAGTTAAAGCCTTGCTCTCTGCCATGATCAAACTACTTGTAGTTACTGTTTTGCTGTCTGCCATGATCAAACTACTTGTAGTTACTGCCTTGCTCTCTGCCATGATCAAACTACTTGTAGTTACTGCTTTGCTCTCTGCCATGATCAAACTACTTGTAGTTACTGCCTTGCTCTCTGCCATGATCAAACTACTTGTAGTTACTGCTTTGCTCTCTGCCATGATCAAACTACTTGTAGTTACTGCCTTGCTCTCTGCCATGATCAAACTACTTGTAGTTACTGCCTTGCTCTCTGCCATGATCAAACTACTTGTAGTTACTGTCTTGCGCTCTGCCATGATCAAACTACTTGTAGTTACTGCCTTGCTCTCTGCCATGATCAAACTACTTGTAGTTACTGCCTTGCTCTCTGCCATGATCAAACTACTTGTAGTTACTGCCTTGCTCTCTGCCATGATCAAACTACTTGTAGTTACTGCCTTGCTCTCTGCCATGATCAAACTACTGTAGTTACTGCCTTGATCTCTGCCATGATCAAACTACTTGTAGTTACTGTCTTGCGCTCTGCCATGATCAAACTACTTGTAGTTAAAGCCTTGCTCTCTGCCATGATCAAACTACTTGTAGTTACTGCCTTGCTCTCTGCCATGATCAAACTACTTGTAGTTACTGCCTTGCTCTCTGCCATGATCAAACTACTTGTAGTTAAAGCCTTGCTCTCTGCCATGATCAAACTACTTGTAGTTACTGCCTTGCTCTCTGCCATGATCAAACTACTTGTAGTTAAAGCCTTGCTCTCTGCCATGATCAAACTACTTGTAGTTACTGCCTTGCGCTCTGCCATGATCAAACTACTTGTAGTTAAAGCCTTGCTCTCTGCCATGATCAAACTACTTGTAGTTACTGTCTTGCGCTCTGCCATGATCAAACTACTTGTAGTTACTGCCTTGCTCTCTGCCATGATCAAACTACTTGTAGTTACTGCCTTGCTCTCTGCCATGATCAAACTACTTGTAGTTAAAGCCTTGCTCTCTGCCATGATCAAACTACTTGTAGTTACTGCCTTGCTCTCTGCCATGATCAAACTACTTGTAGTTACTGTCTTGCGCTCTGCCATGATCAAACTACTTGTAGTTAAAGCCTTGCTCTCTGCCATGATCAAACTACTTGTAGTTAAAGCCTTGCTCTCTGCCATGATCAAACTACTTGTAGTTACTGCCTTGCGCTCTGCCATGATCAAACTACTTGTAGTTACTGCCTTCCTCTCTGCCATGATCAAACTACTTGTAGTTACTGTCTTGCGCTCTGCCATGATCACACTACTTGTAGTTAAAGCCTTGCTCTCTGCCATGATCAAACTACTTGTAGTTACTGTTTTGCTGTCTGCCATGATCAAACTACTTGTAGTTACTGCTTTGCTCTCTGCCATGATCAACTTACTTGTAGTTACTGCCATGCTCTCTGCAATTATCTTGTAGTTAAAGCCTTGCTCTCTGCCATGATCTTCTAGTTAAAGCCTTGCTCTCTGCCATGATCAAATTACTTGTAGTTACTGCCTTGCTCTCTGCCATGATCAAATTACTTGTAGTTACTGCCTTGCTCTCTGCCATGATCTTCTAGTTAAAGCCTTGCTCTCTGCCATGATCTTCTAGTTAAAGCCTTGCTCTCTGCCATGATCAAATTACTAGTAGTTACTGCCTTGCTCTCTGCCATTATCTTGTAGTTAAAGCCTTGCTCTCTGCCATGATCAAATTACTTGTAGTTACTGCCTTGCTCTCTGCCATTATCTTGTAGTTAAAGCCTTGCTCTCTGCAATTATCTTGTAGTTACTGCCTTGCTCTCTGCCATGATATTGTAGTTAAAACCTTGCTCTCTGCCATTATCTTGTAGTTACTGCCTTGCTGTCTGCAATTATCTTGTAGTTAAAGCCTTGCTCTCTGCCATGATCTTCTAGTTAAAGCCTTGCTCTCTGCCATGATCAAATTACTTGTAGTTACTGCCTTGCTCTCTGCAATTATCGTGTAGTTAAAGCCTTGCTCTCTGCCATGATCTTGTAGTTAAAGCCTTGCTCTCTACCATTATCTTGTAGTTAAAGCCTTGCTCTCTGCAATTATCTTGTAGTTACTGCCTTACTCTCTACCATGATATTGTAGTTACTGCCTTGCTCTCTGCCATTATCTTGTAGTTAAAGCCTTGCTCTCTGCCATGATCAAATTACTTGTAGTTACTGCCTTGCTCTCTGCCATTATCTTGTAGTTAAAGCCTTGCTCTCTGCAATTATCTTGTAGTTACTGCCTTGCTCTCTGCCATGATATTGTAGTTAAAACCTTGCTCTCTGCCATTATCTTGTAGTTACTGCCTTGCTGTCTGCAATTATCTTGTAGTTAAAGCCTTGCTCTCTGCCATGATCTTCTAGTTAAAGCCTTGCTCTCTGCCATGATCAAATTACTTGTAGTTACTGCCTTGCTCTCTGCAATTATCGTGTAGTTAAAGCCTTGCTCTCTGCCATGATCTTGTAGTTAAAGCCTTGCTCTCTACCATTATCTTGTAGTTAAAGCCTTGCTCTCTGCAATTATCTTGTAGTTACTGCCTTACTCTCTACCATGATATTGTAGTTAAAGCCTTGCTCTCTGCCATTATCTTGTAGTTACTGCCTTGCTGTCTGCAATTATCTTGTAGTTAAAGACTTGCTCTCTGCCATGATCTTGTAGTTAAAGCCTTGCACTCTGCCATGATCAACTTACTTGTAGTTACTGCCTTGCTGTCTGCAATTATCTTGTAGTTAAAGCCTTGCTCTCTGCCATGATCTTGTAGTTAAAGCCTTGCTCTCTGCCATGATCTTGTAGTTAAAGCCTTGCTCTCTGCCATGATCTTGTAGTTAAAGCCTTGCACTCTGCCATGATCTTGTAGTTAAAGCCTTGCACTCTGCCATGATCTTGTAGTTAAAGCCTTGCTCTCTGTCATGATCTTGTAGTTAAAGCCTTGCACTCTGCCATGATCAACTTACTTGTAGTTACTGCCTTGCTGTCTGCAATTATCTTGTAGTTAAAGCCTTGCTCTCTGCCATGATCTTGTAGTTACTGTCTTGCTCTCTGCCATGATCTTGTAGTTACTGCCTTGATCTCTGCCATGATCTTGTAGTTAAAGCCTTGATCTCTACCATGATCTTGTAGTTACTGCCTTGCCCTCTGCCATGATCTTGTAGTTAAAGCCTTGCACTCTGCCAAGATCAACTTACTTGTAGTTACTGCCTTGCTCTCTGCAATTATCTTGTAGTTAAAGCCTTGCTCTCTGCCATGATCTTGTAGTTAAAGCCTTGCTCTCTGCCATGATCTTGTAGTTACTGACTTGCTCTCTACCATGATCTTGTAGTTACTGCCTTGCTCTCTACTACGATCTTGTAGTTACTGCCTTGCTCTCTACCATGATCTTGTAGTTACTGCCTTGCTCTCTACCATGATCTTGTAGTTACTGTCTTGCTCTCTGTCATGATCTTGTAGTTACTGCCTTGCTCTCTGCCATGATCTTGTAGTTACTGCCTTGCTCTCTACCATGATCTTGTAGTTACTGTCTTGCTCTATACCATGATCTTGTAGTTACTGTCTTGCTCTCTGTCATGATCTTGTAGTTACTGTCTTGCTCTCTACCATGATCTTGTAGTTACTGTCTTGCTCTCTACCATGATCTTGTAGTTAAAGCCTTGCTCTCTGTCATGATCTTGTAGTTAAAGCCTTGCTCTCTACCATGATCTTGTAGTTACTGTCTTGCTCTCTGCCATGATCTTGTAGTTACTGCCTTGCTCTCTGTCATGATCTTGTAGTTACTGCCTTGCTCTCTGTCATGATCTTGTAGTTACTGCCTTGATCTCTGTCATGAATCTTGTAGTTACTGTCTTGCTCTCTGCCATTATCTTGTAGTTACTGTCTTGCTCTCTGTCATGATCTTGTAGTTACTGCCTTGCTCTCTGTCATGATCTTGTAGTTACTGCCTTGCTCTCTGCCATTATCTTGTAGTTACTGACTTGCTCTCTACCATGATCTTGTAGTTACTGCCTTGCTCTCTACCATGATCTTGTAGTTACTGTCTTGCTCTCTGTCATGATCTTGTAGTTACTGTCTTGCTCTCTACCATGATCTTGTAGTTACTATCTTGCTCTCTACCATGATCTTGTAGATACTGCCTTGCTCTCTACCATGATCTTGTAGTTACTGTCTTGCTCTCTGTCCATGATCTTGTAGTTACTGTCTTGCTCTCTGTCATGATCTTGTAGTTACTGGCTTGCTCTCTACATGATCTTGTAGTTACTGTCTTGCTCTCTACCATGATCTTGTTGTTACTGCCTTGCTCTCTACCATGATCTTGTAGTTACTGCCTTGCTCTCTACCATGATCTTGTAGTTACTGCCTTGCTCTCTACCATGATCTTGTAGTTACTGCCTTGCTCTCTACCATGATCTTGTAGTTACTGTCTTGCTCTCTGTCATGATCTTGTAGTTAAAGCCTTGCTCTTGCCATGATTTTGTAGTTACTGCCTTGCTCTCTGTCATGATCTTGTAGTTACAGTCTTGCTCTCTACCATGATCTTGTAGTTACTGTCTTGCTCTCTACCATGATCTTGTAGTTAAAGTCTTGCTCTCTGTCATGATCTTGTAGTTACTGTTTGCTCTCTGTCATGATCTTGTAGTTACTGTCTTGCTCTCTACCATGATCTTGTAGTTACTGCCTTGCTCTCTGTCCATGATCTTGTAGTTACTGCCTTGCTCTCTGCCATGATCTTGTAGTTACTGCCTTGCTCTCTACCATGATCTTGTAGTTACTGCCTTGCTCTCTGCCATGATCTTGTAGTTAAAGCCTTGCTCTCTGCCATGATCTTGTAGTTAAAGCCTTGCTCTCTGCCATGATCTTGTAGTTACTGCCTTGCTCTCTGTCATGATCTTGTAGTTACTGTCTTGCTCTCTGCCATGATCTTGTAGTTAAAGCCTTGCTCTCTGCCATGATCTTGTAGTTACTGCCTTGCTCTCTGCCATGATCTTGTAGTTACTGCCTTGCTCTCTGTCATGATCTTGTAGTTACTGCCTTGCTCTCTGTCATGATCTTGTAGTTACTGCCTTGCTCTCTGCCATGATCTTGTAGTTACTGCCTTGCTCTCTGCCATGATCTTGTAGTTACTGCCTTGCTCTCTGTCATGATCTTGTAGTTACTGTCTTGCTCTCTGTCATGATCTTGTAGTTACTGTCTTGCTCTCTGCCATGATCTTGTAGTTACTGCCTTGCTCTCTGTCATGATCTTGTAGTTACTGCCTTGCTCTCTGTCATGATCTTGTAGTTACTGCCTTGCTCTCTGCCATGATCTTGTAGTTACTGCCTTGCTCTCTGCCATGATCTTGTAGTTACTGTCTTGCTCTCTGTCATGATCTTGTAGTTACTGCCTTGCTCTCTGCCATGATTTTGTAGTTAAAGCCTTGCTCTCTGCCATGATCTTGTAGTTACTGCCTTGCTCTCTGCCATGATCTTGTAGTTACTGTCTTGCTCTCTGTCATGATCTTGTAGTTACTGCCTTGCTCTCTGCCATGATCTTGTAGTTACTGCCTTGCTCTCTGTCATGATCTTGTAGTTACTGCCTTGCTCTCTGTCATGATCTTGTAGTTACTGCCTTGCTCTCTACCATGATCTTGTAGTTACTGCCTAGCTCTCTGCCATGATCTTGTAGTTACTGTATTGCTCTCTGCCATGATCTTGTAGTTACTGCCTTGCTCTCTGCCATGATCTTGTAGTTACTGCCTTGCTCTCTGTCATGATCTTGTAGTTAAAGCCTTGCTCTCTGTCATGATCTTGTAGTTACTGTCTTGCTCTCTGTCATGATCTTGTAGTTACTGCCTTGCTCTCTACCATGATCTTGTAGTTACTGCCTTGCTCTCTGCCATGATCTTGTAGTTACTGCCTTGCTCTCTGTCATGATCTTGTAGTTACTGCCTTGCTCTCTGCCATGATCTTGTAGTTACTGTCTTGCTCTCTGCCATGATCTTGTAGTTACTGTCTTGCTCTCTGCCATGATCTTGTAGTTACTGCCTTGCTCTCTGTCATGATCTTGTAGTTACTGCTTTGCTCTCTGTCATGATCTTGTAGTTAAAGCCTTGCTCTCTGTCATATCTTGTAGTTACTGTCTTGCTCTCTGCCATGATCTTGTAGTTACTGCCTTGCTCTCTACCATGATCTTGTAGTTACTGTCTTGCTCTCTGCCATGATCTTGTAGTTACTGTCTTGCTCTCTGCCATGATCTTGTAGTTAAAGCCTTGCTCTCTACCATGATCTTGAAGTTACTGCCTTGCTCTCTGCCATGATCTTGTAGTTAAAGCCTTGCTCTCTTCCATGATCTTGTAGTTACTGTCTTGCTCTCTGCCATGATCTTGTAGTTACTGTCTTGCTCTCTGCCATGATCTTGTAGTTACTGCCTTGCTCTCTACCATGATCATGTAGTTACTGCCTTGCTCTCTGCCATGATCTTGTAGTTACTGCCTTGCTCTCTGCCATGATCTTGTAGTTACTGCCTTGCTCTCTGCCATGATCTTGTAGTTACTACTGCCTTGCTCTCTGTCATGATCTTGTAGTTACTGCCTTGCTCTCTACCATGAACTTGTAGTTACTGTCTTGCTCTCTGCCATGATCTTGTAGTTAAAGCCTTGCTCTCTGTCATGATCTTGTAGTTACTGCCTTGCTCTCTGCCATGATCTTGTAGTTACTGTCTTGCTCTCTGTCATGATTTTGTAGTTACTGCCTTGCTCTCTGTCATGATCTTGTAGTTACTGTCCTGCTCTCTGCCATGATCTTGTAGTTACTGCCTTGCTCTCTGCCATGATCTTGTAGTTATTGCCTTGCTCTCTGCCATGATCTTGTAGTTACTGCCTTGCTCTCTGCCATGATCTTGTATTTACTGCCTTGCTCTCTGTCATGATCTTGTAGTTACTGCCTTGCTCTCTGTCATGATCTTGTAGTTAAAACCTTGCTCTCTGCCATGATCTTGTATTTAAAGCCTTGCTCTCTGCCATGATCTTGTAGTTACTGCCTTGCTCTCTGCCATGATCAACTTACTTGTAGTTACTGTCTTGCTCTCTGCCATGATCTTGTTGTTAAAGCCTTGCTCTCTGCCATGATTTTGTAGTTACTGCCTTGCTCTCTGCCATGATCTTGTTGTTACTGCCTTGCTCTCTGCCATGATCTTGTAGTTACTGCCTTGCTCTCTGCCATGATCTTGTAGTTACTGCCTTGCTCTCTGCCATGATCTTGTTGTTAAAGCCTTGCTCTCTGCCATGATTTTGTAGTTAAAGCCTTGCTCTTTGCCATGATCTTGTAGTTACTGCCTTGCTCTCTACCATGATCTTGTAGTTACTGCCTTGCTCTTTACCATGATCTTGTAGTTAAAGCCTTTCTCTCTGCCATGATCTTGTAGTTAAAGCCTTGCTCTTTGCCATGATCAAACTACTTGTAGTTACTGCCTTGCTCTCTACCATGATCTTGTAGTTACTGCCTTGCTCTCTACCATGATCTTGTAGTTAAAGCCTTGCTCTCTGCCATGATCTTGTAGTTAAAGCCTTGCTCTTTGCCATGATCAAACTACTTGTAGTTACTGCCTTGCTCTCTGCCATGATCAAACTACTGGTAGTTACTGTCTTGCTCTCTGCCATGATCAAACTACTTGTAGTTAAGCCTTGCTCTCTGCCATGATCAAACTACTTGTAGTTAAAGCCTTGCTCTCTGCCATGATCAAACTACTTGTAGTTAAAGCCTTGCTCTTATCCATGATCAAACTACTTGTAGTTACTGTTTTGCTGTCTGCCATGATCAAACTACTTGTAGTTACTGCTTGCTCTCTGCCATGATCAAACTACTTGTAGTTACTGCCTTGCTCTCTGCCATGATCAAACTACTTGTAGTTACTGCTTTGCTCTCTGCCATGATCAAACTACTTGTAGTTACCGCGAAAGCATCGCTCCTCTCCTTCGATGTTTTCCCCTTAATCTGAGCCGTGATAGTCAATGAGCTCCGACTCTGCCGAATAAAAAACTTATCAGTGTAGATGACTGCCGAATAACAGACACATCAGTGTAGATGACTGTCGAACAACGGTCACATCAGTGTAGATGACTGTCGAACAACAGACACATGTGTGTAGATGACTGTCGAACAACAGACACATCAGTGTAGATGACTGTTGAACAACGGTCACGTCAGTGTAGATGACTGTCGAACAACAGACACATCAGTGTAGATGACTGTCGAACAACAGACACATCAGTGTAGATGACTGTCGAACAACAGACACATCAGTGTAGATGACTGTCGAACAACGGACACATCAGTGTAGATGACTGTCGAACAACAGACACATCAGTGTAGATGACTGTCGAACAACGGTCATATCAATGTAGATGACTGCCAAACGACGGACACATCAGTGTAGATGACTGTCGAATCATAGAACCATCAGTGTAGATGACTGCCGAATCATAGAACCATCAGTGTAGATGACTGTCGAATCGTAGAATCGTCAGTGTAGATGACTGCCGAATCGTAAAATCATCAGTGTAGATGACTGTCGAATCATAGAACCATCAGTGTAGATGACTGCCGAATCATAGAACCATCAGTGTAGATGACTGCCGAATCATAGACCCATCAGTGTAGATGACTGTCGAATCATAGAACCATCAGTGTAGATGACTGTCGAATCATAGAACCATCAGTGTAGATGACTGCCGAATCATAGAATCATCAGTGTAGATGACTGTCGAATCATAGAACCATCAGTGTAGATGACTGTCGAATCAAAGAATCATCAGTGTAGATGACTGTCGAATCATAGAATCATCATTGTAGATGACTGCCGAATCATAGAACCATCAGTGTAGATGACTGTCGAATCATAGAACCACCAGTGTAGATGACTGCCGAATCATAGAACCATCAGTGTAGATGACTGCCGAATCATAGAACCATCAGTGTAGATGACTGCCGAATCATAGAACCATCAGTGTAGATGACTGCCGAATCGTAGAATCATCAGTGTAGATGACTGCCGAATCATAGAACCATCAGTGTAGATGACTGCCGAATCATAGAACCATCAGTGTAGATGACTGCCGAATCGTAGAATCATCAGTGTAGATGACTGTCGAATCATAGAACCACCAGTGTAGATGACTGCCGAATCATAGAATCATCAGTGTAGATGACTGTCGAATCATAGAACCATCAGTGTAGATGACTGCCGAATCATAGAACCATCAGTGTAGATGACTGCCGAATCATAGAACCGTCAGTGTAGATGACTGTCGAATCGTAGAATCATCAGTGTAGATGACTGTCGAATCATAGAACCATCAGTGTAGATGACTGCCGAATCATAGAACCATCAGTGTAGATGACTGCCGAACCCTCCTGATGAATTCGTAAGGATGAAGGTCTGCATCTCCGTTACCAAAACCACAGAGTTTTGTTGTCTGCATTCTCTGTTCAACGTGATGTCAACAGACAAGGCCATAGATCACTCTCTACTGACACCAGTATCCACGCTTCCCCGGTCTCAATGTTCCCCTGTGGACACATTTTCTGAACGATGTCCTCGGTTCGCATCAACCATGATTATCCTCTGTTGAGCCTGCTTATTAAACAATTTGTTGTAGCTGTTTTAACAAAATAAGAAAATAAATATATTTGTAATAGTGGATGACATATTTCATCATTGTAGCATTAAAGATTATTGATAATCTTTCATTCACAAAAATTCAAATTAGAAAATTTCTAACATGTGTTTTGCACACTTTCATTTCTTTATTTTCTGTTTTCTTTTTGTTTTGAAAACTTCATTTTTGAAAGGTTTATTTACTGATTTTAAATTTAACGAAGAGGAATTGTTATTCTAATGGCGATACTGTTAGGGTAATAAGTTACATTTAAAAAAAATATCAATTATAATAATTTGTTCTACTGGAGAAGATCAATTATATTAATTTATGTCTGGCCCAGGTTGAATTATCCCGCCTCCAGCAGCCTTACGGAGAGTGTACGACTGATGACGAGTTTAAGGAAAAGTTTGGAGTGAACCCAACCAGAAATGTAAGTATTTAGTTCATGATGTCCTTGTTCCTGCACCATACAGAAATATTGAAAAGATATACCATTTTCGAAATTCTTTGTTTCAGCCCAAACATCTCATCTTTAAGCTGACTAACTTTTTTTCCCAAACATCTCATCTCTAAGCTGACTAACTTTCTCCCAAACATCTCATCTCTAAGCTGACTAACTTTTTCCCAAACATCTCATCTCTAAGCTGACTAACTTTTCCCAAACATCTCATCTCGATGCTGATTAACTTTTCCTAAACATCTCATCTCTAAGCTGACTAACTTTCTCCCAAACATCTCATCTTTAAGCTCACTAACTTCTCTGAAACATCTCATCTTTAAGCTGACTAACTTTTCTCAAACATCTCGTCTCTATGCTGACTAATTTTTCCCAAACATCTCATCTTTAAGCTGACTAACTTTTCCTAAACATCTCGTCTCGATGCTATTAACTTTATCTAAACATCTCATCTCTAAGCTGATAACTTTTCCTAAACGTCTCATCTCTAAGCTGATTAACATTTCCCACATCTCGTCTCGATGCTGACTAACTTTTCCCAAACATCTCATCTCTAAGCTGATTAACATTCCCACATCTCGTCTCGATGCTGATTAACTTTTCCCAAACATCTCGTCTCGATGCTGACTAACTTTTCCCAAACATCTCATCTCTAAGATGACTAATTATTCCCAAACATCTCATCTCGATGCTGACTAACTTTTCCCAAACATCCCATCTCGATACTGACTAACTTTTCCCAAACATCCCATCTCGATGATGACTAATTATTCCCTAACATCCCATCTCGATGCTGACTAACTTTTCCCAAACATCCCATCTCGATGATGACTAATTATTCCCTAACATCCCATCTCGATGCTGACTAACTTTTCCCAAACAACTCATCTCGATGCTGACTAATTATTCCCAAACATCTTATCTCGATGCTGACTATCTTTTCCCAAACATCCCATCTCGGTGCTGACTAATTATTCCCAAACATCCCATCTCGATGCTGACTAATTATTCCCAAACAACCCATCTCGATGCTGACTAATTATTCCCAAACATCTTACCTCGATGCTGACTAATTATTCCCAAACATCCCATCTCGATGCTGACTAATTATTCCCAAACATCCCATCTCGATGCTGACTAATTATTCCAAACATCCCATCTCGATGCTGACTAATTATTCCCAAACATCGCATCTCGATGCTGACTAATTATTCCCAACAACCCATCTCGATGCTGACTAATTATTCCCAAACAACCCATCTCGATGCTGACTAATTATTCCCAAACATCTCATCTCCATGCTGACTAATTATTCCCAAACATCTCATCTCTATGCTGATTAATTTTTCCCAAACATCTCGTCTCGATGGTGACTAACTTACGTTTATGCTTATTCTTAGGGTACCACGTTTATCACTTATAGCAAAAGTTTAAAATGAAAATGCTCTGTGTAGGAAGTTTCTTTGAGGTGATACATACTGTCTTGTGCTGAAGCATACATACGCATTAATTTATTAATATATCACCAACAACAACATTAATTAGGCTGTAACATTAATAGTTAATCCGGTATCACTGCAAACGAATTAAGATCCATAATTGCTCAACTCCCCGTGCCAGTGGAATCATCCGAATTAATATTTCATCTCCCAAACAATGAAATGCAGCAGCAATCTCCATCATAGCAGTTCAGCACACGCCAAAAGACATAAGGCGAAAAGTACAGAAAGTGAACGCAGCCATTCGTTCCCCATCATACGATATCATCATTCATCGTATGCAATCGGAATATCGAAACACAATCCGGATGAAACACAGCTCACGGTGTGCACAGAGCACTAAACTCAGTGGCTCCGGCAACAAGCAGGACTTGGAATATGAGGAAACTGCAACAAGGAACACTTTTCAGACACAGCCTTTAATGGTTTCTGCTGCCGATCCGCCATATTGACCGGTATTCAATGATGACGCATATTGTAATCAAAACATAACACACTATTGCGTGCAGTGTTGAAGATTTCAGATGACATGCACGTAATCCGTTTCGCCGTCGAAGATCCCAACAGTGGAATTTCCCATCTATGCATTTATCTGCATTGGAAGATAGAATTAACCATATTTCCGGCTAATAAACGCAACGGTGAGCGTTAACGCAAACATGGCCACGCCATCTTGAAACTGGAAGTTCATCAGTATAAATACTTTATTTTAAGGATTATTCTTTGTTGCATATAACATTATGTTCAATTGGTAGCACATCTTTCTTCACTGCACTAAACAAATATTCGAAGATTGCTACGAACTATAACGAATTATGTATTGAAGATGTCATTATCTCAATGTATCCTAACAGACGTGTGGTAAGGTCTGCTTGCAGAATCTGATTATTGAAAAGTGTAACTGTTACGACACTACGCGCCAGGAAGTCAACAAGTGCATGAACGTGTCGGAAAGTGTGCGTCCGTGTTTTTATGCGCTATCCGGTGAGTAGAAATTAAACATTTTGTTTGACCATCTCAGTAAACTGTGGTGTGGGTCGCTACTTTATGCATGGGATGGTTGCTGTTATGGTTGTGGTTAGTCCAAGACCCCGGTATCACTGCTGACGAATTAAATTCCATAATTGCTCAACTGCCCGTGCCAGTGAAATTATCTAATTTAAAACTTATCTTACTGAAGGATCCAAACAAAGAAAGGCAGATGCAGTCCACATCATAGCAGCTGCAACAAACGCCAAAAGACATAAGGCCATTCATCTCCGAAAGTTAAAGCAGCTAAACTATAATTCATCATACGATATCATCATTCATCATGTGCAATCGGAATATCCAAAGGAAAAAAGAAAGAAAGAAAAACAGACAGAAAGAAAGAAAAAGAAGAAAGAAACACGCTTTCAAGTCTAAAAAAATGTCATGTGCTGTTAGTAAGTGTTAACACATGTTTGATGTATGTGATCGCCACTACACCAGGCCGCCTCATGTCTGGAAAATGTATTCTGCTGGAAAAAACAAGTGTTAGCTTCTGTCGACACATTAACAAGCGTGTATTGTTTCATACAACAGATCTTAGATTGCGACAATGAAATAGTCAATATTCTTGCGGAAAAATCCAATGAAAACCCAACAGAGTCGGGGTATTTTAATTTAGTATTCAAAGCTATAACTGAACCAAAAGCCCAAGCTTACACCATGCCTAAGCCATTAACCAAGCTACCCAAAACAAAAAGATTTTGAGAGGAAAAGGATTTGTAGACATTTATTTTCTTATAGTTAAATTCCTTATTGTAATATTATAATGTGATATAACATAGTTGAATATCAAACTGTTTGTCGTGTTTATATATATATATATATATATATATATATATATATATATATTAATTTGTATATATTTTATAATTGTCATAGGTATGTGTGAAATTGTATATATATACAGTAAAGTCTCGATTATGCGGTACTCAATAATCCGGAATTCTCAATTTAACGGACTTTTTTTTTTTTTTAATTATTATAGGGAGAAAGCTTGAATCATGTTTTGTTCAGTTAAATTAAATGCCTTTATCCGGAAATCGAAAACGCTACAACACGGTTTGTGCGCTGCGCTTACTTCTACAGGCTCTATCATTACACAATATTGCGTTTACAATAGTGTATTTACAGTAATATACTTCAAATAGGAGCGAACATATTTTATTCAATCCAGACATTGTGTCTCCAAATATTCCAAGTAAAAGCGACAGACAGTCTATATCTTCACTTTTTCCCCCGACTAAATGTTTTTGTCGGGAAATCTTAGTCGTGCCAAAAACACTTATCTACATGATTTTACAAATGTGCTTAATTTTCTCATAGCCTGCTTTAGATCTAAAGTTGGTCATGAATTTGTCAAAAATATGGCGTTTGACAGTCTGACCGAACATTAGAAGCAGACGTATTGTTTGTGAAAATTGAAGAGCCCATAACTTTGATGATTATAAATCAAAGGTTGAGCAGCCGGCGTGCAGTGACATAGAGATGGTGAGAAGAAAGGGGGAGGGGTTCAAAAATTACCGACTGGAAATTCAAAAAGAGTAAGATACAGAGTTTGACGTTAGTTTGTCTCAGACATTTGTGCAAGCTGAAATTCGTTCCATCAGTATAAATTATACATGATATGCTATAAACGCATGTGTGCATACTTTTTAACGGAATACATTTTTGTGTTAAATAATGGCCTCTGCGAGTGCAAACCACACCTCAATTTCCCGCAAAGGTAAACGCAAGCGAACTGTATTGACACTGAACCAGAAGATTGAAATCGCTAGTAGACTTGAAAAAGGCGTTAATCGCAACGTTTTGATGACTGAATTTGGCATAGCCTCTTCAACATTATATGACATACGAAATCAAAAAGATGAGTTGTTTAAGTTTGCGTCGGAGTCTGAAAGCAGCAACAATATACACCAGAGACGAAGTATGAAACGGCCAAAATTTGAAAAACTCGACGACGTCCTTTATGTGTGGTTTTTAGAAAGTAGAAGAAAAGGAATGCCAATATCAGGACCCATGTTGATAGAGAAAGCTAGTGAATGTCACACGAATTTAAATATTTCTGAGCATTGCAATTTTTCAATCATGTTTTTTCATAAATTTTGAGTTTGGTTTTCTTACTCTCGATTATCCAGAAAAATTCAATTATCCAGAATGGGTTGTTCCCCGAGCATTCCGGATAATCGAGACTTTACTGTATATAACCGTACAAAAAAAGAACGCCTTCTAATAATAATTACAATAATTTAAAGAAAAATAAACTTGACATTGAGCAGAAAGAGTATTTCAATTTCATTTGGTCTAACTATAATAGTAATAAAGATTACTATTCTGGCAGAGAGTATGTAAAAGTAAAAAAAAATGTAAAGTACCCCCGTCACGCCAAGTGGCGTATAGGGAATATGGTGTTAGTGACCATATATTTTACAGACCTTCAACACATGAGTTTTGGGGTAATGTGGTTGGTATTACGCCCGTGCCGCTTTACTTTACTAGAAAAACTCCGGTACCCAATTAAGGCTGGGTGAACCCGGGGCCGTCGGTTGGGATCGAACCTTACCCCTTGTCCTTTGTAGTCCAGTTCACTAACCACTGAGCTATCGCGGCCCCCTGAGAACATGTAAGTTCTTATGGAAATAATCTTAGTCCTGCTTATTTGCGATGCTAGATTATTGTTTGTTTAACTGCACTCTCTTCGCGTATAGAATTTCTTGCTAGGGCGCCTTCAGGTCATATCCAAGTCATAAATTCTATAAGTGGGTTACATTACAGTAGGGCCACGGTTGTAATAATATCGAACGCTTGAGGTTTTTTTTAACAAATGAGGGAAACAAAGGAAACCACATATATTGAAAATGTATTGTTCCGCGCACATACATCACATTTTACAGAGACATCATGTTTTACAAAGACATCATGTTTTACACATACATCACATTTTACAGAGACATCATGTTTTACAAAGACATGTTTTACAGAGACATCATGTTTTACACAGAAATCATGTTTTACACTGACATCATGTTACGTTTAAGATGGACGGAAATTTGTTGTTTAAAAGACTAAGTGGAAAAGTTATAAATTTAGATAACACAGCTCTTTGCCCAATGAGACTAAAATAATTCACTGGGACCTTTCGAGCCGTAACCGGCCCATAGGCGTAGACCAAGATACACCTTCTCCTATATGAATTTTTGTTCTAGCAGTTTTCTTTTAAAGATATTTTATCAAATCTCGCCATGTCTCTGTTCTGTGCAAGCAGTTCTATCTCATTGAGGGAGCCGATTCCTGCTGCTCTTGCATCAATGTTCTTCTCAGTGTCTCCCTGGGTCTTCCTCTTTTTCTTTTACCTGTTGTTTCCATATGAGGGCTTGCTTTGCTATTCGATTATTATCTCTTCTCATCACATGTCCAACGTATGACCATCGTCTTTATTACTGAAGATATTAGTGGTTGATTGGCGATTTCTCTAATTTCCTCGTTTGAATTCGTTCCATTCTATACCAAGTATTTTCCTTAGACATTTATTTTCGAATGCGTTCACTTTGTTTCTATATCTCTTGTTGTTTTCCAGCTTTCACACGCATACGTAAGGTTGATAGTACATTTGATTTGAATAGCCTAAGTTTTGTGTTTGTGCTAATGAGTTTGATTTCCACAACTTTTCAGGCTTCTGAAAGACATTGCTGCTTTAGCCAGTCTAATTTCTTTGCTCGTATCCCCTTCTCGATCAATGTGACTTCCAAGATAGATGAAGTGATCGATCTCTTCTACTGGTTCTAAAATAATTGCCCTAACAAAAAAGAATAAAGATTACACATTGACCAAGAAGAAGATATATTTCTGATCTCCACTGGTTTCGAGCCTGATTATATCATTTCTGGCCTATATCATATTTGAACTGCCTTTATGAATAATCTCCATTTGAAGACGATACGGCTATTTGTTGAGAACTGCAACATGACTACAGCTGAATCAGTTCAGCCACACATTATCCGCTATGCCGCGAGCGCACAAGGCAGCGAGTTAAAAGGAAGGAGATCGTGGATGAGTCGGGGTGTGAATGTCTTTCAGTTGATGTGTTCAGTTGAGGACAAGGTGAGGATCGGATACTGACATCGTCAGAGTGCAGTTCGTCTTGTTCAGTGGTCGACGTTCAGGGCAGGCAATGGTGCCAGGTACTTGTTACAGCAGTGGTGCAGGTATTAATTTTCCAGAGCCCATCCATGAGGAGTGGCACAGTCCTTTACGCTGATTGGTCCTTTATTCACCACTTGTAGATCTCATGGATTTTCACTGCTTGTTTTGAAAATGGGAAAGAGGTCTGGGTTGCTTTCGCAATGGCTACAAGTAGTTGACCCTGGAGCATGTGGCTGTCCCTGCTGCATCGATGCGGCTGGAGATACACACTAGTATACGCATACGCATTTTCTTGGTGACTCGGTTACGATGGTCGAGGGACCGACACCTGCGATGACTCTGGGTCTGTGCTCGTCAACAGACCAACCGGATGTTGTTTAGGTGCGGAAGGTGTCTCACTTTAGTTGTTTTTCTCAACTACTCATTTCCGAAATTAAACATTTTTTTGTCTCTACCATGGAACATGACAGATGATAAGATGCAGGTACAGCTTCATTATATTTTATAAATTAAGTCACTAGTTACAGAATAAAGAAAAATCTAATCAACTGTGTGTCAACATTTTAAGTGAAAATGTGGAGGTGAAGCGCCTATAACCCTCACTGTCGTGGGCTCGTTTCACTGTGGAGACAATTGACAAGTTACAGGAGAAGATCTTATAGTTGGCAACATCATGTCTCAGATTGTATGTGAGACGAAGAAAGCAAACTTTTCCTAAACACTCAGCAAACTTTTCAGAATGCATCTTCTAATTCTTTTTTTAGTCATCGCTTCATAGTATTAACTAAACAACACAAGTAACATAACATAGCTCCCATTATTCATCATCTCCTTAATAAATGCCTCCAGTGGGTTCAGAATTAGAGGCTGTCCTACACTTCCAGTAAACTGTACGTGTCTGCCTAACATTAGATAAAGTCATGAGAATATAAAGTCATGTGGGATGGTTATGTACAATCGTGACAGGTAAAACAGTTCACATTAACCCATACAGGGAGAAGAAAGAAGAAAGGTCTTACTTAGTTGAAGATAGAAAAACACTACAGGAAAGTTAGTTAGACATATTTCTTCTGTGCAATGTTTGCATGTATCCCATTCCATAATTAATATCAGTAGTTACAACTGAACAAGCGCTAGTTTGTAAAAATACAGTTTTCAACTGGAGTTGTAATTAAATCTACTGCAAGACAAGAACGTTTCTGTAAATTTCCTCCTCGATTCTTTGCTGAGCTCTCTTTGATCTGACACTCTTTTGTTTACCAATTGGAATCCACACTCCACTGCTTGCTAGCTGTTATTTTTAATCTGCGTCTCTTCTGCACACGTAGTTTTTTTTTTATTATTCTTAGCATCACGTGTAACACAATACATGTCTTGTTATTTTATATGACCAGGAAATTAAGAAAATTCTCCTTTAGCACTTATGTCAACGACGTTATTTCCTTTTCTGCAGTTTTCCATCATTCATATTCAAACAGAGACTGCAAGTTTTCGAGTTTCACACTGACGTTGTGTTCATGTAGCACTGTGTAGATCTCTAAACTGTGGCTTATCCTTGTGTAACCTTCGTCAACTCGACTCTATGGTGTTATCATGCTACACGTCGTGAGTCTGATCAGTAAACATTATAATCTTTCTAATTTTTACTCAATTTTAACCACGTTCTGATGTCCATGTATTATATATATGTATATATATATATATATATATATATATATATATATATATATATATATATCTTAATAGCAGAGACAGAGAAAGAATGAACTACAAGAAATGGTAGACATACTAGTAAAAGAAAGCAACAAGAAAGGCTTCAGTCTGAATTGTAAAAAAAAACCGAAGTAATGGTCATATCGAAGAAACGATCATCACTATAAAAATAAACAGGACAAATCTGAAACAAGTGCAACACGTCAAATAATTGGGTACAACAATAATATCAGATGGAAGATGAACCACAGCAATATAAAAGCAGAATAGTTCAGGCCAAAATAGCATTTCAGAAATTGAAAAATATATCATGCAATAAGTCTATGTCAATATAAATGAGAAAGAGAGTTCATCAGTGCTATATAGAACCAATTCTGACCTATGGAAGCGAATCATAGACAGTTGACAAAGAAATGAAAAGACGATTAGAGACCACAGAGATGGGATTTCTCAGAAGAATGTTGAAAGTTTCCTGGACAGCTAAAAAGACCAATAAGGAAGTTCTTATAACGGCCAACACAAATAGGGAGCTCCTAAAAACACCAGAAAGAAACTATCAACATTTTATGAGAAGAGTAAAGTTAGAATACTTGGTTACAACTGACAAAATAAAAGGAAAGAGAGATCGCGGACGACAAAGAGCGAAAACACTGGATAACTTGGTGTCATGGCACTGAAAACAATCAACAATAGAACATATATATATATATATATATATATATATATATATATATATATATTTATATATTTCTACCAGATATGGGCGGCTGTATTTACAACATTGAAGTAAACTTCACGCAAGATTTGGTATGCGCACACTGCAATAATCCTTGCAGGTAAATATATTGTTATACTATTGTTACTCTGCGTTCACGTGCCTTGATTACTCACATTTGGTTATCTGAGAAGTTGTCGTGACTGAAAAACGAACCGTACCATGACGTTGGGCTAGTCAGTCACGCTCAAGGAATGCCGTGTGTCTACGTGCCCTGATTTAATTGTTTTCTCCCCTAAATCTACGTGATAACCGACGCACTCAGTCTGACAAGTGTTTAAATATAACGTGTATTTTTATTGTGCGTAACCAGGAGCCTGCTCATCAATTCATTCCCGCTATTGTATGTTCCCTGACCTTTAACCTGCATAGAAGCCAATGTCGTCTCGTCAAGAAGTAGGAAAAAATAACAACAGAACTTACCAAATTAATATTATAAAATCAGTAAATATAATTATAATCAATAAAATAATCGTTGTAATTTCAAGGAAGAAAAAGATGTATTGATGGAATAATAGAAACACTAAGAGACATAACAGCTGCAGAGGCCAACAGAAGAGCAAAAGTCCACAAATTATATAATTCATCTCTCGAAGCTTAAATGCAAATGAGGTAGAAAAGAAGAATAATAAGAACAAGAAGATTGTGTCAAAACGATTGCTTACAATCACTGCCTGATTGGCTGCATTCGTTTTAGAACGTTGCCTAATTTAATAATCATTGCTTATAAATACTCTCATTGTATTAGTCAGCTAGGTTTCACTGTAATTAAGATGTTAATTGTGATTGTATTGTGTAGAAAGAGACGCTTTTAACCGAAACTGGAAATAATTTTCACATTTTAATGAATGTTGGACACAAGGAGGATCGTGGAGAAGGTAAGACATGTACACACTTGGAGAGCTCTGTAGCGGCAGCTGATTTACATGATCGCAATGGCAATAATAACACATCAGCTTTAGATTATTTTACAACATTTGGAGATCCGACCAGCAAATGCTCGATGACTTTTGCACACCAGAGAGAAGAATTGTCTGTAGTTGTATTTGTAGCAGGACATATGGGAGGAACAGATGGGGAGGAACAGATGGGGAGGAACAGATATCAAGGATCAAAACTGTCATCGTTTCCTTCAGACTGTTTGATGCGAAGTCTCATTATTTGACTAAACAAAAAATAACAAACAAACAAAAACAAAGAACTGCTAAACAATGTAACCAGACTACACATGCAGAATAACAGTTACAAGTCGCTAAAAATGTGATAGATCAAACTGCTTCCCTGAAACAATCTAAAAACAGTATTTGTTGTAATAATCTTAAATTACTCATTTGTTGTAATTGTTGAAAACACTGTTTGGTGTAACTGCTTTAAATACTACTTTTGTTACTTTCTCAGAAACATATCTGCTTTGATTGTAGGAGAATATTGTTTTGTTTTAATTGTTTTAATCACTTTCGTTGAGATTTTACTTATCACATCTGTTTGATTGACTGAAACACTGGTTCTTAGTCACTATTAACCCATCACTGTTTTGATTGACCAAACACCGGTTTCTAATCTCTATTAAATCATCACTGTTTGGATTGACTATAACACCGGTTTATAGTCAGTATTAACTCATCGCTGTTTGGATTGACTCAAACACCGGTTTCTAGTCAATATTAACCCTTCACTGTTTGGATTGACTCAAACACCGGTTTCTAGTCAATATTAACCCTTCACTGTTTGGATTGACTCAAACACCGGTTTCTAGTCAATATTAACCCTTCACTGTTTGGATTGACTCAAACACCGGTTTCTAGTCAATATTAACCCTTCACTGTTTGGATTGACTCAAACACCGTTTTCTAGTCAATATTAACCCTTCACTGTTTGGATTGACTCAAACACCGGTTTCTAGTCAATATTAACTCTTCACTGTTTGGATTGACTCAAACACGTTTTTTCTTAATTAGACGATCATTGAATTCTTGTCGTGAGTTGCAATCGTTTTTTTTTTTGTTTCTTATTGTTACTTGAATACAAAATGTCATTATCGCTGCCTAATCTCACAATTACAGAATTAATCATGTGTTCATTATCTTACTTCTTATAATAAAAGTTATTTTATCTAAAATTACATTTCATTTCAAATAACCTCTCTATACCATCATTGCCTTGCAGGTAAGCTCGGGGGAGTAAAAGGCTAAGGGAGGGTACCCCGACGTAAAACAACCCCACTGCCTTGTGGGTGAGACTTTTTAGTCAAAGGCTAGCGGAGCCAACCATAAACAAACCGACGGAAGGCAACAGAAAACCACCGTCGTAATTTCTTTGTACAATCATGAATCGCCACAAATTTAGATATAACGACAACAACGTTAAGGGGGTTCCCATGGAAAACCCTCGTTCGGTAGGGGATATTATGTGCTACAGGTGATACCCGATCGTCATCAAGCTACTGTAAGCAAAATAAAGATTAAACAAACTCTAAAGATAGGTACTTGGAATGTGAGAACACTCATGCAGAAGGGTAAACTAGAAAATGTCATACAAGAAATGAAAAGAATGGGCTTACAATTACTGGGACTTTGCGAAATGTGATACACCGGATCAGGGGAGATATATTCTGATAAACATAGAATAATATATTCTGGAGGTACTGAACACCAAACGAGAGCTAATTTCCAATGTTAGGAAGAGACAATCATCATTTTTTGGCCATGTAATGAGAAGAGAACAACTTGAATATATTGTAACAACTGGAAAAATTGAGGGACGAAGAGATAGAGGGAAGCAAGAGAAAAAATAACAGACAGCTTAAGAGAATGGCTCGGCAGAAGGTCAACAACAGAAATGATAAATAGCTGCCGAGATCGAATGTTGTGGAGAGACATGATCACCTACGCCACTAGGCCCGTTACTTGATGATGATGATACCATCATATAGTCTCTCCGTCAACACCTACAACCCACTTTAACACTGGCTCTCATAAAAGTCCATTACCTGTAACGTCGTCTGTTTCCTGCTACAACACACAATCACTAATACAACCATGTTTTCTGTTTGCTTCTACATGAACTCAATGACATGAAACATTCAGTGAGTTAAAGTATGAGAAGTCGATCTCCAGACGAAAATGGCCAACAGACACATATGCGGTACGTTTCTGTTCATGTTTTAGTCACACTGTAGCATTAGCTTTACTTTATTAACAACTCATCAACAGTATTTCCTTACATGTTCTTCTCTTCGATTATTTTGTTTTGGTTATATATTGTTTATTGGTTTAGGTCTAGTATAGGAAGTTATTACTTTAATGCATTTACAAATATAATCGGTAGATGTACCTAGATAGTTTTGATGGACAGCTCATAAACAAGAAAACAAACGTGTACATATATTGATATATATCCCTTGAAAACTTATTAACTTGATAAAAATAATATATGAGGGAATCAAATGTTTTGTGTGCGAAAGGCAGTCTACAGAAGTCTTATTTCTTTTGAAATGAGAGCAGGGAGAAGGATGCCTTCTATCTCCATTTTTCTTGTCGCTGGTCATTGATTGTGTTTTGAGAATAACAGAGCAGAACAAGAATGAAATCCACCGATCTCTGACCAACCAACTTGATGACCTAGACTTTGTTGATATCATAGCTCTGTTCTCATATAGTCATCAACAAATGCAAGATAAAATGAGCATACTTGACGAGAGATCACCATCAGATTGGACTGAAAAAAAAATGCAGATAAGACCAAAATCATGAGAATTGATGCAATTAGCATTGACCAAATAACACTAGGAGAACTAACTCTACACAATGTAGTCTTTATATATATATATATATATATATATATATATATATATATATATATATATTGCAAGTAATATAGACAAAGGGGAAGAGATCAGTAATTGATACCAAAATAAGGATACAAAAAGCAAGAAGAGTCTTCATTGCACTAGAAACATCTGAAAATCCAAAGAAATTACACTACAAAACTGTATTGTTAAATCAGTCCTATTACACTGCTATGAAACAGGGAAAACAAAAAAATGACAATCACGAAGAGGCACACTTTCATATATGCATGCTTGCGCAGAATACAAGGATAAAATGGAGGACAACATCACTAACGTAGAATTATGGGAACGTGCCAGTCAACCTAGTAGTGGACAAAGAGATACGACAAAGAGGACGGTGCTGGATAAGACATACTTTTTTTTGGAATTCCCAGGAAATAAGATAAAGAGGACGGTGCTGGATAAGACATACTTTTTTGGAATTCCCAGGAAATAAGATAAAGAGGACGGTGCTGGATAAGACACACTTTTTTTGGAATTCTCAGGAAATAAGATAAAGAGGACGGTGCTGGATAAGACACACTTTTTTTTGGAATTCCCAGGAAATAAGATAAAGAGGACGGCCAAAATATACTGGAGACGACAAGCGGAGATGAAGAGGGAAAATATGGAACGATCCAAAGAGAATTGCGGGAAATAGGACGGCTTGGATAACGTTTATTTGAAGACCAATTCTCAGCAGGGAGCTGAAAGGAAGAAGACTAATTGTGATGTTGATTCATGGCAGCTTAAGGCTGTCAGAGAAGCGAATATTATAAGTTTTATCTTTCTCGACACTTTAATACCACTCTAATGTTTACACGAGTGTAAAGTAAAGAATCGATCGTGTAAGAAGAAGAAGGCGAGGAAAATATGAAGAATAACGACAGAAAGCACGAAAAAAGAAACGTATCATACTTGTCTATAAACAATATTGTGTTAGTCTTTAACAATTGGCTTATTCTTGGGTTAGCGTGATCATAACACCGGCACATTTAAATCCCAGAACACAATTTAGTAGCCACTGCTCTCACATAAAGACCAGAGGTGACAGAAGATTGTAGGACTTGGATGAACACAGAAATAACAATAAAAGACAGTTCTTGTAAGTTATTCCTCCCTACAAGTATTGAAGATAGTGTGACGCAACTGTAAATCGGATCTCAAAATCAAACAGTTTAAGTATGAAAACAGTGAGAGATTCGGAGCTGCTGCATTCATATAATGTTTTTTTTTTTTTTTTTTTTTTTTTTTTTTTTTTTTTTTGCTTTCAAAAATAGTTACGATGACTTTTTAAAAGATGTCAAAGCAAAAAACAAAAGTTGTCAACATCAAAAGAGAACAATATTCTCGTTGTCCAAGTAACGAAACGGAAGGAGCTGACAAAATAGTTGTGAGCCTAAAACTGACAAGTCAGCCTATGATAACCAGCACCATGAAAGCAAGAGACAGAGCGGAATGGCGCTCCATAGTAGCCAACCTTCGATGCGGAGACGGCACATAATGATGATGAAAACCGACAAACCAAATATGATAAGTGATATAAATATGATAGATTTTAAACAACAGATTGAAATAAAATAGAAAATGATAAATTGTTATAGAATAAGAATTGTAGTACGACAATCACAGCTTTAGTCAGCAGTTGCTAACTTAAAACTATCAATATAAAGTATAAAGTGACAGGCAGTTGGTAAAAGGGGTCATGTCTCTCCAAGATCTTCTGTTAACTTTCTGCCACGCTATTCTCTTAAGCTATCTGGTATATGGTCTCTATGTCCTTCTTTCACGTAGTCCATCATGTTTCCAGTTATCACAAAATATATCAGTTATTCATTTCCTATGTGTGTAGCAAACACAACTGGTACTGTTTCCTGTAAAAAGTTATCAGACAAACTTTCGTTTTTCGCTTCCCTTTTTCAAATAGCGTCCTGGTTGCTATGTTTAGCTGTTGATGATATTTCAACAGTGTTTTTGTACAACCCAATGTCTGTGAGTCCAACGATGGTCTCGCGTGATTTTCAATGCGTTTATAATATAGTTTTCTGCTAGGGCATTCATCATCATCATCATCAAGTACCAAGCCTGCTAGCGTAGGTGATCATGTCTCTCCACAACTTTCGATCACGACAGTTATTTATCATTTCTGCTGTTGACCTTCTGCCAAGCCACTCTCTTAAGCTGTCTGGTATCTTTTCTCTTTGCTTCTCTATCTCTTCGTCCCTTAATTTTCCCAGTTGTTACAATATATTCCAGTTGTTCTCTTCTCATTACATGGCCAAAAAATGATGATTGTTTCTTCCTAATATTAGAAATTAGCTCTCTTTTTGTTTTGGCCTCTTTCAGAACGTTTTCATTACTCTTCTTAGCTGTCCATGGTATTCTCAACATTTTTCTGTAAAACCACATTTCTACAGACTCCAGTGATTTCCTTGTCTGTTATCCTATTGTCCATGATTCACATCCATATGTTAAGACTGGCTCTACATAACATTATGAACTCTTTTTTTTGGTTTCTATTGTCAAAAATGGAGTGAATAGTATTTTTCATCATTTTTTGGAAAGCCGGTTTTGCCTGAGCCATTCTTCATCTCACCTCTTTTGTAAATCTTCCATCTGAGGTTAACAAAGTTCCCAAATATTTAAATTCATTTACCTATTTTAATATTGTTCCACTTAGCTTTATTTTGCACCAAGGTAATGTCTTTTTCTTTGTTGTTACCATTACTTCTGTCTTTTTGCTATTAAGGCTGAGTCCTTTATTTTTGCTTTCTTTCACTATAATGTCCAACATTTCTTGTAACTCATGTTCACTTTTAGTAAGTAATAATGTATCATCAGCATACCTTAGACTATTGTTATTGTTATTGGTTATGGAAGGCCTCGGTATCACAGCAAACGAATTAAAATCCATAATTGCTCAACCGCCCGTGCCAGTGGAATCAACTGAATTACTAACTCATCTCCCAAACAAAGAAAGGTAACTGTAGTCCCCATCGTAGCAGTCTCAGCACACGCCAAAAGACATAAGGCGAAACCGCGCAGAAAGTGAACACAGCCAACTGTTCCCTGTCATACGATATCATCATTCATCGTAAACAAGCGGGATATCGAAGCAGGATCAAAACGGATGAGACACACAGCTCACGGTGTGCACAGAGCACTTAACTCAGTAGCTCCTGCAACAAGCCGGACTTGGAATATGAGGAAACTGCAAGGAGGAACACTTTTCAGACATAGCCTTCAATGGTTCCTGCCGCCTATCCGCCATATACCATGGGAGTTCACGTCCTCCCGAAAATGATGATCGTCATAGCACTTGATGATGTTAGGCCATCGTTGATGACTCCAATTCCAAACATATAGACACACAGTGGTGGTAAGTTATCATTTCCAATCCAACAGAAGCCACATGACCTGTAGTTAGTAAAACCACAGAGAGAATATGATTTTGTGACCTTCACTGATTCACTCTTAGATGTGAATGTGTAGTTTACACAAGAGGAGAAGTTTTCAACTACAGTGATCCCAATTAAGGCAATTCTGGGATAGCAAGGCAAGTCTCCTTTATAGCAGCAGAACTTGATGTTCTCCGCTCCCTTCTTGTAGCTGCTGCCACACGATTCTGATGTCTCATTAACTTGGACATCATTCAAGAACAATGTCAGATTAACATTCCATAGATATGGCGCTACCTTAGACTATTTATATTATGACCTCCGTTGCTTGTAGTAATGCTAAAAAAGAACTAGTATGTCAAATTTACAAAAAATGACATTTCTAGAAAATTGGTTGATAAATAACATATAAAGAAGATAATAAATAGTTCCGTCTGTGTAAAACGACATGACGGAAAAACAAAATACTATGGAGGGCATAGTTCCAGGTAAATGAGGGAGAGGAAGACCTACAAGATAGTGGGTGCAGGCAGGGCCGTCTTTACACCACTTTGGGCTCTTGGGCATAGAAATAGTGTTGGGCCTCTGGACAAAGAAAGAGTGCTCTCCCCCCCCCCCCCCCAGGAATAAAAAATAAATGGTTGATAATATTAAAAATGATGTATTATTTACTAATTTCAACAAAATTGTTGTTAAAACATGCTGTACAGCTGCAACTATAATCAACATTAAACATGAATAACAGAGAAAACAGATTTTGTTTACATATTTTATAGTATTACACATGATATTTACAAAAACAAAAAAATTTACACACACAAACAGATATTTACATATGTTTTTTTTTAAATAATAAGCACCATAACATATTACATCTATTACACAAGGCCAAAACCCTGAACAATTGAGGGCACGATGAACTTCTGTCTGAACTGCGGTTAACTTTGACTAGGAAAAAAAACTTGGACATCCAAATTTAATGAGGGGCCCCCAGGCACGGCTTATAGACATAGAGGGCCGGAGAGAGAGTTGGAAGTAATTGATAAACTGAAATGGCCCGTTCGCATATAAACACAAAATTATGAGATTTTTATAAAATAATACTAAATTTTATACGGGTTTTCCGAAACCCTACAACATATTCGCATGGGGCCCCTATGATCGTGGGCCCCCGGGCAAATGCCCAACGGGTCTATGGCTTAAGACCGCCCTGGGTGCAGGATACCACAGGAAAACTGGTACAGATTCCGGACATCCTTCGCGGGGTAGAGTATACTTCAGAATAGCTATCATAGGAGCAACATTCAGACATCGACACACTTGATGGTGATGATAATGGTGATGATTATGATAATGATAACTCGACATTAGGAAGCAAAGATGTCTGTCATTTGTGCTCCATCATCATCAGCACCATCATCTTGTGCCGTCCAATACATCGAAGTGAAGCATGGTGAAGCCATTTCACCCTGTCTCCTGCCTTAATGGGGCACTCTATTGTATCTCCTGTTCATATCGTGAAGCTATCCAAGACAACCACCGTGCTGTCCGCGGGATACACAGACATCCGTGTAGATAATCGGATCATGTAGTGATGACACTTTTTCTATGGATTTCCTTACGACGACCTCGGTAGCTTCATAGGTTCAGTTGTGAACCTGCCGAGCTGAATTATTACTTTACTTTTAAAAAAAATGTGACGATCATCATTTTCAGGAGGACGTTAGCTTCCGGTATATGGTGGATAGGCAGCAGGAACCAGCGAAGACTATGTAAGAAAAGTGTTCCTTCTTGCAGTTTCCTCATATTCCAAGTCCGGCTTGTTGCAGGAGCTACTGAGTTAAGTGCTCTGTGCGCACCGTGAGCTGTGTGTCTCATCTGTTTTGATCATGTTTCGATATTCCAATTGTTTACGATGAATAATGATTTCGTATGACAAAGAACAGTTGACTGTGTTCACTTTCTGCGCGGTTTCGCCTTATGTCTTTTGGCGTTTGCTGAGACTGCTACGATGGGGATTACATTTACCTTTCTTTGTTTTTGAGATGAGATATTAATTCGGATGATTACGCTGGCACGGGTGGTTGAGCAATTATGGATTTTAATTCGTTTGCAGTTATACCGGGGCCTTCCATAACCAAAGAACCAAAGAAATGATTACTTTGGTTAGCCTCTTTTTTACCGATGAACTTCTATTCAATCCTAGAAAGCTCTAATGTCGTTCAGATCACATACTCTCCTTTATGGACCCCTCTGCCTTGACCATCCAGGGTTTTTCACGTCTGAGGCTCCTGCTCTTGGTCACACCCAATTCTGAATGTATGTGATGATTTATTTTCCTTATCACGTTCAAATAAGCTCGGACATGAGCAGATCGATGTCGCACTTTAATGCTCGTTAAGTCAAGTACGTATCTCAATGCTAGGGTAGTACGTATCTCAATGCTAGGGACGGTGTCGAACTCCGTGCATGCACAAATCTACAGCACAGGAGACGCTTCCGAATAGAATAGAAAACACTGACGATCGCATGTTTTCTTCCAATAAAAATAAGCATAGAAGATCACTGAAAATCAGCACTTACCATTGAGCCTTCTGAAAACATCAGCAAACTATCCGCCATTTTCCCGGAAGTCCCCGGTACCTGTCCCATGAAAGGGCATGACATCATCTTTTCATTTTGTGCGGCACTTTGTTCCCCCACTTAACCAATGTCTTTTCTTGTGTTTTTGTCGGTGAATATTCTTATATCAACTATCGCATTCACTTCAACAATACCACGTCATCAATCTCGTGATTTCATTCCTCAGCGGGTCACAAAGTCAACTATTTTCCTACAATCTTCTCTGTCCCTGCCGATTATATTTGACAAGGCGAATAAGGATACTTCGTTTCTTGATCGTGTCTTTCCAGTTCTGTTTCTTTATCCTATCTTGTGCCCATTTACTGTTCATATAATACGGTTTGACTGCGTGATAAGGCAAAAAGATATATATATGACTCAACGATCCTTCCTTCAATAAACGCTGCGAGAACACCAGACGCAACGGCCGACCACGAGAAAGATGAATTGATGGAGTATTAGAAACATAACAGCAGACACAAATGGCAGAAATAACCCAGGAGGAAGGCAACAAAAACGGTACTAGACAAGCTGCCATGAAGGATCACTGCTAGAATTTCTTTCTTTTTCTCTTTCTTTCGTTTTATCTTTCTTTCTTTCTTTCTTTCTTTCTTTCTTTCGTTCTTTCTTTCTTTCTGTTTCTTTCTTTCTTTCTCTTATACCCATTTGGGTGTCGATGGAGATACAAAGTTCTGGTTCTCGCACTTTTGGTGGTTCCAGTCATTGCATTTGATCCCGTTGTAGCGTTTCTTTGAAATTGTCTGTCCGTCTTACTCTGGGTCTGCCTCTTGCTCCCTTTTCCCTTCTCCTCTTTTTATATATGTTTTGTATGATAAGGAACCACACATCATTCCTTCTAGATGGATAAACCAGTTTATTTGTTGTTTCTGTATGTAGCTTAGGATTGGCTCAATGACCGCCCTTTCTCTTGTAATATCATTTCTATTTAATTTATATTCATCAAGTTTACAATACTACGTATACACACATAACAGTCTGTGTGTATATGGTGTAGCAAGACACGATGATGATATCATCGATAGCTTCCTTATTGTCTAGCTCTTGTTCAAAGTTTTGTTCTAATGTTTCTCATATTTCCTCTTTCTTATTGTCTAGCTCTTGTTCAAAGTTTTGTTCTAATGTTTCTAATATTTCCTCTTTCTTATTGTCTAGCTCTTGTTCAAAGTTTTGTTCGAATGTTTCTCATATTTCCTCTTTCTTATTGTCTAGCTCTTGTTCAAAGTTTTGTTCTAATGTTTCTAATATTTCCTCTTTCTTATTGTCTAGCTCTTGTTCAAAGTTTTGTTCTAATGTTTCTCATATTTCCTCTTTCTTATTGTCTAGCTCTTGTTCAAAGTTTTGTTCTAATGTTTCTCATATTTCCTCTTTCTTATTGTCTAGCTCTTGTTCAAAGTTTTGTTCTAATGTTTCTCATATTTCCTCTTTCTTATTGTCTAGCTCTTGTTCAAAGTTTTGTTCTAATGTTTTCATATTTCCTCTTTCTTATTGTCTAGCTCTTGTTCAAAGTTTTGTTCTAATGTTTCTCATATTTCCTCTTTCCATCATATTCTAGGACACCTCGACGGTTTGTTTTCTCTTTTTCTTTTTTTTAATATTAAACATATCAGATTATAATATTTGATTTCTTTTTGCTTGTATTTGTGGTGTTTACATATATGTTTAATATCCTTGATTTTTGTTGACAGTGTGTGAACCTGCAAGATCTGTCAAAAGTCTTGGCATTATTTTAGCTCAATCTAGTCAGAGCCTCATTTTGTTACTTAAGTATTAAATTAACTAATCAACACACAATTATATTCTAACAACGTTCTATAATGACGTGTTATCGCCATTTTTAAAGGGAAAAACGTCTTTGTTTATTTCTAGAATCTTCTAACTAACAGTGTTTGCTTAAAATCACCGGATATTTGTGGAACATTACGAAACAAGACAACCAAACAGCTCAGGTGAGTAGTTGACTGACATTGAATGAGTTCATATCTCAAGATAATCTTTCAGTAATAATAATGTTTCCAAAGTCAGAAAAATCATAAATAAAGATTAAACGAAATATTTTTTTTTAATCTGATAGACAATTATTAAATATTAAATGAAATAATTGTCTAAAGTCAGATAGACAATTAATTGTTTTTTAAAATTAGATTTGAAAGATTTGCATTTTCTCTATATTGATATTTTTTTGGGTCCGTATTAAGTATAGTGTGAAGAGAAAATTGATTTAAGCAATGAACAAGAAATAAACAATATGTAACTGTGCACGGTGGGTGTAAACAAACAACGAAGGGTAAGATTAGCTCAAATTAAACAATAAATGTGTTTACATGACGACAAGAAACCGAGTGACTTCCTTCATTTGTTATCTCCTTGCACACAATCCATTACACTTGAACCATTTCAAAACAAACAACTAACATTCCTGGCCATGTGCTTCAACTTACCTATTAGTTGTATGACCTTGTCCAATTGAAATAGAATAATATTTTTATGTAAATATAACTTCTTAATTATAGAAAACCTCTTGAACTTCTTCTCATATATAGGATCTTCATTATTTTCTTTGACACTGCCAGTTATGATATTTTTTACTGATCTAATTACGAAAAACCAATCTAAGTATATTCCATGGAAGTCAAAAGTACGTTCTTATTCCCATAAAAAGGGCTACTTATTTCAACAAACATAAAATCATGAAAATATTAATGTATTTTTAATTGAAATATGTTGATCCTAAAATCAGTTTTGACATGGCACAAAGTTGCTTTTCCCTTTCGCTAAGGTCTGTATCGCCAAAGTTGGTTTTTGTTTTTTAATGAATTAAGTTGGTTCTTAACAACTTGTTAAATGGCCATGACAATGTGTGTTTAGTGTGGTTCATGTTAGAAAGTGTGCATCTCTCAGAGCATTAGCTCCAGTTTTGTAGCATATGTGATGCTGTATGTGGTGTTTCTCCATGTGTACACATGTATGTGTTTGAATCCTCAACTGAATGCATATATTTCAAAGTAGATAATGACCTGTTATTTCCGGTCACGTGTGTGGTATTCATCTGTTGACGTTTAAGACTTCAATTCCGTTTATTTGTGCTGACTGTCTGCTGGTATGTGACCGCTAGCGTGCTTGTTACATTTTGCTATTATTCTTGGCCGCTGTATCAATGTTATCATCTACTGATATAAAAAGTCTATTGGAATTCCCAGCAATACAATATTTGTTTCCTTATATACTTGCTGCTATAAATATGGACGATGCAACAATGATATGAAATAAATATATATCTTCTCACTTATCAAAATGTACAGAATTACTCTCTTTTTGCCTCGCAAACAGTGAGGAGTTTCTCATGGTCCAAATCTACTTTGAAGACCTGAATCACGTTAAAGTCTTAGAGACAGAGGAGTATGGGGTAAGTAAGTTTGACTTTATTATTCAGATAAAAAATGATTTAATCATGTGATCTGGTCATTGACACACACACAATCTTATTTTGTTTTGTCTTGCGATGTGCTAGCGCTATAAAGAACACGAATGGAGGCCTTTGTTCTAGAAGAGCGAGATACGGGTAGATCAAAACTATGGTTGTTCCAGGACGTAAAAGGAAAGCAACACGTACAGTCGCAGATCTACCACAAGACAGAGACTCCTTACGGGTTGTGATGAGAGAAATATTCTTCGAATGGCAGGCAAGCAGATTTGCAATGCATTTCGGTTTATATAAATAAATTTATTATATTTCCATGAAGTTATCTTTGAGTCCGTGTTCATGTCAGTTTGAGAAAACGAAACCGTTTTCTGTTCTGATATGATTGAATGTGTAGATACTTATCGAATGGGTAAACTGTAGCGACAAGAAAAACAAATATTAGTAGAAAAGAGAGATGGAAACAAACATGTACCATTCTTCCATCCGAAACTATATTACTACTATACAATCAGCATTTCACAACATTTTTCGATATGGTTTCGACATGTTCACATGACCTTGAAAACTGATATTAATGATAGAAACTTAACAGTAGCTTGTCGTTCTATTTAGGTTTCCTGTTTAATGGTCAATGGTGAAGCCATCGGTCAACATGTAATTGTAAAACAGAACATTTAACATTATTTTTGGTTAAATGTGTGTTCTATTAAGCAGGCTTTGAAGTGTTTGCAAGCTAATGTTTTAGTAAATTACACATCACCCTCTCTATTACCCTTACTGAAGGCCAATTATTAATTCAATAATACCTAAAATAGCAAACTCCCAATTATTAATTAATATTAGACCAAATGGCAAACTCCCCAATTATTAATTACTATTAGACCAAATGACAAACTCCCAATTATTAATTAATAATAGACCAAATGGCAAACTCCCCAATTATTAATTAATAATAGACCAAATAGCAAACTCCCCATTATTAATTACTATTAGACCAAATGACAAACTCCCAATTATTAATTACTATTAGACCAAATGACAAACTCCCAATTATTAATTAATAATAGACCAAATGACAAACTCCCAATTATTAATTAATAATAGACCAAATAGCAAACTCCCCATTATTAATTAATAATAGACAAAATGGCAAACTGCTTTTGTGCAAATTGTGGGGAGGGAGGAGTGGTGGATAAGACACGACTAGACAAACCAACGATTCGACTCTGAAGCAGATGCGTGCTGTACGGTGAGGTCTGCTTGTGGAAAGGGTGGGGGTGTGTTGAGTGCACACAAAAATAAACATCCCCTGTGAACTCGATCACGTGGAGTATTCTGCGAAGAGTCTGGTCCTAGTTGGATTATTGCATCGATGTTTGCCGAGTAACGGCCGAGGCGCATATCGAGTGTGTGCGTCATACTGATACCTCAGGCAACTCTATTAGTTCATGCAACTGTAGCCACCGATGTATTTAAATATTCCAAGAAGTTTTGATTGTATAGCTACCTGAAATCAAGAAGTGTTGTTGTGGACACCCTGTATAAGAGGCTGATTTATATGAGACCGTGTCCTATAAGACGTAGATGAATAAATTGTACAAGTAAAAGAGTTACATGATTAAGAGGTTGATGTATACGAGTATATGCGAGAATGTGATACAGATTTAATTAAAAGACACAGGCGATTTAGAGGTATATTAATAAGTGGCAGACGAATCAGAAAGTAGTTGAACAATAGACATGTGTTTAAGAGCAGATGAATAAGAGACGTATGTAATTATAAGATTCACACGAATAATAAGTAGATCAATAAGAGTCAAACAATTTAGTAATGGTATTTTTGTACATATTATTACTAATATTATTATTACTTGCATTATCATTATTCGTTATTTAGCTTCTGACCTGTGTTCTTATTGCATGACTTAACGTGTACCTCGTCCACAGCTCGTCCAATTGTTCTCAGATGTTGGTGGGACTATCGGCCTGTGGATCGGACTGTCAATCCTGGGTGTTTGCGAGTTTCTACATCTGATCACTGAGTTATTGGTTTATGTTTGTAGAAGAGTTGCTGGAAATTGAAAACACATAATTAATGTTCGAGTCACCTGGACACAAGAGAGAGAGAGAGAGAGAGAGAAAGAGAGAGAGAGAGAGAGAGAGAGAGAGATTGAGGAACAGCGGGAAATAGGGAGGCACACAGAAATAAGCTTTACAAAACTATCACTGATATCTTAATTCTCTCGCTTATTTGATACTTTAAGAAATATCGTTTTTTTTTTACTACTCTTTGATACTACATTTGGCATAATAACACATATCTTGAATTATAATTTTATGTTATAGCTCGTTTCAAATCACGTGCCCAACTTCAAAACGCTATTGCTCAATAACCGTTTGTTAAAAACTGCTGAAATTTTCCAAATGTTATTAGAATGCAAAAGACCATTAAATGTATATTTAACAAATATCTTGCAGCTGCAGTTTTCTTAAAGCGGCGAATTTCTTTGATGTTTGTCAAAATTGTAAATTGTGAACCCCTAAATAATAGAAATTACCGTAGTTGCTGGTCTATGATTAATTTTCACTAGGTAAAGGCGTGGCCGTAATGGGGAAATAACTGGATAAGACAAAACACCAGGAGAATTATTGTCTTCTCAGTTCGAGGACGGACGATAACATCAAGGTATACCTGTATGTCCAATTTTCATAGTTGTGTGGGCCTGAAAAAGACCGTTTGTTGAACTAATTTAAGGTAATATAGGGGCCAACATTGTGGGGGCTATATACTTTCATTCTGAATCAGACGAGTCTAAAAGATTAATAACTGTTTGGGGTTGAACATTCCACAAACCATCATTTTTCCAATATTCCTCTTCCAGTTTTAAGACGTGGTCTTCACATTTAGCCCAATAATCTTTGTCTATATTTAATATAGCGAGATTAGCAAGAGTCTTTACATCGCATATTTTGAATGTTGTATTTTCATCTGCCACTTGTCCTTTTAATTTTTCCCAGATTAGTTCTATTGGATTTAAATGAGCATGGTAAGGTGGCAGCCTCAAACTTATATGACCGTGCTCTTGGATAATCTTATCTATTTGAAAAATCTTTGTCCTTTGTTTTTGCTTTACTAGAGATAGTAATTCAGGTTTTAAGTACATGTTATTAAATTGTATGTGCTCCTTTGTGAGCCATATCTTATAGTCCGTTCAGAAATTCATAACCACACTTGAATTAGCTTTACGTGATAACCGTTTGTTATTTTGCTTTCAACTTTTGCATGTAATCTTATAATATTGATGTCGTTATAGAAATATTTTTTGCTCTGAGAAATTTGATCTAGTTTAAAGTTTTCTTCTTTAGGCTATATTAAATTCACCCTGTTCGAATTTGACACCATTTTAGGATATATACATTAATTTGTTGCGGTCGTTCACGTAAAATAGTTTGGCTATTGCAGAAACACTAAGTTCAGGAAAATCCCGTGCACAAAACTGAATTGTTATTGAACGACATGGCGCACCACGGCCTGGGCATTAATTACCTAAGTGAAGGCGTATCTTTATTAATTTTGTGAAGACTCAGTAGACAATTTGTTGACTTTAAATACCAACATTTATATCTAAATTACAATGAGTTTGAAATGCAAATTTATAACTATGCAAAAGGTTACTGTTTTACAATATCAGCACATCCTTAGGGAATTCAAGATGGGACAAAGTGCCTACTGCATCAAATACAAAAGAGCAAATTAGGACATGGCTTGCGAATGAAAATGTCAAATTTGACGACACATATTTAAAACCCGAATTGTTACAACTTGTGAAGAATACGAATAAGAAAAAGGTGTACCATGTTGACAAAATCATTGAGAAATACGGCCACACTAATTGTAACCAAATGAATTCATGTTTGCAAATACACATAACGAACAACACCCACAATTAAGCACTATGTAGATACGCTTCTATAGTCCGTTCAGATTCGTTTGCCTAGACATTAATTTATTTTTTTCAAAAACTTATTGTTCATTTGCATTGATCTTTTGAAGTTAGGTTTAGAATACTAATGTCGCTATAAAAATATTTTTTTATCAAAGAAATGTGATCCAGTTTCAAAGATGCCTTATTTAACCTATATTAAAAAAAAGTTAATCGATATTATAAACACCGGCGGGATTATGTAGATGCTTACATCTCACAGCTGATTCTTTAACATATAGGCATGACCTTCACGGCTGAATGCGCACCGTCCTAAAATAGTTATGTTTCCACTATAAATTTTTATAAAGAAATGTTACATATGAAATTTCCCGTTTAGCACAAAATGACATTTTAGCCGAAACCGGAAATTATGTGACGTCAAAATCACGGCCGTAGACTCGAGTTCGAGTCATAATTCAGAGGCAAATCTCAATATTTACAGAAAGGAGGCGGCACTATCCATATTATCTTCTGCAAGTCTATGTGAGAATGAATATAAAGGCAAAATATTTTACTGAGCATAACATTGCTATAAAGATTTATCAATACTTCTGCAGAGAGCGTAAAAAGGGACATCTTTATTGTTCTTTATCAAACCCTGAGAAGAGAACAATGCATATTTTAGGTTTGTGTAAACGTTCATTTGATCGAATAGTTAAAGGAAGCGGATATTTATTGCCAACAAATGCAAGAAAGCAAGGAAGGAAAGAAACGTTAGACAGTTTTGATAAGGACCTAGTAAAAAGAGAAATCTGTCGAATGTTTGATATAAACGAAGAAGTGACACTTAGAAAGTTGAAGCTTTGGCTGAAAACTAACAACGACATTGAAATATCAAAAACTTCATTATGGAAAATATTAAGAAGTGCAGGCTTCACCTTTAGAAGGTATGCTGGTGGAAAAAACATTATTTGTGAGAAGCCACATCTAGTAGCTCTTAGAAGCAAGTTAGCAGATGGAAGTATTAAAAGATCAGTACCAAGCAGTAAAGGGCAACGTTTTATAGTTGCACATGCAGGTAGCAGACATAATGGGTTGTTGCAGAATGCTCATCTCGTTTTCATTTCAAAATCCATACACAATAGAGACTACCACTCCGAAATGAATGGGCACATATTTAAAGACTGGATCGAGAAAAGTATCCTTCCAATATTAGATCGACCTTCTTGTCTGATAATGGACAATGCTTCATACCATAACGTAGTTAACGTAGAAGATAGAATCCCAACATCATCAAGTACAAAAGATGCAATCAAAACGTGGCTCATAAAAGAACACATACAAGTTAACGACAGCTACTTGAAACCCGAATTGCTTAGCCTTGTAAAACAGACACAACGTACAAAGATATTTAAAATAGACAAGTTAATTCAAGAACATGGCCATAGATGTTTGAGACTACCTCCATATCATGCACACTTAAATCCTATAGAACTAGTTTGGGCAAAAGTTAAAGGACACGTAGCATATACAAATAAAACTTTCAAATTATGCGATGTTGAGACACTTACAAATCAGGCTCTATCAAATATAAATAAAGACTACTGGGTAAAATGTGAGGATCATGTGTTACGACAAGAAGAGGAATATTGGAAAAAGGATGGTTTGTTGTTTGTTCAGCCGAAAGCAGTAATCGACCTATTTGACTCGTCTGATTCTGAATGATCATTACTCTGATTAAGTCTACAGATAAATAGTTTGATTTGCAAAATTTCCTAGTTGATTTGTTAAACAGTTTATTGTTCAAGACCACCCAAGCAATCAAAAATATGTTATAAGCAAACCAACAACCATTACTTTGAATGGAAGCCTGCTTGAGTCAGTACAGAAGTTCAGCTATCTTGGATCCACTATTACAGCCACACTTTCCTTAGATGAGGAACTAAATGTACGTATTTGAAAGGCAGCGACAACATTTGGGAAACTCACACCAAGAGCATGGAACTATATCAAATTGACTCTACGAACAAAAGTTCTATATATAATTTAAAATTTGTATACTTGCCACCCAGTAAAATTTTATGGACACGCCTATGGGTCATCGTTGCACTAGATTACTGTAAAACATTTTGATTAGGGTTAAAATAATAGTTACATGGGCAAAGATCAAAGGAATTCGCCGCTTTAAGAAAACCGTTATAGCTAGACATCGAGTAACACATATGTTCTCGTGACATGGACATTTTAACACCGTATGCCAAAAATCATGTGAAATCATCAAGAACTTTTTGAATTATAAATCATAACATCTCGGCAAACGATTCTGAACGGACTATAATAGCATCTTTTGTACTGGATGACGTCGGGACTTTATCTTCAAGTGCAAAAATTGGTACGCTGCATTGTCCATTATTAGGCAAGATGGTCGATCTAGTGATGGGAGAACAGAATTTTCAATCCAATGTCTAAATATGTGACCATTCATCTCAGAGTGATAATCCCGATTGTCTATGGATTTTGAAAGAAAAATTAGCTCTGCATTCTGTATTAGTCCATTTGTCGACTACCTGCATGCGCAATTATCAAGCGCTGTCCTTTGCTGCTAGGTATTAATCTCTTAATCTTTCCATCTGATGACTGCCATTCCCTTTGGTTAGTGTGGTGAGCATTGATCCATGTTTCATCCAAGTAAGCTGAATAGTTAGCATAAGGGGGGTAAGAGGTTGGCCATCGCTTATAATACCAAACTTATTTGCTCTAGTGTAGCAACATATTATAAGCCTAAACACAAATTAAGGTGGAACATATATTGTTGACAAGTATCACAAAACATAACAACTTTCATCAAATATACTAGAAAGTTAAGTCGAATTTATGAAAGTTTAAAGAAGAAAAATATAAGGTAAAAAGAAAATGAAATAAACAAGACTTTGTATGAACGAAAATATTAATTGGGATATACTTGGTATTTACTAATTGAAGTAAACTAGAATAAAAATAGTAATGAGTCATAAGTCACATGATCCATGAAATATCCAACAGTTGTGGGCACTAGTTGTAGTTTAACACAAGCTACCAACGAAACAACATAGCAACACTTTGTTAACAATTTTACGTCACTACATAACAATATTTTCTAAATAACAAACGTCATCACATATAATTACTTTGTCAACAACAAACGTCATCACATAACACTCAATACATTGTATATTGATAGCCTTCAGAGAGCACGAAGCGGAGAACTTTGTTGTCTCACAACCGCCATTGGCTGCTGTATGTGTCCGTGTATAAGCACATTTGAAAGGGAAAATGATAGGAACTTTGTACCATTCAAGTTTGCAATCAAATGTAGAAGTTTGAGTTTGTGATTTTCTTCGCATTGTAATTATGAACGATTTTTTTGTTTGTTTGTTTATTGTTTTTTTTTTTATTTCATTTATTGGGAGGTAAAGATAACTAATCTAGCAAGTTCAATGCAGGACGACAGCAGGATGTGATTATATTTTAAACATTTTTTTGCTGTATCCACAGTGAGGGAACTTCAATATTAAACTTCATCTACAACCTTATCCTCTATTTGAGCATTCGCGCCCGCGCCAAGTGCGTGTGTGTGTGGTACTGTATATATTGTGTTTTCTGTGTTGTTTATTCGTTAAGCATTTGTTCTCGTAAATGTCACCATAATCATTCATTGACAAAACTTGAGGGGCCTATAGACACACTGAGATAAAGTTATAAATGTCTGTGGTAAAATATAATATGTCGGTTGGGATACAATCTCTCAAGTAGTATATTTATAACACAAAATATTTTGATTGACAAATGGGCGTGGTAGAAAAAACGAATTTCAATTTAACATTAAAAGTCGATGAAGATATTCATGTGTAAACTTGAGAAAGGCTTGAGAAGTGACGACTATCTGGCTAGAGAGAGAATAAAGTAGAAGCTCTGAGAATGGGCTTGAGAAGTGACGACTATCTGGCTAGAGAGAGAATAAAGTAGAAGCGCTGAGAATGGGCTTGAGAAGTGACGACTGTCTGGCTAGTGAGAGAATAAAGTAGAAGCGCTGAGAATGGGCTTGAGAAGTGACGACTGTCTGGCTAGTGAGAGAATAAAGTAGAAGCGCTGAGAATGGGCTTGAGAAGTGACGACTGTCTGGCTAGTGAGAGAATAAAGTAGAAGCGCTGAGAATGGGCTTGAGAAGTGACGACTGTCTGGCTAGTGAGAGAATAAAGTAGAAGCGCTGAGAATGGGCTTGAGAAGTGACGACTGTCTGGCTAGTGAGAGAATAAAGTAGAAGCGCTGAGAATGGGCTTGAGAAGTGACGACTGTCTGGCTAGTGAGAGAATAAAGTAGAAGCGCTGAGAAAGGCTTGAGAAGTGACGACTGTCTGGCTAGTGAGAGAATAAAGTAGAAGCGCTGAGAATGGGCTTGAGAAGTGACGACTGTCTGGTTAGAGAGAGAATAAAGTAGAAGCTCTGAGAATGTACACAGTCAAAGCTTGGAGAAATATCACAGACAAGTTTGAGAGTACATCTAGTTCTTCTATAGAAGATACTACCATCAGGCCAAGAGTCTGAATGAACCGCATGCTGATGATGCCAGTTACAAATTTGAGAAAACAAATGGTTCATCCAAAAACAGAGAAAACAAATGGCTCATCCAAAAACAGAGAAAACAAATGGCTCATCCAAAAACAGAGAAAACAATTGGCTCATCCAAAAACAGAGAAAACAATTGGCTCATCCAAAAACAGAGAAAACAATTGGCTCATCCAAAAACAGAGAAACCGTCTGAGCTTTTAAGAAATGGGAGAACCTTTATAGATTGCCCAAGAACCAGTTAAAAACATAGAGAATAAATGCAAATAAAAGAAGATGGAATAAAAAATGATTGGATGACGATATCAAAACAACAAACAATAATGTAAAAAAAAGTATTTTAAAAAAAGTAAACATTGAGACAATTAAATAACATGTATAGATGCCTTTTAACGCATTTTAACAGGTTCGATCCCACTTCGGTTGTTCTTCGTTTTTTTCTATTGTTGTTAGTCTGTCAATTTTTCCGAGTGCTAACACATACTTCTTTGTTCTATTATTCCCTATTATCGCCTCGGAATTTCCCCATATAATAATATTTATGTATTATTATGTGTACCCACAATAGACTCCACAGTAACATGTATACAAAGTTCAAGATCGGTACCTCAACTACATATACATGTGGACGGGCACCCCCAGACTACTGAAAACACACTTCAAGACTGCATTAAATATAGTATACTGAGGAAAATCCAATGGTCCAAAGATAAAACACTACAGACAAAACTATATGGGCCACTGCAAGAATTACAAAAGACAGAATAATTTTTGCAGGAATCGACATTACAGATATAGACAATATTTCAGGCAAACGAAAGATAGATCATCATCATGATGCGTCATATCGGTTGGCGTAGGCGATCACGTCCCTCCACAATCTTCTATCCACAGTGCATCGTATCAGTTCTGTTGTTGACTGTTTTCCATGCCATTACAACAGCTATCCAGTATTGTCTCTCTTTGTCGTCCGCGGTCTTTCTTTCCTTTTATTTTACCAATTGTAACCAAGTATTCCAACTTTCCTCTTCTCATGATGTGCCCGAGAAATGTTGATTGTTTCTTTCTGATGTTTTTTAAGAGCTCCCTTTTTGTGTTGGCCTCTTTGAGAACTTCCTCATTGGTTTTTTAGCTGTCCAGGGAACTTTCAACATTCTTCTGAGAAATCCAATCTCTGTGGCATCTAATCGTCTTTTCATTTGTTTGTCTACTGTCCATGATTCGCTTCCATAGGTCAGAATTGGTTCTATATAGCACCGATGAACTCTCTTTCTCATTTCTATTGACATAGATTTGTTGCATAAGATATTTTTCATTTTCTGAAATGCTATTTTGGCCTGAGCTATTCTGCTTTTTATTTATGTGGTGCATCTCCCATCTGATGTTATTATTGTGCCCAAGTATTTGAAACGTTGCACTTGTTTTAGATTTGTCTCGTTTATTTTTATGCTACATGATGGTGATGATTGTTTCTTCGATATAACCATTACTTCTGTTTTCTTGCTATTCAGACTGAGACCTTTCTTGTTGCTTTTTCTTCCTTTTATGTCTATCATTTCTTGTAGTTCGTTCTCTGTCTCTGCTATTAAGACTGTGTCATCCGCATATCGCAAATTATTTATGTTGTGACAGTTGACTTCAATTCCTTGTTTGTCTACTATTGATCTCATAATATATTCGCTGTAAAGTGAAAATAAAATCCGGCGATAGATCACAGCCTTGTCTGACTCCCTGTTCTATTGAAATTGAAATTGAAAGATAGATAGATAAGGAAATTAACCAATATAAAACAGAATAAGCGATTAGCGAAAAGCAAACAACAAACATATCCCGAAGTACGAAACTAACAGTTTGTTCGCCGTCGAAAGCTTGAAATTCTCCCTTGCGTCACAGTATGAGAGCGAGTTTTGTCCCGTGGCAGCGATAGTTCAAATAGAGACAGCATGTAGGCAATAAATTGAAAGCATATATATTTTTTAGCCAAACTGTAACATCGAAAGTCTGTAAACTAAACTTTCCTGAAGTGTGTTAAGCAAATTTAGCTATTTATTTTGCTCCAAAGAGATCACTTTTTCTTAAACGTAACTTGGCTTCTACAGTTAGTATGTAAGCTACTTGAAGACTTATATTGGTAAGCGGGGAGAGAACTTCTTAAAACAGATCTATAACATTCTTTAGCATTACGTTAACACGGTGGTTTCCCATTTCAACTTTTGCGAACACAGCAACTTTGATCTCCTAATGATCTATTGTCAGTCTGTCATTTTGTGACACTGTCTGTATTTATGTCAGTCTATCTGTTTGTCTGTATGAATATATGTCTACTTGTCTACTTAGTTATCTGTCTACCAACTACCCTACCCACCTAATTATCTAATTGCATCAGTGACGTATTCTCTATGTTTCCTCAGCTATCGCTGGTACCCTTGAACATATTAACGCATTACAAAAAGAAATGATAATTTATTATATTTTTAAAATAATTATTTTACAAATTGTCCAATAATCTATTACACATTTTGTAGGCCAATATGATTTATTTGCTCTGGTTTGCATTTATTAAAGCAATGTTTTCCTCTGGCCACTATAATGTTAGTGAATGAAACCGAAACTACTCTACGATAGTAGATTGAAACCGCTAGTGACTATTGGTACATTTCTCATCTATCGGCACTACCTTGACATTCAAAAAGGCAGCGAAAAGATTACTGTTGACGCTACCTATACAGATGGAGCCGCGATAGCTCATTGGTTAGTGAACTGGACTACAAAGGACATTGGGTAGGGTTCGATCCCAACCGACGGCCTCCGGGTTCACCCAGCCTTTAATGGGTACCGGATTTTTTTTCTGGGAAAGTGAAGCGGCATGGCGTAATACCCACCACATTACCCCAAAAATCATGTGTCGAAGGTCTGTAAAATTTATGGTCACTAACACTATAGTCCTTATACGCCACTTTGCGTGACGGGGGTCTTTTACTACTACTTTTACTACCTATACCAAATGCGGTTTCATGGGTTATTTTTACCTCTAGCCAATTAGAAGCGTTACAAAGGGAAAGTGAAACTATGTCTGATTACTGGAACTTATTTACCTATTTATAACTACGTTATGCGCCATTTTTTTTTTTTTTACATTTAGGCACATAGGCCAAATTGTCAAGAAACAGCAGCGCTACGAGCTATCGATTTAAAAACACAAATTGAGAAGTTTTTATTTTTACCGTACGCCAATGCAGTGTATTATCAAACAGTTTTATATTAAATTCATTTTGGCATATATAATTTTGTTGAACTCCAAGTTTTAAATTACGCTGATTTAAATATATATAGCTAATTTATTTATAACTTTATAACGAACTTTTGTTATTTTTTGTTCATTACTGCCGACGATATGGTGGCACAGCAAGCATCTACACATAACACACAGATCTCAATAAACTCTACTGATAATCTCTGTGTGATCAAACATTTAATAAAAGTGCCTTTTAATCGCAGTTCATATAATGAAAAACTCGAGGTCGTAAAAATGAAACGACCCACCCATGAGTTAAAATTGTTTTTGGAAGTGAAAGAAAAACACTGTGTTATGTGCGTCAGTTTACAAAATCTTCATATGATAAATGTAAATGGTCGTGTGGTAGTTCTAAGCTGTCCAAACTATTTTGTTGGCCATGCTTGTTATTTAGCTGTGAAGCTAATGTATGGTCCAATGAAGGGTTTACTAACATGAACTCTTTCAGCGCGGCAGTCCAAAGGCACGACAAATCAAAGTCTCATATTTGTAGTAGCATAAGTTTTGCCACCTTCGAAAATGCAAGAGTTGATCTACAATTAGATAAGCAACAAGCTCAAGATATTGAGAAGCACAGTATTCTTGTGAAAGAAAATAGAAACATTTTACAACGTCTTATTAACGCTGCCTGTTTCCTCGGAAAACAATTAGCTTTTCGAGGCCATGATGATAGTATGAGATCTGACAATAGAGGAAATGACATTGGATATTTAAGTCCTCATATTCTTGTGTGCATGTCTGCGTTAGTCACATCTCATTCCTTTGTCTGTGCATGTCTATGTTTGTCACGTCTCGTATGTATGTCCATGCTAGTCACATCGCATATCTTGGTGTGTGTCCGTCTATGTTAGTCATGTCTCTTATCTCTGTGTGTTTGTGTTTAGTCATATATCATATCTTTGTGTGTGCATGTCTATGATAATCACATCTCCTATCTTTGTGAGTGTTTATGTTAGTCATGTCTCATATCTTTGTGTGTGCATGACTGTGTTTAGTCATATCTCATATCCTATTTTGTGTAACTTTGTTACTCATATCTCATATTGTAGAGTGTGTCTGTGTTAGTCACATCTCATATCTTAGTGAGTGTGTGTCTGTGTTAGTCATATCTCATATCTTGGTGTGTGTCAGTGTTAGTCATGCCTCATATCGTTGTGTGCATCTCAGTGGATGGACATGCTATCAGGGATGTGTGAGTATTTGACTCTGGATGATGATTACTGCATTACAACAGATTCTATTTATGAAGTGCTTCAGAGACATATCAACACTATCCCAGGGTCTGATGGCGTTCGTTATGATGATGTCAGCAAACTCTCAGAAGAGAATATGAAGAATCTAGCCAGTGAAATAAGTTCCAGCATTCTGAATGGTCGGTAAGAGAGGAACGGCTTCACAGTTCAAAAACCCATCAAAGATCACTCCCTTATCACTTCCTACAGAATCATCAATTTGCAAAATAGTACTGAGAAGTTTCTGGAGAAAGTCATTGCTCGCAGACTGACTTGGAACTTCGAACGACGGCATATTTTCCCTCTGCATCTCCGGGGGAGCTTCCGATGCAATAAAGAGATGTGGCTCAACGCAGCAGTATTAGAAAAGACTGTACATTTTATACAGGAAACGACATTGCAGATATAGACAATACTTCGTGCGAACGAAAGATAGATAACGCAGCAGTCTTTCCCTTTGATGTTTTTTGAAGCATTTATGCATTGTGCAGTAACTTGTGCTGTCACGATAGACCTAGAAATTTTTATTCTATTTTACAGGGTGTTCGTAAAATCTCACTACACTTTTTATATAGTTATATTCGAAAAAAGTAATTGACGTCATCAAAAATGTGTTTAAAGAGTCATTAAATTAGTTATAGTAGTTACTGATATGGTCCCACTGCTGTTTTGTGCAATATGGAAAGTACCAATAGAATATTCATTGCGAAAGGTGTTGGAAATGTCCACCACGGGCTTCAAGACATTCTTCATATTGTCAAATCCCTTCTGTAACGTGTCTGTTGTTATTTCTTGAATGGTAATTCTGATTTATTCTTTCAAGTCCTCAATTGTGCGTATATTAATTTTGAAAACATTTCCTTTCAAGAAACCCCACAGATAATAATCTAATGGAGTTAGATCTGGTGAACGAGCAGGCCAAATTCCACGTGATATTATGCGATTTGCAAAAATGTCTTCCCCCAAAAAATGCAGTGATGCTCTAGCTGTGTGTGCAGTAGTACCATCTTGCCGGAACTACGCTTCCTCAATTACGTGTTTATACAGCTGTTCTAACAAAGGTTCCATTATGTAAGTACGGTACTAATCGGCAGTAATAGTGTTGTCGAAGAAAATTGGTCCAATTATACGTTTTCGACTGGCGGCAAACCCTACCCCAATGTTTGCACTTTGTAAGAGGCACTTTCTTGAAATGCATTGGGATTAAAACTGCTCCAAGTACGATTATTTTGGCTGTTAACGCATCCACATAGATGCAACCATGCATCATCAGAGAAGAATGTTTCATCAAGAATCGATTCGTTTACTTCAGCTAAAAATGCTTGAAACCACGTGCAGTAGTTGACCCTGGATTGATAGTCACACTCTTTTAGCTCAGACACAACATAAATCCTGTATAAATAAAATGTAACCGGTGTTTAAGAATTTTATGCGCTATGCCCACTGATACGTTCACTTGATGCGACATTTTCCTTAAGGACTTGCTAGGACTTCACAAGATTATGTCTAGTATATTTAGACATTTTTCTTCTGGCAAAGCAGGCCTACTAGACCGCGGAGCACATTCCACATATCCCGTAGCATGAAACTTATTTAACCAATGTATAACCGTAAAGCGATGAGGAGGTTGCTTATCATGAACTTTTGCTATACATCTTTGAAAAACATCTATGTGTATCGATCACTATTTCCAAACACTTGTTCAAGCAACAACAACAAATATTTTTGTCCGTTGATAACATCGTTCTGTTTTGTCTATATATAGTCTCTGACATTGCAAACATCTTGAAATACTTCGAGCATTCGGCTCAAAAAGGCTGTTTCGCTGGATCTTTCGCTAGAAGCTCTATCCGGCTCCCTCTCTCACTTAGTCTACATGTGAAATTCTGCTACTCAAATTAATTAACACTATCTGTTTAGTCTCTAGTGATCTCTACACATTTTTAAAATATAGCGAGCTTTCCACTTAGCCGTGGGCTGTGGGCTTAACGCCTACCTTGAGTGAGCCAGGCCCCTCACTCTTAGTCTATATGTGAAGCTCTGACTGTCTTTGATTGTGCAACAGTTTAAATACTCCTTACCTCAACCAATCAAATCTTGCCCCGTTCCTTTTACTCCTCAATCCAAGTGTCGATTTGGTTCAACCCTTCCCCCTTTTCCCCCATTCTCCTTTAATTCTATCCACTCCCCGAATTTCCAGAACATTTTATGTTACTCGCGACATCGACCCCTTCTATTCATTATTATATTTTTACCTCAATCTGTCAAGTATCACCCATTTAACTACGCCGTCAGGTCTACTATTCTTTGTTCATTCTTCACGCTTGGCTGCTCTCCTTGACTCATCTCTTCCATAATATCATTTTCTACGTGCGCGACCCTGAGCATGTGTTCTGTGTGGAGACCCCCTACTCGTCTTGTTCTCCCCATTCTCTTAAAACTCATAATTATCTTTGCAATTCCTATTACATTATTACATATATGTCCACATGTTATTTTTAGGCGTTGCATAACAGCGTCATCTACCTCCTAACTAAATCTCAACACTAATCATGTAACATCTTATTTACAAACAATTCATGCATATCTTCTTAACAAAGCGTTCGTTTCTTCTCATTCCACCAACATGAACATCCTTCTCTACAAATATCTTCCTCTTTCTCATTCACTGACCAGATCACTACATAACTTAGAAAAAATCTTATCTTAATGTCCACTTCACAAACTCCTGTCATGTTCTCATTCTCGGAACGTGTCACATCTCCACTCAACAGCATACTTACTGTCACTCCTTATAGCATTATGTAATGTCCTTTGTTACTGAATAAATCTCGTCTTGATTTCTATGACTATTACCACTCCAACTATGGTTATCTCCCCTTTACTCCGAATGAACTAACACTGTTTGAATTGGTCTCTGAGATTTTCCACACACTATTAAAGTACTGTGAGCATTCAGCTCACGTACAGTCTTCGAGTTTAACGTTTGTCTGGTGATCTTCCGCTAGATGCTAGATCAGGTTTCGTCATGTATCACTCATCTAACTACACGGTCAGGTCCGCTATTGTTTGTTCTCTCTTCACGCTTGGCTGCTCTCCCCTACCCAACACTAATAGTATTCTATCCTCCGTGTGCGACCATGAACTTGTGTTCTGTCTGCAGACCCCCTACACGTCTTGTTCTCCCCATTCTCTTAAAACCTATAATTATCTTTTTAATTCATATTACACTGTTACAGAGGCAGCCCCGGCGATATATATTTCGGCACAGATGTCCAGGTACCGAAACGTAACGTCACTTTTCTTCTCACCAGCACAGTTGACATTCAGCGCACGAGCTGTGGATCATAGTCTCTTGGACTAACAAGTACGGGCGTGCTATAGTCTGGTCAATTTTTACATCGTCAAGATCGAGGGTAGCCAGCGCCGACTCCTGTTTCTTTTGAAAGGATTAGTAGACATCATAAACAATTATGGAAACATTGGCAGCAGTATCCCTACCCGGCCTATAGCCACATAGTGTATTTGGCAACAGTATTTTGATTTCAAAATGTACCACTAGCTTTTTCGAGAACCTTTCCATAGATATTCTGCATAGTAATAATGTGATATCCCCTCGGTGTGGACTTATCTTTGTCCTGTTTAGGGAGCTGAACCAGATAGCTATGAAAACATTCCTCTGGGTCGTTCCAGGTCATGATGCTCTGAATGAAGTCAGCAGTAATTTGCATTATTATGTTAGGATCGGCCTCCTTTAAAAGACTGTACCTTAGACCATCCAGCCCAGGGGCGCTATTTGTGGCATTCTGGATTGGGCCGTGCAAATTACATCCTTAAAACTGATTGGGTCCTCGGAGAGTTCTTGTTCCAATGACGCTGATAGCACATCTGGTGTGCATTCATGTCGCCATGTTCTGTTTGTGTAACATACCTTTCCAGGAAGGCCCTCATTTTGCTAAACTGTGAGCATCACTCTGTGCTTATTGTTCTTGATGACACTGTGAGCAGCACTCTGTGCCTTATTGTTCTTGATGACATTGTGAGCAGCACTCTGTGCCTTATTGTTCTTGATGACATTGTGAGCAGCACTCTGTGCCTTATTGTTCTTGATGACACTGTGAGCAGCACTCTGTGCCTTATTGTTCTTGATGACACTGTGAGCAGCACTCTGTGCCTTATTGTTCTTGATGACATTGTGAACAGCACTCAGTGCCTTATTGTTTTTGATGACACTGTGAGCAGCACTCTGTGCCTTATTGTTCTTGATGACACTGTGAGCAGCACTCTGTGCCTTATTGTTCTTGATGACACTGTGAGCAGCACTCTGTGCCTTATTGTTCTTGATGACACTGTGAGCAGCACTCTGTGCCTTATTGTTCTTGATGACATTGTGAGCAGCACTCTGTGCCTTATTGTTCTTGATGACACTGTGAGCAGCACTCTGTGCCTTATTGTTTTTGATGACATTGTGAGCAGCACTCTGTGCCTTATTGTTCTTGATGACACTGTGAGCAGCACTCTGTGCCTTATTGTTCTTGATGACATTGTTAGCTTCAGGGCATGTTGACCTTTTCATGCGAGCATAGAGAGACCAGAACTTATTGAGTGATTTGACTGCTGCCACCTCCTTCTTGAACCGAATCCATTGCTCTCTTTTAGTCCCTACTGCCAGTTGTTGGAAATTACTTGTAGCCTTTTTCATGTCTCACTCAAGATTCGTCATTCGATGAGGGTCGCAAAAGTTCAGTTTTCTGCAGAATTATCACAGTTCCAGCACACGTCTCTTCTTGAGCCAGGCCGACTATACCTCCCGTATCCACCACCAGGGTCTAAATGCTACTACTCGTCTTTCCCTAGGTCCCCATGCCCGTTGACGTAGCTGCTCCAACACAGATGATTTCGACCGATTACACCTGAGGTTGCACTGTATGCAGTAAACGGTACAATATGCGGCTGCCCTGCTGCCTTGCAGGTATACTCGGAAGAGTAAAAGGCTAAGGGTGGGTACCCTGAAGCAAAACAACCCAACTGCCTTGTGTGTGAGACTTTTTAGTCAAAGGCTATCGGAGCCAACCGTAAACAAACCGATGGAAGGAAACAGAAAACCACCGTCGTAATTTCTTTGTACAATTATGAATCGCCACAAAAAGAGAGCTAATTTCCAATATTAGGAAGAAACATTCATCATTCATTTTTTGGTCATGTAATGAGATGAGAACAACTGGAATATATTGTAACAACTGAGAAAATTGAGGACGAAGAGATAGAGGGTAGCAAAGAGAGGAGGATACCAGACAGCTTGAAAGAATGGCTTGGCAGAAAGTCAACAACAGAAATGATAAATAACTGTCGAGATCGAAAGTTGTAGAGAGACATGATCACCTACGCCAGCAGGCCTGGTACTTGATGATGATTCATGAAAGGATGTATTATCCTTCTGGGTTTCCTTGACGCTTCCTTATGGATTCCAACAGCTTAGGGCAGTTGATTGCCACTGTAGTTTAATCGATCACAGCGAATGTCCAGTTCAGCATGGGTCGAAACAAGGCGAGATCAATGTTTGAGTCCGAATCCGTTGTCCTGTTGGCAAGTCGTGTCATCATCTCACAGTTCGCCACGGTAAAGTCTCTGTCTGCAAGGGCAGAATCTAAGGCTCTACCCGGGGGTAGTCATTGGGGGTTGCCCTAGCGAACACTCCACGAATTGAGATCGCCACACAACATCAAATTGACACCTGGCAGTTTCCCTAGATCGTGCAAAAACTCCAGTCCTCGGCCGTCTTAGATGAGGTATACTCGATGATGTTCCACTTTTTCTCATTCCCACGCTTCTAAATCTAAGACAGTGTGCCGAATGCTGTCTCTGAATTTAATTGCTTGAAAGTGGTGGCTGTCTCGTACCGGATTTGTGTAGCAGTGATAAACCGCAGACATTCATTTGGTCTGCCTGTGTCTCTTGGAGGAACAGAATATCAACGTTATAAACGAAATAGTTATTAACCGGTTTTCTTTGCATCGCACTGCTGCAGTTACAGTAGCTGTTATTTAAATAATTCCGTCGCCGCTTCTCTACTGTCGAATAATGCGTTGGCTTTTCCCCACTTCCGCGCACCGCCGCGATGTCCTCGTTTCCTATCGAAAATGGGTGTAGTTGTCGGTGTAATAGGATAGGGAGTGCCATACAGCCCAATTAGAAGTCATTGAAGCGCGGCAATTGTTTGCCCTCCTCAGGTCTTAGAGCCTGAATATTAAACCGCGGGAATTAATAGAAGATAGCTAGAACTGACCAATCAATGCCACGTTCAGCTTAGCGGCTACCCATGGAACAATAGGAATAAAATAGTCCCGGACTGGGGAGAATTTTAAAAAGGTAGAATAGAGAGAAGATGGACACTCTAGGACCGGCAGTCGACCTGGCAAGTCGATATGTATGACCAGACATTTAAACACTGCTAGAGACTCACAGATAGTTCTATTAGAACGTGGTCGTGATCATCCATCGGGCTGTCGCCCAGATCACTAGTTTAGAACAAAATTAATAGACGGCCACTTGACCAGACTGATCGATTCCTATAAAAGTTGTTTTTATTCGATAACGAGAAATTCTTGTTTTACTTTCTCCACGTGTCTGCTGTTCGAAAGATTGAAGGTGTGTCTGTCCATGCCTGTAGGCGAACCAGTCTGAGATACGGGAGATGCTGGTCATTTTTGGAAGTCTCTTCCTATGATGTGTTTGCTGATAAATGAATGTATGTGGTCTGTCACTGCCACATATCATCATTAAATGGTGTCCGTGATTCCAGGATTCCCAAGAAGTGACGATGTTTAAATATTCAGACTGAGAAGACATCCCCTTTTGTTATGTAAGTGAACCGCAAAATATTAAATTCGGGTCCGTGTATCTTGCGATCCCGAAGAACTGACTAGAAATTGCCAGCCCTCGATGATCTTTCCTTGTGCTATATCGAAAGTAGAAGTGAACATTCATATTCATAAAGTAGAATTTCCTTTAAGGACGGAAGTAAAAGTGAAATAGACAGAGATAACCAAATTTGAAAAGTGTAGTCCATGTGGAGAACCGAGAAAAACTGGTTAGTTAATTATTGTTTTAAAATTAGTATGTTATAGTGTAGTTGTTAGAATGTTATAAAAGTGTTAGGAATTCCAAGACTTCAGAATCATGTAAGTTGGATTGCTCTTATGTATTTTAAATATTTATTTGATATATTGAACAATGTTTGTTAGTGTGAAGTAAATACGTTTTCCTTGATAAGTGTTTGTGAAAGAAAGCAGAAATTCTATTGACTGATCTAAATAAGGTGTGTTTGTGTAAGTGTTTTGCTAGCGAATACGTTTATTATTAATTAATTATCAAGATGAAGAGAGGCATGACTCCCACGTTGCAGACCATGCAAGAAATTAGTAGAGTCATCACCAGTCTAGGAAATAGTTTTAGACAGCAAGTAGTGAGTGCCAGTACCTCAAATTACTCTGGCCAGCCATCCAAGTTCAGACGATGGATGGCACAAACTGAAAAGCATGCTCTCATTTTTTCTATAAATGAGGTAAAATAAGTAAATTAATAGCTTTTAAATCAAGTAGAGGCGAAGTATCTGACTTCATCCAGAGAAGGCTAAAGAATGAACCTTCAAGCGCATGGAAGTCCCTCCAGATAGATTTAAAAACTAGGTATGCTGCAATACGAGATGATTACACTGCTTTCATTACTTTTGAGGAAGTTTAAGCAAGAAAGAGGAGAGACAATAACTGCATACAGTAATTGGCTTTTAGAGCTAGCAGAGGAATCTGGTTTAGAAAACGACAATTTTAGTAGACAACTAATAGAGATTTCTATAGATGGACTAATATTCACAGATCTAAAACTACATTTAGCTAAGCTGAACCCTGAGACGATAGATGAAGCGATTAATGTCTCTATTAAAAAAACCGGGTTCAGGAAGAAATTGAATTTAAACCTACCTGAAGAAAGTCCATCCATCAGTGAATGGTTTAATAAAAGAAAAATAGTAGAAAATCCTAGGGAGGTTAGTCAAGCGAGTACTAGATGGAGAAATAAGGGACGACTAGGTGAAATGAGTAAAGAAACATATGCGGTGAGAAAGGAAACAAGTCGTTTTCACGGTTAAAGATTACCACCCCAGGAATCTAGGTGGAGATGGAATAACAAAAAAACAAACTACTGGACGTAAGAGCTATGAAATAAATAGTGTATACAGAAGGGCTGAAATAAAAAAATGTGAATGGTAAATCAAACGTTGGGGCACAGCATGTTAACCAAACACCCAGGCGTAGTTGGCAAGATAACTCTGGAGTCAAAGAGAAGCGCGCAGCCAAGCACGTGGTTGCGAGAACGCCAATGTGGTCCAAATCAAACGGCCCAAATAACAAGACAAACAGGCTGTCTAGCCTGAAACAGAACAAATTCATCAGAACGGAGAAGGCCTTAGAGGTAATGGAACAGAAGTTAGAAGATAAGTCGAGCCATACAATCGGTAATAAAAACGAGTGTTTGATAATGGGATTAGAGGAGCCTGAGAGCAGAGTGATCGACAGTGCTACACAAACTATTAATGAATAAACAAAGGAGGTAAGGAGACTATTTAGAGACGCCTGTGTGGCTACAAATATCATTGAAGGTGTAATATCAAGAAAAGATGCCGAAATAAGAATTATGGAGAAGAAAAGTGAAAAAAGATGAGTCGATGCTATTAGAGCAGAAAGACAGTAGATAGGCTAGAGTGCAAAAACAAGTGTCTAGAAACAAGAATGAAAGAACTTGAATCCCTTGCAGAACAAAAGTCTGAGACTGACAGATACAGTGAATGTATTATTCGAGAAGTTGATGATATTAAAACAAAGAATAACCAACTTTTAAGTGAGGTCGAAGTGTCCAAGGATTTAGTTGTAAGTTTAAGAAAGGAGAAATCTGAAGTAGATGACAAGGTAAAGAAACTCATACGAGAGAAGTCTGACTAAAGGTAGAAGTAGCGTCTCTGGGGCGAAAGAAATATGAGATTAAGAAAGAGATTAAACGAACGGCAGATGTAGAAAAGAGTAACGCGACAAAAGGAAGGATAAAGAAGCAAGTAGCTACAGTTAATGTGTTTGAGAAACGCGAGCCTAATGTTGATAGTTCTTTATGTTCAGAAGTGGTGTTCTGGCCACTTGGAACTCCAGAGAGAGAGAGAGAGAGAGAGCGAGAGAGACAATATAATTCAAGAAGGGAGAAGGCGGTGTGAAGAGCGGGTGAAAACAGAACGTATTTATGCCCAAAGAATGGGAAGGATGAATGATTTTCTGGATCATGCCAGTAAAAGAAAGCGCGAGAAACATCCATATTAATAATTGTTGTAATGTCATACCTTATGCTGTAGATTGTTTGTTGAATTTATTTATGCTGGTGTATAATTATTGTATGTAAAAAAGAATCTAACTGTATCAGTAAGTCTATGATATAAGAATGAGTGATGCACATAAAGGTGGTGAAGCATGTTAAAGTGATACAGGAAATGTATTATTTTTTCCTTAATTAACGATGTTGTCAATTTGGTTTTATTTCATATAATTCACTGATGTAATTAGAGACATTTATGAAGGGTTGATTGTGAGTCGTTCAGGCAAAAGTCTACCAATAACCGGAAGGGTAAATAGACTCATATTAATTTTCATAAGAAACTGCTCCGTATGTGTTTTTCTGAGAGTTGTGTACGAGAGAGTCATCAATGTTGATGATAAAAATGTCTTGTTTGATTAGAGAGATTTATTTGGAAACATTATTTCATGACGTAAATGAAAATGTAATGTCTTGGACTCAACGGACTTGACTATAAGGAATGATATAGACGGTTATGAGGAAAATTGTCATTGCATGACAATGGGTTCCAAAAAACGATGAGGGAATGATGTAATAGGGTTGGGAGTGTCTATCCATACAGCCCAATTAGAAGTCATTGAAGCGCGGCAATTGTTTGCCCTCCTCAGGTCTTAGAGCCTGAATATTAATCCGCGGGAATTAATAGAAGATAGCTTGAACTGACCAATCAATGTCACGTTCAGCTTAGCGGCTACCCATGGAACAATAGGAATAAAATAGTCCCGGACTGGGGAGAATTTTTAAAAATGTAGAATAGAGAGAAGATGGACACTCTAGGACCGGCAGTCGACCTGGCAAGTCGATATGTATGACCAGACTTTTAAACACTGCTAGAGACTCACAGATAGTTCTATTAGAACCTGGTCGTGATCATCCATCGGGCTGTCGCCCAGATCACTAGTTTAGAACAAAATTAATAGACGGCCACTTGACCAGACTGATCGATTCCTATAAAAGTTGTTTTTATTCGATAACGAGAAATTCTTGTTTTACTTTCTCCACGTGTCTGCTGTTCGAAAGATTGAAGGTGTGTCTGTCCATGCCTGTAGGCGAACCAGTCTGAGGTACGGGAGATGCTGGTCACTTTTGGAAGTTTCTTCCTTTGATGTGTTTGCTGATAAATGAATGTATGTGGTCTGTCACTGCCACATCGCAATTATAGTGAAGAACTCCGTGCACGAAACACTCAACAGCACAGGCGATGATTTCAGTTGACTTTCATCGAATAAAAGGCACTTACATTCGTCTAATCTCTTAGAGTAATAATAATAATAATAATAAAATGATCACTGAATATCAGCACTTTTCTTTGAGCATTTTGAAAGCACAAGAGAACTATACCGGAAATTCAACTTAGAATATGCTTACAACTGAGTATTCTTTGATTATCTCATACATATGCTAGTGGACATAAGCTGCATCCTCTAATTATAAGATGAAGCGCGGTGTCATTGTTGTAAGGGAAGATGGCTTTTGTAACAGTAAAGCTGATTGAAAGTATGGGGCAGGTAACAGCCGGTGCCCATTTCTTAATAGACAATGACAGTAACATAGAATAACGGTCATCAGTGTTAGTGACAGAATAACAAGTTATACTCATGGAAAGTTCATAGTGGGTAGGGACACCCACCGTGGAATAAGGTGAAGAGTGGGTGCAGAATAGTACTGGACATAATAAGTTTAGAGAATGGAAATTTTCCACGCAGCAGGTTGTGGATGTGGGGATAAGCGCATGACTTGACCGTCCGATAAATAGGTTGACCAACAACTACCAGGACAGGTCAAAGCCATGAAATAAACATCATTATTTTGAAACTCACGAGAGGTCTAAACTGACCAGAGGTTATAGGGAAGTCACACAAACAATTTGTTATTGTCGAGTCTTGGACATAGGTAAACTTTTGGTCAGAATGATGAGAGTAGATGGCTCAAGAGGTTGCTCACGGTGTCATAAACAATTTGTTATTGTAAATTCTGAGATGGGAATTGGCGGTGGAATCATGGTTGTGGGATCTGATTGGTCCAGGGGGTTGCAAATTGTCACTTCGCGACAAATTCATTGGCTGCAGATGTTTCGTGCACAGAGTGATGTTTGAGTATATAAACCTCGACACAATAGGTTTTAAGTTAAGTTAGGCCCACAATGTAGTCAGAAGAAGACTAGTCAGAAATTTTTAATAAGGACCAGGACAGAAAGTGAAGTCAGAAGTTTTAGTCAGGAAGAACAGCTAAGTTAGGAAGTGAAAGTCAGAAAGTAGTTGCAAGTTTAAGTTAGTTGAGTTTAGGGCGTGTGGCCTTTTTAGTAGTCAGTACTTTGATCTAGTTTGCAAATATGCCTAGGGATCTGGACCTACAGATCCGGACACTTTCATGGTCTAATCAACATGCTACGGATTGAAGGGGCGATAGTTGCAAATATCTGCTCTATCTACATTGGCGGGGGTCGGAATGTGGCTCTCAAACAGAACGCAAACTAGACTGACACATTTAATGCTTGTTAATACAGTGGACGGGAGTGGACCAGAGGCCGCAGTTAATGGCAAAACAAAGACCAATCTTTATGACAATGACTGCACACACACACAATTGAGAAGTGGAACCAATTCTCTTTACTGGTATCTTAACTTTGACACGTCCCAGAAGACTCCACCATTCGAATTTATCATCGAGCTAGCACTATGATTCGGGTAAAGAATGACACTCCAAAGGCTTTCTCTGACAGTGGCGGTGTAGTGTTCCTGTATAATGATATATCATACCCAAATATGTATGTGAACACTATTGTAGTCACCATACAAGCGACAATGGCACACAGTAAGTTTGAGTTCTCACCGACTTTTTCGCAGGACGAGAGTGCACTGGCGGTGTGTGAGGTGCAAACATTTACAGACTCCTATTGTCTGGACGGGCATTCTTGGTCGTTTTGTACAGTGTGTGGTGGGAGTAGCAAAGGCTGCACCGTCATCATCGGTACGTGTCACTTCAACTGTTCTCATGGGATTTATGGACACGACTACTCCGGGTCTTGTCTTAGTGTCAGTTCTTTATGTGAGGAAAATCCGGAAAATGCCAACATTGCAAACATCCTGGCTATACCTCTGATGACACTTGTCCTGATGGTAATTTTGGGCTACAGTGCGAACAGACGTGTTCTGGTGGCTGTGACATCATATGTGACATAGAAAGAGCAGACTGTACGCGCAAGGAAGCGTACTACGGGCCAGACTGCACTCTCAAATATCCTGACCACTGTTTAAACGACACCTGTGAACAGTCAACCGGGATCTGTTCATGCAAGGGAACGTTCTACGGGTCAGACTGCACTCTCAAATCTCCGTACAACTGTTTAGACGATATCTGTTAACAGTTCATGGGGGCCGGCGTCTCGTATGTCGATGATTCCCACGTTAAGAAGAGTCTGCCGACTACAACAAACCCAAGCATATGGATACCTTAATGTGTACTGGATATTTTCTTTCTGTGCTGGACATGGTTCATTTCTTGGTGTGTTTCTTTGCTAGCCAAGGCTCATATCTTGGCTTGTGTGTCATGTTAGTCATATCTCATATCTTGGAGTGTCCGTGTTAATCATGTCTCATATCTTTAAGTGTGTATGTGTTTAGTCATATCTCGTATCTTAGTGTGAATCTGTGTTAGTCATGTGTCATATCTTTGTGTTTGGGCTAGTGATATCTCATATCTCTGTGTGTATGTTTATGTTAGTCATATCTCATATCTTTGTGTGTGCATGTCTGTGTATGTCACATCTCATATCCTTGTGTTTGCACGGCTATGCTAGTCACATCTCATATCATTATGTGTGCCTATCTATGTTGGTCATATCTCATATCTTTGTGTGCATGTCCATGTTAGACATGAGTAATTTCTTTGTGGGTGCATGTCTATGTCAGTCATATCTCATATCTTTATGTGTATGTTTATGTTAGTCATGTGTCATATATCTTGATGTATGTCAGTGTTAGTCATGCCTCGTATCGCTATGTGCATGTATGTGTTTGTCACATCACATATCTTTGTGTGTGCATATCTGTGTTAGTCACCTCTAGTGACTCGGGCAGATTGTGCTCGTAAACCTGGGAGGGCCGACCATCTAAGGGCAGAATCCCCCGACAGAAAAGATCACCTGCTGCCTTGTAGGAAGATTGGGGACAATCAAAGGCTAGGGAAAGCAGACCTGAATAAAATGCTGGCTGAAATCGGATGCACTGGGCCACTGGCGCAGAACACAGTGCAATGTTTTTAACGGGTGTTCAATCAGAGTGGATCTGGCAGACTCTAATAGTGATGTTCTGTTTGTAACACACCTAACCTGACAGCTGAGTTCATGTGAGGAGCTGGAATCCTACTCTGATTGGGTCCTGGTCGCAGAGAGAAAGAGAGAGAGAGAGAGAGAGAGAGACCGAGAAAAACGCTCCTTTCTCAGTTAGAAGTGGGTAGGATGGAGTTTTCCTAAGGGGATGACATGTAAGCCAAGGAGGTAGGATGGAGTTTTCCTAAGGGGATGACATGTAAGCCAAGGAGGTAGGATGGAGTTTTCCTAAGGGGATGACATGTAAGCCAAGGAGGTAGGATGGAGTTTTCCTAAGGGGATGACATGTAAGCCAAGGAGGTAGGATGGAGTTTTCCTAAGGGGATGACATGTAAGCCAAGGAGGTAGGCTGGAGTTTTCCTAAGGGGATGACATGTAAGCCAGGAGGTAGGATGGAGTTTTCCAAAGGGGATGACATGTAAGCCAAGGAGGTAGGATGGAGTTTTCCTAAGGGGATGACATGTAAGCCAAGGAGGTAGGATGGAGTTTTCCTAAGGGGATGACATGTAAGCCAAGGAGGTAGGATGGAGTTTTCCTAAGGGGATGACATGTAAGCCAAGGAGGTAGGATGGAGTTTTCCTAAGGGGATGACATGTAAGCCAAGGAGGTAGGATGGAGTTTTCCTAAGGGGATGACATGTAAGCCAAGGAGGTAGGATGGAGTTTTCCTAAGGGGATGACATGTAAGCCAAGGAGGTAGGATGGAGTTTTCCTAAGGGGATGACATGTAAGCCAAGGAGGTAGGATGGAGTTTTCCTAAGGGGATGACATGTAAGCCAAGGAGGTAGGATGGAGTTTTCCTAAGGGGATGACATGTAAGCCAAGGAGGTAGGATGGAGTTTTCCAAAGGGGATGACATGTAAGCCAAGGAGGTAGGATGGAGTTTTCCTAAGGGGATGACATGTAAGCCAAGGAGGTAGGATGGAGTTTTCCTAAGGGGATGACATGTAAGCCAAGGAGGTAGGATGGAGATAAACACAAAATTAAGAGATTTTTTATAAAATAATACTAAGTTTTATACGGGTTTTCCGAAACCCTACAACATATTCGCATGGGGTCCCTATGATCGTGGGCCCCTGGGCAAATGCCCAACGGACCTATGGGCTAAGAAGGCCCTGTATGTGGTGTCTGTAGTGATATGTTGTGAGATGGATTAATGACGTGAACATTGCTTGTTAAGTTTCTGTACATAGTTCAGAGAATGTGGACAGTGATGATTAGTTCAGAATGTGATAAACGAGTTCTGAGTGATCACAGATAGTTTGGAGGTAAGCGGAACTTCCTTAGCATTACTTATATACCACGGCGATAAGTCCACGCCGCTGGAATGTTATGTTGAGAACTTTTGTTACGTAGACAATATAAATAAACTATTCTATGTTGTGTACAAAGCAGTTTGAGTGAACAGTTCATTAATGTATACAAGTGGGTGACCTATACCGACCCAACTGACGAGCCTGAACACAACGCGAAGTATTGTTATGTACAAAGCAGTTTGAGTGAACAGTTCATTAATGTATACAAGTGGGTGACCTATACCGACCCAACTGACGAGCCTGAACACAACGCGAAGTATTGTTATGTACAAAGCAGTTTGAGTGAACAGTTCATTAATGTATACAAGTGGGTGACCTATACCGACCCAACTGACGAGCCTGAACACAACGCGAAGTATTGTTATGTACAAAGCAGTTTGAGTGAACAGTTCATTAATGTATACAAGTGGGTGACCTATTCCGACCCAACTGACGAGCCTGAACACAACGCGAAGTATTGTTATGTACAAAGCAGTTTGAGTGAACAGTTCATTAATGTATACAAGTGGGTGACCTATTCCGACCCAACTGACGAGCCTGAACACAACGCGAAGTATTGTTATGTACAAAGCAGTTTGAGTGAGTTATTGAGTTATTGAGTTATTTGCGGGTCATCATCATTGCACTCCGAACATGTCCATAGGTGCTCAGATCCCCTCCTCAGCAATTCCCTCAGTGTCCAGCGACTGACGACTCCAGTTCTATGTTGGTTGATAAGTCTTCTTACACGGCCACCAAGTTTCTCATTTCTGGCCGTGCCCATCTTAACTCCCATTTCCATCATCCGAAGAAGCGACGTTGATCTGTGTTTGTCGAAGTCCTGTGCTCTTCCCACATCTCGGAGTGCATTGATGACGTCCGCCCGATCCATCGGTTGCCCGTCCTCAACGACAGCGCAGCTAGCCAACCTGTCCGCTCTCTCATTTCCCCGTACTCCCGCATGTCCAGGGGCATAGACAAAGTTGACCTTACGTATTTTGGATTTCTGCAACGACTCTACCCATTGCATGCGTACAAAGCCCGCCTCCACTTTTTTTATCATGCTCATCGAATCACTCAGTATACATGCGTGGATGTAGTCTTGTGACTCTAACCATTTGAATGCCTTGGTCACTGCCATCACCTCCATTGTCATGCTACTCGTGGTCATGGCGTATGCACCACTGTCTTCCTTGGCTATTCTGCCTGCCGAACGTGCTGTAAATGCCCATGCACTTTTTTCGTGTCGTCTTACAGATCCGTCTGTATAGATGACTGCATCTTTCTCATCGGTGTTATCGCAGATGAGACCGTTGACCTCAGCATTAACCACGACTGGGTTCTGTTCCCTACTTTTCCTGTCGAGTGTGACAATACATGAGAAAGTCCCCTTGAATGACGTAGGCACCGGTATCCACTCATCACCAACGCTGAGATTGGTAAGCCCACAGACCTGTTTGATGACATCTTCTGCTCGGCCCACCCATGATTTGCCTCTTTTTAGCCTGGTACCTTTCTCTGTGTTGAGCACGTGGTACAATGGATGCTCTGTATCTGTACTAATCTTCAGGTATGCTCGTGCTCTCCAGATCTTGATTCTGTCATCCATGGTTGGAAAGTCAAGAAGATACCTCATTGCCACACAGGGAGTGTCCCTCGTACATCCCAGGATAATGCGCGTGGCTTCATTTTGTATTTTCTCCAGTTTGAGTGAACAGTTCATTAATGTATACAAGTGGGTGACCTATTCCGACCCAACTGACGAGCCTGAACACACCGCGAAGTATTGTTATGTACAAAGCAGTTTGAGTGAACAGTTCATTAATGTATACAAGTGGGTGACCTATTCCGACCCAAATGACGAGCCTGAACACACCGCGAAGTATTGTTATGTACAAAGCAGTTTGAGTGAACAGTTCATTAATGTATACAAGTGGGTGACCTATTCCGACCCAACTGACGAGCCTGAACACAACGCGAAGTATTGTTATGTACAAAGCAGTTTGAGTGAACAGTTCATTAATGTATACAAGTGGGTGACCTATTCCGACCCAACTGACGAGCCTGAACACACCGCGAAGTATTGTTATGTACAAAGCAGTTTGAGTGAACAGTTCATTAATGTATACAAGTGGGTGACCTATTCCGACCCAACTGACGAGCCTGAACACAACGCGAAGTACAAGATTGACAGTTTACACCTAACGACTGAGCGTATTTACAAAAGCGGCGCAACAGATTAGTACAAATGGCTGGGATCTATACAGAGATTCAACAGACTGACCAGTTTGGTAATATTAGCTGCTGGACAGCCAATAGATTGGGCAGATATATTAATAATATACGAAAGATGGATCAAAAAAAGGTATTTGACAGAAGTACAAATACATGGCTGTCTAGACTATGTGAACTCGGAGTGAAGACCGGTGTTGCCAGGACAGAGCAGTATTCTGAAAGAATGAAATAATTTTTTAACCAACACCGAATTGGCACATTTAGTCGCTGTGTGCTGATGAACATTTTGTAATGAAGATGGAAGTACCTATGGATGTAGAGTGCTGTGATGATAACTCTAATTTCACATAACATGTCAGCACACACAAAATAAAATGCTGGTAAAATTGCAATTTTTATTTCAGACTTAAAGCACAATTTTTATTTTTAAACAGAATGGTGAGCAATAAATATAATTACATAGAGACACTGGTGTTTTTGCAGGGTTTGGAAAAATCCAGAAATAAATTGCTTATTTTATTGATTTATGCAAAAACATAACATTTTAACAGAACATCAGGTCCAAATCTGTGGTAAACTGGTTTCATGTATCTTCCTCAAATTAGTAAACACATTTTTTAAACGTAATTACATTTTGAATCGCATTATTAATGTGTATAATATTTGCTAAAGTAAACGTTTTTGAAGACATGTGTCTAAGAATACTCTGCGTTCAATAAAATGAATTCAAGACTAACGTGGAGATAAAATAAATGGCCTTGCAACCAAAGATATAATCTACAGTTGGGAAGAGAAGAGGGACATACATCTGACATGCGTTGAGAATAGACAAGAGAATTTCAAAACATATTTTTTGGGGAAACATCAGGAAACAGAAAAAAGGAATACCTAGAGAGAAACTGAAAAAAAGACACTTATAAGAGAAGCAAAGTAGGCAGACATAAACTTATTAGATAAGATCTATCATCTCGCCAAGAATGGTGATGGATAGCAAAGAACACATCTACTGGATACCAGTACCTACATCATTCAGGGGAATATTCTTTTATTGTCACATTCGACAGAAAATGTAGGGAGCAGATTCCAGTCATTGCGTAGGTCAACGCTCTCATTTGAAATAACAACGACTCTATGGACGGATTTGTAAATCGACACCAAAGGAGTACAATGGGCATTTGCAGCACGCTCGGCAGGCAGAATAGTCAAAGATAGTATTGCATACGTTATGACCACGTGTAGCATGATGATGGAGGTGATGGCAATGACCAGGGCATTCATCTGGTTAGAGTCACAAACTACACCCACGCCTGCATACTAAATATTTCGATGGCATGGTAAGAAAAGTGGAGGAGCTCTGTACGCAGGCAATGGGTAGAGTCATTGCAGAAGTAACAAATACGTGGAGTCACATTTGTCTCCGTCCATGGACATATGGGAGTACGGGTAAATGAACGAGCGGATAGGTTGGCTAGCTGTGATGTTGAGAAGACGGTCAACCAATGGATCAGGCAGACGTCACAATGTTCTCCGAGATGCAGGAAGGGCACATGACATCAGTAGTATCGATTGGATGCCATTCTATACTACTGACATCGACAAACATGAGTTCATGTTACTCCACGGACGAATGAGATGGGAATTAAGATGGGCACAGCCAGAATCGATAAACTTAGTGGGCGTATAAGAAGACCTCAACATACACAAAACTAGTCGCTGGACGCTGTTGGACTCGCTAAGGAGAGGACCTGAGCACCTATGGACATGTTCGGAGTGCAATGATGATGACCCACAAATAACTCACTACCAGCCATATGTGACACCTAACGACACTGGAAGGACCAGAATATGTTTACCTGTCTCAATAAGACACTATCAGGAATCATTTCAGAGAAAGAGGTATGCCTACAGCACTTTGAAAAAATTAAAAATAATTAACAAGAGAAAAAGAAAGCAAAGAACAATATATAGTCCAAAGTAGGATCGAACCCGTACTCAGTGGCACAGTGCCTTGCCACGAGAAGCCAAACGCTATGGTGCACTGTCAAGTGGCTTCTTGTGGCAAGGCGCTGTGCCACTGAGTACAGGTTCGATATTACTTCGGACCATATATTGTTTTGTTTCTTTTTTCTGTTCTTGATTATTTGTCATTTTTCCCGAGTGCTATAAATATACCTCTTCCTCTGAAATGATTCATTGATTATTGCCTCAGAAGTTTCCCTCTATAAATAATATTCATTTATTATTATTTATCTCCACACTGTCAGGAAGTTCTTGGAATGTAATTAGTGACGTACGCATTCGTGTGAAAATATGGAAGTCAATACTCCCAGGTATGTTGAGTCTGTACGTTACCTGATACCATGGTGTCTACACATGGCTCTCTTTTATACACCATTTTCTGATCCTGTGTTTGAGCCACTCCGTGATCGATATGATGGTTAGCGAATATGAGTAACATGCCTCCACCAAATTTGACTTAAGTACTACATAGACCCTTAAATATGTTTCATCAGCGTTTTAAAACATTATTTAGGTAAACACATGTATATTTTGGTACGTGCATTTCAATACCGGTTGTGTTCTGTTTAAGATGATGAGCTCCCAGTGTGTCCTGTCACCAGCAAAATGCCAGAAAATGTGGATACAGATTCATGAATTATCTACAATAACGTTTGTTGAACAATCCGTAAGTTTTCACACATGGTTGAATTCAGTTATGTGTCAGTCGATCCTAACAGCAGGCCTGAATATGCATCACTTTGATGCGAAGCTCGTTCCCAGGATCTTGACACATGATCAAAAGACATAAATGTCTTGATACCTTGAGGCGCATGAAATGGCTAACGACAACAAAACTTTCATTTCTATGATCATCACGGTCAATGAAAATATATTTTATAGCCACAATAGGGAATTAAAACAATTGTCTTCACAGTGGAAGATTCTATATTTGCCAAGACTATATTTTCTGAAGTTTTGATAGAGCATCAAGAGTCTGGGGATGAACTTTGCAGCAATCGATTCAAGTTCAGACTTTTTGCTTTAACTTTCTGACAGATTCCATAACTGATTTAATTTATGTGAGAGAGCCGATCGATTATTCAGTAATGATCCTCATGGCTCAGTTACTAGATCTCTTCTACATTTTCTGGTGTTTTTCTAGTGACAAGAAGCCCTGTGTGCTTGTCATCTTGAAATGACACACCTTCAAATATGCACACTAGTCGAAGACTGCTGTTCTACCTACAGAATGTTTGCTAAAAGCCTGAAGAAACATTTGGAGGGTCTTGATATCAGATTTATCAAACTCACATAATATTTGATGCAAATTCGTTGCTAAAATTTCTCAAAATTGTACATGGTCATGCTAATCACAGAACAGCTAATACACAACGTCAGAAAATGACAAATAGAAGCAATAATGTGTATTCAAATGATACATAGATTCAGCAAACTTAAAAGCATTGTCTTTTAAATTTGTGTCCGAATATGCCAACTGGTAGCATCATAATTACATTTATGAACTTTCTGATAGCCCCTTGTACATAACTTAAATTTCTGTATTGCATTTTTGGGCCAAAAAAGCATGTGTGTAAAAGATTTAAAAAAACTGCCTAAGTCTGATTTTTTTCCTTCCAGTGATGTCATACTTTACACAGGACACACAGTGAATCTTGCCTCTAGTCCTTGTTCCAAATGAAACTTTTAATCTCAGTAAGAGAGCTGATGTCCGCTGACTTTGCCTCTCTTGTCTGTGTTATTTTTAATGCCTCTCCAGGTAAGCATCAGTTTGTTTTTTTAACCTCCTGTTTCCCATTTGAGGGCTTAACTCTTCTCATGATATGGTCAGTATACGCTCACCTTCTATCCTTACTGATGACCAAATGGATGAGTTTGGGTGCAGGCTATTTCTCTTATTTGTGCACAAGTTTTCAATGGCAATATATATAAAGTAGTATTTTTCTGAGATATTTGATTTTAAAAGCGTGCAATTTATTTTCTGAGACACATTTTTAAAAAAAATGTATCTAATTTATTTTTAGATTTGGAGACACTTGTTTTCAAATGTAATTAATTTATTTTCAATTAATTTTTTTTGTTTTACAGTTCTCATTTCTTAAATGTTATGTAGAGCCAGTCTTAACATATTGATTAGAATCATGAAATAATAGGACAACAGACAAGAAAATCACTAGAAGCTGTAGAAATGTGGTTTTACAGAAGAATGGTGAGAATACCATTGACAGCTAAGAAGAGAAATTAAAACGTTCTGATAGAGACAAAGCAAAAAGAGAGTTAATTTCCAATATTAGGAAGAAACAATCATCATTTTTTGGCCATGTAATGAGAAGAGAACAACTAGAATATATTGTAACAACTGGAAAAATTGAGGGACAAAGAGATAGAGGGAAGCAAAGAGAAAAAATAACAGACAGCTGAAGAGAATGGCTTGGCAGAAGGTCAACAACAGAAATGATAAATAGCTGCCGAGATCTAAAGTTGTGGAGAGACATGATCATTTAAGCCAGCAGGCCCGGTACTTGATGAAGATGATGATGATCAACCCTTATGTATGCGTGTGAAAGCTGGAAAACAACAAGAGACATAGAAACAAAGTTGAACGCATTCAAAAATAAATGTCTAAGGAAAATACTTGGTATAGCGTGGAACGAATTCAAAACAAACGAGGAAATTAGAGAAATCGCCAATCAACCACTAATATCTTTAGTAATCAAGACAAGACGATAGTCATATGTTGGACATGTGATGAAAAGAGATAATAACCGAATAACACAGCAAGCCCTCATGTGGGAAACAACAGGTATGAGGAAGACCCAGAGAGACACTGAGAAGAACATTGATGAGAGAGGCAAGAGCAGCAGGAATCTACTCACTCAATGAGATAGAGCTGCTTGCACAGAACAGAGACAAATGGCGAGATTTGATAAAATATCTTTAAAAGAATTGAAAACTGCTAGAACAAAAATTCAGATAAGAGAGGGAGTATCTTGGTCTACGCCCTATGGGCCAGCTACGGCTTGAAAGATCAATAGATCGATAGATCCATGTTTACTTAAATACATACAAAAATAGAGTGAACATCTTTTAGAAGCAATTCATTTATTGACTTTAGTTTTTTAAAGAAAGTAGTCACACTGCATAATGAAATTTCACTGTACTTGTACATTTGTGTACAATGGTTTATCTTCTTCTTTCCTTCCTCATTTGCCTTTCAGCATCAAGGGGAGCTTTAATTTCTGGTATTTTGCTCTTCTACTGACCTCCCCTGCTGTTATGTTTCCTATTTTTTTTTTTTATATTCTATTTATCCATCATTTTTGTGGTTAGTCCTTGAGTCTGGTTTTCTCACAATGTTTATTGGGTTTTTTTTTTGTGTAGTGTTTTTAACTTTCTGCCTCATCCTCAGGCCAAACCATTTTATCTGTTGTTTTTTTAAAATGTACTTTATGGCGAGAATTATTCCTACCTTATTTTCTTAGTTTTTCATTTCTAATCTTATCTTTCAGGCTGTTTCCTGTTATTTATCTTACACATCTCATCTCTGTAATGGCTATTTTTCTTATTGAACTTGCATGGATCCAGATCTGGCATAGGTATCACAATGTTGGAATGAAGATTGTACACTAAAAATTATTATGGATAAATGATAATACTTATAAATATAGATAGTTATAGATAGTTCCAGGTAAATGAGAGAGAGCAACAGATAGATCTAGGTGAATGCAAGTGGTCGCAGATGAGCTGGCATATTCTGGATATTTTGCTCATGACAGAGAAAATTTCAGAGTAGCAGTCACGGGAGCCACATTCTAACAGGGACAAGCTGGATGATGATGATGATGTACAGATAAAAAACATATGAGCCTCTGTGGTGATGTACAAGAAATATGAAGTTAGGGCCCATATTTTTGTAATAGACCTACAGTACATTACATTTTGGGTAATGTGGTCAGTATTACACCAGTGCCATCTTTCTTTCCAAGAAAAATCCATCATCCATTGCAGGTGTCTCATGTGCAACTCAAATGTAAACTATACATCTATCTATCTATTGTCCTTTCTAGTCGAAGATGGCACCTAGGGCAGAAATAGACTCTTGTGTCCTACAATCCTTCAACTGTCAGACCTTGCACAAGACCTACACTGTGTCTTGTCACAATGCTCTTTTCTGGGTGAGTTGCTCAATCTTAATGAAGGAGCTAATGCCTGCTGTTGTTGCCCCTCGTTTTAATGTTCTTTTTAGTGTTTTTTTGTTATCTATTGTTATTGAAACAGAAATGTTGACTCTAAAGCAGCAAACTATGTGTAGTAGATATATTTAGTAAAGGTGTGAAAGATTTCAAATTTACACAAAAGATTAAAGTGATTAAATGTGATACATGGACAGAGAGGGAACATACATATCAAATTAATGGGGAGAAAAAATAAGACAAATTACACAAATATTTTAGGGGCATTTGGAAAAATTCACAAATCGACAAAAAAAACCATAGATAGCTTGAACTAGGATTCCTACCGATGCTTTTGGACATAGGGAGCTGTCACTAGACCTACCTGTACTAACAAAAACTACCAAAACCCATATTACCCTAATAGGGGAAAGTTTCTTTTAACACAACTCTTCCATCATCTACTTTGTCACTCAGCCTACCCGCACTAACAAAAACTGCCAGCTTATTACTCTAATAAGAGAAAATTCTCTACACAGAACGCATCCATCATCTACTTTATCATAAGACCTGCCACACTAACAAAAACTGCCAGCTTATTACTCTAATAAGAGAAAATTCTCTACACATAACGCATCCATCATCTACTTTATCATAAGACCTGCCACACTAACAAAAACTGCCAGCTTATTGCCCAAAAAAAGTGAAAATTTTCTGCACAGAACTCATCCATCATCTATCTTGTCCTTGCTACAGAACTCACATTATGCTAATTATCAACTATCATTTTTCCTTCATTATTATAGTTTTTTTATGTAAAGGGAATAGAATGAAAAAGAAAACAAATGCTATGGTTACAATGACTGTTTGGAGTTTTTACAAATCTGCTTTCACACAAAATCTGACATCTGAATAACGACAGACACAATTTTTATTTATGTAGGAGCAATAATCTTCCATGTGAGGAACTCCTTAAAGATTATGGAACTAAATTATAAACAACTTATGAGCACAAATTATATATAAATAATATTTTAAAAATACCACAAATGGTAAAGTTTTAATACACTGATAATTATCACACGTTAGCACTTATGCAAACAAGCATGCACAGATGTACAAACACAACCACACAACCTTGATCTCTTACTGTTACAAACATGTACACAATGTAAAAATTAAGTTATTATAAATATTTTACTTGTTTTGTAATAATAACTCTTAAATATTCTAGAAAAAAACATTTTTTTTTCTTTTAACATTTAAAAAAGTGCTAATTTAAAAAAAAACAATTTCTTAGCATAATGAAAGTAGATGTCATATAAAAATACATTACTTTTTTTAGATGCTTTTTTTTTTAGAGAGATGATGTAATTTAAAAAATAACAATATTTTTGAGATGGTGTGTTTTTTATTCTATTTTGTTTTGTTTTTTTACATTAAAAATATATTTTTGAGAGAGGAAGTTCATTTAAAATATGTTTTTGAGAGATGATGTTTTTGTTTTGTCCATTTCACAGAATATTTAAATATCTAAAAGTGGTAATAAAAAAAAATATATATGTTTGTTGACATATTGAAAATAGTCGTCTTATAACAACATTTTTCTTTTATATAGTATTATATGGACATAATGTTTTGAAAATGTTGCAGGCACATCATCTTATTACTCTCCACAAATTTAAAGTTAAGTTACAATTAGAATGCAATTTAAAACTTTCAAAAAATACTCTGTAAAAGTTGTAAGAAGTTGGTTTGACTTTTTGTAAATCTGCAGGCGGCTGGAACACTATTTGTGAAGAGCAGCAATAGATTACTGCATAGAGTAAATACCTGAGGCAACTCTGAAAGAAATGGATGAAAAGTTTATGACATTTTATATTTGAGAAAGAATGACAATCATGTGACAGAAAAAAGAATAAGAAAATACCTAGCAGCAGAGTATAACATATTTTAATAGCACATGCTGGCAGCAAAGAGAATCGACTAGTCAGTTAACTAGAGGTAATATATATGCTCAACCACAATTTGTCATATCAGCATCACGAGCAACACATAAAGAGAAGCAATGAGTGGAATGGTGGCATGCAAATTGGCTCACCTTAACATAAAAAAAATATATTCTGTCCTCACAGACTGATTGTATCAGAAAGCATGCAACACAGTGAATACAACACATCAATAAGCAAATGTGGTGGTGGTGGTTGGGGAGGGGGGGGGAGGAGAGAATATAGACAAATTACTGCTCTTTTCTGTCATACAAGAATCACAGGAGAGATTATGAGGTATGATAATGTAAGTGTTCATAAAATTAATCTGTACTCTCCATGATGAAGTATTGGTACTTTGTATGAAACTTTTTCTAAAATCTGATCATTTCTGCTAATTGCTTTTTAAATAGATTCTATATATATATATATTTATCTGTCCTGGTCTGTCTGTCTGCCTGCCTGTCTATCTATCTATTTATATATCTATCTACTGACCTTTCGAGCCGGCCCATAGGGCATAGACCAAGATACTCCTTCTCTTATCTAAATTGTTATTCTAGCAGTTTTCAATTCTTTTAAAGATATTTTACCAAATCTCGCCATTTGTCTCTGTTATGTGCAAGCAGCTCTGTCTCAATGAGGGAGCCGATTCCTGCTGCTCTTGCCTCTCTCTTCAACGTCCTTCTTAGTTCTTTATCTACTCAATAATAATTCCTTTCTACTTGTAAAAAAAGTAAAGTACCCCCGTCACGCCAAGTGGCGTATAGGGAAATATGGTTTTAGTGACCCTATATTTTACGGACCTTCAGCACATTATTTTTGGGGTAATGTGGTCAGTATTATGCCCGTGCTGCTTTACTTTCCCAGAAAAAAATCCGGTACCCATTTAAGGCTGGGTGAACCCGGAAGCCGTCGGTTGGGATCGAACCCTACCCCTTGTCCGTGGTAGTCCAGTTCACTAACTACTTTATTTCTATTCTATTCTATTAATATGTGGCTTGTACTTGTAGTTTCACCAACTGTTGAGTTTTCATCTAAAACTGGTTATATAATTATTTCAGTATAGGATCTTGAATCACCAATCTCTACATATACAAAATAATAAACCAATGAGCAGAAGATACAATGATTAAAACATAATTTTAAAATGCAATGAAAATAAAATGCTACATATCTTCTCTTCATATTCTGTTCATTTGAATGCCAGGCGAGATATAAAATTCTAATTCTTGCACTTTTGATGGCCTCTTTGATGTTGTCACTCAATATTGCTCTGGGTCAGACTTGACCTATACCTTTTTCTTATATATGCAGTGTATGGTACGGAATTAAAAGGCATTCTCTCCAGATGGGCAAGACATTTTACTTGTAGTTTCTGGATGTGGTTTAAGATCACTTCTATGCTAATGATATCATTTATAACCTTAAGTTTTATTTGTGCCTCTTCTGGTCCTTCTATTTGCTTTCCTTGAACTTTTTCTGTACATTTTGACACACTGTATGCCATGTCGATTTCACTTGTGTATGTCATATTGATTTAGGTTGTGTACATTTAGCTGAATAGTGCATCACTGTCAATTTAATTTGTGTAAACACAAATGAACTATCATCAATACAAAAAAAGTATTAAGTAAAGTACCCCCGTCATGCCAAGTGGTGTATAGGGAATATGGTGTTAGTCTCCATAAATTTTACAGACCTTTGGCACATGATTTTTAGGGTAATGTGGCCAGTATTACGCCCGTGCCGCTTCACTTTCCCAGAAAAAAATCTGGTACCCATTAAAGGCTGGGTGAACCCGGAAGCCGTCGGTTGGGATCGAACCCTACCCCTTGTCCTTTGTAGTCCAGTTCACTAATCACTGAGCTATCGTGGCTGCCTAACTATCATCAATAGCCAGCAAAATTGGGCTTGAGATCAATCACGAAAAGTTTAATTGCAACAGATGACAAAATATACATGGAAAACAAACCAGTGGAAGAGATCGATCACTTTATCTTGGAAGTCATGGGAAGGGAGATACAAGTGAAGAAATTAGAAACAGTATAGTTAAAGCAGCAATGTCATTCAGAAGCTTTAAAAAGTTGTGAAAATCAAAACTCATCAGCACAAATACAAAACTTAGACTATTCAAATCAAATGTACTATCAACCCTTACGTATGCGTGTGAAAGCTGGAAAACAACAAGAGACATAGAAACAAAGCTGAACGCATTTGAAAATAAATGTCAAGAAAAATACTTGGTATAGTGTGGAACAAATTCAAAACAAATGAAGAATTAGAGAAATCGCCAATAAACCACTAATATCTTCAGTAATCAAGAAAAGGTGATGGTCATATGTTGGACATGAGATGAGGAGAGATAATAACCGAATAACAAAACAAGCCCTCATGTGGGAAACAACAGGTTAGAGGATAAGAGGCCAACCCAGAGAGACACTGAGAACAGCATTGATCAGAGAGCAAGAGCAGTAGGAATCAGCTCCCTCAATGAGATAGAGTTGCTTGCACTGAACAGATAAATGGTGAGATTTGATAGAAGTTCTTTACAAGGACTGAAAATTGCTAGAATAAAAATTTAGATAGAAAGAGTATCTGGGCCTATGCCCTATGGACCGGCTATGACTCGAAAGGTCAATAGATAGATAGATATAAACAATCATCAAACCATATTATTTTTACATGTCTTATATTATTTTGGTATTGTTCAAATCTAGTTCCTTGTTCAATTATCTCAAAATGCATATATAATGTGTTATGTGGTAGATAAATACAAAGCATGTAAATTGATACTTACAACCATGAAAAATTGTCTCTGAAATCTCTCCCATTACAATGATAACAACCTTCTGTACAGAAAGAGTTAAACATTTACTTTTTGTGATGACAAACTTCAGCTTCTGAATTGTCTGACTGACCATATTTGGCAATGATAGCATAAGGTGGGAATGAAAATGTTTTCATTAAGATGTTTCCATGAGATGATAGGATCTTTATTGTGTTGTTGCTGATTATGTTGTTTTAATATTTGGTTTGCCCTACTGCATTAGCTGACATTTTCTCTGTCCATTTTACTTTATTCAAAACAGATTATACAACTGCAAACAGTAAGTTGAACTTACCTGGCTCTCCTTTGCAAAACTTCATGTAGCAAAATTAAGCACATAAAATGGCAATTGCAAGAATTCCCACAGCATGATCATATGTTGTGATCATAAAACCACTGGCTGCAGATTTAGCATTAGAAACTGCAGCTTGATGTAAGTCTTGGTGTGATAAGTCAATTGAGGAAATAACATTAATCAGTTGGTTTTGGATCATTAGAAATTGTTATAAAGTTTTTTTTATTTTTTTATTTCTTTTATTTTTTTTTGCATTTGCCAACTTTCACCTCTGGTGAAGTACCTAGAGACTTTGAACTGAATGTTGTGAGTTAATCCGTTTATCCCTGGCAGACATGTGCACTGGGGTCCCTTGCCACACAGGCAGATAACTCTGACTTTGGAGGTACTCACGTTTATTTCCATCGATGAGTTCCTAACTCTGACAGCAGTACAAAACTATTCTCCTAAATTTGTCATTCATAAACACTCAGCTTGTTGCCATTTCACTGAGATTCTCAAAGTACATGATTATATCAATGTTTTTGTTGTACGTGCTCCTAGTTACTTACAAAGAATTTTGCTAGATTATAAAAAAGTGCTAATGTTCTTTGAAATAAATGACATAAGCTGAAATATACACACATGTTTTGACTAGTCATAGCACTATTGACATAGCTATCATTATATTGGATTGTAGTTATGTGACCTTTATGAGATGTTGTGCCAATGCTATAATACTTTTGATTGTCAGAACTTTCCACAGGCTGTACAGTCAAAGCAAAAGCATCTCACATTGCGTTATGAGAGTTTTACAATCAGGGAGACTGCATATGTAATAAGGATCAAAATCATGTCAAAGATCAAGACAAGGCCTTATTGCCAGGAGATAAATAATAATAACTGAATAGTATTATAGAGGGAAACTGTCACCTTAGTAGCTCATTTCATTCTGTGTAGTAGCTACTAAATTCTGCTTAGAAAGAGAAATAAGCTCGCCACCTGCAATCTGCTTCACCAAGCTTTAAAGACTTGATGATTGTCTATTGCATCAATACATCAAATTAATATCTTCCTGATTTTGTAAAATGAGTGTACATTTGCACATTTTACACTGGAACAGTAGTTGTGAACTAATGCCAGATAATCGCTCAGACATTGGAAACACATTATCCCTGTGGGTAAAACATTATGGACATGGGAACAGTTGAATAAAATCAATAAGTTACTGAATATCAAAAATTGTTAGCCGTCTAGTAGTAGCTTCGTTGTCTGTTGAACCAGTAGATATGTCTGTATAATTACTAGAGCTACTTGAAAGTTTCTCAAATTCTGATGACTTTCTAGTGACTGCAGATATATTGCTAGTGACTGAATTGATTGTGACACTGTCACTACTGTCAATAGTATCAGAAATGTGATGAGTGGTGTTGTGACTGTCATTGTCGTCGCTGGACGCTTAGTGATTGATACTAACTTTCTTAGTAAATCTATTGCCGTGAAACTTCCTTTTCTTAGGACGATCTTTACGTCTATATTTATCCATATTTATTAATTTATATGGTTTAAACCCAAGTATTTCTGTAATAATGTATATTTAAATATGTAAACAAGAATAACAGCTCATAACATGTGCAGAACACATGAAATTCTTAATTCTGATTACTGGAAGACTTGGTTTGTTTACAACCGTATTTTGTAACTGGATGAAAGACGATTTCTGATTGGTTAAAATTTATATTAAATTTTTACATGAAAATTTAGTTTACATGTTGTTGTTAACATTGTTTAGATGTTATTGTTTATGGAATTATAAGAAATTTAGTGAAAAAAATAATTCAAATACGTTGATAAATAAAGAAGTTATGACAAGTTGAAAATTTTGCATATTTAATGAGGTAAAAAAAAAGAGGTTACCATGCCAATTAAAAATATTATTTTAAAATACTTTCAAACTTTTTTTGCAACAAGAAATGATTTATTCTGTGCAAAATTGATTATCCTTTCATTTGGTGTAAAAAAAATTAAAATGTCAAATTTTTAAGAAAAACTAATTTTTTAATGAAAAAGCTGTCCCCAAACTCCATTTTAATTCAGTTGTTACACGTTATGTACACAGAGCAACAAAGGCCTGGACACAAGTATGAAAACCAATATCTTGGGTAATGTTTAAACTAAATGCTGGCAGTGACTTTATTGTCATTGACAGCCAGATCATCTTGATAAAACAATTCCCAAATATACACATTATACGGTATTATAAGATCAGAAATGAAGAACTGAGAAAAAAACTAGGAATAATTCCCACCATATTATACATTAAAAACAACAGATAGGATGGCTTGTCAATGTGATAAAACAGAAAGACCAAAACACAACATAATGAGCATAATATTAATAAACATTGCAAGAACACAGGCTAACCACAATAAAGGTGGATTGAATAAATGTTAAAAACTCTAAGAAACATAAGAACAGCAGAAGCCAACAGAAGAGCAAAAGACAGCAATTTACATCCCCTTTGACGTTGAAATGCAAATGAGGAAGTAAAGAAGAAAAAGAATACAGTCACTCATTGGCATAACAGAAAACCCTTGTATGAGCCACACTTCTATCATTTATGGTCTATTTTCCTTTAAATGCAAAGCCCTTTTTTGGACGAAAATACTAATTTTCTTGCTCATGGATGATTATATAAAATCCTATAATATTCTCAACACTAGCTAACTACTCAGCCTTTCAGATCAACATCCTTTCCTAGTTTGTTGTCTCTTTCAGTCACCAACTTTCTTTCATTCATCCTCCTGTATGCATAATATTCAGAAAAAAAAACACCCAGTTTATACATTTTTTTAGGATAATTTTGCTATCTCCTATGTTTCTTCATTCATTAATTAGTACATTGACATATTGAGTCTTCTAAGAGTGATTGTCAGAATGATGATATTTCAGTGAATATTTAGGTTGATTGTTCTGTATGTTTCACAGATGTTGATTTTTTAAATCGATGTCACTTCAGAACTCCAACAAGATAGGCTTATCAAAGAAATAAAGAGAAATGTGTTTGCTTTTGGAAATATAAAACTGGCCCTGCAATGGATACCAGCTTAATACAGCATTTCTGGAACTAAAAAAGGCAGGCAAACTTGCAAAAACAGGACAGAATAAAAACCTTACCTTCAGGAAAGTAAAGAAACTCCTAAAACAAGCTACAAAAATGGAATAGAGAAAAACTTAATGACCAATGATAGGCAGAACAAAACTATATAAACAAACTCAAAAGATAGGAGCAGACCAAAATCTTCAGACTTAGAACATGTGCCTAAAGATTTTAGTCTGCTCCTATCTTTTGAGCCTGTCAATATAGTCTTATTCTGCCATTCTTTGTTCATTTAGTTTTTCTTAGTCTTAGAACATCTGCCCCCACATCAAGGCTAGCTCCTTGTTGTGGCGATGGGGCTTAACAGTCACCAGGGACTGAAAACCAAGACTGGCCAGGCCTTCCTACACCCGAGTAAGACTACAGTTTACTCTAGCAAGTATAAGTGTTGAAAACGGGGGTAACCAGCCAAAAGGCGCACTACAACAATCAGGATGCCACGCACTCATGCAAATAGGAAGTATGTCTATAACTGCGAATCGATATGGCACTTGCCCTGTGATGGACACTCAGGCAAGTGCAGTGCCGGGCACTCAACCTAAAAAGAGCCCAACCACCATTATTGGATGTCCATCTCAACCGCCCTGTGGAGTCAGGGGGTGAGAGACTAGAGCTAATGGCCAATCGAAACTAAGACCACTTAAAATAAAGTATTGGAATGCTGAAGGCATCAACAGCAAAAGAGATGGGTACAGTAAAAAGATAGAATTAGAAAATATCCTGCATGAAGAGCAAGTAAACATATGCTATTTGCAGGAAACCCATCTTAACAACAACATAGACTTGAAGATTCGGGGATACCAGAGTTACCGATCTGACAGAAAAAAACAGACAAAAGAGCAGAATACTGACACTTGTAAAGAGCAACATCAATGCATGAAGTGTATATACATGAAGCTGAATATCAAGTACTGCACATCAGGACAGAAAATAAAGACTTTCATTTACTTAACAATTACTGTCCAAGTGACCGCCCACTAGCACTAGACATAATTCCATTAAATGAAAGAATAATTGTATGTGGAGACTTTAACAGCCATTCACAGAGTTGGGGCTATGAGCATATGGACAAGTGAGGTGAAGAACTTGAAAATTGGCAGGACGATAATGGGCTTTTACTGCTAAACCAGACAGCAGATCCACCAACATTCTATTCCAGATCATGGCATACCACATCTACACCAGACCTTGCTTTCCATTCACCAGACCTGGATTGGAATATTACACGTATTGTTGTGAAACAACTTGGAGGCAGCAACCACCAACCAGTCTTTTTAGTGGTGCAAAATGAGGTCGTCAGGAAGAGCAGCACTCTGTCTAGATGGAATTACAAAAAGGCAGACTGGAAAATGTATCAACACTACACCAGTGTACTGACTAAAGATCTAAATACAGACAGAGACATCAACAAAATAGTTGATGAATTCAGTAGACTAATAATACAAGCTGCCAGTGAAACAATACCTAGAGGGGCACGGAAACACTACAAACCATACTGGAGTAGTGAACTAGAGCAACTGCACAATGACATGGAAATATCTCGAAAGCAAGCAGAAAATAACCCGTGCCAGGAATACCACAATAACTATTTGCATTATAAGTCTAAATTTCAAAGGGCTAAACTACAAGCCAGATGGAGAAGCTGGAAAGAGAAAACAGAGTCCTTGAATCTTGAACGAGACACAAGAAAAGTGTGGAAATTTGTAAAACAGCTGAATGATGATGGTATAGTAAAGAACACCAAAATTACACTGAAGAAGGATAGAAACATCCTAACAGGTAAGTAGGCAGCAAATCACTTTGCAAACTCCTTTGCAAACCGACAATAATATTGAAAGTAGCCTAGAGAAACGATAAGAGACCCTTTTAAAACAACAAAATGCAAGACAAGATGAGACCACACACAAAGTCATGGAAATACCCATTACACAAAGAGAGCTAGAGCTGTCAATCTCCAAATTAAAAAAGTCACCATGCAGTGGTGGAGTGTCAAAACAAATGATTAAGAACTTGGGAACTGACCTGCAGTTAAAGCAAAACAACTGCAGATCTACAACATTTGCTGGATCACAGGTCGAGTGCCACAGGCATGGAGAGAAGCAATTATGATACCCTTACCAAAGCCAGGAAAGGATGGTTCAGCGACATCCAGCTATAGACCAATCAGCCTTTACAAGCTGTTTGTGTAAAACAATGGAATGTATAATCAATCTCAGACTACAGTGGCACCTGGAAAGTGAAAACCCCTTGTCCCACAGCAAGTAGGCTTTAGACAATATTACTCTACCGAAGATCAGGCAACCTATCTTTCCCTGGAAATTGAGGATACGTTTCAAGAAAAATAACTGGTACCAGCAGGATGGATAGACCTAAAGAAAGCATTTGATAAGGTATGGAAGGTAGGGTTTTTGAATAAACTGAGAAATTACGGAGTAAATAGCAGGATATACAAATTGGTCAATGCATACCAGTAAGAAAGCATTTAATAGGGTATGGAAGGAAGTGCTTTTGAAGAAACTGAGAAATTATGGAGTAAATTGCAGGATGTGCAAATGGGTCAAACCATACTTGTACAACAGGAGAGCCAAAGCGCGACTGGATGGTCTTAAAAGTAAGAAGGTAATACAGCGCCAGGGCGTCCCACAGGGAGGGGAACTATCTCCAACACTTTTTCTAGTTTACATCAATGGCCTAGTTATTGAACTACCACAGGGCATCAAAGTGGCAATGTATGCAGATGACTTGGTAATGTGGTGCACAGAGGAGTATGCAACAGTGGGTTTTAATTTGTTGTTAAGAACTATGAATGCACTGAACTCATGGACAAATAGATGGTGCATCAGAATCAATACAGACAAATGCAGCACCACACTTTTCACTTTCACCCCAAAACAAAAAGCTGGAGCCATATACATAAACAATGAGCCTGTAAAAGAAGACATACAAGATACGTATATCGGAATTACATTTGACAACAAACTATCTTGGAAACAGCAGATAAATAAGGCAACCAAAAAAAAAAGGAGAAAGTTGGCTATCCTAAGAAAGCTGCGTGGAACCACGTGGGGTGCAAGTGAGAAAATACTCAGTATAGTTTACCAACAGAGTATACGCCCCCATTTAGAACATAGATCATCTGCTTGGTGTTCAGCATAAAACACCACACTGCAAGAGCTGGATAAAGTGCAAAATCAGGCACTAAGTGTCATCACAGGGGCAATGAAAACAACACTGATATTGGAGATGGAGAAAATGTGGAGGATACCAGCACTAAGAGAATGGGTGGACACAAAGGTGCTGATACAGGCAGACAAATTTTAATGCATGCCGAGACATCCAATGAAGGATCGATTCCAAAATCTTGCTTTAGGATGGCTTAAGAGAAGCAGTTTTATCCACCATCATCATCATCATCAAGTACCCTGCCTGCTGGCGTAGGTGATCATGTCTCTCCACAACTTTCGATCTCGACAGCTATTTATCATTTCTGTTGTTGACCTTCTGCCAAGCCATTCTCTTAAGCTGTCCATTATTTTTTCTCTTTGCTTCCCTCTATCTCTTCGTCCCTCAATTTTTCCAGTTGTTACAATATATTCCAGTTGTTCTCTTCTCATTACATGGCCAAAAAATGATGATTGTTTCTTCCTAATATTGGAAATTAACTATCTTTTTGCTTTGACCTCTTTCAGAACATCTTCTTAGCTGTCCATGGTATTCTCAACATTCTTCTATAAAACCACATTTATACAGACTCCAGTGAATTTCTTGTCTGTTGTCCTATTGTCCATGATTCGTATCCATATGTTAAGATTGGCTCTACGTAACATTTAAGAACTCTTTTTCTTGTTTCTATTGTCAAAAATGGATTGCATAGTATTTTCTTCATTTTTTGGAAAGCTGCTTTTGCCTAAGCCATTCTGCATCTCACCTCTTTTGTACATCTTCCATCTGTGGTTAACAAAGTTCTCAAATATTTAAATTCATTTACCTGTTTTAATATTGTATTGTTGTGGCGATTCATGATTGTACAAAGAAGTTATGACAGTGGTTTTCTGTTGCCTTCCGTCGGTTTGTTTACGGTTGGCCCCCTAGCCTTTGACTAAAATGTCTCACCCACAAGGCAGTGGGGTTGTTTTATTTCAGGGTACCCTCCCTTAGCCTTTTGCTCTCCCGAGCTTACCAGCAAGACAGCAGAGCAGCCACAGGTTGTACTGTTTACTGCATACAGTAGCAGGTAAAATTACCCGACCTGACAATTTATCCACCAAGCCAAGTGCATTTTTAGACAAACACCAGATATACCAAGAGTTGTTAACCCAATACTGCCCATACTCTCTTTCTCTCTCTCTCTCTTTCTTTGCGATTGGGACTCAATCAGAGTAGGATTCCAAACTCTCACATGAAGTTAGCTGTCAGGTTAAGTGTGTTGATCGCCCCCACAGACAGAACATCACAATTAGAGTCTGCCAGATCCACTCTGATTGAACACCCGTTAAAACGTTGCACTGTGTTCTGCGTCAGTGGCCCAGTGCATCCGATTTCAGCCAGCATTTTTTTCAGGTTTGCTTTCCTTAGCCTTTGATTGTCCCCAATCTTCCTGCAAGGCAGCAGATTGTCTTTTCTATAGAGGGATTCTGCCCTTATATGGTCGGCCCTCCGAGGTTTACGAGCACCATCTGCCCGAATCACTAGAGGTGACTAACACATACATGCACACACAAAGATATGAGATGTGGCTAACACAGACATGCACACAGTGATACGAGGCATGACTAACATGACACACATCAAGATATGAGATATGACTAACACAGACATACATACAAAGATATGAGATATGACTAATATAGATATGCACACACAAAGATATGACACATGCCTAACATAGACATGCACACAAAGATATGAGATATGACTGACATAGACATGCACACACAAAGATATGAGATGTGATTAACATAGCCATGCACACACAAAGATATGAGATGTGACAAACACAGACATGCACACACAAAGATATGAGATATGACTAACACAGACATACATACAAAGATATGACACATGACTAACATAGACATGCACACAAAGATATGAGATATGACTGACATAGACATGCACACACAAAGATATGACACATGCCTAACATAGACATGCACACAAAGATATGAGATATGACTGACATAGACATGCACACACAAAGATATGAGATGTGATTAACATAGCCATGCACACACAAAGATATGAGATATGACTAACATAAACATGCACACAAAGATATGAGATATCACTAACCCAGACATGCACACACAAAGATATGACACATGACTAACACAGATACACACTAAGATATGAGATATTACTAAACACAGACACACATAAAGATATGAGACATGATTAACACGGACACACCAAGATATGAGATATGACTAACATGACACACACCAAGATATGAGCCATGGCTAGCACACACACACACACACACAGCTAAGGTATGAGCCAGGGTAACACAGAAACACACTAAGATATGAGCCATGGCTAGAACAGAAACACATTAAGATATGAGCAATGGCTTCACGGAAACACACCAAGATATGAACCATGTCTAGCACAGACACACACTAAGATATGAGCCATGGCTAGCACGGAAATACACTAAGATATGAGCCATGGCTAGCACGGATATACACTAAGATATGAACCATGGCCAGCACAGACACATACTAAGATATGAATCATGGCCAGCCCAGACACACATTAAGATATCACTAAGAGCCATGGCTCAATTCAAGAGAAGCAGAAGAGGAGGTAGAAGAGCAGCGATCACGCAAGGTATCCGTATACTTGGGTTTGTTGTAGTCGGCAGACTCTTCTTAACGTGGGAATCATCGACATACAACATATTGACCCTACCAGAATAGACTCCCTGGACAGAGGAATCAGGATTGTCAATACAAATAAGGACAGAAGTGAAAGGAATACTTGACAAAGTGGAACAGAAAAGTACACAGCATAAAACAATAACTCTCAGTTTCTTGGATGAAGCATACCCACCTATGCAGTCAAGAATAGGGGAGCAGGTGCATATAGAGAGTACCCAAATAACACTAGGGATATGAATAAAATAGCAACAGGGAAATATTTTCACAATTATGATGCAGAAATCCAAACAATTAAGTTGGCAATAGAAAAACTGCTTGACAGTAATCTAAGTCCACAGCCTGTAGTGTTTTTGACAGATACCAGATTAGTACTCCAGGCACTACAATCTGGTATCTGTCAAAAACACTACAGGCTGTGGACTTAGATTACTGTTAAGCAGTTTTTCTATTGCCAACTTTATTGCTTGGATTTCTGCATCATAAATGTGACAATATTTCCCTGTTGCTATTTTATTCACATCCCTAGTGTTATTTGGGTACTCTCTGTATGCACCTGCTCACCTATTCTTGACTGCATAGGTGGGTATTCTTCATTCAAGAAACTGAGAGTTATTGTTTTCTGCTGTGTACTCATAAAGAAAAGAGCCTCATTAGACCAAGTAGCATATAGGGAATATGGTGTTCTTCTTCTACCATTTAAGCTCCCAGTGGAGCATATGTCTTCAACAAACACTTTCCGAGTCGTTCTGTTTTTTGCCATTCTTTTAAGATCATTCCATGTCTTCCCCATCATCTTCATCTCTGCTTCCATCTGTCTTCTCCAAGAATTCCTTGGTCTTCCTCTTTGTCTTTTCCCCTGGGGATTCCAAAAAAAAGGCCTGTTGTGTAATACTCTCATTTGGCTTCCGCAGTGTGTGTCCTATCCAGCACCATCGTCTTCGCTGTATCTCTTTATCCACTGGTATTTGGCTGGTACATTTCCATAATTCTATGTTAGTGATTTTGTCCTGCCATTTCCATCCTTTTATTCTGCGTAAGCATCCATTAATGAAAGTCTGTATCTTCGTGATTGTCAATTTTGTTGATCTCCATGTTTCACAACCATATAATAGGACCGTCTTAACATTTGAGTTGAAAATTTTTATTTTTGTATTTAACCTAATTTCTTTGGATTTCCATATGTTTCCCAGTGCAATGAAAGCTCCTCTTGCTTTGATATCCTTATTTTGGTATCATTTTCTGTTCCTCCCTCTTTATATATATTACTGCCCAGATATATGTAAGATTGTATATCTAATAGAAGTATTTCTCCTAGTTTTATTTGGTTATTGCCAACTGTTTTAATTCTCATAATGTTGGTCTTATCTCTATTAATCTTCAGACCTAGCTGTTGTGATCTCTCATCAAGTATGATCATTTTATCCTGCATCTGTTGATGGCTGTGTGATAGGAGTGCTATGTCATCAGCAAAGTCTAAATCATCAAGTTGTTTGGTCAGTGACCACTGGATTCCATTTCTGTTGTTTTGAGTTATTTTCATAATCCAATCTATGGCCAGTAGAAAGAGAAATAGAGACAGAAGCCATCCCTGCCTTACTCCTGTTCTTATTTCAAATGCTTCTGTAAGCTGTCCTTCATGCACCACACTACATTTTGTTCCTTCATACATTGTTTTTATCAGGTTAATAAACTTTATGGGGATTCCATAATGACTCAGCAACTTCAAAGCATTCTTCTGTCTAAACTATCAAATGCCTTTTCGTAATCTATGAATCCAATATAAAGTGGGGATTTTAGTTCTAAACTTTGTTCAACTATTATACGCAGAGTATTTATTTGATCAGCACATGATCTGTTCTTCCTAAAACCTGCTTGTTCATCTCTCAGATGTTTCTCTATGGCCTCTTTTAGTCTCTCCAGAATGATTCTGCTTAATATTTTTCCTGGCACTGATAGTAGCATAATTCCCCTATAATTTGTGCACTTCTGTAAACTTCCTTTCTTTGGTAGTTTGATCATATAACCTTCTTTCCAGTCTTTAGGTATTTCTTCCCTCTCCCTATTAGATAAAATTTGGGAGATTTGGGAATATGGTTTTAGTGATCATAAATTTTACAGCCCTTCAGCATATGATTTTTGGAGTAATGTGGTTGGTATTATGCCCGTGCTGCTTTACTTTCTCAGAAAAAATCCGGTACCCATTTAAGGCTGGGAGAACCTGGAGCCGTCGGGTGGGGCAGAATATAGTAGACTGAGGAAAATCCATTGGCCCTAGATACAATACTGCAGACAAAACTATATGGGCCACTGCAAGAATTACAAAAGACAGTAAAATTTATACAGGAAATGACATTGCAGATATAGACAATACTTGAGGCGAACGAAAGACAGGCAGCAGGCAGGCAGACAGACAGAGCATGTGCACTAGGCTTTAGAGCACAACTTAATAGTTTCTGACTCCCACCAGTGATTGTACAGACTACCAGGCATGTTAAGACTGATCAGCATTCAACAGCCAAAGAATGAAAGTCTGGCCTACAGAAGCAAGCCTGATGACAAGCTATGGAAGGTCAAAGAAAACCACAAGGCCAAAGTCTGATCTGTGATCCATGCTGGTAGAGAAGTAAAGCAATAGGTTATCACTTAAGAAAAAGAGGAAGTGAATATATACACAAATGGGGGGATTGGTTGGTCTTGAGGCAGAGATGCTGCTCTCGAGTCGGAGAGGTTGTGGGTTTAAAACCCAGCTGCACTAACTGGAAATTTTTATTTGTATCTTCTCTCTCTGGCAACAACCCCTGGTTTCAGCAGCGAGGTCAGACTTGAAACAGCAATTACACATTGATGGAAAAAAATATGAGTACCTCCAAAGATGGAGTCAATCTGCCTGTATTATGTGGGGCCTCTGTGCAGATGGGGACTTCGCCAGATGTGAAAGCTGGCGAATGCACACACAAAAAAAACACACACAAATTAATATTGCTCTGTGTGTATTTATTTAGACCATTTATTGAATGCTGAAGTTAATAGTAAAAATTACCCTAGTGAAGGTCCTCTAATATTGGATTTTGATCAAACTGGTTAGAAAAGACTGAAAGTACTCATATATATAACTACTAAATTGGGAGGGGTTGGGTGGAGTAGAGGTAAGACATCAGTCTCTGGACAAGAAAGTCCTAATGAGAATTTTTTTTTAAAATCAATAGATTCTTAGTGGTTTTATCTTCCCCTTATCTCTGGATAGTGAAAGTTATTGAGTTATTTGCTGGTTATCATCATTGCACTCCGAACATGTCCATAGGTATTCAGATCCCCTTCTTTGCAAGTCCCACAGTGTCCAGCAACTGATGACTCCAGTTCTGTGTTGGTTGAATGTCTTCTTATACGCCAAATAAGTTTCTCATTTCTGGCTGTGCCCATCTCTTAAAAGAGATAGTGAGATCTGATGTTTAGCCCTCCTTGGATAGTGAGATCTGATATTTAGTCCTCTAGGATATCAGTGAAAAACAGGAGGTCCCATGTGTGTTCTGCGCATGTTAAAGAAACCTTGGCAGTTGGAAATTGAAAATAACAGGCCAAAATTAGTTGCAACATTTATAAATAAATAGAAACAAAATCTGTCTCATCCACCTCAAAAATATGGTAAAACTCGTAAATGTAAAAAAAATAAGAGTACCTCTGAAGTCAGTGAATATCTGCCTGTATGATGAGGGTGAGGGAGGTCTGTGCACACTGCTACTTGTGTGAAAATAGGAAAAAGTTATATTCATGCAAAATTCAGTCCCTTTGGACTTAGCTAGAGATACCAAGCTGGCACATGCACAAACAACAATTACTACTGTATTTTTATATTCTGATCGATAAGGTCTATGTCAACAAGTCTATGTCAATAAAAATGAGAATCAGAGTTCATTGGTGCTATATAGAACAAATTCTGATCTCCGGAAGCGAATCATGGACAATAGAAAAAAAATGAAGAGGCCACAGAGATGGAAGTTCTCAGATGAATGTTGAAAGTTCCTTGGACAGCTAAAAAGACCAATGAGGAAATTTTGAAAGAGGCCAATACAAAAAGGGAGCTCCTAAAAACATCAGAAAGAAATAATGTACATTTTTTGGACACATCATGATAAGAGGAAAGTTGGAGTACTTGGTTCATCATCATCAAGTACTGGGCCCGCAGGCATAGGTGATCATGTCTCTTCTCCACAACTTTCGATCTTGACAGTGATTTATCATTTATGTTGTTGGCCTTCTGTCAAGCTATTCTCTTAAGCTGTCTGGTATTTTCTCTCTCTCCTTCCCTCTATCTCTTCGTTACTTGGTTACAACTGGCAAAATAGAGGGAAAGAGATCGCAGATTATAAAGAGAAGATACTAGATAGCTTGGTGTCATGGCATAGAAAACAATCAATAGCAGAATTGATATAATGCACAGTAGATAGAAAATTGTGGAAGGGCATGATCACCTATGGCAACCAGAATGGCACATGATGATGAATAAGGACTTTAGTCCTGGTAAAATGAAGTTTTATTTTTTGTTTTAAATCGGAGGGGGGGGGGGGGGGGTAAGAATAATGGGTGGATAATATAGTTTTTAAAAATCTCACCTATACACAACATGGGAACTGACCTAGGGCACATGGCTTTTATTCTCAACCCTCTACAGAAATCTGACAGAGCCCACATAGAATAAATGTTGCAAAAATTGGTTTGTTTACTTTTAATTTCTACAAATGTATTAACATGGGATAAATGTTGCAAAAATTATATACCTATATCAATACCTAAATTAACACGGATGATATGCTGCAATGTTATATTTGTTTTTACTTTAACAATTTCTACAGAAATCAAAGAACAGTATTTGGAATTATTATCTAAAAATGTATGTAGTGATTTTAAAGTAAAAACATGAAATGGAATGAATTTACCATTTCTAATCCAACAGAAGCCACCTGACCTGTAGTTAGTAAAACCACAGAGAGAATATGATTTTGTGACCTTCACTGGTTCATTCTTTGATGTGAATGTGTAGTTCACACACGAGGAAAAGTTTTCACCTACAGTGAATCCATTTAAGGTAATTCTGGGATAGCAAGGCAAGTCTCCTTTATAGCAGCAGAACTTGATGGTGTTCTTTGCTCCCTTCTTGTAGCTGCTGCCACACGATTCTGATGTCTCATTAACTTGGACATCATTCAAGAACAATGTCAGATCAACATTCCATAAATCTGTTCAGAGATATGAAGCAGAGAATATTGGTGAACTATCACTTCTTCATGAACTGAATAAACATCAGTCTATTTTAGTCTATCAAATTTGTTAAAATAATAACTGCAGTTAGGAATATTGTCCATTTTATGACCATCCATCATCATCGAGTGCCATCTGCGCAACGAAGGTTGGCTATCATGGAGCACCATTCTGCCCTTTCTCTTGCTTTGATGGTGCAGGTTGTCATAGGCTGATTTGTCCACCTTTTATGTTACTCGTCCATGTTAGTCTTGGTCTGCCTCTGCTACCTTGTATTTTCCCCTTCAAAATTACTTTTAGTAGGATGTTGTGTCTTTTAACATGATTCAAAAATCACATTTGTCTTGTTTGAATTGTGTTTAGTAGTTCTCTTTTCATTTTTAGTTGTTTTAAAACTTCATCGTTTGTTTTCTTTTCTTTCCATCCAATTCTACCTATTCTTCTATATATCCACATTTCAAAGGCTTCAATTCTCTGTTCTGTTTTCTTGTCTAATGTCCATGTTTCTGCACCATATAGGAATGTTGAGAAGACATAACATTTGGCTATTCTTAGTTTTAACCATGGTGTTATTTGTTTTAATGTTAGTATGTTTTCAATGACATTGAAATTGCTTTTTGCAATTCCTATTCTTTTGTTTATTTCAATTGTATATTTTCCATCACTGGTTATAGTATGTCCAAGGTAACTGTTGTTCTGAACTGTCTCAAGGTCTATTCCTTCAATTTTGAAATCCACTTGTGGGTTTTGAGTATTCTTTTTTCTTTATGATCATAGTTTTAGTCTTTTTGATATTCATATCTAGTTCATATTTTTTGCTTGTCGTGTTTATTTCATTAAGTAATTGTTGTAGATTTTTAGGATCTACTAATAGTACAGTATCATCAGCATATCTTATGTTATTGATTATCTTTCCATTAATGTTTAGGCCTGTCATCTCTGTGATCTTTTTAAAGATTTGCTCAGTGTATAGATTGAACAAGCTTGGTGATAGGATGCATCCCTGTCTTAATCCTCTTTTTATATCAATGAGTGTAGAGCTCTCTTTGTTATATTTTAATATTGCTGTTTGCTCCCAGTATAAATTACATATTAGTTTTCTTTTGCCTTTTTGCTTATTTCATTATCTATTTTATTGTATTGGGCAGTGTTCTTCACCTGTCTCCTTTCTTCCATTTTTTCTAATATGGTTTTAGTTATCCATTTTTCTTTTTTGTTCTTTTATTTTTTGGGTAAGGTGTCACAGGTTTCTTGTATGTTTTTCTTTATGCATTGCCATTTGGTTGTGATTTTTTCTTCAGGATTTTCTCTTCTGTATTGCTCAATTCCTTCTTCTAGCAGCTTCTGACATGTGTTCTTTACTTGTATTGTATAAGTATCTTTAATAACTTTATGATTTAAAGCTGTTATATCTAGTGGTATTGTTGATGAATTAGACTTTTGCTTGTTTCTCTTTAGTTTGATTTTCATTTTAATCATTACAGGATTGTGATCCAAATTAATATCTGCTCCTGGATAAGTTTTGGCTTTCTTTATGCTGTTATGGAACCTATCTTTTATCATTATGTAATCTTTTTGATTCCTTTTCTTATCTCCAGGGCTTTTCCATGTGTATAGTTGTCTTTTCTCTTGCTCAAAGTAGGTGTTACATATTATCAGCCTGTTTTCTTCACAGAATTATTAATCTTTCTTTTCTGTCATTTCTTCTTCCTAAACTATTATTTTGTATAATAATAACCTATCTTTTCCTACTTTAGCTTTCATGTCACCCATTACAATCAAGATGTTTGAAGATTTCACTTGCTTCATAACTTTATTTAGATCTTCATAGTATGCCTCTGTTCATCTGTGTGACTATTACAGACAACCAAATCTGCAACAAGTATGGCCAAGCAGGCAATATCAAATGAATCAAACTTGGACACATTGTTCCATTTTATAGCACATTTCTTGATAAGAATGATAGAGATGATAAAATGTTTCATTGTTTCTTGATTTAAGAACCAAATCAAGGCTGGTGAGTTAAATATGACTATCAAATCAATTAATATCTTATAGGATAACACCTTATATATTTTATTTCGTAGGCTTCACAGTTCTTTGCTGTTGCAGATTTCATGAATCAAAGATGATCTCTGCGGTAAACTTCACAATGGAACACAGGTTTTCCAAAAGCCCAAAATCTCATTCTTTAGAACCAGCTCAGTTTACAAACTTTTGTTTTGTACTGAACTTTGCAGGCTGCAAGACTGTGGTTCTGCATTTTCTGGATATTGACCACAAGCACACAACAAATCTCTGCTTCTCTGAATCTTCCGTATTTGTCTAAGGCTGACCTCTCCATATTCTACATCTGAAGTCTATAGCAACATATATGGGTTAGATGTATATTGCTTCATTAAATGATGTATATGCCACTCCTTGAGTTGTAGAAGTGGCAGATTAGAAGATACAGATAATCATCTGGAATAGATTTAGGGAAAATCAAGTTATGGTTCCTCCAGACAATGATGACCAAAGCTTCTATGTCACATCTGATATATAAAACCTGGCCAAGTGTTGTGGAAGTGATTCGAGGAAGATTCGCCAGATTTACTAGAAAATGGTTGGGAGTGCCACCAGGAATGACAAATATAGATCTGTCCTGTAAGGTCAGACTAGATGTTATGTTGCAAGTCTCATAAGACAAGATAAAGGAGCTCACATTAAAACTGACAGAAAGTGCCAAGATGTGTTTAGCAGTGGAAGAGGCATGTGATAGTCTTAAGCTGAGGCAGATGACATAGACTACATGCAAAATTTTTAAAAAATATGGATTTGGACATGGCAACATCTAGGCATGTACAAATAATTTTTCAGTATTTTTTAGAAAATGTTCTCTAAAAGTAATTTCAGAAAGAGCAGTTAGAAAATATATTGTGAACATATACAGAATGTAATTAACAGAAACTTGATCAAAATCAACTATTAAAGTGTCGTCTTAAACTCTTATATGAACTCATAAAATAAATAAATAGCTTCAATATTACCAACAAGCTAAAACATTTTATGGTGATAACAATGTCAGTTATTATAAATAAACAATCTTCTAATACAGTCATATATAGATATAATATGAATAAATATAGATTCAATTCAAAAGTGAGCACAAAAAGAGACAAAGATCTTACCTAAAAGAGGTTGTGTGTTTTCTTTGGATTGTATTTGTCTTCTGTTGTAATAGTTGCTATTTTTTCCCTATTTTAGTTTTTTTTTTATATTTGATTTCTTCATTTGACTTCTCTTGAACTGACTATTTAACAGAACATTCTTATCAAAAGCAGTTTCTTTATTGATTCAGGAAATGCTATAGACTGCTTCTTTTTTTCCTTGGTCAGTTTCCTGTGGTTAGCACATCATGTAGAGAGGTGAGTTGAGCTCTCTGTGATATTCACATGTTTGCAGGAAATTATTCTGAAGTCTGAAACCAGCCTGGCATCTATTGGATTTGAGTTAAAGCATTCTGTGGAGGTGTGTAATTAATCTACAATTTTCTGTTCAGAGTTTGAAGATTGTGGTTCGTTTATAATATTGGGTATTATTTACTGACTGAAAGAATCAACATAGCAGTTAAGTAGGCTAAAGGTGCTATTTGGCCCTTTTCATCTTGTCAGATGGTCTAGTGGAGGCTATTGTGTATTTTTTTTAGTTTTTGTTGTGTCAAACAGTTTCTCTCGTTGGTAATTCTACCAATGTTTGACAAACACACACGGCCACAGAATGAACATGTCAGGCCCACTGATCCACAGGGTTTTCCATCCTTTTTCATGAGTCTTTTCTCTTCTAAGTTTTGCCTTAGCACAGTCTCAAATGATGTTATACCATTCCTTATACATGCTCTCTATGAGGTGTGATCACTTGCCAGATGCTCCCAGTCATTTTCACAGATGGAGAAATCATTCAGAGATGATTTACAGATATCTCTATATTGTACGAGGGGAGGTCAAAAAGTAATGCACACCAATTTTTTTCTCGACTAATAATAAAGATAGGAATATGAAATTTTGGACACTTGGAATATGACATGTTCCAATTATATGTACCAAATTTCAAAGCATTCTGATAAATATTACGCAATCTATGAACCGTTAAAATGGAGCTTGTCAACAATGTCCGTTACAAACAGCGAATTGTCATAGAATTTCTGGTTGCGGAAAAAGAAACTGTGGCAAACATTCATAAACGACTGTGTGCAGTGTACAAATGTTCTGCAGTCGATAGGAGCACAGTTAGTCGCTGGGTTCAGAGAATTAAAGCTGCAGAAAGTGTACGAGTGGAGCTGCATGATTTACCGCGTTCTGGACGTGTTGCCTCGGCTACCAGCACAGACATGTTAAACCGGGCTGATGCCATTATTCGTAAGGATAGGCGTATCACTAGTCAGCAATTGGCATTGCAGCTTACAGTCAGCAAGGGAAGTGCAATCGCAATTTTTAAAACTCTCGGATATCCAAAGATTTGCGCTCGATGGGTTCCTCGGTGCCTAACAAATGATCACAGAGTTCAAAGGAAAACATTCTGTTCTGAATTGTTGGAGCGTTTCGGTGTTGAAGGAGAAATGTTTTTGTCAAAAATTGTTACCGGTGACGAAACGTGGGCACATCATTATGCGCCTGAAACAAAAATGCAATCAATGGAATGGCATCATCCGCAGTCACCAAAAAGAAAAAAATTCAAAACATCTCCATCAGCCGGAAAGGTGATGATCACTGTCTTCTGGGACATTGATGGTGTGATTCTTGTTGATGTAATGACAAGAGGTGAGACAATCAACTCGACAGCTTACATCAATACACTAACAAAACTCAAAAATCGGTTCCACAGAGTTCGGCCTAATAAGCCATCTGCAGATTTGTTGCTTCAACATGACAATGCACGCCCTCACACAAGTCTGGTAACACGGGAAGCAATCAACAAATTTGGTTGGACTGTACTGCCCCATCCTCCTTACAGCCCTGATCTGACTCCCTCAGATTTCCATCTGTTTGGACCACTTAAAAAATTCCTGCGTGGGACACACTTTGACAATGATGAGGATGTGATCCGTGCAGTTAAAAAATGGCTACGCGAGCAGGACAAAACTTGGTACAAACGAGGCATTCATGACCTAGTTTCGCGTTGGTGTAAGGCAATACGCTTGGACGGAGATTATGTTGAAAAATAGGTAGTGTAAAGGGGATGTTCAGCTACAATCTGTGAAAATTTCACACATTTTGCCCAAATAGTTTCCGAGAAAAAAATTGGTGTGCATTACTTTTTGACCTCCCGTAATAGTTTAGGTCTGCCGATTTGTCTTTTTCTGTGTGTTAGTTTACCATATAGTATTTACCTGGGGATGCATTTTTCTTAAAGGTGTTCAATATCTATCAAAAGATGACACTAAGTTTATATGTTTAACTGTTTCTATTGGTCAGTAATTCTCATTTGTTTCTTTTTTTTTTTTTAAATAATCTGTCCATGTTCTGGTTGTGAAGTCTGACTCCCTAATCTGATAATTCTTCACGCATCAAATTGTGTGTCATCTTTATAAAAAAATGGTTATATTTTGGACTTTCAAAGTTGATTTCATCTTGAGTGTTTTAAGTGACTCTGACTCCATCTATATAACTTTTCCTGTGTCATCATTTAACTTTGTCTTCTAATATTTTCATGTAGAATTTTCATACTACAGATATGCTAGGGTTCCTTCTGGTCAGATGTCCAAACCATTTAATTCTTTGATTTTTTAAATAAAATTTACTGAAATTGTCTATTAGGGGTTTCTCAGTTTCAAATTTTTACTCTGACTCTCCAAATTGTTTTCCTTCTTGAGGCATTTCATATGCCTCATTTCACATGATGTGATTTTTTTACATTCATGTCTTTCAAGGACTTTCTGTGTTTGGTGCTGGCAACATAAAGTAGGTACAAATATTGTAAAAAGAGAATGATTAAAAGAGAAAAAGTAATAGTACCTGGCTCTGCTGATGAAGTGCTCGGTGCAACAGCTGTGGTGGGTGAACATGTGAGACAAGAGCAGGGAAAACAAAATAAAATGTCATATTTAAAAATAGTGATAATAAATTAATAACTCAACTAGGTTAACACTATATAATATATGCTGTGGTCTTGTGCTAAATGATTGTTGCAGCAGCCATGAAGGGTCACCTGAAATAACCTAACAAGACAAGTATGCAAGCCAACTTCTAATAATTTACAACTAAAGAAAATCAAATATAACACAAATAGACTGGTTAAATGGAAAAGAAAGAAGAAGAACTTGGCAACTTTCAAAGACTAAGCAACAAAACAAAGAAATACAAGATATGAACACTGGAAACTATTAGTCTAGAAAATAAAACTGAAGATATGATGGAGCTCAAGGAAGAAAAGAAATAAATCCATCAAGCCTTGAGTGTAAAAAAAAAAAAAAAATTAAAGGAGCATTGACACACCAGGTGGTGAATAGGGAATATGTTGTTAGTGCCTGTAGTGTTTATAGACATTTGGCACATCATTTTTGTGATATGGCCATTCTTATGCTTGTGCTTTCTTCCCTATAGAAATACAGTACTTAGTTAAGGCAGGATAAACATGGAAGTCATCAATGAGAATTAACCCCAACCTCTTGTCCTTAGTAGTCCAGTTCACTAAGCCCTGAGCTACCACAGCTCTCCTCAAGTTTGGTGTATAGAGAATATCATGTTTCAACTGATACACATTTTTCAACTATTGGCACATATTGTTGGTTAATGTGATCAGTACTATACAAGTGGAGACAAATAATATTAAATAAGTATTATTATGGAAGGAAACTTCTGAGGCGATGATGAGGCATGTTTTTGGAAAAGAAATCACAAATACTCAACAACAGAGAAAAACAAAGAACAGTAGACAGCCTGAAGCAGGATTGAATCTGCACTCGTCTGCTTTCTTCAATAGAAAATAATATCTGGTACCCATTGATGGCTATGTGAACCTAGATGAAAACCAATAAGGAACAAACAAAACATTGTCCTCAGCTGACAAGTCCACTAACTGCTGCACAAAAGCCTAGAGCTAATGGAAAGTGGACAAGTTTAGAATATTGGGACTTGATTCTTCTCATGCCGTTAGACTTAGACTATAGGGCTTGTAGTGTTTTTCACCATCCATCTCTATGACTCACTGTAACACCATAAGATTCTACAACCATGATGGTTTCCCTGCTTAGGATTGCCCCAAAGTGAGTGTTGTGAGTCGAAGGTTGTATGCCTCACTCCTATCAGTCCACACAAGATAGAAAATAAACAAATACTCCAACTTGGAATGCACTGAAAGAAAATTGAGACTAGCTGCAACACAATGCATAGGAATTTGCTGCAAGAAGATTCATAAAAGTTAAAGCTTAATTTACTACGGAGAATAAAATTCAAATGGTTTCACTGTGCATGGAGATAACAAAATGCATTCTTGACAGCAACATTTCAGAGCAAACAGCACAGTTTACACAACTATTATTAATCTCATCATCATGATGTGCCATACTGGTTGGTGTAGGTGATCATGTTCTTCCACAGGCTTCTATCAAAAGTGCATAATATCAATTCTGTTGTTGACTGTTTTCTATGCCATGGCACCAAGCTTTCCAATATTTTTTTCTCTTTGTCATCCGCAATCTCTTTTTCCCTGTATTTTGCCAGTTTAAACCAAGTATTCCAACTTACCTCTTTTCCTGATGTGCCCAAAAAATGTAGATTGTTTCTTTCTGATGTTTATAAGGAGCTTCCTTGTGTTTGCCTTTTAGAGAATGTCCTCATTAGTCTTTCTTAGCTGTCCAAGGAACTTTCAACATTCTTCTGAGAAATCTCATCACTGTGGCCTCCATCATCTTTTAATTTGTTTGACTACTGTAGACAACAAACTGATAACTCTACACAACAATAACTACAATGAAGAACTGAAAAATGAAATCTTTGATGAGATTTCAAGAGAAGATATAAAACATATTTGATATAAACATCATAATATATGTAATGCATTATTGTACTGAAAATGTAGGGACTTTTTTTATTCTTTTTTTTTCTTCAATTTCAAGTCTTTTAATGAGACTTTAAGTGCTTTAAGAAGGTTGGGTTTTTCTTCTCATAGGGTGGATGCTGACCATGGTTGTTGAGCTCACCCTGCCCAGTTTCTGTCGGGCTGTTCTCCCATAGTCTTGTCCTCTTTCTATGGCAATAGGCACCAACAAACAAGATAATGAACAGTTTCTGTCGGGCTGTTCTCCCATAGTCTTGTTCTTTTTCTATTGCAATAGGCACCATCATCATCATCATCGTGTGCCCTCTCCGCAACGAAGGTTGGCTAGCATGGATCGCCATTCTACTCTGTTTCTTGCTTTGATGGTGCAGGCTGACATAGATTGACTTGTCCATCTTTTGATGTTACTCGTCCATGTTAGTCTTGGTCTGCCTCTGCCTCTTTTGCCTTGTATTTTTCCTTCCAATATTACTTTTAGTAGGCTGTTGTGTCTTTTAACATGCCCCAAAAATTTCATTTGTCTTGTCTTAATTGTGTTCAGCAGTTCTCTTTTTATTTTTAGTTGTTTTAAAACTTCATCGTTTGTTGTCTTGTTTCCATCCAATTCTACCTATTCTTCTATAAATCCACATTTCAAAGGCTTCAATTTTCTGTTCTGTTTTCTTGTCTAATGTCCTTGTTTCTGCACCATACAGGAATATTGAGAAGATGTAACATTTTGCCATTCTTAGTTTCAGCCCTGCTGATATTCGTTTTGTTGTTAGTACAGGGTGTTTATAAAGTCTCACTACACTTGGTATCTAGGTCAATTTGAAAAAAAAATGTTTATGACGTCATCACAATATGTGATCCCACTGTCAATGAAATTTGTTGAATAAGTTTATTGCTACTGGAAATGTGGAAGATGCTCCACGATCTGGTAGGCCTGCTGTGAATGATGAAATATGTTTAGATATCCAAGACAGAATCCTTAAAAGTCCAGACAAGTCATTAAGAAAACTGTCGCAACAAGTGAACTTACCATTGAGCACATATTGTGATGACGTCATAAACATTTTTTTCAAATTGACCTAGATACCAAGTGTAGTGAGACTTTATAAACACCCTATATATTTTTCATGGCATTAAAATTACTTTTTGCCATACCTATTCTTTTGTTTATTTCAGTTTTGCATTTTCCATCATTGGCTATAGTATGTCCTAGGTAGTTGTAACTCTGGACTGTCTCCAGATGTGTTCCCTCAACTATGATATTTAATTGTAGGTCTTGAGAATTTTCTTTGTTTATGATCATAGTTTTAGTCTTTTTGATATTCATTTCTAGTCCATATTTTTTGCTTGTTGTGTTTATCACATTAAGCAATTGTTGTAGGTCTTTAGGATTTTCTGCTAGTAGAACAGTATCATTAGCATATCTCAGGTTATTGATTATCTTTCCATTAATGTTTAGACCTGGTATCTCTGAGATGTTTTTAAAGATTTGCTCAGTGTATAGATTGAACAAGCTTGGTGATAGGATGCATCCTTGTCTTACTCCTCTTTTTATGTTCATGGGTGTAGAGTTCTCCTTGTTATATCTTATTATTGCTGCTTGCTCCCAGTACAAATTACATATTAGTCGTATGTCTGCGTCATCTAGATTTATATCCTTTAGGCAGTCTATAAGTTGGTTGTGGTGTATTCTATTGGAAGCTTTGGTGTAGTCTATAAAGCAGGCATATATTGGTTTGTTTACTTCTGTGTACTTTTCAATCAATGTTCTCATGCTGAATATGGCTTCTTTTGTCCCACTGTTTTTCTTGAATCCAAATTGTTGCTCCTCTAATTCAGTATTGATTTTATTCTGAATCCTTCCCTGTATAACTTTTAGTAAAATTTTTGTTACCTGGCTCATTAGGCTTATTGTTCTGAAGTCACTGCATTCAACTGCACCATTCTTTTTAGGCAATGCAATGAAAGTTGATGTTTTTAGATCGTTTGGTATGTATCCTGCATGGTATATGTCATTGCATATGTCTGTGATCACTTTGACACCAAACTCTTCTAGAGCCTGTATCATCTCTATCTGTATATTGTCAGGCCCTGCTGCTTTTCCCTTTTTCATTGTTTTATGGCTTTTTCTACTTTGGATTTCAGGATTTTATAGTTGTATGTACATTTTATGTCTGGCTTTTTGTCCCTTTCGTCATCAAATAATTCTGTTATATATTCTTGCCATCTATCTATTATATCTTTGTTGTCTGATAGCATTCTTCCCTCTTTGTTTGCTATACATCCGATTCCTGCAGCTTTTTTGTCTTTATTCGTCATTCTCTTTATTTCTGTGTGCATCTCTCTTAGGTTTTGTTTACTTTCCATAGTTTCGATTTCTAGGCATCTTTGGTTGAGCCAGTCTTCTTTTGCCTTTTTGCACATTCTCCATATTTCATTGTCTATATCCTTGTATCTGGCAGTGTTTTTCGCTTGTCTTCTTTCTTCCATTTTTTCTAATATTTTGTCTGTTATCCATTTTTGATTTTTGTTACTTTCCTTTTTGGGCAAGGTGTTGCAGGATTCTTGCATGCTGTTTTTTATGCATTGCCATTTTGTTGTGACTTTTTCCTTAGGATTTTCTCTTCTGTACTGCTCAATCCCCTCTTCTAGTAGCTTCTGATATGTGTTCTTTACTTGTACAGTATAAGTTTCTTGTACATCTTTCTGGTTTAATGCTGTTATATCTATTGGTGTTGCTGCATTAGTTTTTTGTTTGTTTCTCTTTAATTTGATTTTCATTTTTATCATTACAGGATTGTGGTCTGAATTTATATCTGCTCCTGGGTAGGTTTTGGCTTTCTCGATGCTGTTCCTGAATCTGTCTTTTATCATTATGTAATCTATTTGATTTCTCTTCTTGTCTCCAGGGCTTTTCCATGTGTATAATTTCCTTTTCTCTTGCTCAAAGAAGGTGTTACATATTATCAGTCTGTTTTCTTCGCAAAATTGTATTAATCTTTCTCCTCTGTTATTTCTTTTTCCTAAACTATGATTTCCTATAATGGTCTTACATTTACCTTTTCACCTTTGACCTTTTTGTCAAACCATGTGCTTACCTATCGAACCGCGAACACACGCCACAAAGAAGAATAAATCATATTCTACTTAAATATCAGTAAAGTTCACAGTTCATCCACATGTCAGAAGTAAAACATACACCAAATGGGGAATAGCAACACATAATTTCACAACTAGACTGTCGTGTAAATCATTTAAATATATCAGCAAGAGCTGATTTACAAAAACGACTACACCTAGCCTTCATGACACCGGAAGCATGAACACATACCCAAAAAAATAAAATATATAAAAGAGTTTTCACTAAAGCTCATCACAAACTTATTACAACTGACACAATTAATTTTGGATTTCAAAGAATTAAACATATTATATATACTGTCATTTGTTTCTAGTGAAATGAAAATAACAAAAATATGTTCTTTAGTGTTTTGTAGCGCAAGTCTTGAAATATAGATGTAATTCCTGGACAATCAAATAGCAGACAAGAAAATCTCCAAGACACAAAAATGTATTTTTACAGAGGAATATTATGAGTACCATGGGCAGCTAAAACGAGTAATAAGATCAACCAAAAAAACAGCTTATTTCCAAGATCAAATAGGAGAAACAAGCATACATTTTTGCATGAAATTTTATATCTTATGAAAAGGTGAGGGTAATTTACAAAATTTAGTGTCCCAAATTGTTTCTGCTTGGAGTAACATCCCCTTACACTTTACTTGGTCACTCTCGATTCTGTCCATTAGAAGATCACTGGGTTAGGTTTATGGTTTGGAATCGTCTACAGCTAACCTTAAACCTAACCCTAACTCTTGAAGAAAAATAAAATTAAATGCATAAAAAAATAGAAATAGTTGATAGTTTAAGTTTGTCAGATCAGTGAGCAGAGACTACTCATTTAGCAGATATAATTTGGGACACTAAACTCATAACTTAACAAGGTGAGAACTGGAGTATATTGTGACTATTGGAAAAATCACAGGAAGGAACGAATAAGAGAGAAAAGATAAAAGACAATTTAAGAGAAAGATTTGGTAGGAAGTCGGCAACTGAATAATAAACAAGTGTAGAGATAAAAAGTTGTGGAGAGACATGACCACCAATGCCAGCAGGCATGGTACTTCATGATAATAAATGACAATATCAGGACTGATAACTTACATGCAACTGACTGTAGCTGTCCTACAGACATATTCAGGAAATCTAAAGGCTAAGGCAGTGCACTATAAATTACTAAAACAACTCCATTGCCCTCTGGTGAGATTTTTTATAGCAGAGACAGCTATAAGTAAACAGAAGGAAAGAGGAAACCACTACTATAGACTCAGGGTGTTGTTAGTTATTGTCACAACTTTAGAAAATCAACAAACATTAAATAATATTAACAGGAAATCCAAATGAACAACTTTGTCTGGTAGGGAGCTTCATGCAATAACTGACTATCAAGAAGTTACTGTAAGCAAACTAAAAACAAGACATACACTGATAACAAGAACCTATTGTCATGACTATGTGAGGTGAGATGCACTGGATCAGGTGAGATATACTTTGATAAATACAAATCTTTTCAGGAGGCACTAGACTCCAAAGGGCAGTTGATATCTTCCAAGATGCAGAGAGAGCAAGCACAGTGAAAGGTTTTCAGGAAATATCTGACAGAGTTCTATTAGTTAAAATGAATGGCTGGTCAATAGATATTAATCTTACACAAGTTATCAACATAAAAGAGTTGTTCGAACTGCAGTTTGAAATTCTCTAGAATTTAGTGTTTGAACTCTGGAATGTTCAAAGTTGGGTTTATTGAAAGTACAAAGTTCCACATACACATATGTATCACACATGCGCATGCACACACAGATATATAATATGACCTTTCTACACTTAGGACAAGAGGTAGCGATCGATCCTAATCGACGGTTTCCAGTTCACCCAGCCTTTAATGGGTACCAGATTTTTCTCTGGGAAAGTAAAGCGGCACGGGCATAATACCGACTACATTACCCCAAGAATCATGTACTGTAAAATTTATGGTCACTAACACCATATTTCCTATACGCCACTTGGCGTGATGGGGGTACTTTACTTTTCTTTTTTACTTTTTTTTCTACACTTTACAAAAGGTTATCAATCAGTAAATATCAGCATATCTTGTCAATAAAATTATTTTATGCAAAGTTTCTCTAAAGGCTGAATCTACCAAAACACAAAGATGAAGTGCTGAATCTACCAAAACACAAAGATAAAGTGCTGAATCTACCAAAACACAAAGATAAAGTGCTGAATCTACCAAAACACAAAGATGAAGTGCTAAATCTACCAAAACACAAAGAAGTGCTGAATCTACCAAAACACAAAGATGAAGTGCTGAATCTATAAAAACACAAAGATGAAGTGCTGAATCTACCAAAACACAAAGATGAAGTGCTGAATCTATAAAAACACAAAGATGAAGTGCTGAATCTACCAAAACACAAAGATGAAGTGCTGAATATATCAAAACACATAGATGAAGTGCTGAATCTATCAAAACACAAAGATGAAATGCTGAATCTACCAAAACACAAAGATGAAGCACTGAATCTACCAAAACACAAAGATGAAGTGCTGAATCTACCAAAACATAAAGAAGTACTGAATCAATCAAAACACAAAGATGAAGTGCTGTATCTATAAAAACACAAAGATGAAGTGCTGTATCTATAAAAACACAAAGATGAAGTGCTGAATCAATCAAAACACAAAGATGAAGTGCTAAATCTACCAAAACACAAAGATGAAGTGCTAAATCTACCAAAACACAAAGATGAAGTGCTGAATCAATCAAAACACAAAGATGAAGTGCTAAATCTACCAAAACACAAAGATAGTGTGAACTTACTTGTATCAATCATACAGGAGGCTCCTGGTATGTGGTCATTAATATCACAGACGGCATATGATGTTGTTATATTCACTATTTCTTTCTGGGGTGTAAATATGTGGCACGCACATGGAGAGTGGTTTGTGGTCACAGTAATCCCATTAAAGGCAATTCTAGGATAGCATGGCATAGCTGCTTCAGAGCAGCACAAAGTTATGATGTTTTCTGTGTTTGCTATAAAACTGCTGCTGCTACATGATCCTGACCAATTATAGTTGTGGACATTATTCACTTGCAATGACAAAACTGCTTTGTTTACATCTGTTTAGAGATATGAAGTAGAGAATATTGTTTAATGCATGGATCGATTGTTAATGAAGTTTCTCACTTTTTTTATTTAGTAGAACCTAAGGGCGTGTTATAATATCAAGTGATGCTACTACTAATGTCAACTCTGTCACAATCATTACAATGTCCTTGTAGTCTTCCCACAGTTTTTGTTGGGCCAGCTTTAATGTCAGAGCTCTTCATGCTCTCTCCTAAGGAAGGGCTCAGGAGTCTGAGTGAGTCCCTCTTTCACAGTGACCTACACTGGTGTGGGTTATTCCTAGGTGCTGGAAGTGGCTCAGGAGTCTGAGTGAGTACATCTTTCACAGTGACCTACACTGGTGTGGGTTATTACTAGGTGCTGGAAGTGATTCAGGAGTCTGAGTGAGTCCCTCTTTCACAGTGACCTACACTGGTGTGGGTTATTACTAGGTGCTGGAAGTGATTCAGGAGTCTGAGTGAGTCCCTCTTTCACAGTGACCTACATTGGTGTGGGTTATTCCTAGGTGCTGGATGTGGCTCTGGAGTCTCGTTCTAAGATGGATAATAATATCCTGTACACATCTCCACATGTCCCTTTCCAAGACTTTATGGCACCCTCCTCAAATACGTTTTCTTTATCTTTTTTTACAGGGATCCTGACTGACTATTGTTATTTTAAATTATCTGTACAAAGTATTTTCTAAAGATGTTTGATTTTACCTTGTAGCCTCCAAAGATGAAACAATTTACCATCATGTCCCTATCTTTTATGTTTCAGTCATCATTGTAGCAGCAGCTACTTCAATATCCTATTCCATACTAGGTTGTTGGGAAGTAAGCTTTATCTTTTTCTATAGGCATGGAAACAATGAGTAATATTTGTTTGTCAAGGTCCATGACAGGGTTGTAGGACTTACTTTTCAAGGTGCAATTATCAATAGCCGGTCTTAAAATAGACTTTCTTGTTCTACTTGTGAAAACTATGTATGCTGTTTTATGGATGTGTATTTTCATAATCTATAGTGAAATAGTTTTATCAATAAAAGTTTTGTGCAGCATGGCTTGGCTGGGTTTCTCTTTCTGTTGCCCAAGTAACAAGTTTTAGCTTCAGCACAGAAACATTTGTAAACACTCAAGATAGGAAGATAAGAGGTCGACCCATTGAGACACTGAGAAGAACATTAATCAGAGAGGCAAAGGCAGCAGGAATCGGCTCCCTCAATATCGAGATGCATGCACAGAACAGAGACAAATGGCGAGATTTCATAAAAGATCTTTGCAAGGACTGACAATACTAGAAAGAAAATTGTGAAAAAGAGAAAGAGTATCTGGGTCTATGCCATATGGGCCAGCCACAGCTTTAAATGTCCATAGTTAGAAGATAGGAGGGAGATCATCTATGAAGATAATGAATAAGCTACAATTTAATGTGGTTCCTTAATATAATACTTCCTCTAATGTGCTTTTGGACAATTTAGTGTTTATTTTTGTTTGTATTTTTCTGTCAGTCAAATAAATTTAATCATGCAACACTTGTTTTCACAATGAATTCCAATGTTATTATCCTGTCCCCTGTCCATGTTGCATGGCTTCCACAAGTCAATAAAAACAATATGTGCTTGTCTTCTTTCAATGGACCTGTTTCCTTTTTTTTTCTTTTACCCAAAAGTGAAAGACCTATCATCTATTGCGTAACCTCTGAAACTATTCACCATCATCAGTGAGCGCCATCTCTGTATCAAAGGTTGGCTACCATGGAGCGCCATTCCACTTTTTTTGCTTTGATGGTGCAGGTTGTCATAGGTTGACTTGTTCTTCTTTTTATGTTACTTGTCCATGTTAGTCTTGGTCTGACTCTTTTATCTTGTATTTTCCTCTCCCAGATTACTTGTAGTAGGCCACTGTGTATTTTAACATGCCCCAGAAATCTATTTGTCTTGTTTGAATTGTGTTTAGTAGTTCTTTTTTTAATTGTTTTAAAACCTCATCGTTTGTTTTCTTTTCTTTCCATCCAATTCTTCCTATTCTTCTATAAATCCATATTTCAAGGACTTCAATTTTCTGTTCTGTTTTCTTGTCTAATCCACCATGTTTCTGCACCATACAGAAATGCTAAGAAAATATAAATTTCCTATTCTTTGTTTTAACCCTGGTGTTATTTGTTCTGATGTTAGTATATTTTTCATTGCATTCAAATTATTTTTTTGCCATTCCTATTCTTTTGTTTATTTCAGTTTTACATTTTCCATTCTTTGGTTATTGTATGGCCAAGGTAGTTCTAGTTCTGAACTATCTCCAGATCTATTCCTTCAACTTTTTAATATCCATTTTTAGGTTTTGAGTATTATCTTTGTTAATGATCATAGTTTTAGTCTTTTGATATTCATATCTAATGCATATTTTTTGCTTGTCATGTTTATTTCATTAAGTAATTTTTGTAGATCTTTCGGATTTTCTGTTAGTAATACAGTATCATTAGCATATCCTAGGTTATTGATTATCTTTCCATTAATGTTTAGACCTGGCATATCTGTGCTATTTTTAAAGATTTGCTCAATGTATAGATTGAACAAGTTTGGTGATAGGATGCATCCTTGTCTTACTCCTTTTTTTATATCAATAGGTGTAGAGTTCTCTTTGTTATATTTTATTTTTGCTGTTTGCTCCCAGTATAAATTACATATTAGTTGTATGTCTGTGTCATCTAGATGTATATCTTTTAGGCATTCTATAAGTTATTTATGGTGTATTCTATCAAAGGCTTTGGCGTAGTCTATGAAGCAGGCGTATATTGGTTTGTTTACTTCTTTGTACTTTTCTTATTAATGTCCTTATGCAGATTATTGCTTCTTTTGTCCCAATGTTTTTCCTCAATCCAAATTGTTGCTCCCTAATTCAGTATTGATTTTATTTTGAATTCTTCCTTGTATAACTATTAGCAAGATTTTTGTTACATGGCTTATTATTCTAAAATCACAGCATTCAACTGCACCATTTCTTTTAGGCAATGCTATGAAAGTTGATGTTTTTAGTTCATTTAGTATGTATCCTGTATGGAATATGTTGTTGAATATGTCTGTGATCACTTCATTGCCAAAGCTTCTATTGTTTTTATCATCTCTAAATGTATTTTGCCAGGTCCTGCTGCTTTCCCTTTTTTCATTGTTTATATAGCCTTTTCCACTTTAGATTTTAAAGCCTGATGTACATTTTATAACTGGTTTCTTGTCCCTTTGATCATGAAATAGTTCTGTTTTATATTCCTGCCATGCGTCTATTATATCTTTATTGTCTGTTAGCATCCTTCCTTTTTTGTCTGCAATGCATCCGCTTTCTGAGGCCTTTTTATTTTTATTAGTCATTCTCTTTGTCTGTATCTCTCTTAAATTTTGTTTACTTTCCATAGTTTCGATTTTTAGACATCTTTGGCTGAACCAGTGTTCTTTTGTCTTTTTGCACATTTTGCATATTTCATTTCCATTTTCTTGTGTTGGGCAGTGTTCTTCACTTGTCTTCTTTCTTCCCATTTTTTCTAAGATGGTGCTAGTTATCCAATTTTGTTACTTGTTCTTTTTCTTTTTGGGTAAGGTACCACAAGTTTCTTGTATGCTTTTTTCTTTATGTATTGCCATTTGGTTGCAACTTTTCTTTCAGGATGTTTATGAAACAATGATTTGTCTCATTCTTATTCTTAGTCATAAACAGATAAAATAGTCATCGGCTGACACCCAATGTGGCACCTTGTTGAGTAACAATAAAGTTCCTTCAATTGAACATCCTGTGTCTATTGTTTGCAGGATGCACAAACTCTGACTCACATTATTCATGTTTTCAATGTTATCTATCAAGTTTGCCTCTTTCTCTTTCTTTCAGAGTATTCTGCAATGCAGTCCTTTCTCTTTCATCTGTTCTTCAGAGAACTGAGCAGGGCAGTTCTTTCTCTTTCATCTGTTCTTCAGAGAAACTGAGCAGGGCAGTTCTTTCTCTTTCATCTTTCCTTCAGAGAACTGAGCAGGGCAGTTCTTTCTCTTTCATCTGTTCTTCAGAGAAACTGAGCAGGGCAGTTCTTTCTCTTTCATCTTTCCTTCAGAGAACTGAGCAGGGCAGTTCTTTCTCTTTCATCTTTCCTTCAGAGAAACTGAGCAGGGCAGTTCTTTCTCTTTCATCTTTCTTTCAGAGAACTGAGCAGGGCAGTTCTCTCTCTTTCATCTTTCCTTCAGAGAACTGAGCAGGGCAGTTCTTTCTCTTTCATCTTTCCTTCAGAGAACTGAGCAGGGCAGTTCTTTCTCTTTCATCTTTCTTTCAGAGAACTGAGCAGGGCAGTTCTCTCTCTTTCATCTTTCTTTCAGAGAACTGAGCAGGGCAGTTCTTTCTCTTTCATCTTTCCTTCAGAGAACTGAGCAGGGCAGTTCTTTCTCTTTCATCTTTCTTTCAGAGAACTGAGCAGGGCAGTTCTTTCCTTCAGAGAACTGAGCAGGGCAGTTCTTTCTCTTTCATCTTTCCTTCAGAGAACTGAGCAGGGCAGTTCTTTCCTTCAGAGGACTGAGCAGGGCAGTTCTTTCTCTTTCATCTTTCTTTCAGAGAACTGAGCAGGGCAGTTCTTTCCTTCAGAGGACTGAGCAGGGCAGTTCTTTCTCTTTCATCTTTCCTTCAGAGAACTGAGCAGGGCAGTTCTTTCCTTCAGAGGACTGAGCAGGGCAGTTCTTTCTCTTTCGTCTTTCCTTCAGAGAACTGAGCAGGGCAGTTCTTTCTCTTTCGTCTTTCCTTCAGAGAACTGAGCAGGGCAGTTCTTTCTCTTTCGTCTTTCCTTCAGAGAACTGAGCAGGGCAGTTCTTTCTCTTTCATCTTTCCTTCAGAGAACTGAGCAGGGCAGTTCTTTCTCTTTCGTCTTTCCTTCAGAGAACTGAGCAGGGCAGTTCTTTCTCTTTCGTCTTTCCTTCAGAGAACTGAGCAGGGCAGTTCTTTCTCTTTCGTCTTTCCTTCAGAGAACTGAGCAGGGCAGTTCTTTCTCTTTCGTCTTTCCTTCAGAGAACTGAGCAGGGCAGTTCTTTCTCTTTCGTCTTTCCTTCAGAGAACTGAGCAGGGCAGTTCTTTCTCTTTCGTCTTTCCTTCAGAGAACTGAGCAGGGCAGTTCTTTCCTTCAGAGGACTGAGCAGGGCAGTTCTTTCTCTTTCATCTTTCCTTCAGAGAACTGAGCAGGGCAGTTCTTTCTCTTTCGTCTTTCCTTCAGAGAACTGAGCAGGGCAGTTCTTTCTCTTTCATCTTTCCTTCAGAGAACTGAGCAGGGCAGTTCTTTCTCTTTCGTCTTTCCTTCAGAGAACTGAGCAGGGCAGTTCTTTCTCTTTCATCTTTCCTTCAGAGAACTGAGCAGGGCAGTTCTTTCTCTTTCGTCTTTCCTTCAGAGAACTGAGCAGGGCAGTTCTTTCTCTTTCATCTTTTCTTCAGAGAACTGAGCAGGGCAGTTCTCTCTCTTTCATCTTCCATTTAGAGAACTGAGCAGGGCAGTTCTTTCTCTTTCATCTTTTCTTCAGAGAACTGAGCAGGGCAGTTCTCTCTCTTTCATCTTTTCTTCAGAGAACTGAGCAGGGCAGTTCTTTCCTTCAGAGAACTGAGCAGGGCAGTTCTTTCTCTTTCATCTTTCCTTCAGAGAACTGAGCAGGGCAGTTCTTTCTCTTTCGTCTTTCCTTCAGAGAACTGAGCAGGGCAGTTCTTTCTCTTTCGTCTTTCCTTCAGAGAACTGAGCAGGGCAGTTCTTTCTCTTTCATCTTTTCTTCAGAGAACTGAGCAGGGCAGTTCTCTCTCTTTCATCTTCCATTTAGAGAACTGAGCAGGGCAGTTCTTTCTCTTTCATCTTTTCTTCAGAGAACTGAGCAGGGCAGTTCTCTCTCTTTCATCTTCCATTTAGAGAACTGAGCAGGGCAGTTCTCTCTCTTTCATCTTCCATTTAGAGAACTGAGCAGGGCAGTTCTTTCTCTTTCATCTTTCCTTCAGAGAACTGAGCAGGGCAGTTCTTTCCTTCAGAGAACTGAGCAGGGCAGTTCTTTCCTTCAGAGAACAGAGCAGGGCAGTTCTTTCTCTTTCATCTTTCCTTCAGAGAACTGAGCAGGGCAGTTCTTTCTCTTTCATCTTTCCTTCAGAGAACTGAGCAGGGCAGTTCTTTCTCTTTCATCTTTCCTTCAGAGAACTGAGCAGGGCAGTTCTTTCTCTTTCATCTTTCCTTCAGAGAACTGAGCAGGGCAGTTCTTTCCTTCAGAGAACAGAGCAGGGCAGTTCTTTCTCTTTCATCTTTCCTTCAGAGAACTGAGCAGGGCAGTTCTTTCCTTCAGAGAACTGAGCAGGGCAGTTCTTTCTCTTTCGTCTTTCCTTCAGAGAACTGAGCAGGGCAGTTCTTTCTCTTTCGTCTTTCCTTCAGAGAACTGAGCAGGGCAGTTCTTTCTCTTTCGTCTTTCCTTCAGAGAACTGAGCAGGGCAGTTCTTTCTCTTTCGTCTTTCCTTCAGAGAACTGAGCAGGGCAGTTCTTTCTCTTTCGTCTTTCCTTCAGAGAACTGAGCAGGGCAGTTCTTTCTCTTTCATCTTTTCTTCAGAGAACTGAGCAGGGCAGTTCTCTCTCTTTCATCTTCCATTTAGAGAACTGAGCAGGGCAGTTCTTTCTCTTTCATCTGTCCTTCAGAGAACTGAGCAGGGCAGTTCTTTCCTTCAGAGGACTGAGCAGGGCAGTTCTTTCTCTTTCATCTTTTCTTCAGAGGACTGAGCAGGGCAGTTCTTTCTCTTTCATCTTTTCTTCAGAGAACTGAGCAGGGCAGTTCTCTCTCTTTCATCTTCCATTTAGAGAACTGAGCAGGGCAGTTCTTTCTCTTTCATCTGTCCTTCAGAGAACTGAGCAGGGCAGTTCTCTCTCTTTCATCTTCCATTTAGAGAACTGAGCAGGGCAGTTCTTTCTCTTTCATCTGTCCTTCAGAGAAGTGAGCAAAGCAGTTCTTCCTCTTTCATCCTTCTTTCAGAGCATACTGGACAGCTGTTCTTATTAATGTATCTTGATTATCTTTGAGCACATAACCTATACAACCCTAGTATATGCCTGTTATGGAGGAGCATAAGTGCCTATGATCTTCTATTGCAATAACAAGATCAGTTAACCATCAGCTGACCACGATCTTACAGTTCTACCTGCTCACGGTCTCCCCCGGTAACAGTCTGCAACACAACAGGCTGGCTATCAGAAGCTAGGATCACCTTTTCCCTGTAGTGGTGACTCTGACTGATATAGAAGATCAAGTTTTTTTCTGAGCTGCACTAGTGGTTTCCCAGTATAGTCTGAGATAGATAACCTCCAACTCTCCAGTAAGTGATGGCAGTGTCAAGAAAGCAATTACAACTCACCACATCAGTGAGTAAAAGGAAACTGCCCACATCAGCTAGTGGCTGTACATCAATAACAATCTGCCTGTTATCAACAGTGTGCATCTCCTTGTGTTTGCACCTCATAATCATTTATTGATTTTGACTGATTTGTATTATGTTCTCATTTTCAGTAGCAGACCTTTAATTCAGAAAAAAAAAAAAAAAAACATGCTAACAGACAGTTAGTCACCATGTTCAAAGTACTATGTTCTTTTAAGAAACAGGAATTCAATCAATTTGTCTTTAGATTAGAGTTTCTTATAACTACAACTTTAAATAACTTTCCTATAACTAAGGTCAAGTAAAGCACGATAAACATAAATAATTATACTCCGAACATGTCCATAAGTGTTCAAATCCTTTCCTCAGCAAGTCCCACAGAGTCCAGCGACAGATGTCTCCAGTTCTGTGTTGGATGATTAGTCTTCTTATATGCCCACTAAGTTTCTCATTTTTGGCTGTGCCCATCTTAACTCCCACATCTTTTATCCGAGGAAGTAATGTGGACTAATGGTTGTCGAAGTCCTGTGTCTTTCCCACATCTCAGAGGGCATTTATGACATCTGCCCAATCCATTAGTTGATTGTCTTCAACAACATCACAGCTATCCAATGTCCACTCTTTCATTTCTCCATATTTCCTGCATGAAAGGAACATAGACAAGGGTGACTACATAATTTTGTTACTTCTGTAATGACTCTATCCATTGTCTGCATACAGAGTCCACCTCCATTTTTCTTATCATACTCATCGAATCATTTATTAGGCAGACATGGGTGTGGTCTTGTGACTCTAACCTGATGAATGCCTTGGTCACTGCCATCACCTCCATCGTCATACTACTCATGGTCATAACGTATGCATCACTGTGATCTTCCTGACTGCTGGGCATGCTGTAAATGCCCATGCACTCCTTTGGTGTTGTATTTCAGATCCGTCTGTATAGATGGCTGCATCTTCCTCATCGGTGTTATCCCAGATAAGATCGTTGACCTTCACATTGACCACGACAGAGTTCTGTTCTCTACATTTCCTGTCAAGTGTGACAATACATGAGAATGTGTTCCTGAATGATGTAGGAACCAGTATTCACTCATCATCAGTGTTCATATTGGTAAGTCCACAAATCTGTTTGATGACATCTTCTGCTCAACCCACTCATGATTTGCCTCTTTTTAGCCTGTCACCTTTCTCTGTTTTGAGCTTGTGGTGCAGTGGACGCTCTTTATCTGCACTTATCTTCAGAATGCTCGTGCTATCCACATCTTGATCCTGTCATCCATAGTTGGAAAGTCAAGATGATACCTCATTGCTACACAGGGTGTGTCCCTCATATACCCCAAGATAATGCGCATAGCTTCATTCTGTATTTTCTCCAGCCTGTCAATTTGCATCATACTGACAGTAAGAATTTCTATGGCATATTTGATTGATGTGAGGACAGTCCCTGGAACAGAAGGGTAAGTAGCCTTTGCTCGATGTTGGCAGCTGCCCTGACCTTCAAGGTGACTAATCCTTTGTGTTCTTTTTTTATCACATGGTTGACATGGCCTCTAAGACACAGGCTGCAATCAAACTTAACTCCTAGATATGTCATCAACCTGTCCCTGGTCACCTCATCAGTTCCTATTCATACCACCGATGTTTCGGTGTTAATGATAAGATTGTTAAGGGAGAACCATGCAACTCATGTTTTATTAGGATTAACCAAGCCACCTGATATTCCACAACAGGAAGATGTATGATTGAGTTCGTTTGCAGTGTGAACGATATTTCCTGTCTTAACCTCCAAGTGTGTGTGGGAATGTGCGTAACTGCTCAAGGTGACAGATGAGTATATGTGCAATTATTTTCTCCAGCAGCTTGTCCACAGTGTTCTTCTTCTTCTTCTACCTTTTAGCTCCCAGTGGAGCATAGGTCTTCAACAAACACTTTCCAAGTCGTTCTGTTTTTTGCAATTCTTTTAAGATCATTCCATGTCTTCCCCATCATCTTCATCTCTGCTTCAATCTGTCTTCTCCAAGAATTCCTTGGTCTTCCTCTTTGTCTTTTCCCCTGGGGATTCCAAAAAAGGGCCTGTTGTGTAATACTCTCAGTTGGTTTCCGTAGTGTGTGTCCTATCCATCGCCATCGTCTTCGCTGTATTTCTTTATCCACTGGTATTTGACCGGTACATTTCCATAATTCCACGTTTGTGACTTTGTCCTGCCATTTCCATCCCTTTATTCTGCGCAAGCATCCATTAATGAAAGTCTGTACCTTCGTGATTGTCAATTTTGTTATTCTCCATGTTTCACAGCCTGTTCCACAGTGTTCTGCATTGTGATATTTCTGTAGACACTGATCTGGGGGCGCACCTTGTTTGTCTTCAGTAGTGGGAGTAAGTAGCTGTGTAGCCACTCCACCTTAATCTAGCCACTCTAATACTGGCTTTAATCTCTTTGGCCAGTTTTTTTTTTCAAGTTGTCATCAGTTAAATCGTCTATGTCATCATACCGAACACCATCTGGACCAGGAGCAGTGTTTTGTAACCTTGTGTTGTGCGAATTATATCAGTTGTGATCGTGAGATTTTCTCCCAGCACTACATCTTCACACAATTGTGAGATTGATCCCTGTCTCCTTATTCTTACAGCCTCATTTCTTTGGTCCGTCTGCTCAATGTAGCAGACAAACAGGGCCTTTCCTTTGCTCTCATCAGATTTGTGCCATATCTGGACTATGATCAGGAAATCTGATTGGTATGCCTCTCTGTCGTGTTGTGCCATTTATGCTCTGATGAAGGCACCAGAATGTGGCTAGCAATTTTTCTGAGCACACTTTTTTGCAAAAACCACGCCACTAGGCATCCTTAGCCTGCTTAGCACATATTTTAAAGTGCTTCATTTTATGGTCGACCTCTTCTTTCAGACGCTTCAAGAGCTCAGATTATGCTATCCATTCTGTCTGGCTTTCTGCCATATCTTGGCCATTTGTCTCTTGTTCTGCCAAGCTTCCATGACTTCATCATTCCACTAGGGCGGTGCGACTATCTCTCCTTCCTCCTGTGAGGGGTGCATTGTTTGCTAAGTCTTATTTGATAATGATGTCCTGGTCTGTGTTCTCATAATGGAATGTGTTGAGATGGATTTTCTGGCTTCTTTTTCAGCCTTTCCCAATTAGGAGGACACATGGATAGTGATCATTTCTGTGGAATCCCAGTACAGGATTGATTCTGTACCACCTGCATACCAATGCAAAGGTGGTAGACACCTGTGCGAAGGTGGAAAACACCAGAGTTAGGACTATGAAACTATCAGACTCCCCTGTTTGAGTGGCCATTCTGGTTGCCCTTTCATTATTCAAGCATGCTAAATCAGCCGACACCAGTGCATTTTCAGTCTTCTCTCTGCTTGTTGGTTTTGATGTTACCCCACTGGTTGCCTCTAGCATTAAAATCTCCGCAGGAAATGATGTTCTCCTCCTTGAACGCAAAGAGATTCTGCCACTGTTGTGTGTCCACTTTCCCATTATAGGCATACACATTTACAACCATGAAAGGAACTGGGGTCTGCACTCTAACCACATGTACCCGCAAGTCTTCAGTGTCCCATGCAGACATGTCAATCTCAGCTGCCACCATATTGTTTCACACAAGGATGGGATGTCCAAGGTGTCATCTATTGTAGAAATAGTAAAATCCAGGCGCACTAACTGTCCTATCACCAATAAGTGTTTTTTGCAAAATCATTACATCTGTGCCACAATGTAGCTTATCAAGAATGGGCCATCTATTTATTGAAGCACAGTTTCAGTATGTAAGGCATACACACTTCAGGCCTAACCTCTCGCACTTCAACCATTTCTTTCACATTTACCATTATTTGTTTTTTTTTTCTTTGAAGTTGTTTGGGCCTTATCTATTTAATACAACCTAAGTAAGTAAAGTACCCCTGTCACGCCAAGTGGCGTATAGGGAAATATGGTGTTAGTGACCGTATATTTTACAGACCTTCAGCACATGATTTTTGGGGTAATGTGGTCAGCATTACGCCCGTGCTGCTTTACTTTCCCAGAAAAAAATCCAGTACATTTAAGGCTGGGTGAACCCGGAAGCCGTCGGTTGGGATCGAACCCTACCCCTTGTCCGTGGTAGTCCAGTTCACTAACCACTGAGCTATCGCGGCTCCCATTTAATACAACCTCTAGTCATATTTGTCGTTGATATCATTGCTGAATGTCAACAATCTGCCGAGGATGGTATAGACTTAAGTGCACTCACTCAGTCGCGCGGTCCAGAACCAATATTTTCATGTTAAAGACTGGATAACCACAGTTATACAGCTCTTCAGCACATAGATACACCTTGAGCTTGGTATATTCTGCTGGAAAATTCTCATTCAGAACATGAAAGCTACACTTTCAGACAAACTAGTGAAAAGAGTACCACCATCCTATAATAATCCGTCGGAGAAACCAGACTAATAATTAACACAAAATGAAAAATATGATCCTTTGAATAATACCACCATCTTGTGAAACACCAGAAGCGGAATCCAAAATAAACAACTAGTGCGACTTTATGTATTCTATGGTGGGAATTTTTCCTAGCGTTTTTCTCACTTGTTCATTTCCATTCTCATCTCTCAGGCTGTTAATTTTATTTGAATCTTCATATAGAATCATCATCATTGTATAAGAACAGTATCCAAAAACACTCCACCCTCATTCAAATTAAAAGATCATAAAAATGTCTTCCTGCATAATCACTTATTTTTCTGTGGGGTGACAAAATGATAAGTTCATCTTTTCCACCTTTCCAGGTGTGTTTAAATATTATCCCCATCCAGCCACAGCTACACTATAAACTACAGCATAACATGGACACACCCACTTAATGTCCTTTCAAGGCTGGATGATGAAGAGGTACACTCCTTTAGTCAACGGGCAAATGCAAGCAAGCATCCCGTACTAGTCATTGATACCATCAATCCATTTTATCCCTTGTTCACCTCCACTTCTTTCACTGTTCCCTTCAAGATGTGTATAGACAGGTTGTTAGATCTTTTATTTAATATGTATGGTGATATTTTACTAGGTCCATAAGAGACACCCAGAAGTCAGCAGTCATTAAATGAAGAACCTGAGGTATACTGATGACACCACCTTAATCACTAACAGTGAAACTGAGCTACAATAATAATAATTGGCATTATAGTAATGGATAAAATAAATCAGGAAACAACCAACAATAAGGAAAAATCAAATAATAACATAGAGGTAGAAAACGCCAACATCAACGAGCTACTCTTCGCAGATGACTAATTTATGAGGATGAAAACCTGCTACAACAGCATTTAACATCTAGATAAAAGCTGCACAAATTACTGTATGAAAATTAACACAGCAAAAACAGAGGCTATAAGAATAAGCAAGTTAAGACACCCATTAAACATTAAGATCAAAGACAAAGAAATAAAACAAGTAGAGGAATTCAAGTATTTAGGCACAATGTTCACAGAAGATGGAAAACTGGACAGAAAAAATTGACATGAGAATACAAAAAGCAAATGCTGTCACATACCAGCTTTCACCATTGCTAAGACATCCAAACATTTCTATGCCAGCTAAACAACAAATGATAAATACCATTTTTATACCAACTTTGTGCTATGAAAGTCAAACATGGACCCTTTCTAAATCACATTTAAAAAAGATCAATACATGTGAGATGCGATGCGTGAGAAAAGTAACAAACAACACAAGAAGAGATAGAATACCAAATGAAACCATAAGAAAAATGGTAGGAACAAAACCCTGCCAAGAATATATAGAACAACATCTTAAATGGTTTGGCCACCTGGTCAGAATGAATCCTTATCAATCACCATCAAGGGTGTTCTTCTCAAGAATGCATGGAAAAAGACCAAGAGTAAGACCCAGAAGAAGATGGTTAGATGCAGTGACAGAGACATGTAACAACAAAGGAAAGTCACTAATTCAGACAGTTCGAGTAGCTCAAGAACGACAAATGATATAAACCACGACAACTTTTAGGTATCAGCGAAAAGAGAAAAGAGGAAGAAGAAGAAGATAGTAATGGAAAGTAAAAGTAAAGGCTTTAGCCTCAACAGTAAAAATACAGAAACTGGCTCAATCCTAATATTTTCTTCTGTTGTCCAAAAATAGGTACCTGAAATATCCCAAAAAACTTAAAAAAAAAAAAAAAAAAAAAAAAAAAAAACCCAACGACTTACTTTTTGGAACTGTGGAATACAGCAAACAAAAATAAATGGCTATTGGCGCTGAAATTCAGGAGATAATAATTGATATTTTATATTCCAACATTCAATTTATGATCAAAAGGGTTAATTAAAATAAAAAAATAATGTGGATCATTTATGAAAATAAGTTTATATGTAATGTGATTTTTAAAATCATTTTGTTAAAGACCTGATGAAGACAAACTATAATTATGATGTATCTTACCATAAACCTCTGGAAGCGTATCATTTATGGGACTATTAGTACAAATTAATTCTTCATTGGTGAATTCACTGACCCCCCAAAAAAAGGTCTTTGGTTAAAAAGCGCATGTGCTTTTGAGTTCATCACAAAATGAGCCCACTTCATAGATTCATTGAATATGTCACAGTAGCATTCGGCTCCATATTCAGTAGTGCAATCTTCTCCTTCTTTTCCCATATGTACTATACAAAACTGGAAAAAAGTACAGTGTTTTTAAAAAAATGTAAAAAGTTTACCAAAACTCTATAATCCCATCCCACAAAAACAAAAAATCCTAATTTATCAGGTTTCTGTATCAGTGTATCTCCGATGTACTTTCCCTTGTCAAATGGATACTACATTTATCAAATTATATTATTATATTAACATTTATCTTATGTTAAGATCAACATTACTGTGCTCTGGCTTTTATGCATATAGTTTCACTCTGATGTATCTACAATCAACACCTTAAAGAACAATCAGTTTGCATACACTTCAAGAAATTCTAGGGCAGGTGGTGAAGCAATAATGGGGATGCCTTAACTGCAATGAAATTGATTCCATGATAGAATAGTTTCATTCTGCACTCTTTTGAGTCTGTCAGTATAAGTTCCAATAATAATAAGAATAGCCATGCCATACTTTAACAGGTGAGAGAACCAGCCCTTAATACTAAAACATTAGCAACTGTTATTTGATGTCAGCAGCTGCCATGACTATAAATGCCAAACTCACTCACAGGCTTTTTTGTCCTATGGTCAATATGTTCCTTGAAACACAAGCTACAATCAAATTTCACTTTCAAGTTTCATCATGTTGGTTCTAATCACCTCCCCACTACATACCTTTATATCTAACATATTTGTGTTACAGTATGATTATTAAGGGAGAGTCATGTAGCTTGCTTTTCTTAGGTTGACTAGAGCTTTGCAATTGTTACACAAAGCAGTGGATGTGATCAAACTAGCTTTACTAGAACTTAACTGATATCATTTCTTTCTTTGTTATATAGACAGACCAAAACTCCAGCGAAGGGCAGTGTTCTTCCATTTCCATTCAGCTATTGATCTGTAATCATGACAGCGGAAGTTAAAAATAGGACAGGTGACAATGGAGTGTCCCTAGGCAGTCCTGAGCAAATTGTTATTGGATCTGATGACAAGTGTCCTCATGTGAAAGCCACTGCAACAAAGATACTACTATCCATCTAATAATCAGGGGGATTTACCTCAAATCTCAACTGCATGTGTAGGAGATAATCAAATGATACCCTGTTGCATGTGTCTTGTGAGTCTATTGTTCCTGCACATGTTTTTTCATGAGCATGGAATCCTTCACTTACATCAAAGACTGCTGCTTTAAGCCATGTCTTTTAATTGCATCAATACCCTTCTAATATGGGACGGAACATATGTAGCTTGTTCAAAGCCCCAAGTCAGTCTACTAATGTGGGATGGAACATATGAAGATGTTCAAAGCCTCAAGTCAGTCTACTAATGTGGGATGGAACATATGAAGCTGTTCAAAGCCCCAAGTCAGTCTACTAATGTGGGATGGAACATATGAAGATGTTCAAAGCCTCAAGTCAGTCTACTAATGTGGGATGGAACATATGAAGCTGTTCAAAGCCCCAAGTCAGTCTACTAATGTGGGATAGAACATATGAAGATGTTCAAAGCCCCAAGTCAGTCTACTAATGTGGGATGGAACATATGAAGATGTTCAAAGCCTCAAGTCAGTCTACTAATGTGGGATGGAACATATGAAGATGTTCAAAGCTCCAAGTCAGTCTACTAATGTGGGATGGAACATATGAAGCTGTTCAAAGCCCAAGTCAGTCTACTAATGTGGGATGGAACATATGAAGATGTTCAAAGCCCCAAGTCAGTCTACTAATGTGGGATGGAACATATGAAGCTGTTCAAAGCCCCAAGTCAGTCTACTAATGTGGGATAGAACATATAAAGCTGTTCAAAGCCCCAAGTCAGTCTACTAATGTGGGATGGAACATATGAAGCTGTTCAAAGCCCCAAGTCAGTCTACTAATGTGGGATAGAACATATGAAGCTGTTCAAAGCCCCAAGTCAGTCTACTAATGTGGGATAGAACATATGAAGATGTTCAAAGCCGCAAGTCAGTCTACTAATGTGGGATGGAACATATGAAGCTGTTCAAAGCCCCAAGTCAGTCTACTAATGTGGGATAGAACATATGAAGATGTTCAAAGCCCCAAGTCAGTCTACAGATGACATTTTTCTCCATTTCATGCCAGTGGTAATGTGATAATTGCATTGTGATAATTTAGTAAGCATTGACCTGGAAATGATCTTCATTAGGGTGTGGCACTGGAAGATGTTAGCTGTGAAGCCATTCCTCTCTTATCTGCACACTCCAAATGCTTGCACTAAACTTACTAGCCAGATCTGTCTCATCATTATCTGACAGCAGGTATCCCAATTTTACTATGCTGTTTAATAATTCTTAGGTAATGTGTTGGATGTTTCCGGTTGTTTCCAAGGTGGAGAAATTATTTTTCTCCGGCTTGGTATAGAACCAGTGATCAGAGATTTAACAAGCCACTATCGTAAAAACGGTTTTATTAATGAAACGTAGACCTGATACAGAATCAACCATTAATATCTTCAGTAATAAAGAAAAGACGATGGTCATATGTTGGACATGTGATGAGAAGAGATAATAACCAAATAGCAAAACAAGCCCTTATGTGAGAAACAATAGGTAAGAGGAAAAGAGGAAGACCTAGAGAGACACTGAGAAGAACATTGATGAGAGAGGCAAGAGCAGCAGGAATCGGCTCCCTCAATGAGATAGAGCTGCTTGCACAAAACAGAGACAAATGGCGAGATTTGATAAAATATCTTTAAAAGAATTGAAAACTGCTAGAACAAAAATTTAGACAAGAGAAGGAGTATCTTGGTCTACGCCCAATGGGCCGGCTACTGTCATTGAAAGGTCAATAGATAGATAGATACCAATTAGCAACCAAACAGGACAATTTCAATTCATAAAACAAGGAATCAGACAAGGCTGTGTTCTGTTGCCGGATTTGTTTTCACTTTACAATGAACATATTATGAGATCAATAGTAGACAAAAAAAGGAATTGAAGTCAACGGTCACAACATAAATAATTTGTGATATGCGAATGACACAGTCTTAATAGCAGAGACAGAGAATGAATTACTAGAAATGATTGACAAAATAGTAAAAGAAAGCAACAAGAAAGGTCTCGGTCTGAATAGTAAGAAAACAGAAGTAACGGTCATATTGAAAAAACAATCATCACCATCATGCAACATAAAAATAAACAGGACAAATCTGAAACAAGTGCAATGTTTCAAATACTTGGGCACAATAATAACATCAGATGGGAGATGCACCACAGAAATAAGACGCAGAATAGCTCAAGCCAAAATAGCATTTCAGAAAATGAAAAATATCTTATGCAAGAAATCTGTGTCAATAGAAATGAGAAAGAGAGTTCATCGGTGCTATATAGAACCAATTCTGACCTATGGAAGCGAATCATGGACAGTAGACAAACAAATGAAAAGACGATTAGAGGCCATAGAGATGGGATTTCTCAGAAGAATGTTGAAAGTTTTCTGAACAGCTAAAAAGACCAATGAGGAAATTCTCAAAGAGACCAACACAAAAAGTGAGCTCCTAAAAAACATCAGAAAGAAACAATCAACATTTTTTGGGCACATCATGAGAAGAGGAAAGTTGCAATACTTGGTTACAACTGGGATAATAAAAGGAAAGAGAGATCGTGGATGACAAAGAGAGAAAATACTGGACAGCTTGGTGTCATGGCATGGAAAAGTCACCAATAGAACTGATACAATACACTGTAGATAAAAGATTGTGGAAGGACATGATCACCTACGCCAACCGGGATGTCACATGATGATTATGATGATAGATTTTAAAAATACATGTCAAATTGATAAATAATAGACAAATTGCTCCCTATGTTATACGAACATATCTACAGCAACTGTTATCGTACTCGTTGTTTTGACATTTGTTATTTAAGAGGCGTCTGCATAGTGTGCTGATAAGGTGTCTGACAAGACACATGTTTACTCACAGCCATAGTGAACAACTAAACTCTTGATAGCTCGATGACACTAAACAAAGCCTTAAATATATATGTCTTTATTGTACATTAAAATTAAGTTGCAGACATTATGTATGTCAATCAGTGGTATAAAAATATAGTCTAGTTGTTGACTGGTGCTGTTAGTCTTTTAACCCTTTCTACCTTGACCTCCATTACCATAGACGACAGTTAGTGTTGGTTTAGTAGAAGTTTTAAAAGAGACTGTATTTGTGTTCTGTATTATTCAAGTCATCTCTGGATTCTCAATCACGCTAAATCTGTCTGTCAAATGAGTATCCGCTATCTATGATCTGCTGTCACCCACAATGTCATTCTCCATTTTTTTGGTTTATCCTTGATGTACTGTCTATATGTCCATCAGCATACGAGTGAAGCTTCTGAATCACATGAATTGGGGTTAAATGTTGAGAGCTCTGTTGATTAACAAACAAATAAGCATTTATTCATTGCTAATTCAATATTCAGTAACAAAAGCTACAAATTGTACTCTATTAGATAGCAAAAACATTACCGGACAATATATACATAAATCAACTCTTCCAAAAATATATTTTAACTATAAATTGTCTGGTTTACCATTATTATTGTGAAAAAAATAATACGGACTTCCTGAACTGCTGTAAATATTTCCATAGCAACTGTCAAGGGGAAGAAAATAATTTAAGCACAAATATTAACTTTTTTGTTCCAACTATTAAATTTCATAGTTATATCCATAAAAACTCACAAACTGCTTTCAGAAACCTAAAAGGGCAAAAAATTACACTTGCAATTGAGACATACATATGCCACAATGCCCAACATACCTCGTGCTCTGAGTATTGAGTTTGTTAAATCAAGTTCAATATCTTCGCCATCCTCAGTTAACATTTCCCCATCTGTGTTGATATCATCACTATCTGTACTTAAATCCAAAATAGGGAAGTAGTCAGAATAATTACATGACACTTTATTAGTAAAATGATTAATTTTAGGCACTCAGTCGAAGAGACCTGAACTGTCCAACTTAAAAAATGATGTCACGTCAGACAGAAATTTTGCTTGTTTTCAGGTTAAATTTTTATAAACAAAAATAAAAAAAAATTTTTTGTTTTACATTTTATTAGTCTTACATATTCATTTTGGTAATATGTGATTTCTTAGAATTTTTTTCACAAAAAATATCTTGTTAAAAGGTTGGCTAACATTAGGGACCCCATTGTTAAGATTTCTATAACTGCTATATACCTCGGACATTTGGGAGTTACATGTTTGTTATAATGACAGTATTTCAATGGTCTCAAGGATCTCACTTTAATTATAGATTCTACTGCATCATCATTATCAGGAGTCAGAAGTCAAAATGGTATGCTCCATGCTCTTCTCTTTCAGATAATTGGTCTCAGTGAGGTTCCAGTGGAGGTTCTGAATGGTTGTCACGTTGGTATGATTGTATGGAGCTCCAGAGCATGAGCAACCCTCTTGGATTCTCAGCTCACAAGCTTTTCCTTAAATTTGGTCAGTACAGAATTTTTTTTTAATCCTGTGTTTTAACACCATACATTTCTTCAAGAATAATTACTGAGTGTTGTTTGATATGGGGTAGTTTATTTTTCAGCACAGTTAAATGAAATATAACTGCAGTCAACATGAATTTTAAATACTTAATAAGCACAAGTATAATACTTGTTTTCAATAATAGATATATCTTAATACATGACTAGTTATATTTCTTTATAAATCCTCAATTTAATTTTTTTTTTAATGTATAAAAAGTGTAGATTTAACGTGTAAAACGTTGACACATATGGCAGAATTTCTAGACTCTCTTAAATCCAACGACTTTGTTATCAAATACAGATCCTGTACAGGACCAGTAGTGTATCTCGTCACCCATACTTGTTCTGTGCAAATTGTTAAATATTGGCTGGCAGCTGATGCTTGCTGCTGTTGCCTCTCGCCTCAGTGTTCTTTTCAGTGTTTCTCTAGGTTGGCTTCATTTTTCTTTTACCCTCTGGTTCTCATTTAAGAGAGTTTGTTTTGAGATGCTCTGTTTGTCTCTTTTCTTTAGATGACCAACATATAATCTCCTTCTTCTGTTGATTATTGATTATATTTGTGGAGATGCTTTGCAATTTCTATATTTCTACACTAGTTGTGAATTCATTTCATGGTATACAGAGTATTTTCCTGAGGAATTTGTATTCAAATACATCCAAATTATTGTCTATTTCTTTAGTTGTTTAAACTTACAAGATGACAAAAATCATATCCAATTGGACAAAAATAGAAATCCAATTTTGCATAGAAATTGTTGTTCATCAATGGCAGATAATTTGGTCCAACAGTTCCAGTAAAATAAATATAATCTAAGTTTTCTCTGAATCCCTTTTGACATAATGCAGAGCTTGATGGCATCTCATATTCAACTTTCAAATTACCAATTCCTGAAGAAAATATAAATGAAGAGGTAGCATTAGGGTGTTGGTATGTAAATTAGAAAATAAAATTGATACTTTATTATCAAAATAAAGTGTTATGAGATAAATTTATCATTACAATGAGAACATGTTTTACAGAGCCTATAAGCTTCAACTGTACAGAATGCAAACATTAGTGTCGTATAAAAACACTATACAATTTTTATGTCTGGATGGTGAATCAAGAATAAATGAAAGTTGGAAATATGATAAAAGCTATCTGAAGCTAAAATATTGAACCCAACATCATAGTAAGTAGAGAGTAATGAATAAACTCAATCAATGTCCTAATAATTTTGCAATATTTATATCAAGAACAACATTGTACAGATTGTACAGCATTTTCTCAATAATTCTAACAACAATGTAGATATTGCAACAAAATTTAAACAGGAGCAAGTTCATTGTGTGGGAAGTGCAACAAATCGTGTCTGTAGTTTTGTGTGCTTAATTGTTGGGACATGCCTGCCTGACATGCTTCTCTGCTGAGAGAGGCTAAGATTGTTATAGATGATGACGCATGGGTACATCATTTTGAACCTGAAACGAAAAGACAGTCAATGGAGTGGCATCATCCACACTCACCACATGGAAAGAAATTCAAGACATCTCTTTCAGCTGGAAAGGTCATGGTTACTGTCTTTTGTGACATTGAAGGTGTGATTCTTGTGAATGTTATGCCAAGCAAAGAGACAATCAATTCGCAAGCTTACAAATAGACATTTAAAAAACTCAATCAACATTTTTGCACAGTTTGGCTGCACAAGAATACAGCAGACCTGCTTTTCCTTCACAACAATACGTGCCCTCACACAAGTCTGGCAACACAGAAAGCAATCACCACATTGTACTCCCCCATCCACAATACAGCCCAGAGTTGGCAACCTCTTATTTCCATATCTTTGGTTCACTTTGATGCCCTCAGTGGAATAATGTTTGAAGATCATGGGGGTCATTCATGCAGCGAAGAAATCGTTACATGATCAAGACAAAGACTGGTAAAGGCTAGAAACACATGCACTTGTTGTGCACTGGCATAAAGCTGTACAAGTGCATGGGGATTATGTTGAATGATACCAATGTTTATATGACTTATCCAAACACTGTACAAATGTCATATTTTTTTAATTAGTGGTTCCAGAGAAAATCGATGTGATGCATTACTTTCTGAATGCACTAAGTATATATCTTCTGTTGTTAGTCTCAGCTGCATTATTTTTAGTAGAAGTTTCCAGTAGATATCTATCTTTTCTCATTGCTGTTGTCTGTGTATAAGATTAATATTCTGAAAATTCCCCTTTTGACTACATTAATTGCTGCTTATTTGGTGTAAACATGAGCCTAAAATTGTTAATGGTAGTTGTCATGGACCACAGTTAGTGAAACTTTTTCCTTTTATGGGTTATAGTATTCAAAATTGTTAGACAGATTTTTTCCTTCTGCTGTGTCCTAACTGTGATGGAACTGACATTTCAGCTTGCTTGCTATGCCTGGGTCAATAATATGGACATAGTGCTTTGCCTAAAACGCACTACTCCCCTCTCAACCGATTAGTAAAGACCATATTCTGAATTTTGTCTGCTTTTGGCCACTGAAAATACTTTCTCAGGTACAACATTTTTTTGGTGACTATCATTGGCTTGACCATGTTGGGCACTGGTAGTAAATGACAGTGATAAAAAATATTTGCACATGTTTCTTTGTGTCCATAGACACCTACTGTCTATGTGTAGAAGAGTGGTCAGTGTCTCAATATTAGGAGTGCCTTATGTCATTGGATATCAATTTTTTAATCCATGTTACCATTTGCAAATTTTTAAAAATCGTTTGTTTTTGAATGTTTTATATCTTGTAACATTTTAACTACAAGTATGATCTGTTTATTCTTTTCCATTATAATGATTTACATTGTTTCAGTGCTCATTTCCAAATTATTATTTCTACATTACTAATACGTGAACATGATATATTACAACTTTATAGATGTTTCTGCCATAAGGACATGGTCATCTGCACAAAGTAGTTCACTGATACTATTTCCATTCCTCAGTTTCACATTCTTACATGTTTCTGATCATTTAACTCCAAAAAACGAAGTTATATTTTACAACAATGTTGACTGTACCCTTATTCATGAGAAAATAAGCCTGTACAGTAAGAGAATAAAACACCTGAGTAACCTACCTTTAACGGCAAAATATGGCAGAGAAATATAAAACAGCAAATTCTTGTACATCATTAAAAGGTCAATAGATTGATCTCCTTTATCTGTCAGATGAAAAAAGAAAATTTAAACATGATTTAAATACAATTTAAATACAGAAAATGCAATGACATATTTTCTTATTCTGATGATTCTGTCACAGTCCATCTCAATTTTGAACATGCCAGTCCTTCCGTGACATTTCTCATGATTCTGGTACCTCTAGGTCAGTCCAATTAAATTTTCTTGCCATACAAGCCCAAAAGATATCTGAGTTACTGACATTATCCGATGTTCTTTGAATGATCAGTTAGCTTATCCTTGAGTACTCCTGCATAGCCTGCTTTGATTTTCTAAAAAAACTCATTGGGATTAATGCTTATTTCTTTAATAACAATACATTTTTCTTACTAAATATTTTTTAATGCTACAATGTATGTATAAAAAAAAAAAATTTAAAAAAAAAAAAAAAAAATTAAGTGCCCCGTCATGCCAAGTGGCATGTAGGTAATATGGTGTTAGTGACCATAAATTTTACAGACCATCGGATTTTGGGGTAATGTGGTCGGTATTACACCTGTGCCACTTTACTTTTCCAGAAAAAAAAATCCAGTAACGATTAAAGGGTGGGTGAACCCAGAAGCCGTCGGTTAGGATCGAATCCTACCTCTTGTCCTTTGTAGTCCAGTTCACTAACCACTGAGCTATCATAGCTCCCACAATGTATGTAGAGGGCCTGAACATTTTTTTATCAATGTAACTCACTAGTCATCAGTTAAAGATTTATTTTTAAAATTTCATACTTTTCAACTTGTAAGGCTTGCACATAATTTGTAAAGACTTTTTTTTGTAAAAGAGGACTATTAAACCTTACAGAGCAATTTGCAAGGCAAAACAGATTATTCATTTAGTTATTGAGTTATTTGCGGGTCATCATAACTGCACTCCGAACATGTCCATAGGTGCTCAGATCCCCTCCTCAGCAAGTTTCGCAGTGTCCAGCGACTGATGACTCCAGTTCTGTGTTGGTTGATAAGTCTTCTTAAATGCCCATTAAGTTTCTCATTTCTGGCTGTGCCCATCTTAACTCCCATCTCTCATCCGAAGGAGTGACGTGGATTTGTGGTCGTTGAAATCCTGTGCTCTTCCCACATCTCGGAGGGCATTGATGATGTCTGCCCAATCCATTGGTTGACTATCCTCAACGACAGCACAGCTGGCCAATCTGTCCGCTCTTTCATTTTCTCGTACTCCCGCATGTTCAGGGACATAGACAAAGGTGACTGTACATATTTTTGACTTCTGCAATGATTCTAACCATTGCATGCGTACTGAGCCCACCTCCACTTTTTTTTATCATGCTCATCGAATCACTCAGGATACAGGCATGGGTGTTGTCTTGTGACTCTAACCAGTTGAATGCCCTGGTTAGAGATTTTCCTCTCCTGTTCAAAATTCAAGAAGTAGTTATAATTAGTTATAGTTATAGCTATAGTTAAAGATTATTCATGTGAGTTTCTGTATCTTTTTCTTCTTATAACAATCTCACAATTTTTTTTTAAAATGTATGTAGAATAGCATAATATAGCTCTGCTTATATATGTGCTAGATAAATAAAATCACACCAAACCAACATCTGAATGAGCCATAAATACTAAGGCTAAACAACCAACTACATAAAAAGAATTGTACATTGTTAAAAAAAGGGAACCAAGTCAACAACTATCAACCATGCTATGTTTCATTGTTCAACTGCTAGAGAGCTCAATTTAGAACAGAATTATTGCCAGTGTATAAGTATTTACAATTAATCATAAATTTTGAGATTGTGACAATGTTTTTTTCTAAGCACAATAGCTTAGTTTTTAATAAACTGTTGTCAATTAGAAATGACTAAACTTACATTTCCTTGAAGTAGAAAGTTGAGAATTCAATGAACTGGAGAGGATTATGGAAAACATAAGTAAAATGTTATTTTTAATAAAAATAAAAATAATAATAAGAATATGTGAACTAATGATTGCTGCTGTTTTAGTTTTGTTGTTTATTTTTTTATTTAATTTCTATTTTTTGTTATGAAAATAACTGTACTATAAGCTTCATGAAAATAGCTAGCTTTGTTCTTTATCTGCCAACAAATTTCCAGCCAATTTAAAAATTCAAGACTCAATCTTCACAAAGACTAAAGAAAAAGAGCTCCAAACATTTCTCCAAACACTTCTTGCATTACAAATTTGAAAGCATTCTTCCTAGCACCACCACAGAAATGGAAATGCTGGAAACCTATGAAGATGAAGAAGTGAATTATTTCAGGGGAAGAGGTATGTTCACAGCACTCAGAAAAAAATTGAATATAATCAATGACAGAAAAAAAAAACAATAGATGGTCTGAAGAACCTTCTTTGTTTTTTTTTTCTGCCAGGACAATTAGGACTTCCTCCAACAGGCCTACCTTATGTTAGGTTTCTTTAGCAGCCGACATTTATGCAGCTTTGATCCTTCAAGTTATTGAGTTATTTGCAGGTCATCATCATTGCACTCCGAACATGTCCATATGTGCTCAGATCCCCTCTTCAACAAGTCTCACAGTATCCAGTGACTGACGACTCCAGGTCTATGTTGGTTGATTAGTCTTCTAACATGTCCACTAAGTTTCTTGCTTCTGTCCGTGCCCATCTTAACTCCCATCTCTTTCATCCAAAGGAGTGATGTGGACTCATTGCTGTCGAAGTCCTGTGTCCTTCCCACTTTCCAGAAGGCCTTGACGATGTCCGCCTGATCAATTGGTTGACCAACAACAGTGCAGCTAGCCAACCTGTCTGCCTTTAATTTCCCCATACTTCTGCCTGTCCAGGGACGTAGACAAAGGTGACCATACATATTTTTTACTTCTGCAATGACTCTACACACTGCATACACACAGAGCCCACCTCTACTTTTCTTATCATGCTCATCGAATCACTCTGTATACAGGTGTGGATGTAGTCTTGTGACTCTAACCAGATGAATGCCTTGGTCACAGACATCACCTCCATCACTATGCTACTCGTGGTCATAACATATGCATCACTGTCATCCTTGACTATTCTGCCTGCTGAGCATACTGTAAATGCCCATGCACTCCATTTACGTCGGATTACAGATCCATCTGTAAAGATGACTGTTTCTTTCTCAACGGTGTTATCCCAGATGAGACCGTTGACCTCCATATTGACCACGTCTGTGTTCTTTTCCTTACATTTCCTGTCGAGTGCGACAATACACGAGAATATCCCCCTGAATGACGTAGGCACCGGTATCCACTCCTCGCCAGCGTTAATATTGGTAAGCCCACAGACCTGTTTGATGACATCTTCTGCTCGGCCCACCCATGATTTGCCTCTTTTTAGCCTACACTTTTTCTCTGTGTTGAGCTCATAGTGCAATGGATGCTCTTTATCTGCACTTACCTCCATGTATGATCGTGCTCTCCACATATTGATCCTGTCATCCATGGTTAGAAAGTCAAGAAAATACCTCATTGCTACACGGGGAGTATCCCTCATACACCCCAAGATAATGCGCATAGCTTCATTCTATATTTTATTCAGCTTGTCAATTTACATCTTACTGACAGTAGGAATTGCCAGGGCATACTTGATTGGTGCGAGGTCTAGTCCCTGGAACAGAAAGGTAAGTAGCCCCTGCACAATTTTGCAGCTGCCATGACCTCCAAGGCAGCTAATCCTTTGTGGGATTTTGTTATCACATTGTTGACATGGTCCCAGAAATACAGGATGCGATCAAACTTAACTCCGAGGAATGTCATCAACCTTTCCCTCATCACCTCATCAGCTTCCATTCATACCACAGGTGTTCCCTTTTTAACAATATGATTGTTAAGTGAAAAAGCATGCAACTGATGCTTTATTAGGATTAACCAAAGAATCTGATACTCCACACCAGGAAGAGATGCGATCAATTTCGTTTTGCATTGTCGAGACGATTTCATTTCTGTCTCTTCCCTGTCGATATACCAGAATAGCATCACCAAAAATCATAGTTCTTCCCCTTCCATCCAGCTGCTGTTCCGTGATTGTTATTGTGTTATCATTATAAGCCTCAGAACAGGACACAATCGACTCCACAGTCACATATATACAAAATTCAAGATTGGCACCCCAACTACATGTACATGTTGATAGACGCCCCAGACAGCTGAACACATACTTCAAGACTGAACTGAATATAGTAGACTGAGGAAAATCCATTGGACTATAGATACAACACTACAGACAAAACTATATGGACCACTGCAAGAATTACAAAAGACAGTAAATTTTATACAGGAAACGACATTGCAGATAATGACAATACTTGAGGCGATGGACGAACTGCTGGCATGCAGACAGACATGCAGAAGACACCTATGCCTGGTCTATGACACTATCAGAGTCCCCTGTTCCAGTGGCCATTCTAGTTGTTCTTCCATCATTCAAGAACACTAAATTGATAGACACCAGTGTGTTCTCTAGGTCTTCTTCCTGCTAATAGGTTATGATGTTACCCCACTGGTTTCCTCTAGCATTAAAGTCACCACAGAAGATGACGTTCTCTTCCTCGACTGTGAAGAGATTCTGCCATTTTTGTGTGTCCACCTTACCATTACAGGTGTACACATTTACAATCACGAAAGGAGCTGGGTTCTGCACCTTCATCGCATGTAGCTGCAATTCTAATGATACTATATGATACTTTGTGTCTTGGTCATAATAAAATCAGTATCATAACTTAATTGTCAAAAGCCTTTTATAATAGAGAACAAACTACTGAGGATCTTGTAGTAATAAGTGCAGGAAATATGTCTTTTTTTATTCTAGAAAAAAGTAGAGTCTTAAAGATGGATATTCTAGAAATAAGTCACGTGCAGGAAATATGGTGGTGTATTCTTCAAAAATAAGAACAAACACGTAGTTATTTTTTTAATGAAATCTATGTCATAAATATTGAAGTTAATATAGTAACCTCATTTAAAACCAAAAAATTGAAATGAAAACAGCTGATTTTTAGTTCATACTGTTGTGAGAATTAGAGGAGAATTACTGATATCCAACAAAGACTGTAACAACTCATTTCGATCAGCAAAACATGATGAAGATACTGCACATACCAATGTTAATGCATCAAAATAAATAACACCAGGGCTAAAAACTAAGAATAGTAAAATGTTATATCTTATCAACATTCCTGTGTGGTGGAGAAACATGGAAATTAGACAAGAAAACAGAACAGAATATTGAAGCCTTTGAAATGTGATATAGAAAAGAATAGGTAGGAATGGATGGAAAGAAAAGAAAACAAATGATGAAGTCTTAAAACAATTAAACATGAAAAGAGAACAACTAAATTCAACTAATTCAAAAAAGATAATGAGATTTTTGGGACATGTTAAAAGACACAACAGCCTACTAAAAGTAATCTTTTAGACTTTTTAGATCTTATTGGATCTTTTAGACAAGAGGCAGAGGAACTGCCATGTTTTAAAGCTTCAAAAAATGTGGTTACTACAAATATGTAAATTTAGGTTCATTAAACTTCCTTATTAAACCAGCAGTACAGTCCACAGATTTAAAACTTTTTCAGTCTTTCCACTCTGACAGTAAATATCTGACAATAGCCAAATACATTCACAACAAATTCTTCAACATCAAGAAGGATTGAATTAATAGCCAAAAGTGCACAGTTGCCAAAGTATTTGACAAAGTATCGCACCCAGAAATAATAAACATTTCAGAAGGCATAACATAAACATAGACAGCAAAGATCTAAGAATAATAAAGAACATGTACTGGCAACAAACAGCGGCAATAAGAACTGGAAATCATTTGGAATATTTCAACAAATAAAACAGGGTATTAGGCAAGGTTGTGTGTTGTCACCAGATTTGTTTAATATCTATAGTGATATTATTTTAAGATCTATAAGGGAAATGCCTGGAATAACAATTGGAGGTCATAATATAAATAATCTAAGGAATGCTGATGATACAGTCTTAATCGCTAAGAGTAAAAATGAGTTACAAGAAATGTTAGACATTATAGTGAAAGAAAGCAAAAATAACGAACTCAGCCTTAATAGCAAAAAGACAGAAGTAATGGTAACAACAAAGAAAAAGACATCACCTTAGTGCAAAATAAAGACAAGTGGAACAATATTAAAACAGGTAAATGAATTTAAATATTTGGGAACTTTGTTAACCTCAGATGGAAGATGTATAACAGAGGTGAGATGCAGAATGGCTCAGGCAAAAACAGCTTTCCAAAAAGTGAGGAAGATACTATGCAATCCATTTTTAACAACAGAAACAAGAAAAAGAGTTCTTAAATGTTATGCAGGGCCAGTTTTAACATATGGATGTGAATCATGGACAATAGGACAACAGACAAGAAAATCACTGGAGTCTGTAGAAATGTGGTTTTACAGAAGAATGTTGAGAATACCATGTACAGCTAAGAAGAGTAATGAAGAGGTTCTGAGAAAGGTCAAAGCAAAAAGAGAGCTAATTTCCAATATTAGGAAGAAACAATCACCATTTTTTGGCCATGTAATGAGAAGAGAACAGCTAAAATATATTGTAACAACTGGAAAGATTGAGGGCTGAAGAGATAGAGGGGAGTAAACAGAAAAGATACCAAACAGCTTAAGAGAATGGCTTGGCAGAAGGTCAACAACAGAAATGATAAATAAATGTCGAGATTGAAAGTTGTGGAGAGACATGATCACCAACACCAGCAGGTAATTGATGATGATGATGAACATATAATATTATATCACCATCATCAAGTACCGGGCCTGCTGGCATAGGCTACATTATATATAATTTTTTTTATAATCGAACAAGGTTTTTAGATTTCACCAATATCAAGATGATACAAGACATGTATCTATCTATCTTTCGGTCGCCTGAAGTATTGTCTATATCTGCAATGTCGTTTCCTGTATAAATTTTACTGCCTTTTGTAATTCTTGCAGTGGCCCATATAGTTTTGTCTGTAGTGTTGTATCTATGGGCCAATTGATTTTCCTCACTCTACTATATTCTGTGCAATCTTGAAGTATGTGTTCAGCAGCCTGTCCACATGTACAAGTAGTTGATGTGCCGATCTTGAATTTTGTATACATGTGACTATGGAGTCGATTGTGTCCTGTTCTGAAGTGCATAATGATAGCTTGTTCACATCTATTCATATTATGAAAGGCATCCTGATTTGGGGCTTGTGGTCCTTTGATTGATTTGATTATCTGTTTCTTATGATGGTATGTAACCGGTGTATCTAGTTGGGTGCCTGTTGAACCTTCCTTTGTCAAATGATCTGCTTTCTCATTTTCTGGTATTCCACAGTGAGATGGGATCCACTGTAGGGCAACCCTGTGGTGCTTGCAGAGTTCAGTCAATAAGGTCTGCAGATGTGGTAATTTTCTGGATTGTAGTGCCTGGAGTACTGATCTTGCATCTGTCAAAAACACTACAGGCTGTGGGCTAAGACTTCTGTTCAGCAGTTTTTCTATTGCCAACTTTATTGCTTGTATTTCTGCATCATAATTGTGACAATATTTCCCTGTTGCTATTTTATTCATATCCCTAGTGTTAATTGAGTGCTCTATATATGCACCTGCTCCCCCATTCTTTACTGCATTCCATCTGTGTACACACGGATCCATAGGTCTTGTGGGTATTCTTCATCCAGGAAACTGAGAGTTATTGTTTTTCGCTGTAGACTATTCTGTTCTTCTTTGTCAACTATTCCTTTCACTTCTGTCCGTATTTGAACTGATAATCCTGATTCCTCTGTCCAGGGAGTCTGTTCTGGTATGGGCAGTAGGGGGATAACAACTCTTGGCATGTCTGGTGTTTGTCTACTAATACGCTTGGCTTGGTGGATAAAGCTGCTTCTCTTAAGTTGTCCCAATGCAAGATTTTGGAATCGGTCCTTCATTGGATGTCATGGCATGCATGCATGTTTTTCTGCCTTTATCAGCACCTTTGTGTCCCTCCATTCTCTCAGTGCTGGTATCCTCTACAATTTCTCCATCTCCAATATTGGTGTTGATTTCATTGCTCCTGGTTTTTACTGTACTTTATCCAGTTCTTGCAGTGTGGTGTTTGATGCTGTGCACCATGCGGATGATCCATATTCTAAATGTGGGCGTATAATCTGTTGGTAAACTTTACTGAGTATTTTCCCACTTGCACCCCATGTTCCACACAGCTTTCTTAGAATAGCCAATTTCCTCCTTGCTTTTTGGGTTGCCTTATTTATCTGCTGTTTCCAAGATAGTTTGTTATCAAATGTAACTCCGAGATATGTAGCTTGTATGTCTTCTTTCACTGGCTCATTGTTTATGTAGATGGTTCATGCTTTTTGTTTTGGGGAGAGAGTGAAATGTGTAGTACTGCATTTGTCTGTATTGATGCTGATACACCATCTATTTGTCCATGAATGTAGTGCATTCATAGCTCTTTGTAGCAATGTGGAGGCCACTGAGAGGTGCATACTCCTCTGTGCACCACATTACCAAGTCATCTGCATACATTGCCACTTTGAAGCATTGTGATAGTTCAGTAACTAGGTCATTGATGTAGATCAAAAAAAGTGTTGGAGATAGTACCCCTCCCTGTGGAACACCCTGGCACAGTAATACCTTCTTACTCTTAGGACCATCCAGTTGCATTTTGGCTCTCCTATAATGCAGGTATGCTTTGACCCATTTGTACATCCTGTCATTTACTCCATAATTTCTCAGTTTCTTCAAAAGCCCTTCCTTCCATACCTTATTCAATGCTTTCTTTAGGTCTATCCATGCTGCTAGTACCAGTTTCTTTTCTTGAAATGCATCCTCAATTTCCTGGGAAAGATAGGTTGCCTGATCTTCGGTAGAGTAACACTATCTAAAGCCTGCTTGTTGTGGGACAAGGAGATTTTCACTTTCCAGGTACCATTGCAATCTGGGATTGATTACGTTCCATTGTTTTATACAAACAGCTTGTAAGGCTTATTGGTCTATAGCTGGATGTCATTGAACCATCTTTTCCTGGCTTTAGTAATGGCATCATAATTGCTTCTCTCCATGCCTGTGGCACTCTACCTGTGATCCAGCAAATGTTGTAGATCTGCAGTAGTTTTGCTTTAACTGCAGTTCCCAAGTTCTTAATCATTTCATTGGACACTCCATCACTGCCCGGTGACTTTTTCATTTTTATTTTGGATATTGCCAGCTCTAGCTCTCTTTGTGTAATGGCTATTTCCATGACTTCATGTGTGGTCTCTTCTTGTCTTGCATTTTGTTGTTTTAAAAGGGTCTCTTGTCATTTCTCTAGGCTAATTTCAATATTATTGTCATTTGCAAAGGAGTCTGCAAAGTGATTTGCTGCATGTTTACCTGTTAGTATGCTTCCATCCTTCTTCAGTGTAATTTTGGTGTTCCTTTCTGTACCCTCATCATTCAGCTGTTTTACAAACTTCCACACTTTTCTGTGTCTCATTCAAGATTCAAGGACTCTGTTTTCTCTTTCCAGATTCTCTGTCTGGCTTGTAGTTTAGCCCATTTAAATTTGGCTTTAGCATGCTGATAGTTATTGTGGTGTTCCTGGCAAGGGTTATTTTCTGCTTGCTTTCGAGATGTTTCCATGTCATTGTGCAGTTGCTCTAGTTCACTACTCCAGTATGGTTTGTAGTGTTTCCATGCCCCTCTAGGTATTGTTTCACTGGCAGCTTGTATTATTAGTTTACTGAATTCATCAACTATTTTGTAGATGTCACTGTCTGTATTTATATTTTTAGTCAGTACACTGGTGTAGTGTTGATATATTTTCCAGTCTGCCTTTTTGTAATTCCATCTGGAGAGAGTGTTACTCTCCCTGACGGCCTCACTTTGCACCACTAAAAAGACTGGTCGGTGGTCGCTACCTCTAAGTTGTTTCCCAACAATATGTATGATATTCCAATCCAGTTCTGGTGAATGGAAAGCAAGGTCTGGTGTAGATGTGGTATGCCATGATCTGGAGTTGAATGTTGGTGTGTCTGTTGTTGTTTAGATGGGTTTCCTGCAAACAGCATATGCTTACTTGTTCTTCATGCTATATGCTTCAGGATATTTTCTAATTCTATCTTTTTACTGTACCCATCTCTTTTGCTGTTGATGCCTTCAGCATTCCAGTGCATTATTTTGAGTGGTCTTTTTTTGGATTGGCCAGTAGCTCTATTCTCTCGCCTCTTGACCCCACAGAGCGGTTGAGAAGGACATCCAGTAATAGATATTGGGCCCTTTCGAGGCTGAAGGCCCGGCGCTGAACCTGCCTGAGTGTCCATCACAGGGCGAGTGTCATATCGATTTGCGGTTATAGACATACTTCCCAATGGCATGAGTGCATGGCATCCTGACTGTTGTAGTGCACCTTTTAGCTGGTTGCCTCAGACTTTAGCACTTAAACTTGCTAGAGCAGACTGTGGTCTTGCTCGGTTGTAGGAATGCCTGGCCAGTCTTGGTTTTCAGTCCCAGGTGACTGTTAAGCCCCGTCCCCACGAAAAGGAGCTGGCCTTGATGAGGCAAGACATGTAAAAAGAATATGATTTGATGGCATTCACATTAATCAAATTGAGCAATGCGCACTATGTAGCGAAACGTACACTGCAGAAATCAGCATAGTGCACAGTGCGGCAAAATGTATGGAAAAAGTTAAACAATCTGGCCTTGAAAATAAAATTGTAGCTGTTTCAGGGATAATACAAACACAAACTTTGGTTGTTTGAAAAGAAAAAAAAATGTTTTTACCATTCAGGGAACAGTTGCAAAGAGGAGTTCTTGTTTTAGAATATACAGCTCTTGTGCTACACAACTGTGTTTATTTCATCAATTCAATCCCCTTTGATGTTGTAGGTATTGTTGTGAAGATATTTAGCAATTGTCACATATTTATTGTCAGATTGGAAAGACTGAAGGAGTTCTGTGACTTTGTTAGGTGGCTTTCCTTACCACCAGCAATCAGAAAAATCTGTGAAATGTATCCTGCACTTAAGTCATTCTTCCTCTCTGAAGAAAAGTGTCCAGCGATGTTAAAGAAGTGGTTTATTGATCCTTGCACATTGTTGTAGTTAAATTTTGCTCTTACAGCTTTGCACTTTCTTTTATAATTTGAAGGCTTGCATGTAACTGCAGTAGAATCTTCCATAATGTTAAGTAGTTTAATTGAAAAATTGAACTGTAGGAAAGAAGAGAAGTTCATTCCATTATCAGTTAAGCAACTTCTAACATTTTTACAAAGAAAATGGTACCAGCTCCGCAACAGAATTTCTCAATGTATCTTGTGGATTTTATAAAAATGCTGCGCATTATCTTAGCACCTGGATTGTTCATTCACAGGATAACAAAACAATGGAATACATACTAATGAATGATTGCCTCTGGAAATGGAAAATTTTTGTAGAAACTGTCCATTATTTTTTTTTTAATTTATAAATCCTTGATTTGAATGAAGATAATTTGTTTGATGAAATTTCGTTCTTAAAGCTGTATGTGACTTCAGAAAAATAATGAAGTGGAATATTTATGGAAAAGTAGAATTACATCTTTTATACTAAATCGAAAGAGTATTAATTTCTTTAAAACGTGTCTGAAAATACAAAGCTGAAGTTGAATGCCAGACTAACATAGGTACATTTCAAGTTAATGTTCTTCTAGTCTGTTTAGTGTGGAACAACTATATCTAAATGAGTGATCTCCTCAGACTGACCGCACATTAAATGAATGAAATGTATCATGTATTTATTTGTTTCAGTATATTTAATTTAATTTTTTACAAGGTTTTGTGTTAGGTTTAGGGTCTTCTAATGACAGACTGACTGAGATTAAAGAAGGACTGAAGAAAATGCAATGAGACGTTACAATCTGAGTCTCCAAACTTGAAACTGAAACAGAATGAGAAATACGCTCCGCTATTTAATTTATACTATTTATTACCTGTCCCCGAAAATTGTGGGGAAACAATCTGGTAATCTAGCACAAACATAATTTATATACGCTCAAGAGACAGATGTGTAGATGATACACTGTAATTGTAATTTTGTTTCTATTTCAGACATGATGTTAGTATTGTTAGACCAGACAAAATCATTTAAAATTATCATATTATCATACTTATCAGACTATCTCAAATGCTCCCCGCCTTGTTACTCTCTCACTTTCTGCAGTTTTTTTTTTATTTCAGACATGATGTTAGACCAGACAAAAGCATACTTATCTCAAATGCTCCCCGCCTTGTTACTCTCTCACTTTCTGCAGTTTTTTTCTCAAGGGTCAGTTTCTAGAAACCGGGGGTGCCAGGAACAATAAAGGATTTTAAGCCAAACGTTTGATGTGAAGTTGAAATGTCAAAACAAATTATACAATCTTGAAACAATTAAAAATTAAGAGAGAACTAATAAATATAGGACACATTTTTGGGGCATGTTAAAAGACACAGCAGCCTACTAAAAGTAACCTCGGTAGGGAAAATACAAGGTAGAGACAGGCCATAACTAACATGCACGAGTAACATCATAAGATGGACAAGTCTGCCTAAGATAACCAGCGCCATTAAAAGCAAAAGAGGCGGAATGGCTCTCCACGGTAACACACCATCGATGCGGAAACGACACCCAATGATGATGATAGATAAAACTAAACATTATTAAAAAAAAAAACAGACACAAAAAGCAAAACATATCTATCATTATCATCATTAAGTACCAAGCCTGTTGGCGTAGATGATAATGTCTTTTCACAACTTTCGATCTCGACAGTTATTTATCATTTCCGTTGTTTACTTTCTGATAAGCCATTCTCTAAAACTGTCTGGTATCTTTTTTCTTTGCTACTTTCGATCTCTTCGTCCCTTAATTTTCCCAATTGTTACTATATATTCTAGCTGTTTCACTTCTCATTACATTGTCCATGGTTCACATCGATATGTTAAGACTGGCTCTCATCATCATCATCATCATTGTATGCCTTCTCCGCAACGAAGGTTAGCTACCATGGATCGCCATTCTACTCTGTTTCTTGCTTTGATTTTGATGGTGCAGGCTGAAAAGATTTACTTGTCCATCTTTTGATGTTACTCATCCATGTTAGTCTTGGTCTGCCTCTGCCTCTTTTACCTTGCATTTTTCCTTCCAATATTACTTTTAGTAGGCTGTTGTGTCTTTTAACATGTCCCAAAAATTTCATTTGTCTTGTCTTAATTGTATTTAGTAGTTCTCTTTTTATTTTCAGTTGTTTTAAAACTTCATCGTTTGTTATATTTTGGTTTCCATCCAATTCTACCTATTCTTCTATAAATCCACATTTCAAAGGCTTCAATTTTCTGTTCTGTTTTCTTGTCTAATGTCCATGTTTCTGCACCATACAGGAATATTGAGAAGATGTAACATTTTGTCATTCTTAGTTTCAGCCCTGCTGATATTTGTTTTGTTGTTAGTATATTTTTTATGGCATTAAAATTACTTTTTGCCATACCTATTCTTTTGTTTATTTCAGTTTTGCATTTTCCGTCATTGGTTATAGTATGTCCCAGGTAGTTGTAGCTCTGGACTGTCTCCAGACTGGCTCCACATACCATTTAAGGACTCTTTATTATTGTTTCTATTGTCAAAAAACAAAAGAGGTGGGATGCAGAATGGCTCAGACAAAACCAGCATTCCAAAAAATTAGGACGATACTATGCAATCCATTTTGGCAATAGAAACAAGAAAAAAAGTTCTTAAATGTTACGTAAAATGTTTTTTTTTTTACACAAGAATGTTGAGAGTACTATGGAAGGCTAAGAAGAGCAATGAAGATGTTCTGAGAGAGGTCAAGGCAAAAAGAGAGCTAATTTCCAATATTAGGAAGAAACAATCATCATTTTTTGGCCATGTAATGAGAAGAGAAAAACTGGAATATATTGTAACAATTGGAAAAATTGATGGACGAAGAGATAGAGGGAAGCAAAGAGAAAAAAAATAACAGACAGTTTAAGAGAATGGTTTGGCTGAAGTTCAACAACAGAAGTGATAAATAACTGTCGAGATCGAAAGTTGTGAAAAGACATGATCATCTAGCAAGATCCATCTACATAAACAATGAGCCTGTGAAAGAAGACATACATGCTACCTACCTCGGAGTTACATTTGATAATTAACCATCTTGGAAACTGCAGATAAATAAGGCAATCAAAAAAGCAAGAAGAATTGGCTATTCTAAAAAAACGCTAATGTAACCACGTGGGGTGCGAGTGGGAAAATACTCAGTACAGTTTACCAACGTGGAGATTATAGGTGCGGTGTAGCAAACGTGGAGATTGTGTACCATACGTGGGGATTGTGTTAGGAGTTTAGCAAACGTGGAGTTTGTGTAGGAGGTGTAGCAAACGTTGAGATTGTGTAGGAGGTGTAGAAAACCTGGAGATTGTGTTATATGTGTAAGAAAAGTGGAGATTGATTTAGAGGTGTAGCAAACGTGGAGATTGTGGGAGAGGTGTAGCAAACATGGAGATTGTTTGGGAGATGTATCAAACATGGATATTGGGTAGGAGGTGTAGTAAACCTTGAAATTATGTTGGAGGTGTAGTAAACCTGGAGATTGTGTAGGAGGTGCAGTAAACCTGGAGATTGTGTAGGAGGTGAAGTAATCCTGGAGATTGTGTAGGAGGTGAAGTAATCCTGGAGATTGTGTAGGAGGTGTAGTAAAGGTGGAGGTTGTGTTGGAGGTTTAGCATACGTGCAGATTGTGTTAGAGGTTTAGCAAATGTGGAGATTGTGTAGGAGGTGAAGTAATCCTGGAGATTGTGTAGGAGGTGTAGTAAAGGTTGAGATTGTGTTAGAGGTTTAGCATACGTGGAGATTGTGTTAGAGGTTTAGCAAATGTGGAGATTGTGTAGGAAGTGTTGTAAAGGTGGAGATTGTGTAGGAGGTGTTGTAAAGGTGGAGATTGTGTAGGAGGTGTAGTAAAGGTGGAGATTGTGTAGGAGGTGTAGTAAACTTGGAGATTATGTAGGAGATGCAGTAAACCTGGAGATTGTGTTGGAGGTGTAGTAAGCCTGGAGATTGTGTAGAAGGTGTAGTAAACCTGGAGATTGTGTAGAAGGTGTAGTAAACGTGGAGGTTGTGTAGGAGGTGTATGAAACCTGGAGATTGTGTAGGAGGTGTAGTAAACCTGGAGATTGTGCAGGAGGTGTAGTAAACCTGGAGATTGTGTAGGAGGTGTATGAAACCTGGAGATTGTGTAGGAGGTGTAGTAAACCTGGAGATTGTGTAGGAGGTGTAGTAAACCTGGAGATTGTGTAGGAGGTGTAGTAAACCTGGAGGTTGTGTTAAAGGTGTAGCAAACGTGGAGATTGTGTTAAAGGTGTAGCAAACGTGGAGATTATGTTAGAGGTGTAGCAAACGGGGAGATTGTGTAGGAGGTGTAACAAACGTGGAGATTATGTTAGAGGTGTAGTAAACCTGGAGATTGTGTAGGAGGTGTAGTAAACCTGGAGATTGTGTAGGAGATGTAGTAAACCTGGAGATATTGTGTTAAAGGTGGAGCAAACGTGGATATTGTATGAGAGGTGTAACAAACTTGGAGAATAATGGGAGAGATGTAGTAAATTTGGAGATTGTGTTAGAGGGGTAGCAAACGTCGAGATTACGTTAGACGTGTAGCAAATGTGGAGATTGTGTAGGAGGTGTAATATACGTGGACATTGTATTAGAGGTGTAGCAAACGTAGAGTTTGTGTAGAGGCGAGTAGCAAACGTGGAGATTGTGTAGGAGGTGTAATAAACGTGGAGATTGTGTTAGAGGTGTAGCAAACGAGGAGTTTCAGTAGGAGGTCTAGCAAACCTGGAGATTGTGTAGGAGATGTAAGAAACCTGGATATTGTGTTAGAGGTGTAAATCTGGAGATTGTCTAGGAGGTGTTGTCTAGGAGGTGTTGTCTAGGAGGTGTTGTCTAGGAGGTGTTGTCTAGGAGGTGTTGTCTAGGAGGTGTAGCAAACGTGGAGATTGTGTGAGAGGTGTAGCAAACCTGGAGGTTGTGTTAGAGGTGTATCAAACGTGGAGATTATGTAGCAGGTGTAGTAAACGTTGAGATTGTGTAGGAGATGTAAGGAACCTGGATATTGTGTTAGAGGTGTAAATCTGGAGATTGTCTAGGAGGTGTTGTCTAGGAGGTGTTGTCTAGGAGGTGTTGTCTAGGAGGTGTTGTCTAGGAGGTGTTGTCTAGGAGGTGTAGCAAACGTGGAGATTGTGTGAGAGGTGTAGCAAACCTGGAGGTTGTGGGGGATGTGTAGCAAACCTGGAGATTGAATTAGAGATGTAGCAAACTTGGAGATTGTGGGATAGGTTTTTCAAACGTGGAGATTGGGTTACAGGTGTAGCAAACGTGGAGATTGTGGGAGAGGTGTAGCAAGTATTTTGACTGTGGGAAATGGAGGAAGGGATAATTGTTTGAGAGAAGTTTATATAGCGTGGAGAATGTCGGAGTTTTGAAGCAAACGTGAACATTGTGGAAAATGTGTAGTAAACCTGGAGATTGTGTTAGAGGTGTAGCAAACACGAAGATTGTAGGATAGGTTCAGCACACCAGGACATTGTGTTAGAGTTGTAGGAAACGTGGAGATTGTGTAGGAGGTGTAGCAAACGTTGAAATTGTGTAGAGGGATGTAGCAAATGTGGAGATTATGTTGGAGATGTAGTAAACTTGGAGATTGTGTAGGAGGTGTAGCAAATGTGGAAATTGTGTGAGAGATGTTGTAAACGTGGAGATTGTGTAGGAGGTGTAGTAAATCTGGAGATTGTGTAGCAGGTGTAATGAACGTGGAGATTGTGTAGGAGGTGTAGTAAATCTGGAGATTGTCTCCAGCAATTGTACCAAATGTAGAGATTGTATGTGAGGTTCAGCATACCAGAAGATTGTGTTAGAGGTGTAGTAAACGTGGAGATTGTAGGAGAGGTGTAGCAAACGTGGAGTTTGTGTTAGAGGTTTAGTAAACGTGGAGATTGTGTGAAAAGTGTAGCAAACGTGGAGATTGTGGGAGAGGTGTAGCAAACCTGGAGATTGTGTTAGAGGTGTAGAAAACGAGGAGATTGTGTTAGAGGTGTAACAAACGTGTAGATTGTGTTAGAGGTGTAGCAAACGGGGAGATTGTGTTAGAGGTGTATTAAACGGGGAGATTGTGTTAGAGGTGTAGTAAACGGGGAGATTGTGTTAGAGGTGTAGTAAACGGGGAGATTGTGTTAGAGGTGTAACAAACGTGGAGATTGTGTTAGAGGAGTAACAAACGGGGAGATTGTGTTAGAGGTGTAGTAAACGGGGAGATTGTGTTAGAGGTGTAGTAAACGGGGAGATTGTGTTAGAGGTGTAGTAAACGGGGAGATTGTGTTAGAGGTGTAACAAACGTGGAGATTGTGTTAGAGGAGTAACAAACGGGGAGATTGTGTTAGAGGTGTAGTAAACGGGGAGATTGTGTTAGAGGTGTAGTAAACGGGGAGATTGTGTTTGAGGTGTAGTAAACGGGGAGATTGTGTTAGAGGTGTAACAAACGGGGAGATTGTGTTAGAGGTGTAGTAAACGGGGAGATTGTGTTAGAGGTGTAACAAACGTAGAGATTGTGTTAGAGGTGTAGTAAACGGGGAGATTGTGTTAGAGGTGTAGTAAACGGGGAGATTGTGTTAGAGGTGTAACAAACGGGGAGATTGTGTTAGAGGTGTAGTAAACGGGGAGATTGTGTTAGAGGTGTAACAAACGTGGAGATTGTGTTAGAGGTGTAGTAAACGGGGAGATTGTGTTAGAGGTGTAGCAAACGGGGAGATTGTGTTAGAGGTGTAGTAAACGGGGAGATTGTGTTAGAGGTGTAGCAAACGTGGAGATTGTGTTAGAGGTGTAGCAAACGGGGAGATTGTGTTAGAGGTGTAACAAACGTGGAGATTGTGTTAGAGGTGTAACAAACGTGGAGATTGTGTAGGAGGTGTATCAAACCTGGAGATTGTGTAGAAGGTTTAGCATACTTAAAGATTGTGTTAGAGGTGTAGCAAACGTGGAAATTGTTTGGGAGGTGCATCTAACATTGATATTGTGTAAAAGGTGTAGTAAACCTGGAGATTGTGTAGGGGGTGTATCAAACCTGGAGATTGTGTAGGAGGTGTAGTAAATCTGGAGATTGTGTAGGAGGTGTATCAAACCTGGAGATTGTGTAGGAGGTGTATCAAACCTGGAGATTGTGTATGAGGTGTAGTAAACCTGGAGATTATGTAGGAGGTGTATCAAACCTTTAGATTGTGTAGCAGGTGTAGTAAACCTGGAGATTGTGTAGCAGGCGTAGTAAACCTGGAGATTGTGTAGTAGGAGTAGTAAACCTGGAGATTGTGTAGGAGGTGTATCAAACCTGGAGATTGTGTAGGGGGTGTATCAAACGTGGAGATTGTGTAGGAGGTGTATCAAACCTGGAGATTGTGTAGCAGGTGTAGTAAACCTGGAGATTGTGTAGGAGGTGTATCAAACCTGGAGATTGTGTAGGGGGTGTATCAAACGTGGAGATTGTGTAGGGGGTGTATCAAAATTGGAGATTGTGTAGGAGGTGTAGTAAACCTGGAGATTGTGTAGCAGGTGTAGTAAACCTGGAGATTGTGTAGGAGGTGTATCAAACCTGGAGATTGTGTAGCAGGTGTAGTAAACCTGGAGATTGTTTAGGAGGTGTATCAAAACTGGAGATTGTGTAGGGGGTGTATCAAACGTGGAGATTGTGTAGGAGGTGTAGTAAACCTGGAGATTGTGTAGCAGGTGTAATAAACCTGGAGATTGTGTAGGAGGTGTATCAAACCTGGAGATTGTGTAAGGGGTGTATCAAACCTGGAGATTGTGTAGCAGGTGTAATAAACCTGGAGATTGTGTAGGAGGTGTATCAAACCTGGAGATTGTGTAAGGGGTGTATCAAACCTGGAGATTGTGTAGCAGGTGTAATAAACCTGGAGATTGTGTAGCAGATGTATCAAACCTGGAGATTGTGTAGTAGGTGTAGTAAACTTGGAGATTGTGTAGCAGGTGTAATAAACCTGGAGATTGTGTAGGAGGTGTATCAAACCTGGAGATTGTGTAGGAGGTGTAGTAAACCTGGAGATTGTGTAGGAGGTGTAGTAAACCTGGAGATTGTGTAGGAGGTGTAGTAAACCTGGAGATTGTGTAGGAGGTGTAGTAAACCTGGAAATTGTGTAGGACGTGTATCAAACCTGGAGATTGTGTTGGAGGTGTAGTAAACCTGGAGATTGTGTAGGATGTGTAGTAAACCTGGAGATTGTGTAGGAAGTGTAGTAAACCTGGAGATTGTGTAGGAGGTGTAGTAAACCTGGAGATTGTGTAGCAGGTGTAATAAACCTGGAGATTGTGTAGCAGGTGTAATAAACCTGGAGATTGTGTAGGAGGTGAATTAAACCTGTAGATTGTGTAGGAGGTGTAGTAAACCTGGATATTATGTAGGAGGTGTAGTAAACCTGGAGATTGGGTAGGAGGTGTAGTAAACCTGGAGATTGTGTAGGAGGTGTAGTAAACCTGGAGATTGTGTACGAGTTGTAGTATACCTGGAGATTGTGTAGGAGGTGTAGTAAAGGTGGAGATTGTGTAGGAGGTGTAGTAAACCTGGAGATTGTGTAAGAGGTGTAGTAAATCTGGAGATTATGTAGAAGGTGTATTAAACCTGTAGATTGTGTAGGAGGTGTAGTAAAGGTGGAGATTGTGTAGGAGGTGTAGTAAACCTGGAGATTGTGTAAGAGGTGTAGTAAACCTGGAGATTGTGTAGGAGGTGTAGTAAATTTGGAGATTGTGTAGGAGGTGTAGTAAACCTGGAGATTGTGTAGGAGGTGTAGTAAATTTGGAGATTGTGTAGGAGGTGTAGTAAACCTGGAGATTGTGTAGGAGGTGTAGTAAACCTGTAATTTGTGTAGGAGGTGTAGTAAACCTGGAGATTATGTAGGAGGTGTATCAAACCTGGAGATTGTGTAGGAGGTGTAGCAAACGTGGAGATTGTGGTAGACGTGTAGCAAACGTGGAGATTGTGGTAGAGGTGTAGTAAACCTGGAGATTATGTAGGAGGTGTATCAAACCTGGAGATTGTGTAGGAGGTGTATCAAACCTGGAGATTGTGGTAGAGGTGTAGCAAACGTGGAGATTGTGGTAGAGGTGTAGTAAACCTGGAGATTGTGTAGGAGGTGTATCAAACCTGGAGATTGTGTAGGAGGTGTAGCAAACGTGGAGATTGTGGTAGAGGTGTAGCAAACGTGGAGATTATGTAGGAGGTTTATCAAATCTGGAGATTGTGTAGGAGGTGTAACAAACGTGGAGATTGTGGTAGAGGTGTAGCAAACGTGGTGATTGTGGTAGAGGTGTAGCAAACGTGGAGATTATGTAGGAGGTGTATCAAACCTGGAGATTGTGTAGGAGGTGTAACAAACGTGGAGATTGTGGTAGAGGTGTAGCAAACGTGGAGATTGTGGTAGAGGTGTAGCAAACGTGGAGATTGTGGTAGAGGTGTAACAAACGTGGAGATTGTGGTAGAGGTGTAACAAACGTGGAGATTGTGGTAGAGGTGTAGCAAACCTGGAGATTGTGGGGGAGGTGTAGCAAACGTGGAGATTGTGGTAGAGGTGTAGCAAACCTGGAGATTGTGGTAGAGGTGTAGCAAACGTGGAGATTGTGGTAGAGGTGTAGCAAACGTGGAGATTGTGGGGGAGGTGTAGCAAACGTGGAGATTGTGGGGGAGGTGTAGCAAACGTGGAGATTGTGGTAGAGGTGTAGCAAACGTGGAGATTGTGGTAGAGGTGTAGCAAACGTGGAGATTGTGGGGGAGGTGTAAACACCTTTAGGATTTTGAGCGAGGTGCAGCAAGTCTGATGAATGTGGGAAATGGATAAAGAGATAATTGTGTGAGAGAAGTTTATATAGCGTGGAGAATGTGGGAGTTTTGTAGCAACTATGGCGATTGTGAGAGAGGTGTATGTAGAAACGTTGAGATTGTTGGAGATGTGTGGAATGCGTGCAGATTGTGAAAGAGATGTAGTCTTCCTGGAGATTGAGAGAGATGTCGCACTTACGGACATTGTGAACAGTGATGAAGACAGCTTAGAGGTTAGTGGGAGCTGTGTTTTAAACGTGGAGGTTGTGGTCAGGTCATGCAGATTATGGATGACGTGTAGCACACGTAGAGATTGTGGGAGAATTGTAGCAAACGAAGAGATTGTGAGAGAATCGTAGAAAACATTGGGATTGTTGGAGAATTGTAGCAAACGAAGAGATTGTGAGAGAATCGTAGAAAACATTGAGATTGTTGGAGAATTGTAGCAAACGAAGAGATTGTGAGAGAATTGTAGAAAACATTGAGATTGTTGGAGAATTGTAGCAAACGAAGTGATTGTGAGAGAATCGTAGAAAACATTGAGATTGTTGGAGAATTGTAGCAAACGAAGAGATTGTGAGAGAATCGTAGAAAACATTGAGATTGTTGGAGAATTGTAGCAAACGAAGAGATTGTGAGAGAATTGTAGAAAACATTGAGATTGTTGGAGAATTGTAGCAAACGAAGAGATTGTGAGAGAATCGTAGAAAACATTGAGATTGTTGGAGAAATGTAGCAAACGTAGAGATCGTTGGAGAATTGTAGCAAACGTAGAGATTGTGGGAGAATTGTAGCAAACGTGAATATTTTAAGATAGGTGTAGCAAACTCGGAGATTGTATGAGGTGTGTTGCAAATACTGAGTTTGTGGGCGAAATGTAGTAAGCGTGGAAAATGTGAGGGAGGTGTAGCAAGTCTATATATTATGAGATAGGTATGTTATAGTGTGACTGAGCCATGAAGGGCAATGAAGAGAGTAGAGGGAGAGTAGAACGAACGTCAGAGAAAGAATATAGGAATGCAAGAACGAAAATGAAAGGATGGATAAGCCGAGGCCGACATAGAATGAAAAGGAGACGCAAGAAATTAACAAGCATATGCCAGGTCAACAAAGTCAGATGCCAAAGGCGTGACGAGCAATAAAACCGTCCACAAGAGACGGCAGGTGTCTGAACTGAGCAGGGGAACCCAAACAGATATCTCCACTGACAAAAGGAAGTTAGGTAACGTAATGCAGGAGCGATAGACCGGTGCAAACAAATATCTGGCACTGGTTGATATAAGGTCGCTATCACGGATAAGCAATAGAAACATTCGGTGATAAGCCGCCGGGAAGGGACTTGATCAATAGCCTTACTGGCGCCGCGACGTCTGGTGATGTCAACAGCGGCGAACATTTTTAATTGGCTTCAGGTCTAATTATAGTGATTGACAGATACGGTAGAGACTTCGCAGAAATCGACAGGCCGTAGTCAAACAAGCAACCAAGAGGTTGACAGTATTACCAAGAGCCCAAAATAGACAACGCCTATATTCAGGAATAGGCGTGACCACGTTGGGGGAAAAAAGGACGACAGGATGTAGTTTAGAGTCGTTTTCGTGGTCTTCTTCGTCGTCTTCTTCTACCCAGGCAGCTCGCGGGTTGAAACCAGTCAGATGAGCAGGAGAGAGTAGTGAACCTGCTGAAGTTAGAGTAAGGAAATCATGAGTTTGACAAGACCTCAAGGTCTATAAGATCGAGTTAACTTGTATACGATCACGAGCGTTACTTGTGAATATTCATCGCCGATAGGCTCGACACAGTAACAATAAAGGAACATTTAGATTATAAGAGGACAGTATAGTTTGTTACTTATACCCAGTTGTTAAGTTTTGATGTGGAATTAATAATAAAGACTGTATTGTATTTGATCACAAAATACGATGGTGATTTGTAATTGTGTGTTCACGTGAAAGTGTTAAAGTGAAAGTAATAAGTATTGAACGACCGACCAGATAACGAAAGTACAGATGTATTGGCAAACAGCAAGAACTTTGCCACAGGTATAGAAAACCTGACAATTGTTAGATGAATGCTCTGTAGAAGGAAAAATGAGATTGTCAGTTGTGTCTCAGTTGATTTCATGGTCTAAGCTTCTTTGGGGTGTTCAAATTTTGAGAGAAGCATTTTGTAGATTGTTACCATTACGATACTAGTAAACAATAATAGTTATATAGTTCAGTGACTATAACACTGGGAAGATAATTAAGACTCGTACATTTTTAAATAGATATAATAGCTAACACTATACTAGACAGGTATGCCTTATATGTTTTAATCACAAAGAGAATGTATTTTGTAATTTACTTTGTTCATTGATTGCTAGTATTATATTTTGCATTCTCTTATTAGATAATAATAAAGCATGGTCGGGAACGAATACGGGTTCCGCCTGATTTGTTTCTACATATCCAAGAGAGTTATTGCTTATTTGACTTATTTATTTACTTAAGCTGAAAGAAAAGACATTCCAGATCACACACAACAGGAAGAAGAGGTACTTCACTGTACACATTACACTCAACAGGAAAGGGTACTTTACTGTACACATTACACTCAACAGGAAAGGGTACTTTACTGTACACATTACACTCAACAGGAAAGGGTACTTCACTGTACACATTACACTCAACAGGAAAGGGTACTTTACTGTACACATTACACTCAACAGGAAAGGGTACTTCACTGTACACATTACACTCAACAGGAAAGGGTACTTCACTGTACACATTACACTCTACAGGAAAGGGTACTTCACTGTACACATTACACTCAACAGGAAAGGGTACTTCACTGTACACATTACACTCAACAGGAAAGGGTACTTTACTGTACACATTACATTCAACAGGAAAGGGTACTTTACTGTACACATTACACTCAACAGGAAAGGGTACTTCACTGTACACATTACACTCAACAGGAAAGGGTACTTTACTGTACACATTACACTCAACAGGAAAGGGTACTTTACTGTACACATTACACTCAACAGGAAAGGGTACTTTACTGTACACATTACACTCAACAGGAAAGGGTACTTTACTGTACACATTACACTCAACAGGAAAGGGTACTTTACTGTACACATTACACTCAACAGGAAAGGGTACTTCACTGTACACATTACACTCAACAGGAAAGGGTACTTTACTGTACACATTACACTCAACAGGAAAAGGTACTTTACTGTACACATTACACTCAACAGGAAAGGGTACTTTACTGTACACATTACACTCAACAGGAAAGGGTACTTTACTGTACACATTACACTCAACAGGAAAGGGTACTTTACTGTACACATTACACTCAACAGGAAAGGGTACTTTACTGTACACATTACACTCAACAGGAAAGGGTACTTTACTGTACACATTACACTCAACAGGAAAGGGTACTTCACTGTACACATTACACTCAACAGGAAAGGGTACTTCACTGTACACATTACACTCAACAGGAAAGGGTACTTTACTGTACTAAAGACCAGTCAGACTTGAAGTCCTTGAAATTATACAATCAGGGTTTTTCCTTTAACATGAGATAAAGATCATGCCTGATTACCAGCGCAGAGCTGACTCATTTATATCCTTGAGTATCAAGACTGTCATTATAGAACTGACTCATTTATATTCATGAGTATCAAGACTGTCATTATAGAACTGACTCATTTATATCCATGAGTATCAAGATTGTCATTATAGAACTGACTCATTTATATTCATGAGTATCAAGATTGTCATTATAGAACTGACTCATTTATATTCATGAGTATCAAGACTGTCATTATAGAACTGACTCATTTATATCCATGAGTATCAAGATTGTCATTATAGAACTGACTCATTTATATCCTTGAGTATCAAGACTGTCATTATAGAACTGACTCATTTGTATCCACCACTATCAAGACGATCAGTATCTTCGAGTCAACCACCGTGGTATTTTAAGTTGAGAGTAACCCAGGAGCATCAGTAGGTTAATACAACCTCTACTCGTGATAGATTCAGTTACCAGTATAACTCTAATCTATCAAGAGTATATGCATCTACATTTATTTCTTACATCTTAGAAACACAGACGATATTACAGACTTTGAGACACACAGATAGAGAAGTAGTGTGATCGCCACATGCGCTAAGTATGAAGGTCACATGATTGTCATCTTTCATACAAAATGGTCCTTGAGATAAGAGGCCGATCTTTTACTGGAAACAGGTGGGCTTTTATGGCAGAGGTTTGTGAGAAATCTGGACAATTGTACAATTAGTGATGAGCATGAGGATGGAGATAGAAGCAGTATACAGGTTGGATATCATGGAAGAACACAAATCGCGATGTGTTAGTAACGGACTTGCAAATTATGTTACGGAAGATCAACAGGCATACCTTGCATCGGGAATAGACGCAACTTCGGCTGATTAGTGAGCGCGTTAACCAGGATGTACTGTGTAGTGCACGACGGGGTCGTGACAATTAAACCACTGATAGAATCACTGGTTCCTGCTGTGCTGTGTCTCTGGACAAGAAAGCCATCGCCAATTTTATTTTCTTCACTCAAAGAGCAGTATAAAGATGACTGGGACATTGCATTATGAATTGATAGACTGACTGGTTTCATCATCATCATGTGCTATACCGGTTGGCGTAGACGATCATGTCCTTCCACAACTATCCTTAAGCAGTGCATCGTATCAATTCTGTTGCTGTCTGTTTTCCAGACCATGACACCGAGCTATCTGGTATCTTCTCTCTTTTTCGTTCGCGATCTCTCTTTCCCTGTATTTTGCCAGTTGTAACCAAGGATTTAGGGAAGAAATAAAGGTCAGGTCGACCCGATATCCTTGATGGGAAGAAAAGATGAGTCTACAATTAATATCTGATTGGGACAATCATTCTCAACACGTTTCGATGTATGCTGGGACAGGCGAAATAGGGGTAATGGGGATGCCCCAACTGCAATGAAATTGATTCCAGGAACATATTAGAACACACAAAAGCATTATTAACAAAAATAATTGGAAATCAAATGAAAAATTCGCATGTTCAAATCGCGCAAACTTCAATAAAACAAACTCAGGTATCCACACTCAAAAATTGTAACGGAACCAAAGTCAGTTTCAAGGTACTTTTATTACTGATTTTCCATCCAGTCGCAAGAAGAAAAAAAACAGATAACGAAAACAACAAACTACCATCATATATACGAACATTAATATCCAATTGTAAATGTTAATTCATGTAATATATCCCTCATAAAAATATAACATATATGGACATAACATGTCTAATACGTCATGTGCTGCTTAACTTATGAAGCAGAAACAGAGAAATGTAAGTCTTGTACATTAGTGAACTAGAGCAATCATGAAAGCGTTTCTTAGGTGTGAAGTCTTATATAGTTGTTTTGTTAAAGGGGTGAGGTCTTATATAGACATTATATAGTGTGAAATCATATCAACTAACTGTCAGCCTACAATATGCATGACGTAGAGAAGTTCAAACATGATACGGACTGCAAGTTGCACTGTGAGTTTCGTCTGCCGTTTAACGATGCGGACCGGATATAAGAAAACGTGTGATGGTGGTTTCTGTTTTTATTTGTAAACCTTTCAGCAGGGATATATGAACAAGAACTGGACAAACGTCAAACCAACAGCTCGAATAACTAGCATGAGGCGAGGACTAAATAGTAAAAGAAAAATCAACAAACCAAGAACAGATGTGACGAATAAGAATAGACAGAGAAAAGTACAGGTTGGGCTACAACTGCGACAGACTGTTGAAGAATATCGATGAGATAAGAAAGAAAGGAATTTGTCTGAAACTCTATAGAGGTTTACTCGACACATATACGCGATACAACACGATACTTAGAGACATGCTAAGGGGAGGATCTGAGCACATATGGACATGTTCGGAGTGCAATGATGATGACCCGCTAAAAACTCAGTAACTCAATATACACGATACAACAATGAAGCACAGTGAGTGAAACAAGCCGTTAGCTCAGCAACCAAAACTGAGTTGGAATTTGTGTGCTTTATCACTAGTGTTCTTCATGAGATAGTTGTTTCGTGATGTGTTAATATTTGTAGAAATGTATTAAAAGAAAATCGGGGGGACTGGTTGGCCTCGAGACAAGACGCCAGTCTCGAGACAGAGAGGTTGTTATTTTTCTCTGCAGGACCCATCCATGGTCTCAGCAGTGAGGCCCTGCTTGAAACGTCGATTACTCATCAACGGAAAAAAAATATAAGCACCTCCAAAGACGGAGTTATCTGCCTGTACGGCGAGGGACCCCTGTGCACACGGCTATCAAGGAAACAACGGATTAACACTCAAGTTTAGTTCCTAGTATCCTGGGACTTTGCCAGAGCTGTAATCTGGTGAACGAAAAAAAAATCTAAGAATTTAAATATTATATTTTAGAACGTAACTTCTTTATTAAAAAAAACCTCGAATTTTTTTCTGTAAGTCTATTTCCTTCCTACTTTTGTTATTTTTATTGTTTCACTTAAATTCTATAATTATTTCAAGTTTCTCTTATATTCGCTATTTGCATGTATGGTTAGATCTGCCCCATAAATTTGCAATTTATCATCTCTCTTTTCTCAAACTATAGTTGTGTCCCCCTATATTTCTCTCCTTGGTCACTTTATTTTTTTCTATAATTGTTTTATGTATATTTTGTGCTTACCAATTTGCCCGCTCTCCATTCGTTTCTTCTTTTATCTAAAAACTTCTCACATTTACTCACTCCGTCAGCGCATTTGTACCCACTCTATGTCATTTGTATTGGATACTTTGTACGTCTATTTTTATGTTATTAAAAAAAATAGCTAATTCCCCACCGTGTCGTCTACTAAGGCCAGTCTTCCATAAATAACCAAGACTATTGAACGCCTAACATGTCTCTGCCTGTCTTGCTCGAATAGCAATACCATCAGAAACTGGTAAATGTCAATTCTGGACCACAACATCTTTCAGTAAATACATTTTTTATAAGTTTCATTATGCCTCACTCCCTGTCACGTAATTTTCCCCCAATTGTATTGTTCTCATTCTCTCTCATCAGTTTATCTAAAACGAGCTGTATGTATTTACTTTCTGTTTAGAATGGATTGATTTCCAAACAAACATCAGCATCTCAGTGGCCAGATGTAGGACCTCCAACAAACCCAGCAGTGACAGCCCGATCCACAAACCGAAAGTTCCGCCAATGTCTGATATGAACTGGATAAACTGAGGATTAGGATAACATCAAATAAAAAATACAAGCCTGGCAGTTCCCTTACATTGATGATAATAGTCGTTTATACAACATCAAAGGCAGGAAACATAATTGCAGACTCAGTGCAACACAGCAGTAATATTAGTAGTAATGGTATAAGTAGTTGTAGTGGTAACAGTATTGATAGTGGTAGGATTACTGGTGGTGGTACTAGTAGTAGTTGTAAATGGTACACAATATGGCTATAATCCTTTGCTACATTTTTTTTGGTGGGGGTTTACGGTTGTGAAATTCGTGATGTAGACTCCAACAGTGGTGATATATCCTACCCAGTATTGGCAATAAGTCATTAGGTGCCCAGACATAGCAAGCAAACAATAATTATTACTTTATTGAAGTGACAGCTACGCTTCAGATTGAGTTTTAACTATAAACTAGAGGATATAGGGAACTAATTAAAACTCCGAAACAAAAACAATCCAGGTATAAAAATAATACAAATTATATTTTTGATTATTGAAAACCGACACCAACATAATTAAACCACCTTAAATATGATAATGATTAGAGGTCACTATATAAGCAGGCCAAATAAACATTTTCTCATCATTATTTTGTGCAAATCCTTCCTGGCCAGTTTATTAATATTTTATTTGCCTATTGGAAAGGTGAAAACAGCAAAGACCAGAAATTAATGAACTGCTACGCCATGAACTAGAGGTTGAATGAGATTTCCCTGGGCCAAGACTGAACGCTGGCTACAAGACGGTAATACAGCAGTAAATTGATACTGAATGTTCTTGTATGTGGAGGGGGGGGGGTGGGATGGATATCGTATAGAGAAATGAATTCGTTGGCTTCTCTTGGCTCGTATAAGACACGGAATCATAGAAGGAAGAGGTATGTATTATAGCACTAAGAAAAAAATGACAAATAAACAACAGAAAAAAAACAAAGAACAATATATGGTCTGAAGCAGGATCAAACCGTACCCCATGGCACTGCGTCTTGCCACGAGAAGCCGAACGCTTGGGAACACTGTCACTCAGCTAATTGTTTCCCTCTATAATAATATATACGGCTTGGCATGCATTCTAGCTTCGTTTCTTCTTCTTTTTTTTTGGAGGGGGGTGGGGTGGGTAGGGTTTATTCCTACTTTCTGGAGAGGCATGCCCTGTTGAACCTCAGACTAATTCATCTTCCAGGTTACATTAGAACACGATTGTTATCAATAATGATATTGAAATTAATATATTTGCTTCTCTTGAGTTTTACACGCCTGTCTATTGTGTTAAACTGTTAGCAGGATTCCGGGTCTTTACTTATTTGTTTATGTGATGCGAGATCATTTTGGCCCTGTTGGTTATTGACTTCCTTGAACTTGTACACGATTGGCTCTTGTTATGAAACTCTGTTAGAATGTTCACTTTTTACTCCATTTGTTTCTGTTATACGGGATCACTTTGGCCTTGTTGGTCATTTGTTCTTTTGAACTTGTACATGATTACATCTTTTGAAGAATTTAATTTCCAAGACAATTAGTCTCTTTTCTAAGGCTTGACAAGTTGTTAAATTCTTAACAAATATGTTCTGGGACATGTACGGGAAGATTTGCAGAAATCATTTCAGCAGAAAAACTGCAGAAATCCATCATGGCAGGAAAAGTTAAGCTTTCCTCTCTCTCTCTCTCTCTCCCTCTCTCTCCCTCTCTCACTCTCTGCGATCAAGACTCATTCAAAGTAGGATTCCAGACCCTCTCATGAAGTCAGCTGCCTGTTTAAGTGATTCGATTGCCCCTTATAGTTTCTCTTCCAGGGAGGTGGGTGTGGACCAAATTACTCTTATCAGGTCTGTGTACTGGGGGCAATCCTGTAGAACATGTTTTGTAGTCATATTGTCCAGTGTACAGTGGCATAGACTGGTTGTACCTATTTTCAATTTGGTGAACATATGGTTTCTCATTCTATTGTGGCCAGTGCGTAGGCGAAGTATGATGGCTAGATCAGATGAAATCTCTATCAGTAGATTTGCTGCCCTTTTTGCATGTGAGGATGTTCTGATTGTGTTCTAATGACAATGAAGGTCGGCAGCTGTTTTCGTCACTCAGAGCTTTCGCAAGTTTCCATAGTTTATAACCATTTTTGTCTCGATTGAGGTTCTCTGTCTTGTCCATCCAGCTCTGTCTTGCTGATATCATGACCTCACGTCTGTATTTGGCTGAGGCTGCTTTGTAGGCAATGTTGCTCTTTGTGCTATGTGATGTTTCAGCTAGTTCTCTGGCAGAGTCCAGTTCCTCTTCTAGTCTTTGTATTTTCTTGCTCCAGTATGGCTTATAGTTTCTTCTTGTTCCTCTAGGAAGGCATTCTTTGGCAGCTCGCAGGATTCCATTTGTTAACCACTCTATCATATTATTGACCTTCTTTTCGTGGGTGTTGGCGCGGTATATACATCAGTGAGCCTTGCAAACTTTGCCCAATCTGCTCTCTTATAGTTCCAACGTGGAACTCCTAATATATTTGCAACTCCTATTTGTGAGCAAGTGCCACTGAAAGTTTGACTGGTCTATGGTCACTATCTCCAAGTTGGTTCAGCACTTTTGGGGTTATTTTGATGGATATGTCTCCAGTTGCAAATGCTGGGTCGGGAGTGGAAGTTGTTTTCCATCTTCTTGAGAAGAAGGTTGGGGGGTCCTCTCTAAAGTTTATGAGGAATAGGTTGTTGTCTATTTCCCATTCTTCCACTTCTTCACCTCGAACATTGGACTCCTTACATCCCCATCTTTCAGAATGGCTGTTAAAGTCTCCTACTACCAGACACTTTGATGGTGCTATTTCCATTGACTCCAGCTTTAGTAATTTGTCATTTGGACAGTATATGTTAAATATCCTTATACTAGCGGAGCTAATGTATAGGTCTGTACCAATGATCTCTGCCTCTCCGTTTGTGACTACCTCTATCAGTATTGCTGGGATGGAATTTTTAATAAGTATAAGAATTTCCAGAGATGGGATTTCTCAGAAGAATGTTGAAAGTTCCATGGACAGCTAAAAAGACCATCAACATTTTTGGGGCACATCATGATAAGAGGAAAGTTGGAATACTTGGTTACAACTGGCAAAATAAAAGGAAAGAGAGATCGCGGACGACAAAGAGAGAATATACTGGATAGCTTGGTTTCATGGCATGGAAAACAGTCAACAACAGAACTGATACGATGTACTGTAGATAGAAGATTGTGCAAGGACATGATCGCCAACTCCAACCGGAAAGGCACATGATAATGATTGATTTCCGCCCTTGTGACCTTCCCTGTCCTATCTAAATGTGTGATAGCCTCTAATCATAAGTCTATGCTGAGGATTAAGGTGAGTTTCTTGGATGCAGGCAACGTCTCCTCTGCTAGTCTGATTCCTAGGGCTTATTTTTTGTGGTATATGCCCTCCGCATTCCAGTGAAATATATTCAGCTGTTTCTTGAAGCCTTTCCGATCAGCGGTAGTTTCTCTCTGGACACATTTCCCAGCTCTCCAAAATGCGTCAGGGTGACCACCAATAACTTGGGGTGGACTACTTCGTGGCACGTGGCCCAGCATTCCAGCTGCCTGGGGGGGGGGGGGCCTCTCCACATACAGAATACTATAATTAGAGTCTGTTATATCCATTCTGATTAATTACTTGTTAAAACGTTGCACTGTGTTCTGCGCCAGTGGCCCTGTGCATCCGATTTTTGCCAGCATTTTATTCAGGTTTGCTTGCCTTAGCCTTTGATTGTCCCCAATCTTTCTGCAAGGCAGCAGATTGTCTTTTCTGTAGGGGGATTCTGCCCTTAGATGGTCGCCCCTCCCAGGTTTACGAGCTCCATCTGCCCGAGCTTGATGTAGTTATTAGTTGGTCATTAGACCATCACCATCACACATCAAACAACAAACTATAAGGTCTCCCAGCAATGCAAATTGTGAAGCCCCCCCTAACTATCACGAACCTCCGGGAGTCTCACCGATGCTGACAAGTCATGTATGAAACCCCACTCCGTCTTTCACTGATTAGAGTACGACCGTCCTAGGGCTATGCAACTAACGTGATGACGTAGCTCACACAACAATGGCTGCACACACAACAATGGCTGCACACACAATATCCCAGTTACTATAGTAAATGCAGCCATCAGCACACAAGAAGCTGATGCACAATCTCCAAATTGAAAACTGCAACTGACTAGACAAAGCAGAGCTATAGCAAGGAGTTGTACCATGCAAGAACTTGGAGTCATACAATTACAACGACGGTCTTGGACCAGCACACGATGTGTTGACGTAATTCGCATATATCGCTAGGCAGGGGAAGGTCGCATTCACAAACTTTTGACTTGACAAAGTGGAACATTGAGGTGAGTATAACCTATCGTCATAAGCGAATTTTGCTAACTGGATCAGCTGGTTGGCTCAGACGCAGAAAATTGCACCGTAGAGCCGAAATGAATCAGTTCCATAATGTAACTTCTGCAGCGGACCAGCGAATGTGACCTCATTCTACCATGTTTGGAAACGGAAGACCAAAGCTCTTTTAAAGCGTTTTTCCGAGGCTGGACTGACCCACTGGGCTTGGCTTGATTTCCAGCTGTATCATCCTAGTTACTACAAGTACCTCACAAAAGTTGGACAGAGTTTCGCGTTTGCTAAGAATTTTGTTGATCTCCAAATACTTGTAACTTTTCTAATTGTACTTTATGCCATGCAATCCTCTTTATTATTTCACTTCAGTTTTCATCTCGTGACATTTTGCTACCTAGGTTGGTGAAGTGAGTAAATTTGTGTAGGATTTTCTTGATTACGTTTCACATAATTTATTTTGTTTTTGAGGTGTCTGTAAAGCGCATTAGTTTTATATTCCTAAGTTTATCTGAAGGTCTATTCGTTCAGCTGAGGCTATGTTGTCTTGGCCATTTAAGTGTGTTAGACTCAAGAGGGCCAGATCATCAGCTAAAAGAACGAGACACAAGAAAAGTGCGGAAGCTTGTAAAACAGCAGAATGATGAGGGTACAGAAATGAACACCAAAATTACACCGAAGAAGGATGGAAACATCCTAACAGGTAAACAGGCAGCAAATCACTTTGCAGACCCCTTTGCAAATGACAATAATATTGAAATTAGCCTAGAGAAACGACAAGAGACCCGTTTAAAGCATCAAAATGTAAAACAAGAAAAGGGCCATACACAGTCATGGAAATGCCCAGTACACAAAGAGATCTAGAGCTGGCAATATCCAAATTAAAAATTAAAAAGTCACCAGGCAGTGATGAAGTGTCAAATGAAATTATTAAAAACTTGGGAACTGCAGCTAAAGCAAAACTACTGCAGATCTACAACATTTGTTGGATCACAGGTAGAGTGCCATGGAGAAAAGCGATTATGATACAATTACTAAAGCCAGGAAAAGATGGTTCGATGACTTCCTGCTATAGACCAATCAGTCTTACAAGCTGTTTCTGTAAAACAATAATCTTCTTCTTCATCTTCCTTTCAGCTCCATGTGGAGCATAAGTCCTCAACAAACACTTTCCGAGTCGTTCTGTCTCTTGCCATTCTTTTAAGATCATTCCATGTCTTCCCCATCATCCTCATCTCTACTTCTGTCTGCCTTCTTCAATAATTTCTTGGTCTTCCTCTTTGTCTTTTCCCCTCGGGATTCCAAAAAAGGGCATGTTGTGTAATACTCTCAGTGGCTTTTGTTCGTTTAGGGCACGTACATTCCAGATGCCAATTCTGGAGGACTTCCTGGTAGACAGAAGGTGTGTCGGCAACACGGACTCCTAACGGCTTTCTCCGCCTTGCGTCATACGTCACTTAGACAGAGAGCCTTTATCTTTTCTGGATGGCGGCTTTACTTTTATTCTTTTCTTTAACTTGTCCATGTTTGTGAAGCTTTTTCAGCTTACTTTTTTACAGTATAGGATAGCCAGTCCCATACCCAACCCTCCTTTCTCGCCTCTTACAAACATGCCTGGTAGGGTACAGCGACACTATTTTTTATGCCCATTGCGCACTGCAGCTGAAGAAAGAAAGTTTTCACTTTTTGACCTGGAAAGTGAAAACGTTCCTATGCCACGGCAAGAGGGTTTTAGACAGTGTTACTCTACTCAATACCAGGCAGCCTATCTTTCCTAGGAAGTTGAGGATGCATTACAAGAAAAGAAACTTCTGGTACTAGCAGCATGGATAGACCTAAAGAAAGCATTTGATAAGGTATGGAAGGAAGGGCTTTTGAAGAAACTGAGAACTTACGGAATAAATGGCAGGATGTACAAATGGGCCAATCATTCCTGCATAACAAGAGAGCCAGAGTGCAGCTGGATAGTCTTAAAAGTAAGAGGATCCTACTAGGCCAGGGCGTCCCACAGGGAGGGGTACTATCTCCAACAATTTTTCTAGTCTACATCAATGACATAGTTACTGAACTACCACATGGTATCGAAGTGGCAATGTATGCAGATGACTTGGTAATGTGGTGCACAGAGGAGTATGCAACAGTGGCCTCCAATTTGTTACAATTGTTCTTGGATGAAGTATACTCACAAGACCTATGGATTCGTGTGTACACAGATGGATCAGCACAGAATGAAATAAAGAATAGAGGAGCAGAAGCATGCATAGAGTACCCAAATAACACTAGGGATATGAATAAAATATCAACAGGGAAATATTGTCACAATTACGATGCAGAAATGCAAGCAATAAAGTTGGCAATAGAAAAACTCATGAAAAGTAATCTTAGCCCACACAGCCTGTAGTATTTTTGACAGATGCAAGATCAATACTCCAGACACTACAATCCAGAAAATTACCACATCTGCAGACCAGATTTCCACTGGCACGGGCGGTTGAGCAATTATGGATTTTAATTCGTTTGCTGTGAGACCGAGACCTTCCATAGCCAATAACAATAACAATCTGCAGACCTTATTAACTGAACTCTGCAAGCACCACAGGGTTGCCATGCAGTGGATCCCATTTCACTGTGGAATACCAGGAAATGAGAGAGCAGATCGGCTGGCAGAAGAAGGTGCAACAGGCACACAACTAGATTCACCGGTTAAATACCATCATAAGAAACAGATAATCAAATCAATCAGAAGACCACCAGCCCCAAATCAGGATGCCTTTCATAATATGAATAGATGGGAATAAGTTATCATTATACGCCTCAGATCAGGACACAATCAACTCAATAGTCACATCTATACAAAATTCAAGATCGGCACTTCAACAACATATGCGGCCCAGACTGCTGAACATATACTTCAAGACTGTACTGAAAATAGTTGACTCAGGAAAATCCATTGGTCTATAGATACAACACTACAGACACAACTATATGGGACACTGCAAGAATTACAAAAGACAATAACATTTATATAGGAAAGGACATTGCTGATGTAGACAATACTTCAGGCGAATGAAAGAAAGAAAGAAAGAAAGAAAGAAAGAAAAAGAAAGATAGATAGATAGATAGATAGATAGATAGATAGACAGATAGACAGATAGACAGACAGACAGACAGACAGACAGACGGGTGGGTGGGTGGGTGGATGGATGGATGGATGGATGGATGGATGGATGGATGGATGGATGGATGGATGGATGGATCGACGACGGATTAGCGAAATAGCTCTATGATTTTATTATTTATATTTAATTTGTCAACTATGCAATTTTGCATGACCCAATCGTTTACTATTCCAATTAACACTGGTGACATGACACAGCCTAGTTTCTCTCCAGCTTCTCCCTGGAACAAGTAGACTTCAATGTGTTTTTACAAATATTTCAGTGTGTTTTTACAAAGATTTGAGTGTTTTTTTTTACAAATATTTCAGCGTGTATTTACAAAGACTTCAGTGTGTTTTTACAAATATCTCAGTGTGTTTTTACAAAGATTTCAGTATATTTTTACAGAGATTTCGGTGTGTATTTACAAAGATTTCAGTGTGTTTTTTACAAATATTTCAGTGTTTTTACAAAGAATTCAGTGTGTTTTTAGAAATATTTCAGTGTGTTTTTTAACAAATATTTCAGTGTGTTTTTACAAAGATTTCAGTGTGTTTTTACAAATATTTCAGTGTGTTTTTACAAAGATTTCAGTATATTTTTACAAAGATTTCAGTGTTTTTTTTTTAAAGATTTCAGTGTGTTTTTACAAAGATTTCGGTTCGTATTTACAAAACAAACATAATCTTATCAGAAAACATGTATAAGTATTGTGGCAGAAATAGTCAATTGTGTGGAGTGTTCAATGAAATCTATCAAAACCTTATGGAGAACGACAAAGTTGAGGTAATAAAGAGCGGTGAGTGAAGAATTTCATAAAAGAAGCAAGATTTAGTTGTAATTTTATACCTGATCATCATCGAGTGCCGTCTCCGCAACGAAGGTTGGCTACCATGGAGCGCCATTTTGATCTGTCTCTTGCTTTGATGGTGCAGGTTGTCATAGGCTGATTTGTCCATCTTTTGATGTTACTCGTCCATGTTAGTATACCTGATACTGGATCTAATTTATTGTTTTTTTTTCAACTTGCACTCTATTTCTGATACTTGTGTTAATTACCCATCGAATGTGTTTGCACCTCTCTCTCTCTTTATTTATAGCCTTCTGCTACACCATTTATATTTATGTGTCTAACCCCTTTCACTGATGGAGAAACGAGACCATATTATAAGTTTCATAGTTACAGATATTACCTGGTAATCTTCAGATTCATAGTACACCTCATAGTTTAAGTCTTCAAAGTAGATTTTGATCATGAGAAACTCGTCTCTGTTTTGGATGAAATTAACCAATTATTAACATTGTTTAACATAAAGTAAAGTACGACACTTGAACCGGCGTCATAGCACGCGAGTTTCCACCCATATGTGCTCGGCCGCCTATCCAGAAATGTTCGGAGATTTCTGGATAGTGTCGCTTCAAGCATCGAACTTAGTATACAGTAGTACTTAGTATATCGAACTTATATACTTAGAGTATACATGTTTAGTTATTGTCTCTGTAAGAGTTTACATGTTTAGTTATTGTCTCTATGAGAGTATACATGTTTAGTTATTGTCTCCATGAGAGTATACATGTTTAGTTATTGTCTCTGTAAGAGTTTACATGTTTAGTTATTGTCTCCATGAGAGTATACATGTTTAGTTATTGTCTCTATGAGAGTATACAAGTTAAGTTATTGTCTCCATGAGAGTATACAAGTTAAGTTATTGTCTCTGTAAGAGTTTACATGTTTAGTTATTGTCTCTATGAGAGTATACATGTTTAGTTATTGTCTCTATGAGAGTATACATGTTTAGTTATTGTCTCTATGAGAGTATACATGTTTAGTTATTGTCTCTATGAGAGTATACATGTTTAGTTATTGTCTCTATGAGAGTATACATGTTTAGTTATTGTCTCTGTAAGAGTTTACATGTTTAGTTATTGTCTCTATGAGAGTATACATGTTTAGTTATTGTCTCTATGAGAGTATACATGTTTAGTTATTGTCTCTATGAGAGAATACATGTTTAGTTATTGTCTCTGTAAGAGTTTACATGTTTAGTTATTGTCTCTATGAGAGTATACATGTTTAGTTATTGTCTCTACGAGAGTATACATGTTTAGTTATTGTCTCTACGAGAATATACATGTTTAGTTATTGTCTCTATGAGAGTATACATGTTTAGTTATTGTCTCTGTAAGAGTTTACATGTTTAGTTATTGTCTCTGTAAGAGTTTACATGTTTAATTATTGTCTCTGTAAGAGTTTACATGTTTAGTTATTGTCTCTATTAGTATAAACATGGTTAGTTATTGTCTCTGTGAGAAGATAATTGTTTAGTTATTGTCTCTGTAATGTCTCTATGAGTGTATACATTTTTAGTTATTGTCTCTGTGAAAGTTTACATGTTTAGTTATTGTCTCTATGAGTGTATACATGTTTAGTTATTGTCTCTGTGAGAGGATAAGTGTTTTGTTATTGTTTCTCTAAGAGAAAAAGTGTATTTCTTCTCTGAGAGAAAATTGTGAATTTTGACAAAATAAAAACACTTTCTGTGTATTTTTGTGACAAAGAAAAGAAAACAAGGCCATGGTTTGATAGAATTTACACAATAGTTGATCATCATCATCTTGTCCATTTCGGTATTTAAAGTTGGCGACCTATTCTCACAATTTTCTCCATCATTTGCTTTACTAGCACATGTTGTCACAGGTTTTACCGTCTCTCTTTTCATATTGCCAGACTACTTTAATTATAACAGCCTCTATCTTCTTAACTATGTATATTCCTTTAAAAAATACCTTTCAGAAAGTCATTGTCTATAGTTACGCGCCCTAAAAGTTGCACTTGTCATGTCCCAGTTGTGTTAAAAAGTTCTTTCTTGATTTTCAGCCTTTAAAAAAAAAAACTGTTTTCATGTTGTTTTCTTTTCCATATAAATACTACAACCAATGATTGAGAATCTAAAACTAAAATAAACAAAATAATAGGAATGGCAACAAGTAATTTTAATGTCATGAAAAATATACTAACATCAAAACAAATAACACCAGGGCTAAAACTAAGAATAACAAAATGTTATATCTTCTGAACATTACTGTATGGTACAGAAACATGGACATTAGGCAGGAAAACAGAACAGAAAATTAAAGCCTTTGAAATGTGTATTTATAGAAAAATAGGTAGAATTGTATGGAAAGAAAAGAAAACAAACGATGAAGTTTAAACCAACTAAAAATGAAAAGAGAACTACTAAAACACAATTAGAACAAGACAAATGACATTTTTGTGGCATGTTAAAAAACAAAAATAGCCTACTAAAAGTAATATTGGAAGGGAAAATACAAGGTAAAAGAGGCAGAGGCGGACCAAGACTACCATGGACGAGTAACATAAAAAAATGGACAAGTCAACCTATGAAAATCTGCACTATCAAAGTAAGAGACAGAGTGAACGGCGCTCTATGGTATCCAACCTTCGATGCGGAGATGGCACTCAATGATGATGATGATGATGATTTTTTCTCCGTCCACTCAATTCTTGTTAATCATCTACAATTCCAGATTTCAAGGACATCAGTTTCCAGATTTGTATTAATTAGTGTCAATGTTTGTGCGCCATTCACGAAGGATGAATAAAAATAACAACTTATCACTCTCAGTTTAGCTAATTATGTTATTTTCTTTTATGCCAGTATATCCTTTATGTAAAAAAAAAAATTGTATTTGGCCATTTCTATTAATTCATTTAATTCTGTTTCGCATGTTACATCACTCATTACAACATGGCAAAGTCAACTACATTCTTGAAATTTCTCTAGGTTCTTTCTATCTCTCTTGGTACTAATTTGTTTTCTGCATTACAAACATCATTGCTACCTAAATTCTGACTCTTTGGTTGTATTACAAGCATCATTGGTACCTAAATTCTGACTCTTTGGTTGTATTACAAGCATCATTGGTACCTAAATTCTGACTCTTTGGTTGTATTACAAACATCATTGCTACCTAAATTCTGACTCTTTGGTTGTATTACAAGCATCATTGGTACCTAAATTCTGACTCTTTGGTTGTATTACAAACATCATTGCTACCTAAATGCTGACTCTTTGGTTGTATTACAAGCATCATTGGTACCTAAATTCTGACTCTTTGGTTGTATTACAAGCATCATTGGTACCTAAATTCTGACTCTTTGGTTGTATTACAAGCATCATTGGTACCTAAATTCTGACTCTTTGGTTGTATTACAAGCATCATTGGTACCTAAATTCTGACTCTTTGGTTGTATTACAAGCATCATTGGTACCTAAATTCTGACTCTTTGGTTGTATTACAAGCATCATTGGTACCTAAATTCTGACTCTTTGGTTGTATTACAAGCATCATTGGTACCTAAATTCTGACTCTTTGGTTGTATTACAAACATCATTGGTACCTAAATTCTGACTCTTTGGTTGTATTACAAGCATCATTGGTACCTAAATTCTGACTCTTTGGTTGTATTACAAGCATCATTGGTACCTACATTCTGACTCTTTGGTTGTATTACAAGCATCATTGGTACCTAAATTCTGACTCTTTGGTTGTATTACAAGCATCATTGGTACCTACATTCTGACTCTTTGGTTGTATTACAAACATCATTGCTACCTAAATGCTGACTCTTTGGTTGTATTACAAACATCATTGCTACCTAAATGCTGACTCTTTGGTTGTATTACAAGCATCATTGGTACCTAAATTCTGACTCTTTGGTTGTATTACAAACATCATTGCTACCTAAATGCTGACTCTTTGGTTGTATTACAAGCATCATTGGTACCTAAATTCTGACTCTTTGGTTGTATTACAAACATCATTGCTACCTAAATGCTGACTCTTTGGTTGTATTACAAGCATCATTGGTACCTAAATTCTGACTCTTTGGTTGTATTACAAACATCATTGCTACCTAAATTCTGACTCTTTGGTTGTATTACAAACATCATTGCTACCAAAATGCTGACTCTTTGGTTGTATTACAAACATCATTGCTACCTAAATTCTGACTCTTTGGTTGTATTACAAACATCATTGCTACCTAAATTCTGACTCTTTGGTTGTATTACAAACATCATTGCTACCTATATGCTGACTTTTTGGTTGTATTACAAACATCATTGCTACCTAAATGCTGACTTTTTGGTTGTATAACAAACAAAATTGAAACCTAAATACTGACTTGTTGGTTGTATAACAAATATCATTGTTACGTAACTACTGAAGAAATGACATCGAAACGTCATACATTCCATTTCTGGACTTTACTGGAAGTGATTCTGAGGACACGCAAATTAAGGTCCAATGGAGTTTCCTCAAGGTTAACGAGTTCAAACATTGTTTTCATCTTTCCCCGTCCTCCCACAAAAACAAGACCCAGCCTACCCCAGAATGATAAAAAAAGGTTTTGACAAAAAGTTTATATTAGCCCGTCCTTCCCCTTTCCCATCCCATCCAACGTATTTAGAAGCAGGCTCTCATTACATTTCATTTCCGCTCTCCAAGCTGAATTACCTGATTAATTATAATTCATATAATTTGTCACTACCTACAATTTTATGATAATTAAAATCACTCATTTCCTAAACGTAATTTTTAAATATCTAGTCAAAGATTGAACACATTTTGTGTAGCATAAGTAATAGGAAACTCTTTATACAAAGCTTTGCAGTTGGAGGCAATCTGATCATCAGAAATGGATCCCCGTCGAGCAAATGTTTTAGCTCATTAGCTTCTTGGCACTCTAAGGGAGGTGGACACGCCTGGAAGTCATGACTCCCAGACGTCGACCTCCTGCTGCATTGACTGTAAAGCTTACAGTATATTAGGCACAAAATAACAACTTATTCTACTCAACATTTCTGTTCGAATTTACGGTGTGTGACTACACAGAAAGCGACTTCCTTGGTCTTCCCTCGTTTGATGGAGAGGCTCAGTGATTTCCTCGGTTCGAGAAGCTCATCCGTCACCATACGATGAGCTCATCTAGGCGTTCAAGCAGCCTTCAGGCGTGGCTCTCTTCTAATGCTACTACCGTGGTGTCATCCATAAATGCGTTACGTGGTGGCATGTGGTATCCATCTCCAAGGTCTGGTCCTTTTGCAACTCCCTCTGCTGCTTTCAGTATTATTTGCATCGCCATCACGAAGAGTATGGGCGAAATTGTACGGCCCATCGCAGTGCCGACTGGCAACTCTTTCACTCATATATTCCCTTGTTGAGAAATGCACTGTAAAGCCCGGTAAAATACAGTATGTGCATGACGGTCACACTCTGGGGTATATGGTACATTCAGAGAGCCTGCCAAATCATCTGACGTGGGACTGATCCATATGCGCTGGCAAGATCCAACCATATTACGTCTGGAATATGTCTAATACTACAGTTATAGAAAGCTTTAAGATTTGTGTTGAGACAAAATGTATTGATAGGAGTCTAAACAAAATTAGTCACTTACTTGAGCTGCTTTGTTGTTTTATTTTGAACCGTCTTACACTTCAATGGTGACATTAAACACAGGCTTTGTACAAGAAGTTGCTAGTAAAAATATGGATAATTTCATGTGAAAATGTGTCACTGATGTTTTAGTTATGTGAATACATGCAGCATGTCAGATCAAAGAAGGTGAGAAAAATATTGGTGTAAACGCTGCATAATAATGACCATTTAATTGGATCAACATCATGTCATTCCACAATTTTCTATCTACAGTGCATGGTATCAATTCTGTTGTTGACTGTTTCCTATGCCATGACACCAAGCTATCTAGTATTTTCTCTCTTTGTCGTCCACGATCTCTCTTTACTTTTATTTTGCCACTTGTAATAAAGTATTCTAAGTTTACTCTTCTTAGGATGTTCCCGAAAAATGTTGATTATTTCATTCTGATGTTTTTTAGGAGTTCCCTTTTTGTGTTGGCCTCTTTGAGAATTTCTTCATTGGTTAATTCAAATGCTTCATGTTTAGCTGTCCAGGGAACTTTCAACATACTTCTGAGAAATCCCATTTCTGTGGCCTCTAATCGTCTTTTCATTTGTTTGTCTACTGTCCCTGATTCGCTTCCATAGGTTAGAATTGGTTCTATATAACCTCGATGAACTCTCTTTCTCACTTCTATTGACACAGATTTGTTGCATAAGATGTTTTTTTTCACTTTCTGAAATATTTTGGCCTGAACTATTGTGCTTTTTTTTTATTTCTGTGGTGCATCTTCCATCTGATGTTATAATTTTGCCAAAGTATTTGACGCGTTGCACTTGCTTCAGATTTGTCCTGTTTATTTTGATGGTGCATGATGGTTAATTGGATGCAGGGTAAAACGTATAAAAATAAGACAAAGTGGCACAGTACAATGCAAGAGACGAATGACGTAGAAAACGCAAAAACAATATTCAAGAAGAGACCGATGGGGGATTTGTAATGACTTGATGTAATAACATTTTTATTTTCTCTTCAAGTTCCATTTACTGCCAACTCAATTTTCTCGGTCAGGCTCTGACCCTATGTGTATATTTAGCTCCAACGTTAAACATATTTTTTGTGTGTTTTCAAACAGTAAACATCAAATAGCAGGACAAAGTAACCAACTCTAATTTCTTGCAAAAAGTCAAATTCTCATCCATCATGGTCACACTTAGGAACTAGGCTAAGGTTGCTCAGTAATGTAAAAAGAATAGCAAACATTCATATTCCCAAATAATAATTGTATGACGACCTTAGGTACAGAAAAAGAACAAAAGAGGAAACAGTGCTGACATGTAAGGATGTTTGCAGGGCTTCCTTGAGTGAGTTCTCTATCAGCAAAAGAAACTGGTATAGTCAGGCATCAGGTCACATAGAGAACAACAATTCACACATTCAACGATACGCTAATGTAGGATTGAGAAAACAAAAAGGAAAGAAGGAAGGATAAGAGACCAGGCAACACAAATACATCATGTTTACTCTACGGTCGGATCTGTCTATCCAATACTAAGGTCGGATCTGTCTATCCAATACTAAGGTCGGATCTGTCTATCCAATACTAAGGTCGGATCTGTCTATCCAATACTAAGGTCGGATCTGTCTATCCAATACTAAGGTCGGATCTGTCTATCCAATACTAAGGTCGGATCTGTCTATCCAATACTAAGGTCGGATCTGTCTATCCAATATTACGGTCGGATCTGTCTATCCAATATTACGGTCGGATCTGTCTATCCAATACTAAGGTCGGATCTGTCTATCCAATATTACGGTCGGATCTGTCTATCCAATATTACGGTCGGATCTGTCTATCCAATATTACGGTCGGATCTGTCTATCCAATATTACGGTCGGATCTGTCTATCCAATACTAAGGTCGGATCTGTCTATCCAATATTACGGTCGGATCTGTCTATCCAATACTAAGGTCGGATCTGTCTATCCAATACTAAGGTCGGATCTGTCTATCCAATATTACGGTCGGATCTGTCTATCCAATATTACGGTCGGATCTGTCTATCCAATACTAAGGTCGGATCTGTCTATCCAATATTACGGTCGGATCTGTCTATCCAATATTACGGTCGGATCTGTCTATCCAATATTACGGTCGGATCTGTCTATCCAATTTTACGGTCGTATCTGTCTATCCAATACTAAGGTCGGATCTGTCTATCCAATATTACGGTCGGATCTGTCTATCCAATATTACGGTCGGATCTGTCTATCCAATATTACGGTCGGATCTGTCTATCCAATATTACGGTCGGATCTGTCTATCCAATACTATGGTCGGATCTGTCTATCCAATACTAAGGTCGGATCTGTCTATCCAAAATTACGGTCGGATCTGTCTATCCAATATTACGGTCGGATCTGTCTATCCAATATTACGGTCGGATCTGTCTATCCAATACTAAGGTCGGATCTGTCTATCCAATATTACGGTCGGATCTGTCAATCCAATACTAAGGTCGGATCTGTCTATCCAATACTAAGGTCGGATCTGTCTATCCAATACTAAGGTCGGATCTGTCTATCCAATACTAAGGTCGGATCTGTCTATCCAATACTAAGGTCGGATCTGTCTATCCATTATTACGGTCGGATCTGTCTATCCAATATTACGGCCGGATCTGTCTATCCAATATTACGGTCGTATCTGTCTATCCAATACTAAGGTCGGATCTGTCTATCCAATATTACGGTCGGATCTGTCTATCCAATATTACGGTCGGATCTGTCTATCCAATATTACGGTCGGATCTGTCTATCCAATATTACGGTCGGATCTGTCTATCCAATACTATGGTCGGATCTGTCTATCCAATACTAAGGTCGGATCTGTCTATCCAAAATTACGGTCGGATCTGTCTATCCAATATTACGGTCGGATCTGTCTATCCAATATTACGGTCGGATCTGTCTATCCAATACTAAGGTCGGATCTGTCTATCCAATATTACGGTCGGATCTGTCAATCCAATACTAAGGTCGGATCTGTCTATCCAATACTAAGGTCGGATCTGTCTATCCAATACTAAGGTCGGATCTGTCTATCCAATACTAAGGTCGGATCTGTCTATCCAATACTAAGGTCGGATCTGTCTATCCAATATTACGGTCGGATCTGTCTATCCAATACTAAGGTCGGATCTGTCTATCCAATATTACGGTCGGATCTGTCTATCCAATATTACGGTCGGATCTGTCTATCCAATACTAAGGTCGGATCTGTCTATCCAATATTACGGTCGGATCTGTCTATCCAATACTAAGGTCGGATCTGTCTATCCAATATTACGGTCGGATCTGTCTATCCAATATTAGCAGATTCAGCCACGAGAGAAGCTTTTCAGTAAAACAGCATCCGGCATAAAACACTGATATTTTACAAAACTACTGACTTATCGTGATTGTATGCTACTATCAGTCTGTCAAGACGCCAGATGCCAACTACATTTTTATCGACACCATCATTGTGTGCCATCTTTGCAATCGTTGATTGCCTACTATCTATTTCTCCCGCTATTTCAATGACTTTACTGCCTTCATGGTAGGGGCTGCTATAGATTTTCCTGTCCATCTCTTGATGCTGTCACACTTTTTTCCTTGTTTGGCTAAATCTAGTATTTTCCCTTTCAATATGATTTTCAGTTGGCCATGCTCGCAAGTGATTGACAATGGTCATGCTATCTTCCCTAATCGCAATTTGGATATTAGAGAAGGGTTCATCAGTGTTTCAGGTCACATTATATTCGTCATCCTCTGATAACGCTTCCTGAATATGCCTGCAAAATGGCTAAAACAGGTCGACATGCAGATGATTGTTTTTATGAAAATCTCCACGTCATCTCACTTAATTCTGGTACTCATATGGCAGAATTAAGAGATCTCTAGAAATTTCTGATGCTGACGACATTCGTGATGATGGTATGATCTCATTCTCTTAGGATGAACGCATTATGTTTCCTTTGGAGAACCGTCTCATATCTTGTTTCTTTAACATCAAGAGGAACTATTGCTTTCCATTAAAAAAATTAATTATACTTCATATACGTTCACCTATATTTTGTTTGCACATTTTATAAGTTCTTTCTATAAACAGTTTTAGAACAACTCTTCTTTCCTCTGTTGTCACCAAATGACATCTAACATTGTGTGTACTTGGATGATGGCAATAGATGATTCTCATTAGCATCATCATCATCATCATCTTGTGCCATACTGGTTGGCGTAGGTGATCATGTCCTTCCATAATCTTCTATCCACAGTGCATGGTATCAATTCTGTTGTTGAATGTTTTCCATGTCATGACACCAAGCTATCCAGTATTTTCTCTCTTTGTCGTCCGCGATCTCTCTTTCCTTTTATTTTGCCAGTTGTAACCAAATATTCCAACTTTCCTCTGCTCATGATGTACCCGTAAAATGTTGATTGTTTCATTCTAATGTTTTTTAGGAGTTCCCTTCTTGTGTTGGCCTCTTTGAGAATTTCCACATTGGTCTTTTTAGCTGTCCTGGGAACTTTCAACATTCTTCTGAAAAATCCAAGCCATGTGACCTCTAATCGTCTTTTCATTTTTTTTTCACTGTCCATGACTCGCTTCTATAGGTCAAAATTGGCTCTATATAGCACCGATGAACTCTCTTTCTCACTTCTATTGACATATTTTGATTGCATAAGATGTTTTTCATTTTCTGAAATGCTATTTTGGCCTGAGCTATTCTGCATTTTTGTTTATGTGGTGCATCTTCCATCTGATGTTATAATTGTGCCCAAGTATTTGACGCGTTCCATTTGTTTAAGATTTGTCCTGTTTAGTTTGATGCTGCATGATGGTGATGATTGTTTCTTCGATATGACCATTATTTCTGCTTTCTTACTATTCAGACTGAGACCTTTCTTGATGAAAGTGGTTCTGGCCACTCTTTAAATGACCTTCATTTTAAAGAAATTTTATTGTTTCGTGTTTTTTCGTTTCTTTCGGAAACAGTAGGAAACATATAACAGCAACATAAGCGAAAAAACAGCAACAGACCGCAAATTATATCTCCCTTCAATGCTAAATGGCAAATGAGGAAGGAAAGAAGAAGTTTCTTTTCATCCCTCTTGAAGACCTTTCGGTCGAAATATTGATTCTACGTTTAGGCTAGTCTTGTTTTCAAAGCTTTAACTTTCCAGTTATTTTCTCTTTCTGACGTTTATTAGGTCATTGCCTCTCTTTATCAGTGGTGTATTGTCTATGTTGCCGCAGCTATCGCCGTTAGCCTAGAACATATTAACGAATTAAAAAAGGAAATGATAATTTATTATATTTTTTTACAATTATATTACACATTTTCTAATATTCTATTACACATTTCATATATGAAAGTTACTATGATTTATTTGCATTTATTAAAGCAAGGTTTTCCTCTGGCCGCTATAACGTTTGTGAATTAAACCGAAACTACTCTACATTGAAACCTCTAGTAGCTAGCGGTACAATTTCCCTCTATCCGGACCTAGTATTAACGACCTTGACATTTAAAAATGGGAGTCAAAATAATATAGCGGAAGCTACCGCTAGAGAAATGCGGTTTCATGGGTTATTTTTAGCTCTAGCCAATTAGAAGCGTTAAAAGTGAAAGTGAAACTATGTCTGATTACCGGAACTTCCTTAGCTATATATATCTACGTTATGCGCATCAGCATCTGTAGAAAGAACTTTTTTTGCTCTCAAGAGAATCAAATCTTATTGTCGCTCAACACTGACACAAGAACGCTTATCTGGTTTGGCATTAATGTCAAGAAATCATTCCTTCAGAATCGAAGAAACCAACCCAACTGTATTTTCAATGACAAAGTCATCAAGACATTTTCATCCCAAACAAGACGTATATAATTAACATATAAATAAGTAAGTAATTTAAAATGTAGTGATGCCATTAGAAAATATTACTTTATGTTAGCCTTCTGAATGTAATGCATGTTTTTATTTATTATGTTGTCGGTAGCCCAGACCCCAAAACCAGTATACGCCACTGCTCTTTATGTCTCTAGAAATGGTATTTACTTTTTTTCCATTTTGTGTTAATGAATCCTTTCTTTATTTCCATGCGCTCCTTTTATTCTTCATCACTTTATTGTGCCCAGGAAGGTATGAAACCATATTTTGTAATTTCCCTTTTCTGTTTGGATAATTTAAATATATGTTTATACAACCCTTGACGCTTTGTATTTTGGTTGGCAAGTGTTTAGATGAGTAACAAATTATAAAAGAGCTGAACATGAATGCAACATGAAATCCAGTAAAAATTTAACACATAAAAGAAAGAAATACTAGATGCTCAATACATGCTAATTAATAAATTAATATTAATGTATCAGTGTAAAAGAAATGTACAGAAACATACCGAAATCGTGTCGCTTGGCCAGCTTCGCTTTGACACAGTCTTTTCAAACTTGATCTCTCTGAAGATGACATTTTTGTGTGTGACGATATCATAATTAAAAATGAGTTATTCTCGTAAATTGGTTAAGAATGAATGGAAAGCACGCAATGGCAACACAGTAAATGTACATATTGGTAACAGTGAAAAACACGATTATTGCACTGAATACAAGCAATGGTAGTAGCACAGTGAATGAACGCAATAACCGCACAGTGAAGACACGAAATAAATAACACAAGGATAATGTAGCAGAGATGGAGGACCTAGTGGTAGTTGATGAAGGTGAGTCGGAAAGCCGACCAAAAAAAATAACAAAAGGACCGATTGCTAGTGATCTGTGCACTCAGAGAAATAGCAATGAAAGAAGAGAAGATTAAGTTTCAGGTTCACGAGTTCGGACTAAAGAACTTCGACTAAGGAGTGGACAAATCAAAGTAGAAGTAAGACATTAATGTGGACTAGTTTAGTTTAATTTCTTATTCCTCGACAGGTCATATTCATTGCACATCGGAGATGTCCATAAGTGGCATACGATCTCCTACCCAGTATCTCCTTCACAGTGTGGAAATTGACACTCCATTCCTGTGTACAAACGATAATTCTCAAACAGCAGAGATAGAATCAAGATGCAGCAAAGCTTGTCAAATCATCGGACAGTTATCACCACTATTGTCCAACAAGGAAATAACTCTGGTGGCAAAACGAGCACTATACAATACAATCTTCATCCCAATGTTGTGCTACTATTGCAAGAACTGGACCCTAGACGCAAGAACAATAAGAAAAATAACCTCTACAGAGATTAAATGTGTTAGACGAATGACAGGAAACAGTCTGAGAGATAAGATCAGAAATGAAGAACTGAGAAAAAAGCTAGGAATAGCCCCCGCCATAGAATATATAAGGCAACAATAGACAAAATGGTTTGGCCACGTGACAAGGCAGAAAGAACAAAACACAACACAACGAGCCTTCACCAAACGTAGTGAGAACACCAGACCCAAGGGTCGACCACGAAAAAGATGGGTCGATGGAATATTAGAAGCACAAGGAAACATAACAGCAGCAGAGGCGAACAGAAGAGCAAAAGACAGCAAATTATATCTCTCCTCGACGCTGAAAGGCAGATGAGGAAGGAAAGAAGAAGATTTCTGTGTTGATTTGTTACTCTTGTGTGTCCCCACGAGTAAAGTTGCTTTGTGACATCTCCAGCTTTGACTTGATGTCTGGAATCTTGTAGATTCATGATCATCATTGTGGACTGTTTTAAACTTAAAGCCGTATAGACTATAAGGAAAACAGTAAAAGAAGCAACAGTTTGTAGTGGCTTGTTCATACAACACAAGACGAGTTGATGACTATAAAATAGTGAAACTAACTGAACACTACATCATAACAATATGAATGCAGAAACAGTGTAGTGATTAGTATAGTCAGTTCAGAGATTCGCGTATCTTGGTTCCATAATCACGTCATGCTTGACGATGAAACAAACAGCCGAATTGGTAAAGCAGCTACAACTTTCGGCAAACTCACAAAGAGGGTCTGAAACAACACGAAATTAACACTAAAGACCAAAGTCTTCATATACCAGACCTGTGTGCTCAGGACAATGTTGTATGGACCTGAAATCTAGACAACATACGCAATTCATTACAAAAGACTAAATATTTTCCACATGCAATGTCTCCGCAAAATACTGCACGCCAAATGGCAGGACAAACTAACCAACTGAACAGTCCTGCAACGTGCTAAGACCCTAACAACCAGGCCAATGCTCAAAAGCTGAAGGTTAAGATGGCAGTGGCACGTCCTGGGAATGGAAGAAAAGCGCATTCCTCAGCAAATACTATATGGTGATTTAATACACGGAAAAAGACAAATTGGCAGATCCCAATTATGATACAGATAAGTTTGTAAATGATCTCTGACTTTTCCATTCGTTAAAATGACTGGGAACATCTGGCAAGAGATCACCTTGGAGAGCCTGTATAAGTAATAACATAACATCATTTGAGACCATACTATGGCAAAATGTGGAAGAGAAAAGTCTCATGAATAAAGATGGAAAACCCTGTGGATCAGTGGGTCTGACTTGTTCATTATGTGGCCGAACGGAGTTTATCAAACGTATTTAGAATCAGCCACAAGAGCTGTTCGGCAAAAACAAAACCTCTCAAATAAAAAAAATACATAATAGCCACCACTAAATCGTTTAAGAAGACAAAAGGGGTCATATATTTAATGATTACAGATGCAGAATTATAAACAGTCCTCCTATTGCAATAAGTCAGATCAGTGCTAATAGGATCAGAGCCGTTCCTGATACATTATAATATCATACATATTTATGTAGTAACATCAGACACCAGTTGTTTGCTTCACTACTGCTACACTGAAAACTGTATGTAAACATCTGCGACAACTTTCATCTACTACTTGGGTTATTTCTCTTACTAGTCAATCAGATTCTGACACTTTGTACTTTTGTGCCATGTTAATTTATCTTTAATACATTGTCCTAATATAATTACTAGCGGATTTAGAGGTTACTTGAATTATTTTTTTTCAATGAGGGATGCCTTTATTTCAGTTAGATGCTGTAGACAACTGTCCGTGATGTATTAATGGGGAGACATGAAAACACAATTCTGAAATTGTGAAGTGCGGGAAATGACGACTATTGAAGCTCTTATATGCATTACTTCATTACCATGCACAAACTGCAGTAAAATAATATGAAAACTGATAAATAGAAAGCATTTTGGAAATTATAGAGGAAAAAGGAAGGGGTTAAACGTAGAGAGAGAGAGAGAGAAAAAAAAACTGATAAATAGAAAGCATTTTGGAATTATAGAGAAAAAAGGAAGGGGGTAAACGTAGAGAGAGAGAGAGAGAGAGAAACAAAAACTGATAAATAGGAAGCATTTTGGAATTATAGAGAAAAAAGGAAGGGGGTAAACGTAGAGAGAGAGAGAGAGAGAGAGAGAGAAACAAAAACTGATAAATAGAAAGCATTTTGGAATTATAGAGAAAAAAGGAAGGGGGTAAACGTAGAGAGAGAGAGAGAGAGAGAGAAACAAAAACTGATAAATAGAAAGCATTTTGGAATTATAGAGAAAAAAAGGAAGGGGGTAAACGTAGAGTTAGAGAGAGAGAGGGAGAGAGAGAGAGAGAGAGAGAGAGAGAGAGAGAAACAAAAACTGATAAATAGGAAGCGTTTTGGAATTATAGAGGAAAAAAGGAAGGGGGTAAAGGTAGAGAGAGAGAGAGAGACAGAGAGAGAGAAACAAAAACTGATAAATAGGAAACGTTTTGGAATTATAGAGGAAAAAAGGAAGGGGGTAAACGTAGGGGGGAGAGAGAGAGAGAGAGAGAGAGAGGGAGAGAGAAACAAAAACTGATAAATAGGAAACGTTTTGGAATTATAGAGGAAAAAGGAAGGGGGTAAACGTAGGGGGGGGGGGAGAGAGAGAGAGAGAGAGAGAGAAACAAAAACTGATAAACAAATAATACAAGGCTACTTTACAGATCTCATGGGAGAGGAGCATGATCTTTCTACACATACATGTTCGAATAACGTGGTGCTTGAACATTCCATTCATTCCTGTCCAAATCTCAGAATGCTGGAATATTCCACACATTCCTGTCCAAATCTCAGAATGCTGGAATATTCCACACATTACTGTCCAAATCTCAGAATGCTGGAATATTCCACACATTCCTGTCCAAATCTCAGAATGCTGGAATATTCCACACATTCCTGTCCAAATCTCAGAATGCTGGAATATTCCACACATTCCTGTCCAAATCTCAGAATGCTGGAATATTCCACACATTCCTGTCCAAATCTCAGAATGCTGGAATATTCCACACATTACTGTCCAAATGTCAGAATGCTGGAACATTCTACACATTTCTGTTCAAATATCGTAGTGATGGAACATTCCACACATTTCTGTTCAAATATCGCAATGATGGAACATTCTACACATTTCTATTCAAATTTCGTAATGCTAGAATATTCCATCAATTCCTGTCCAGATATCACAGCGCTTCTGCAGCATTCCATATATTTCTGTTCAAATATCGTAATGTTGCATCACTCCACACATATTTCTGTTCAAATATCGTAATGTTTCATCACTCCTCACATATTTCTGTTCAAATATCGTAATGTTGCATCACTCCTCACATATTTCTGTTCAAATATCGTAATGTTGCATCACTCCACATATATTTCTGTTCAAATATCGTAATGTTGCATCACTCCACATATATTCCTGTTCAAATCTCGTGTTGTATGGTTCACTGCAGTGCGCACCGTGCTTCTCGAAGTTGTTCACAGACATCAGTACAACCAAACACGGTTTGAGTATTTGAATCGATCACTGAACAACCCGTATTGTAGTAATACGTTGTCTAGATATCCAGTATTATTAAGCCCTCCACTTTGATTTTAGTACATCGACCTTACAAGTTTGTCATTTTAATGTGTATGTATTCTAAAGCCATTTGGAGTCAAAAACAAAAGGCATTAATACACATTTCACCTTTGCATGTTATCATGCAGAGTTCATTAACAGTGTTTACATAGATGATTAAATTAAACAGGCTGTGTATTTCGCTCTCAAAGTTGTGCACAGAAAATAGTAATTTATTCACGAAGATCATTATCCCATAGTGTAATATACACTGAAACCCTTCGACATTCCCATAATGGTCATATACCAGCAGTTCTTATGTTGTAACATGGGATTAAGATCATTCAAATGCTGACCCGCTTCATATGAATAGTGTGTGGTGGTAATTAAAAATAATCAGATAAACACAAACATCGTATTTACAAAATAATAAATACTATTAGAGCCACGTGTTATACGAATATCAGAGCCATCGTCTTCATCAACCATTTTTTTAGATCTGTGTTGTGATTTTCTGGCTTGGGTTTATTTGTTTAATTTCTCTCTCTCTCTCTCTCTCTCTCTCTCTCTCTCTCTCTCTCTCTCTCTCTCTCTCTCTCTCTCTCTCTCTCTCTGCGATCAGGACTCAGTCAGAGTAGGATTCCAGACTCCCACATGAAGTCAGCTGTCAGGTTAAGTGTGTTGATCGCCCCCACAGACAGAACGTCACATTTAGAGTCCGCCAGATCCACTCTGACTGAACACCCGTTAATACGTTGCACTGTGTTCTGCGCCAGCGGCCAGTGCATCCGATTTCAGCCAGCATTTTTTCAGGTTTGCTTTCCTTAGCCTTTGATTGTCCTCAATCTTCCTGCAAGGCAGCAGATTAATTTGAATTGTTTGTTACACCTGATGAAGGCTTTTGTTGAAACGTAGTAGTTTGTCTTGTCTTTCTATTAGTTTAGCTGCTCCATACTATTTTATGTTTATTTTACATAAAATAAAATCAGAAATTGGCAAATCAACAGAGAGTTCGATGTTCCTTTTTATCATGACACTCATCATATACACAACAATTTCTATAGCAGTCAGCAGGTCATAAATCGCGATATCATTTCCTCTTGACCTCTTTGGCTCATTTCATTTATAGCTCTTTTAATTAATATTTACTTCAAAATTACTAAATTACAACTGATAGCGATCCTTCAATATCTTCTCATGGCGGGTCTGAATACAAACTAATGAGGATAGAAGAAGAAAAGCAACCTGGTAGACAAATCTAACACCAAAACTTGATAGGTGTTTGGCCTAAACCTGTTGATATTGTGGCTTGCGGAAGTCAAAATACAGCAAATCTATGGTCATGTAGTGTTCATCTTAAATCGGACAAGAGAAACAATGTAGACGAAAAAAGTCAGATTGCAAATGCTTTTCATAATAAAGACATTTTTGCTTATTCGTGTATGACTTTGCCAAACTTTACTATATCTTACTCTCATTTCCAGAACTTTGGCATGTCCAGTAAGCAGATTCATTAAAATCCAAATGATCTATGTGCCCAATCCTCTCAGGGGATTGTTAAAGTCATTCAAACTCAACACCTTCATATCATAGACATATTATTTTTCAACTCAATAACTCTCTTACATATTAACTAAATACAATGAAAGGCTTACTTGCAAGGATTGTTGCAATGACATCTGGACAAGATATAACTTAACTGTTCAAACTTCTTAGTTTCTTGGTTTACACAAGCACGCTCTGGCAAGGACAGAAATTACAACATAAGTGTATCACTTATCCCAAAATTCCAACTGTTATTTTAGAAGCAAAATGCACCAAGCAGAGAAATGTATCATTTATTTTATTTTCAATAAAATCATTCATTCAATTGAAAAAAAAAAAATATGCCTCTAAAGTAGTCTAAACATATTTTTAAAAAAAATCTACAAATGAAAATATTTTTACATCTTTTAGGAAGTTAAGTCTAGTGGAGAGTGTTAGTTGAAGACCTATGTTCCACAGTTAGTTGAAAGGAAGAAGAAAGAAGAAGAAGACAAACATAAAATCTATGAAAGCTGAGTATGGAATCCAAAGAGGCATCCTTCATCTTTCATCTGACAACTTTTCATGATCGTCCGATAAGGGGAAGTAAACAAACCGCCATTTTCTTGACCTAGTTAGAGGTGCATTGTTATGTAATCAGCTTAGAAGAAAAAGCCAACATTAAATTCTGTTTAAAACGCAGAAAATTTGTCATTGTGACAGATAAATTGATGTGGCAATTGATGGTCGGCCCATCTATCGTAGATTGTTAATGATATCTGCTAAATCTATTGACTGTCAATGAGGTAATATTGCTGAACAAGTCAGTCTATCTGTTCTGTCATTGCCCTCAACACCAGCACGATCACGGTCCATGACATTCATGTAGGTGATCTGCAAATCTTGGATCTCTGTATTGATCCCAACCATTGATCCAAACCATTGATCCCAACAATTGATCCCAACCATTGATCCCAACCATTGATCCCAACCATTGATCCCAACCACTGATCCAAACCATAGATCCCAACCATTGATCCCAACCAATGAACCCAACCATTGATCCAAAACATTATTCCCAACTATTGCTCCCAACCACTGATCCCAACCATTGATCCAAACCATTGATCCAAATCATTGATCCCAACCACTGATCCCAACCATTGATCCATACCATTGATCTCAACCACTGATCCCAACCATTGATACCAACCATTGATCCCAACCATTGATCCAAATCATTGATCCAAACCATTGATCCAAACCATTGATCCCAACCATTGATCCAAACCTTTGATCCAAGCCATTGATCCCAACCATTGATCCAAACCATTGATCCCAACCATTGATCTAAACCATTGATCACAACCACTAATCCCAACCATTGATCACAACCACTGATCCCAACCATTGATCACAACCACTGATCCCAACTATTGATCCAAACCATTGATCCCAACCATTGATCACAACCACTGATCCCAACCATTGATCACAACCACTGATCCCAACCAATGATCACAACCACTGATCCCAACCATTGATCCAAAACATTGATCCCAACCGTTGATCCAAACCATTGATCCCAACCATTGATCCCAACCATTGATCCAAACCATTGATCCAAACCATTGATCCCAACCATTGATCTCAACCACTGATCCCAACAATTGATCCAAATCATTGATCCCAACCATTGATCCAAACCATTGATCCCAACCATTGATCCAAACCATTGATCCCAACCATTGATCCAAACCAAACCATTTATCCCAACCACTGAACCCAACCATTGATCCAAACCATTGATCCAAACCATTGATCCCAACCATTGATCCCGACCATTGATCCAAACCATTGATCCCAACCATTGATCCCAACCACTGATCCCAACCATTGATCCAAACCATTGATCCCAACCATTGATCTAAAACATTGATACAACCATTGATCCCAACCACTGATCCCAACCATTGATCCCAACCATTGATCCCAACCATTGATCCCAACCACTGATCCCAACCATTGATACAAACCAATGATCCCAACCATTGCCGAAAAATTAGGTCTGACTCTACTTTGCGCATCATGTTAGTCACTCTGTACGCGCACACACACACACACACAAATACACTCACGCACACACGTGACAATGACGTCTAAAGCCAGCCTGTTGCTCTCTACATTTTCATCCACTGACCTATTTCATTTTTTCTAACGTTATGATGCAAACAAGTTTTCCTTCCACTTATAATAAAGTAATCTCTCACTATGTGTTAAATTCCGAAAGATCTCCTTCCTTAGGGAGTTTACTACAACACTCTCTTTCATTTCTGAAGAAATATGTATATATATATATATATATATATATATATATATATATATATATATATATATATATATGGTCACAGGGAAAACTATAAAAAAAACAAATAAAAAAAAACAGCAGATTTAGAAAGTATAGATAAGTTACACCAAAACCGCACGAGATTTTGCACCGGGCAAAAACATGCACAAGTTTGACACGCGCACCAGTTTGGCACAATGCACCTTCGTAAGGAGCGTAACAATCAGCATTCGTAAGGGGCGTAACAATCATAAAAGTGATTATCAAAGTAAATTTTTGGTATGGGGATGTCTATTGGTGCATTGTGCCAAACTGGTTCGCGTGTCAAACTTGTGCATGTTTTTGCCCGGTGCAAAATCTCGTGCGGTTTTGGTGTAACTTTTAGATGAGTGTGGGAGTAGATTTTTATGGTTTTGAGGTCGACTTTTTGAGTATGTGCCTAAATTTTTGTGATCTCAGAGATGAAATGTGTTAGACGAATGACAGGAAACAGTACTGAGAGATAAGCTCAGAAATGAAGAACTGAGAAGAAAGCTACGAATAGCCCCCATCATAGAATATATAAGGAAACAACAGATAAAATAGTTTGGCTAGGTGACAGGGCAGACAGATCAAAAACACAACGAGCCTTCAGCAAAATGTTGTGAGAACACCAGACCCAACTGTCGACCACGAAAAAGGATGGGTCGATGTACAATTAGAAGCGCTAGGAAACATACCAGCAGCAGAGGCGAACAGAAGAGCAAGAGACCGCAAATTATATCTCTCCTCGGCGCTGCCTTTGTTAAGTCCATGGTTCGTGGGGTCGTGGTTCGTTGTTCGTGAGTTGATGGTTCGTTAAGACCATGGTTCGTGGGGTCGTGGTTCGTTGTTCGTGAGTTGATGGTTCGTTAAGTCCATGGTTCGTGGAGTCGTGGTTCGTGGTTCGTGAGCTGATGGTTCGTTAAGTCCATGGTTCGTATGGTCGTGGTTCGTTGTTTGCGAGTTCGTGGTTTGTTAAGTATGTGGTTCGTGAGTTCGTGGTTCGCTAGTTCGTGGTTTTTAAAGTTCGTGGCTCGTGAGTTCGTGGTTCGTGAATACGTGGTTTTAAAAGTTCGTGGTTTGTTAAGTTCGTTGTTCGTGAGTTTGTGGTTTATTAAGTTTGTAGTTTGTTAAGTGCGTGGTTCGAGAGGTCGTGGATGTGTTATGGTGGTAAAATCTTAGTGATTTGGTCCAACATTTTGGACCTTGAATATAACTTCCTGCTCGTTGTGTCTAACTAGTAAGACTATGTGAGTAGATTTTTATGGTTTTGATGTCGACTTTTTTAATATGAGCCTAAATTTGTGTGTTATGGTGGTAAAATATTTGCGAATTGGCCAAACTTTTTTGGCTTTAGAAATAACGATCGGTTCGTTGTGTCTAACTAGTATGAGTATGGGAGTAGATTTTTATGGTTTTGAGGTCGACTTTTTGAATATGAGTCTATATTTATTTTGTTCTGTGGGTAAACTGTTAGTGATTTGGCCAAACTTTTTGGACCTAGAATATAACTTTCTACTCGCTGTGTCTAACTATTACGACTATGTGAGTAGCTTTTGGGATTTTTAGGTCGACTTTTTGAATATGAACCTATATTTTGGTGTTCTGTGGGTAAAATATTTGCGATTTGGCCAAACTTTTTTTTTGGCTTTAGAAATAAAGATCGGTTCGTTGTGTCTAACCAGTATGAGTATGGGAGTAGATTTGTAGAGTTTTAAGATCGACTTTTTAATCTGAGCCTACATTTTTGTGTTCTGGGAGTAAAATGCTTGCGATTTGGTCTAACTTTTTTTGGCTTTAGAAATAACGATCGGTTCGTTGTGTCTAACTAGTATGAGTATGGGAGTAGATTTGTAGAGTTTTGAGGTCGACCTTTTGAGTATGAGCCTAAATTTGTGTGTTATATTGGTAAAATCTTAGTGATTTGGCCAAACTTTTTTTGGCTTTAGAAATAACGATCGGTTCGTTGTGTCTAACTAGTATGAGTAAGGGAGTAGATTTGTAGAGTTTTGAGGTCGACTTTTTGAGTATGAGCCTATTTTGTTTTGGTTTACCATGAATGTGAGAGAGGCAGACAGAGAGAGAGAGAGAGAGAGAGAGAGAGAGAATTTCGCTGATTGATACTTTGTGTGGCTTGATGATAGGTTGATGATGATGCTGATGATGCTGATGATAGGACATGAAGGTATGGTGATAGTGTTGAGGGTGGCACATGATGATGATGATAGGCCATGAATCGTTGATGATGTTGTTGAGGGTGGCACATGATGATGATAGGACATGAAGGGTTGATGATGGTGTTGAGGGTGGCACATGATGATGATGATAGGCCATGAAGGGTTAATGATGTTATTGAGGGTGGCACATGATGATGATAGGACATGAAGGCAGAGGGGGTAGTTCCATTGTCTAAAGATGGCGTTAAGGCAGTCTCGAAAACGCTTATGCTACTTTTTGTTAACCAGATGATAGGACATGAAGGGATGGTGATGGTGTTGAGGGTGGCACATGATGATGATAGGACATGAAGGGTTGATAATGGTGTTGAGGGTGGCACATGATGATGATGATGATAGGCCATGAAGGGTTGATGATGTTGTTGAGGGTGGCACATGATGATGATGATAGGCCATGAAGGGTTGATGATGTTGTTGAGGGTGGCACATGATGATGATAGGACATGAAGGCAGAGGGGGTAGTTCCATTGTCTAAAGATGGCGTTAAGGCAGTCTCGAAAACGCTTATGCTAACCTCAACTACACGCCGCCTGTTGTTAACCAGATCAACTACACGCCCCTTTTTGTTAACCAAGGGGACCTCACTCTTGTTAATCAGACGACAGATCAGGCAGCCAATATGGATGCCCAGGATGTTTCAGCAGAGTCACCGATTACCTATTCCAGCTTTGATCAAGGTTTTGTCAAAATGGAGGGTGGTTGTGTAGGAAACCCATACGGTTAAAATTATCAGCAACTGGACAGTATAATATATATATATATATATATATATATATATATATATATATATATATATATATATATATGATGTATTAATAAAGTTGTGAAATATAGAATTTTGTTTTGCTTTACATTGAATGAGAAAGAGCGAGCGTCACTATTTAATATTAGCACACCTTACTACACGACACATGATGATGTTGGTAGCGATAACACACACGACCAATAATCTTTCCCCAAGAACCGCTATCCTGGCACATGATGTTAGCGATACTACAATCACACACCTGTGCCGACCAAACCGTTCCCGCCCGCGAGTTAGTCGTATTTACCTAATCCTTTTCCTAACAATACCCCTTCAACGTCATTGCTTGTCAGCATTTTTTACATGTCACCTCCTGTCGCCTAATACCCCCCCCCCCCTTCCACCAATGGTGTTGAGGGTGTGGCTTGATGATGATGATGATGATGATAGGACATGAAGGGATGATGAAGGTGTTGAGGGTGGCACATGATCACTAAAAAAAATGTAGTGCAAGATCCGCGACCCAATCAGTTACGAGATCGCCTATAATTTTAAATTTCCCTTCATTTTAAGTTTTTAAAAATATTGATTTTTCATCATTATATTTTATTATTTTTAACATAAGTCCGTTTTCTTTTCAATCGGGGTTTTACCTGAGTTGGTTAACTGAAATATCCTGAGCCGGACTGTTTGACGGACGATCTTTTGAATTTACCTGAGTTAATCTCTCAGACACAGTAGACCGTTCGACAAAGTGACGAAGTGGACCGTGTGATAAGTGCCTGGCCTGTCACGCAGTCCCGTGTTCGAATCCTGGTGGGAGACTATTTTTTTTATTTTTTATTTTTTTTAATTTTTAATAATTCTGAGTTTTTTTTCACAAATACATATTTTTTAAATAATTCTGAATTTTTACTTTCACAAATATACTCTTTTAAAATACTCTTTCACAAATATCACACCGCGAGAGGCGATCACCGGACCCGCACGAAACGATAAGCCGATTACCACCGAGACACGATCTTTTGAATTTACCTGCGTTAATCTCTCAGACACAGTAGACCGTTTCGACAAACTGACGAACCAAAAAAAAAAAATTCCCCCTCCCCCCAAAAAAAAAAAAAATCAATTTCGAAAAAATAGCGAATTCAAAAAAAAAATTTTTTTTTTTTTTTTTTTTTTTTTTGGGTGCAAGTTTCGTGCAGTATCGGTGCCAAATCTATTGTCTTTCGGTGCATGCACATGCACTTTTGGAGTTCATAAACAGCCACACCTTCTACTATTGATAATACTACATCCACCGTTATAAGCTTGAAGATAAACTAGAAAGAAATTGATAATACTACATCCACCGTTATTAGCTTGGAGATAAACTAGAAAGAAATTGATAATACTACATCCACCGTTATAAGCTTGGAGATAAACTAGAAAGAAATTGATAATACTTCATCTACCGTTATAAGCTTGGATATAAACTAGAAGGAAATTGATAATACTACATCCACCGTTATAAGCTTGGAGATAAACTAGAAAGAAATTGATAGTACTACATCTACCGTTGTGAGCTTGAAGATAAACTAGAAAGAAATTGATAATACTACATCCACCGTTATAAGCTTGGAAATAAACTAGAAAGAAATTGATAATACTACATCCACCGTTATAAGTTTGGATATAAGCTAGAAGGAAATTGATAATACTACATCCACCGTTATAAGCTTGGAGAAAAACTAGAAAGAAATTGATAATACTACATCCACCGTTGTCAGCTTGGAGATAAACTAGAAAGAAATTGATAATACTACATCCACCGTTATAAGCTTGGAGATAAACTAGAAAGAAATTGATAATACTACATCCACCGTTATAAGCTTGGAGATAGATTAGAAAGAATTTGACAATACTACATCCACCGTTGTGAGCTTGGAGATAAACTAGAAAGAAATTGATAATACTACATCCACCGTTGTGAGCTTGGAGATAAACTAGAAAAAAATTGATAATACTACATCCACCATTGTGAGCTTGGAGATAAACTAGAAAGAAATTGATAATACTACATCCACCATTGTGAGCTTGGAGATAAACTAGAAAGAAATTGATAATACTACATCCACCGTTATAAGCTTGGAGATAGATTAGAAAGAATTTGACAATACTACATCCACCGTTGTGAGCTTGGAGATAAACTAGAAAGAAATTGATAATACTACATCCACCGTTATAAGCTTGGAATAAAAAAAAACTAGAAAAAAAAATAGTTATGATAATACTACATTCACCATTATTGACATGGAGACAGACTACAAGAATTAATCAAAACCCTATATATCCTTCACGACGAACTTGGAGACAGACTATCAGAATGAATCACAACCGTACACATCCCTCATGATGAACTTGGAAACAGACTACCAAAATTAATCAAGACCCTCCCTATATATCCCTCATGATGAACTTGGAGACAGACTACCAAAATTAATGAAGACCCTATCATCCCTCACGACGAACTTGGAGGCAGACTATAACAATTAATGAAGACCCTATACATCCCTCATGATGAATTTGGAGGCAGACTATAACAATTAATGAAGACCCTATACATCCCTCATGATGAACTTGGAGGCAGACTATAACAATTAATGAAGACCCTATACATCCTTCATGATGAACTTGGAGGCAGACCATAACAATTAATAAAGACCCTATACATCCTTCATGATGAACTTGGAGACCGACTTTCACAATTAATGAAGACCCTATACATCCCTCATGATGAACTTGGAGACCGACTTTCACAATTAATGAAGACCCTATACATCCCTCACGATGAAATTGGAGGCAGACTATAACAATTAATGAAGACCCTATACATCCTTCATGATGAATTTGGAGGCAGACTATAACAATTAATGAAGACCCTATACATCCCTCATGATGAACTTGGAGGCAGACTATAACAATTAATGAAGACCCTATACATCCTTCATGATGAACTTGGAGGCACACTATAACAATTAATGAAGACCCTATACATCCTTCATGATGAACTTGGAGGCAGACCATAACAATTAATAAAGACCCTATACATCCTTCATGATGAACTTGGAGACCGACTTTCACAATTAATGAAGACCCTATACATCCCTCATGATGAACTTGGAGACCGACTTTCACAATTAATGAAGACCCTATACATCCCTCACGATGGAATTGGAGGCAGACTATAACAATTAATGAAGACCCTATACATCCTTCATGATGAATTTGGAGGCAGACTATAACAATTAATGAAGACCCTATACATCCCTCATGATGAACTTGGAAACCGACTTTCACAATTAATGAAGACCCTATACATCCCTCATGATGAACTTGGAGACATATTACCAGAATTAATGAGGACTCTATACATCCCTGATGATGAACTTGGAGACAGACTACCAGAATTAATGAAGACTCTATACATCCCTCATGATGAACTTGGAGACAGACTATCACAATTAATGAAGCCTCTATACATCCCTCATATTGAACTTGGAGACAGATTATCACAATTAATGAAGACTCTATACATCCCTCATGATGAACTTGGAGACAGACTATCACAATTAATGAAGCCTCTATACATCCCTCATATTGAACTTGGAGACAGATTATCACAATTAATGAAGACTCTATACATCCCTCATGATGAACTTGGAGACAGACTATCACAATTAATGAAGACTCTATACATCCCTCATGATGAACTTGGAGACAGACTATCACAATTAATGAAGACTCTATACATCCCTCAAGATGAACTTTGAGACAGACTACCAGAATTAATCAAGACTCTATACATCCCTCAAGATGAACTTTGAGACAGACTACCAGAATTAATCAAGACTCTATACATCCCTCAAGATGAACTTTGAGACAGACTACCAGAATTAATCAAGACTCTATACATCCCTCAAGATGAACTTTGAGACAGACTACCAGAATTAATCAAGACTCTATACATCCCTCAAGATGAACTTTGAGACAGACTACCAGAATTAATCAAGACCCTATACATCCCTCATGATGAACTTTGAGACAGACTAGCACAATTAATGTGGACACTATATATCACTGATGATGAACTTGGAGACAGACTCACAAAACTGAACTATGAGTAGGGTTGGAAGACTGAAAGAAAATTGGGTACATACAAATGTCTTGCTGAGAACTTTTATTCAGAAAGGCACAAAGGATCGTAGTCGGCTGTAAATATAAAAAAAAACATAACAACAATGTGAAGCTTCAACGCCCTATTAATAGCCTTTTAAGTACGGCGGTGAAAAGGGGTTGTCTTCGTGCGAACACAGAAACAAAGTAAACCCTCAATGTAAAATGATCATATCTAATAATTCATGATAGTTTTGGTCATACAACCATCAAGTGAGACAATCTTAGAGACATGAACGCTATCTAGGGAGACTGTCCCACAAGATTACTAAACCGTCGCAAAATAATAAGCATTTAAATATCTAGTAAAATGGTCTCATCTAAAGCAAAAATTATACTCACTCAATTTGTGCAGGCACATGGTCACGTTATGGATGTCTAATAAGACGTTGACCTCCTGAAGTAGTCTCCCGTAACATCCACACTTGTCTATGATTATCTTCTGCATGCAGGTTTTAATACACGTCTGTCAGAGAAAGTTTGTAAAGTCTTCAATAGAAACTTATGATTTATACGTGTCAATCAATGTTCACTCGTAGGAAACACTGTATAATAATTAAAACAAAACGATGATCACATTTTTAATGTATGGGGACAGTGGCAAACTGAATTTGAATGATTGTTTGTCCCAGTCAGATATCAGTAAGCTGTTCGGTTCTATCATTATTTGTCTTTCAAGCCGAAGACGACACATAGGGCGGGTATTTAAAATAGTGAACGTAAACGCACTAATTACCCGACGACATGTTGCTATCCTTCTATCGTCACTGTCAGACTTTGCACAAGACCCACAATGAGTCTCGCAACCCTGTACTGGGCGTGCCTCTCAACTCTAGGCAACGGAGCAGTCGTTGCTATGCTATTAATTTTCTCCTTAGTGTTTCTATAAGCCGACCTTTCTTCTCCGGTTGCTCGGATGTTTCCTGTAACTAAAATCTCTATTCTTTCTCGGTTCTTCATTAAAACTTACTTTTTTTATATCTCTACACCATCCTACCTCCCCTCATGTAGCACACATCTCTCTCTCTCTCTCTCTCTCTCTCTCTCTGTCTTTTCTTATCGTACCATCTGACTTCTCTCCTTCTATACTTTATCATCAGACATGTAGTTATAGTTAATTGTACTTCACCGTTTGTTGTCGTTGTCCTTGTATTCCGAAGAAGGCCACAGGCCGAAACGTCAGTATTGTGTTGTTTTCCTTCCTTGTAAAGCTGTCACCATACCTTGGAGTGTTTATCACACCCCACTACTGGCTCCTCTTCATTAAAACCTCGATAGTCCCCAGAAATGGTCTGGTGACGTAACCTCTTTTTTAAGCATTTAGGAGACTTACCGATAATCGTAGACGTGTGCACAAATACACATTGGATGTCAAGGCACAATAATCCAGCATACAATGACAGAGATGGTAGTTGTTGAGAAGGATATCTAACAAACGGCAAATGTGACAAATAAAACTCACTGGGAATGAGTTAGCTATGCATAAGGAAATGACAAGTATTAAAAGGATGTTATTGTTCTCGATAGGAAGTGAGAAGGCTGGTGCAAGGAAGTGCATACTTCAAAAGGAAACATTTAATGGATCCAGTTTTAAAGAAGGAGCTATATTTTAGTTTAACTGATGCACCTGTACTGTAGGATATATAGAGGGATAAATATAGGTCTAGAGTGAAGATTAGGATGATTGAAGGCTATTATATAGTTTGATCTGAAACGTTTTCTACTATGAGCAGTAACTGCTATTTTTAAGTGATTTCAAATACAAAACTGGACCGGGCAATTTGTAGGTAGGATTCAGAATGAAACGTTTCACCAGTTAGGTGGGGTGGAGGGAGGTTGGAGGAATGGATGCATTGGTTTTATACTTAAAGACAAAATGAAAACAACCAACATTATAGTTGTATGCACATAAGTACACATATAAACACTACATAAGCAAGCACGTATTTGCAGCATACAGTGTGTATACACTTCTACTGCAATAAATACCACATATAGCCTTAAAACATATACTTACAAACATAAAACATATATACATATATTTAAAGATAAATAAATTAATATATACAAATATGCGTGCCGACATTAACATGCACGTCAACTCACAAATATTCAATATTACATTGGTGCCTTCATCTACACCTATTTCTACCAGAGATACAATCAAGAGCACAAACATGCACACATAAACAAAAATCAACACAATCATACATAAGAGTGCGTTGAAAGCAAGCGATAATGACAGCACATTCAGTCCCTATGTGACTACAACTTTCTGGTGTTTGAGGACATGACAGCACATTCAGTCCCTATGTGACTACAACTTTCTGGTGTTTGAGGACATGACAGCACATTCAGTCCCTATGTGACTACAACTTTCTGGTGTTTGAGGACATGACAGCACATTCAGTCCCTATGTGACTACAACTTTCTGGTGTTTGAGGACATGACAGCACATTCAGTCCCTATGTGACTACAACTTTCTGGTGTTTGAGGACATGACAGCACATTCAGTCCCTATGTGACTACAACTTTCTGGTGTTTGAGGACATGACAGCACATTCAGTCCCTATGTGACTACAACTTTCTGGTGTTTGAGGCCATGACAGCACATTCAGTCCCTATGTGACTACAACTTTCTGGTGTTTGAGGACATGACAGCACATTCAGTCCCTATGTGACTACAACTTTCTGGTGTTTGAGGACATGACAGCACATTCAGTCCCTATGTGACTACAACTTTCTGGTGTTTGAGGACATGACAGCACATTCAGTCCCTATGTGACTACAACTTTCTGGTGTTTGAGGACATGACAGCACATTCAGTCCCTATGTGACTACAACTTTCTGGTGTTTGAGGACATGACAGCACATTCAGTCCCTATGTGACTACAACTTTCTGGTGTTTGAGGACATGACAGCACATTCAGTCCCTATGTGACTACAACTTTCTGGCGTGATGACTCAAGAATCCTGTTCTGTTCTAGAATTCCTGCCCTGCTACAAGTGGGGATTGTGTGATCATAGACGGTCAGAAACATATTTATTGGTCTATCTTTTATATGAGAGTCTTCCTCAATGATGTCTTTGTCTACTTGTTCAGACAACTATTGACTTTGTTTTCGTAGTCTGTCGAGTCCAGTCATACACTTAAATAAGCCATCCGAACATGTAAGCATACTTTGTGCCGTCTTTTCCTTTCCTTGTGTGTTAGAAATCGCCATATTACAAGCTTAGCTATTCTGTCCTTGATCATTATTAGGCTGTGGTGTACATAAAGTGCTTCGGATATTTCAAGAGAACTGAAGCTAAACAGCCCCCGCATCATCATCATCATCATGTACCCTGCCGGTTGGCGTAGGCGATCATGTCCCTCCACAATCTTCTATCTACAGTGCCTCGTATCAGTTCTGTTGTTGACTGTTTTCCATGCCATGACACCAAGCTATCCAGTATTTTCTCTCTTTGTCGTCCGCGATCTCTCTTTCCTTTTATTTTGCCAGTTGTAACCAAGTATTCCAACTTTCCTCTTCTCATGATGTGCCCAAAAAATGTTGATTGCTTCTTAGAAGGTTGTGATGTGTCATGATTATTCAAGGCGATTTAAGAAGGTAGTTTGCCATTCCTTTCCTTCTTGGCAGTGACTGTACTAATCGGTGATCGCAGCCATTGTCTCTATACATGAGATCCTCTGCCTGCCATCGCGGTGTGGGGACCATAACCGGCACTACTTGTCGGCTGCTCCCACAACACCATCCACCACCTGCTCCAATGGCTTCACGTAACCCTGATAGGGGGGCTAAACGGGGAACTCCACCTTGCCCAGGGGTGTCCCGAAGACTAGCGGAGGAAAGGAGACGTCTTACTCCTCCTTTGGTAGGGCAGAACCCTACCCCGCTAACCCCGCATACAGCAGCAATATCTGGCTTCAAGGATGAGACCATTAGCCGTATATAGACAAGCTACAAGAATAGAATTATGTGTTGGCACGGAAGAACAACTGATAGCGCTATAAAGCTTTTAGTCCACAACAGAGAACCGGCGGGTAGTCTAAAGGTAAGCTGTTGACCTTTGACAGGACGGAACCCGGGTTCAAAGCCTACCATAGGCAGTTGTGTTTGTGTGTGTGTTTTGTTTTTCAAAAATAGAACAAAAATGAAACTGTGGCTTCTTCATGATGTTATCCTTCTCTGAGCCAGTGTGATCCGGTGTTTAACCCTCTCAAATAGCGACAATAAACAGCACACTCGCGTACGTTAAAGAATCATTGATTATACAATCGAAAAGAGTAGGACATAATTTTGGCCGCTCACCGGGCAACAATGTTGACAAAAAAAAGTTTCTTTGTTTGAGATCGACGGAAGCTCCCCATGCATCTTAGGGAACGGACGTATTTTGAGAGATGAAAGGAAAAAAAAACTGGCGAAATGAGGATAACACTTAGTATGTTGACAACACCTATATCCAGATGTAATTTGTTAGATCTACTTAAGTATGTTGACAACACCTATATCCAGATGTAATTTGTTAGATCTACTTAAGTAGGTTATATCAACTCAAGGTGTAGATCATTATTCAGTTAGAATATCAACCAACATAGAACTGGAGACGTCAGTCGCTGGACACTGCGGGACTTGCTGAGGAAGGGATCTGAGCACCTATGGACATGTTCGGAGTGTAATGATGATGACCCACAAATAACTCAGTTAGGATAGATTAAGAAAGTACAGATTATTGGTCCATCACGGACAGTGTTAAAAACCTAGTGGTTCGCTAAAGAATTCAGAATCTGAATCCGAATAGCAAATCTGAATAGCAAATCTGAATAGCAAATCCGAATAGCAAATCTGAATAGCAAATCTGAATAGCAAATCTGAATAGCAAATCTGAATAGCAGTTTATTGGGATAATATTTCACAAGGAAGGCAGTTTGATCAATAACTTGTCTTTGAATGAAAATGTTGACATTGATACGATGCAACGTTAATAAATTAGTGGAGAGCCAGACGGTCTGAGCCAGCCTTCTAATATCATATAAGCAACCAATGGGAGCATTGCTGTTTCCATGTTTGTTACGTCTTGCTATGTCCAGTTCAGTCTGTCAAAGGCAAGAGCTATACGAGACCTAGCGGCCAACAAGTACAGCGATATAAGAGCTTTTCATTATGCTCCATAGCAGACCAGCATATATCAATTAAATGTCTTAATGTGTGATGACATTACACCAATCCTTAATAATAGTTTGAGGCTTAACTGAAAGGGGAAAAAAGATTATTATAACGAAAACCTCGCACAGACACTAAATACATTATCTTCCGAGTCTGACAGGATTCACCATCATTATAATCATTATTATTTCATCATTTGTTTTACGCAACAACATATGCTATCATCAATCTCTGCTTCAATGTTCCACAAGAGTGACAGTGTGTTCCCAACGCTTTTAAAACATGTTCTCGTCAGTTCTCAACAAGAAAAGTGCAATTGAATGTATCATTTTTCACTTTATAAAAAATGTAAATCATAATTCTTATAATTGAAAAACATACAGCTAATCGTACATACTTTTAATTTATGAAACAAAACGTAACTTTTACATATTTGAATAGATGAATGTAATTATTTTTAATGTGACTAGTATGACTTTATAATCTTTCCAAATATTCCTTCTATCTGACGATATTTGTCTTCTTCTTCTGCGACCATGGCTCATTCAGACTGGGATTCCAGACTCTCTTATGAAGGCAGTTGTCTGTTTCAGTGATTTTGTTGCCCTGTAGAGTTTCTTTTGCAGGGAGGTGGGCATGGGCCACATTGACCTCATCAGGCATGTGTACTGGAGGTAATCCTGTAAAACGTTTGGCAATATGAAAGTAAGAAAGTAAGGGACATTTTAGCCCTGACTACCTTAGGTGCTTGTTCACATCTTACTCGAACATATTCATATCAAATCCCATACACAACGATCTGTGTTCGTTTTTCAGTAACTCCTGCTATTTTATATAATATAAATAAAATATAACATATAATATATATATATATATATTTATATATATATATATATATATATATATATATATATTTATTTAAATGATCAAGTGTCTAGTCATATAAGAGATGGATTGTTGAACATACAAACCCTCTCAATGTGAAAATATTTAACAAAACTAACAAGTTGAATAATACTAAAGCAAAAACACGTTAGGAACCTTTTATGAAAAGAAAAAAAAACAATATATGTATAGTTTTAAAAATAATTCAGCCTTAAACAATATATGTATAGTTTTAAAAATAATTCAGCCTTAAACAATATATGTATAGTTTTAAAAATAATTCAGCCTTAAACAATATATGTATAGTTTTAAAACTAATTCAGCTGTAAACAAAATATAAATATTTATATTTTTATCAACCACACATAAACGAAAATGTAATTTTCATTACATAAAAAAAATTAATTGTGATCTAATTATATTCCATATGATATAGCCTGATGTTAAAATGATCCTGTCTGGTTAAGGTCAAGCCAAATGTATAATTTGTGCGTCGAATCTGGAAGAACTCGTGTTCAAGCAGATACAAGCCATTGTAGATTTAGCCGATTCAACCCACAATAGGATCAAAGTGATTGTAGATTTAGCCGATTCAACCCACAATAGGATCAAAGTGATTGTTGTTTTCTTCCCACTGTAGATGAAATAATAACTTGACATGATCACTACATGGGACTGCACTGGTGATGTGGCCTTTATTCTCTAACCCAATAGATCTACGGACTAGGCACCAACTACGGAGTTCATGGACTATGTTGAGATTATGATTTATGAATAGACACTAGATATTGTTGCTGTTGTTGTTGTTGTTGTTATGGATCCAGAAGCTGATTTGAGCTAATGTTCTTGGGCCCACATAGACACTACATAGGGTTCACACATATAAATACTCTTCAAGTACAATCATAGTAAAGTAAAAGTAAGGTTTTTTTTCTTCATGTTAAACATACAGGGAATATGGTGTTAGTGACCGCATTTGTCTAGGGTCATGACACATTTTGGTATGATGTGGTCGGTATAACGCCAGGCCGATTTACTTTTGAGAAAAATATATATAGTACCTATTTCTGTAGGTTGGGTGAACCCCGGAGCCTTGTCGGTCAAAAATGTGAAATGTGCCACTTCTGAGAATTAAATCTGGACACTTCTGGTTAGAGAGCGAGCACACTAACCATGGTGGGCAACGGATAATGAGCATTCACTAAAATGTCATAAGTTAATGTAATGTCAGTTAATGTAATGTCATTTAATATAATGTCAGTTAATGTAATGTCATAAGTTAATGTAATGTCAGTTAATGTAGCTACCATTCACAAAAAGAAAGCCGTTTACCGGAATCAACGTTACAGTACCTTATGTATGGGACTACAAATCATCATTAAATGCTTACGTCTCTAGATGGGTTTACACGATACTCCTTTTTAAACTGTTCTGTCGATGAACAGATTCCAAAAGGTTCTGGTAGACGATTTATCTCCACCTGGTGCACAAAGAGAAAACATCAATGTTTAAAATCATGAGGAGGAATTTATGTATATTAATATTAGTGAGGATGCATTTTTTTTCGGTTTAAATTTTCTTCTATTTCAGAGATCAACTATTGTTATACATCTCAAAGAAAATAAACATAAAATGGTATTGAGCTGCTAAACTAACAGAAAGACAAGAAAAGCTACGTTTCGGCAAAAAGCCTGGACCAGGTATAACGAACAAACTACACAGTAAACACAAAATTCCGAGTTAGAATACACACCAACTACCCAACGCTAAAAAAATGGCGGAAAAGACAGTGATCATGATTTTCGTAGAGTCTGGTTTAAATGTTTAATAGATAGTAGGGCAGGTAGGATTTATTAAGACCAAAGGAAACAAACAATGAACATTTGGAAGCGTTAGAAAAATGAAAGGAAGTGTCCCAAATGGCACACGGAAAACGGATAGAAAAGTAAAAGAAAGAGAGGATAGCGTGGCATGGCTGACGAAGAGCAAGAGACGTAATAAAAACAGTTCCTTCCTCATGTGCCTTTCAGCGTGGAGGTGAGATATAATTTACGGTCTTTTGCTCTTTTGTTCATCTCTGCTGCTGTTATGTTTCCTAGTGTTTCTAATGTTCCATCAATCCATCTTTTTTCGTGGTCAACCCTTGTGTCTGGTGTTCTCGCAACCAACTCATACTGCTCCCAGCGGGAATAAAACACGGGTTGTCCGAACGTCGGTACCCCAATCGGGTGGTTTTCCCAAATAGGCTATCGAGACTCCAATATGATGAGTTGATTTTTGTAAATAAAATGGTATATGATGTGTGTTTGTAGTAAATATAAATATATATGATGGGTAGTTTGTAGTCAGATAAAGACTAGTCATATTTATTTATAATGCAATATTTGAAATTGATATTAGTAATTAATGTATATGAGTTTAGTTTTATTTTGTGAAGCTTTTATCAGACAGCCTGTATGTGGATGTTATTAGTAGCTGCATTTGTATTATGATTAATCAATCATCCTAGATAAATAGAAGAATGAATGTCTTTCTAAGCAGGAAGATTTAGTCTCTTCCTGGCCTAAGGGCTCCCGCTGGGAGCAGTGTCAGTTGTACTTGTGGTTGGGAAAAAATGCCTCCGCGGTCGACCCTGCCGATAGCAGAAATGGATACCATGGTAGTACTCTGGGAAGGTGAGGAATGCCGCCTCGCATTGCGAGTTTCGATGCCTGAAGCGACACCATCCGGAAGTCTCCGAACACTTCTGGATAGGCAGCCGAGCACATATGAGTGAAAACTCGCGTGCTAAGACGCCAATTCAAGTCTCGCACTTTACCTTAACCAAATAATATAACACTACTTTTACGACAAACAACTTATTATTTAGCACTATTTTTACGACATTCAATATATGACATTACATTTACGACAAACTACTCATAATATAACATAATATTTACGATAATCTACTTATTTAGCACTATTTTTACAACAAACAAATCATTATGTATCATTATATTTACGACAAACTACTCGGTATATAACACTGTATTTACTACGTGGTGGATGGTGTTGTAGGAGCAGCCGACATGTAATGCTGGTAATGGTCCCCACCGCGTGATAGTAGGCAGAGGATCTCATGTATAGAGACAATGGCTGCGATTTCCGACTTGTACAGTCACTGCCAAGAAGGAAAGGAATGGCAAACTACCTTCTTATATTGCCTAGATTAATTATGTGAAAACACAACTTAATATCTACAGCTAACGATGTCAATTGGGACAGCACAGCCACCTCGTCCGGTAGGGAGCGTCATGTGCTACAGGTGACACCCGATCGTCATCAAGCTACTGAATACAAGATCCAAAAATAAGAGACACTAGCAATAGGAACTTGGAACATTAGATCAGCATTCCAGGTTGGAAAACTAGAAAACATCAGCGTAGAAATGAAGCGAATGAAATTGAACATCTTGGGACTAAATGAAATGAGATGGGCAGGAGCAGGATTATTATAACGCGACAGTGGAAATGTAATTTACTCTGGGGGAACCACACACGAAAGAGGAGTAGGCATCATGTTAGATAGAGAAAGAAGCAAAAAAGTGAAAAGATTTTGGCCAGTATCAGACAGAACTCTGCTAGTAAAATTGAGAGGTAGACCAATGGATATCAACATAATTCAAGTTTATGCACCAACAAGTAATAGCGAAGAAGAAGACATTGACACTTTTTACAACGAGCTAGAGATGACCATGGAGCAGTGTAAATCCCAAGAAATAAATATTATATTAGGGGATTTCAGTGCAAAGGTAGGAACAGCTAAAGTGCAAAATATGACCGGAGGACATGGCCTTGGAGAGACGAATAACAGAGGGGATAGATTGATAGATTGGACAAAGACACATGAAATGATTATAGGTAACACCTGGTTCAAAAAACACCCTAAGCGAATATGGACATGGCAAAGTCCAGACAAAAAAGTACACAATCAAATTGATTTTATACTGGTACAGAGAAGATTCAGAAATTGGCTAACATCTGTTAAAACAATGTCAGGAGCAAACTGCAATAGTGACCATGTACCAGTAGTTGGAAAGATAAGAATACAATTGCGAAGACATAGAAATCCACATTTCAGAAGCTGCTAGATGGAAGTAATTGAGCAGTAAATAAGATAACATTCTAATGAAAAATTACAATCAATGCTTAATGAAATGAATACAAGAAACTTGGACATCATACCCACATGAAGAAAACACAAAACAAAATTGGATAACTGATGCCATCTTGAAAAAATGGAAGAAAGAAGACACACGAAAAATACTACCCAATACAACAAAATATATAGTGAAATAAGCAAAATGGACAAAAAGGCAAAAAAAAAACAACAACAACAGACTGGCTCAGCCAGAGATGTCTAGAAATCGAAAATAAACAAGATTTAAGAGTGGTACACAAAGAAATAAGGAGAATGACTAGTACAAATTTTGAAAAAGCTATAGAATGTGATGTATTGCTAAAAAACGGGAAAATGCTAACAGACAACAAAGTTATAATCAACAGATGGCAAGAATTTATAATAGAATTATTTTACGACGAGAGAGAAAAGAAATAAATTATAAAAATGTACGTCAAGCAATAAAATCTGAAAATCGGAAGTGGAAAAAGCTATACAAACAATGAAAAAGGGAAAAGCTGCAGGACCTGACAACATAGATATAGAGGTGATAAGAGCAATAGTAGATTTTTGGCGTTGAAGTGATTACATATATATGCAACGGTATATATATATATATATCATGCAGGATACATACCAAATGAATTAAAAACATCAACTTTCAATGCATTGCCTAAAAATATTGGTACAGTTAAATGCAGTGATTTTAGAACAATAACCATAATGAGCCATGTAAAAAAATGCTAAAAGTTTAACATGGACGGATTCAGAATAAAATAAATAATGAATTAGATGAGCAGCAATTTGGATTTAGGAAAAATAGTGGAACGAAAGAAGCCATATTCAGCATGAGAACATTAATCGAAAAGTACACATAAGTAAACAAACCAATATATGCCTGATTCATAGACTAAACCAAAGCTTTTTTTTATAAAATACACCATAAACAACTTATAGAATGATTAAAAAATATACATCTAGATGTCACAGACATACAACTAATATGTAATTTATACTGGAAACAAACTGCAATAATAAAATATAACAAAGAGAACTCTACACCCATTGATATAAAAAAAGGAGTAAGACAGTGATGCATCCTATCACCGAGCTTGTTCAATCTATACACTGAGCAAATCTTTAAAAACATCATAGAGATGTCAGGCCTAAACATTAATGGAAAGATAATCAATAACCTAAGATATGCTGATGATACTGTACTACTAGCAGAAAATCCTAAAGATCTACAACAATTACTTAATGAAATAAATATGACAAGCAAAAAATATGGATTAGAAATGAATATCAAAAAGACTAAAACTATGATCATAAACAAAGATAATACTCAAAACCAGCAAGTGGATATCAAAATTGAAGGAATAGACCTGGAGACAGTTCAGAACTACAACTACCTGGGACATACTATAACCAGTGATGGTAAATGTAAAACTGAAATAGACAAAAGAATAGGAATGGCAAACAGTAATTATAATGTCATGAAACATTTACTAAAATCAAAACAAATAACACCAGGGCTTAAACTAAGATAGGATAATGTTATGTCTTCTCAATATTCCTATATGGTGCAGAAACAGGGAAATTAGACAAGAAAACAGAACAGAAAATTTAGGCCTTTGAAATGTGGATATATAGAAGAATAAGGAGAGTTGGATAAAAGTTGAAAAGAAAAACAATCGAATGATGAAGTCTTACAAAAAAAACAAATAAAAATTAAATGAGAACTACTAAACACAATTCAAACATATTCTATCTTATCTAATAAGTTTATGGCTACCAAATTTGCTTTCCTTATAAGTGTTCTTTTTAGTGTCTCACTAGGTCTTCCTCGTGTCCTGTATCCTGACATTTCCTATAGAAAAGCCTGTTTTGAAATTGTTTTGTTACATCTCTCAGCACATGTCCGACATACTTTCCGCTTCTCATCCTATTTGTAGATGAGATCTTTGGTTGCATGGCTATTTCTGTTGACTCTATATTAGCCTTGAACTTATTTCATTCATCATCATTAATGAGTGCCGTCTCCGCATCGAAGGTTGGCTACCATGGAGCGCCATTCCACACTGTCTCTTGCTTTGATGGTGCAGATTGTCATAGGCTGAGTTATCCATCGTTTGATGTTACTCGTCCAAGTTAGTCTTGGCCAGCCTCTGCCTCTTTTACCTTGTATTTTCCCCTCCAGGATTACTTTTAGCAGGTAGTTGTGTCTTTTGTGTCTGCACCATTCCTATTAGGCAATGCAATGCAAGTTTATGCTTTTAATTCATTTGATATGTATCCAGTGTGGTATATCTCGTTGCATATGTCTGTAATCACTGCAATGCCAAAATCTTCTAGCGCCTGTATCATCTTTATCTGTATGCTGTCAGGTTCTGCATGTTTTCCCTTTTCATTGTTTGTATAGCTTTTTCCACCTCCGATTTTAAGATTGTATAGCCTGATGTACATTTTATAATTGGTTTCTTGTCCCTTTGATCTTGAAATATTTCCGTTATATATTCCTGCCATCTGTCTATTACATCTTTATTGTCTGTTAGCATTTTTTCTTTTTCTTTTTTTTTGTCTGCAATGCATCCACTTTATGTGGCTTTTTAATTTTATTAGTCATTCCCTTCATTTCGGTGTGCATTCTTCTTAAGTCTTGTTTACTTTCCATAGTTTCTATTTCTATACATTTTTGATTGATCAAGTCTTCTTTTGCCTTTTTTTGCACAATTTACATACTTCATTATCTATTTTGTTGTATTGAACAGTGTTCTTCACTTGTCTCCTTTCTTCCATTTTTTTTCTAAGATGGTGTTAGTTATCCATTTTTGTTTTTTGGTCTTTTATTTTTTTGAGTAAGGTGTCGCAAGTTTCTTGTATGCTTTTCTTTATGCATTGCCATTTGGTTGTTACTTTTTCATCATGATTTTCTTTTCTGTATTGCTCAATTGCTTCTTCTAGCAGTTTCTGAAATGTGTTCTTTACTTGTAAGTATCTTTAACATATTTTTTTTATATTTAAAGCCGTTATATCTAGTGATATTGTTGATGAATTAGAATTTTGCTTGTTTCACTTTAATTTGATTTTCATTTTAATCATTACAGGATTGTGATCTGAATTAATATCTGCTCCTGGATAGGTTTTGGCCTTCTTGATGCTGTTACGGAACCTTTCTTTTATCATTATGTAGTTTATTTTATTCCATTTCCTATCTCCAGGGCTTTCCTTGTGTATAGTTTCCTTTTTCCCTTGCTCTCAGTAGGTGTTACATATTGTCAGCCTGTTTTCGTCACAGAATTGTATTAATCTTTCGCTTCTGTCATTTCTTTTTCTTAAACCATGATTTCTTAATAATTGTCTTATATCTACCTTTTCTAAATTTAGCATTCATATCGCCAATTACAACCAAGATGTCCAACGATTTCACTTGCTTCATAACTTTAGATTTTCATAGTGTACATCTATTTGTTCATCTGTGTAGTCTTGAGAAGGTGCGTATGTCTGTATTATTGCTATGTCAAATGGTTTTGCTTTAATTTTAAGTAGTATAATGTTATTATTGTATGTCCAGTGGGTACTTATATATTTTTGTTAAGACCAGTATATCGGTCTAATTACCTGGAAGATCTAGATCTAGATTTTGCAAACTACCATACACATAAACCGATATTAAATGGAAACTACTCAACATAACTACTGCCCGCCCAACAAACCACTGACCTGACGGATACCGATCATGTTATTTGTTCCCGCTGTAAGTGCAATACCTTCTTCGTCAGGAAAAGCAATCGTGCCTCTCTCATGGATCGTCAGCTGAACTCCCTTACCATCAGCGAGAGTGGGGATGTACTCATCCATCTCTGTCCGAAGAATCATGGTGAGACCTGGAGCACAGTTAGAACTATCATCAAGCATGTCAAGTTGAAGTTTATAATAGAAGTGTGACCATTACACATATGGACAATGTAGGATATGTGATCATATGAGGTATAATCATACAACGGTGAAGATAAAACATAAAGAGAATATGTAATAAATATGATCCTCAAACGGATAATAAGTTGGAACAGTCATAACAATATTTATAATAAATAATAAACTCGGCTACGTTTATCTCTCACAAAAAGTAAGTGAAAAATTACTACATATAAATTGTAAACCTTGACTGATATAAGGTGTGAAGAAAAAAATGAACAAACATAATTTTTCATAATGCTAAAGTTATTTCCCATACTTGAGTACAAATTGTTACCTCCCTTAATTAGGAAAACATGTCAACTAAGTAATATTAGTTAAAACGAGAAGGGAAAATACACCCAGTTTCCTTTGCATTAAATTCTGATGATATGTAGATTGTGACATATCTAAAGGTTGTGTGGCATATATTAACTGGTTTACATTACAAGAGGTCCATTCATTTTTGCGTCCAGATAAACGCAAACACCCAGATTAAGGTAAAGGGGTCATTAAAATGGAGGAACATAAAGGGATATAACTCGAGTGATAGTTGTCATAAAAGACAAATAAATTCTGTAATTAGCTCATAATAACAATTTTAAAAATGTACTGTTATGTTGATAATAAACATTACTAATATGTAATATTATATGTACATTCGTATGTTTTTTTTATATCTCTTGCAGAATAGTATAATTTGCTTAATTACACCTATTCTACCTAAATAAAGTGTTTATAGATCAGGAAAAAGCGTTTGATCGTGTGGACAGGAACAAACTTTGGCAAACTTTAGAAACCTACTAGGTAGCAGAACTACAAGATAATATAATGGCATGATATAAAAACAGTCAAAGTGCCGTTAGAACATCGGAAAGTCTGTCAGAATGGTTTCAGGTTACAACAGGTGTAAGACATGAATGTGTCATCTCACCACTCATCTTCATCATATATATGGACAAAATAAATCAGGAAACAACCAACAATAAGGAAAAATCAAATAATAACATAGAGGTAGAAAACTCCAACATCAACAAAAGACCAAGAGGAAGACCCAGAAGAAGATGGATAGATGCAGTGACAGAGACATGTAACAACAAAGGAAAATCACTAATTCAGACAATTCGAGCAGCTCAAGAACGACAAATGATATAACCCACGACACCTTTGATGTATCAGAGAAAAGAGAAAAGAAGAAGACATCTTTCTACAAGAATCAGTGTCAAACAGTACATATTTCGCATTAGTCATGAAGAGCTTTCTACTATAATATGATAAAGAAACCATTCCTTATTAGCTCATAAACTGAATTAAAGTGCGAGGAGGGAGAAAATAATCTCTTTAGAAACCCTGTATTTCTCATGTCTAAGCCCTTAGTGGTAAAGGTGATTAGCTGTTGACATATTTACTGAGTTGCCTTTTCTGGGCGCCAACTTTTTATGCAATCAAATGTTTTTCCTTCAGAGCTTTTGAAGGCGTATGTCTATTTCTTTTACGGGCTTTCCTGCAAACTTTTCTCCTTTCAAATGTCTCAGTGTTTTGGCCAAGCCGTTACAGCTTGTGACATGCCCGTGCCAACATTAATTTATTTCAATTGTAAACAGCTCTTCATGTAGACCTTTGATATTTGTTTTAATTGAATGACGTTCCTTGTCTGTGGCATGGTCTCTGTACGCAGAACAACTGATATCCTTTCTAATTCATCTATTTTGCACATGTTTCTCAAATGTATACAAATACTGTTATTAACATTTGAGGCTGTATGATTGGTCAGGCCAAATTCATTCCAATCTTTTTAGTTCTTTAACTTCAGACCAACATTTCCAGGCTATTTAAAATTGTTATGTTTAAATACTATTTTTGTCACAAGAAAAGATTGTTTTTTAACATTCTACAATTAATTTTGATAACATTTTGACAAATTATGATTTTATGAACAAAATATATAAATTTATAATTTTGATGACATAATATACTTCACAATATCAAGACAGATAACTCTATACTAAACAAGATATTACATTAATTTACTAATTCAATATTTAATAAATTATTCAATATTTAATAAATTATTCAATATTTAATAAATTATTCAATATTTAATAAATTATTCAATATTTAGTATAATAAACTAATTTTGAATCTGGAATAATAATAATCTGAAATTATTGATGACAGATACAACATGTTTGAATCCTTGTAGAATTTCTAAATGATGTCCTTACACACATCTTTCATTATTATACCTGATTATATGAGTGTTTGTGCGCGTATGTGTGTGTGTGTGCATGTGTGTGTGTGCGCGCGTATGTGTGTGTGTGTGTGTGCGTGTGTGTGTGTAACCCTTCCAAAATTTTCGCCAATCTGTAGTCCAGTTGATAGTTGACCAAAGCTTCCAATAATGACTGCAGGGAATTGACTTAGATTTGTTTCCCCTCTCAGATAGCCTAACGTATTACCGCCACTTTGTTATATTTGAAGATATCTTCAGTAATCAAGAAAAGGCGATGGTCATATGTTGGACATGTGATGAGGAGAGATAATAACTGAATAACAAAGCAAGCCATCATGTGGGAAACAACAGGTAAGATGAAAAGAGGCCCACACACAGAGACACTGAGAAGAACTTTGATCATAGAGGCAAGAGCATCAGCAATCGGCTCCTTAGAGTTGCTTGCACAGAACAAGCAAGATTTAATGAAAGATCTTTACAAGGAATTACAACTGCAAGAATACAATTTAGATAAGAGAAAGAGTATCTGGGTCTATGCCCTATGGTCCGGCAATGGTTCGAAAAGCCAATAGATAGTTATATTTGCGTGTGCATCTATATATATCGTCTTTCTGGCATCCCCTGCACCTTCTTTCAATTCCGAACGTATGGACTTTGTCCCTCCTTCGGAAATCCTTGAAACGAAGTCGAGAGGGGGATAGTGCGACTGGGTAAAGCACTATCTCCATATCCTGTGCCCAGGCAGAGTAGGCAAAGTGAAATGAGGAAGAAAGCACCAATGTTTAAACTTGGCACATGGAACGTAAGGACCATGTGCCCTGGACTTACTAAAACAAGCACACTGAAAGAAGGACAAATTAGAACAACAGCACTCATAGATAAAGAACTAAATAGGCTACATGTTGAAATTGCTGCCCTACAAGAAACAAGACTCTCAGACTGTGGTTCTGTAAAGGAAGAAAACTATACCTTTTTCTGGCAAGGCCTAAGCCCCGAAAAACCACGTATACATGGAGTAGGCTTTGCTGTACATAACAAACACATAAACTCCATAACCACGCCAAAAGGAGTGTCTGAACGCTTGATGATACTCCAGCTACATACGAAGAGTGGATCAATAAATATCATTAGTGCCTATGCACCAACGTTGGCTACATCAGACGAAGAGAAAGACAACTTCTACCAACAACTGCAAATGACCATTGACTCACTTCCAAAAGAGGAACTATTATACTTACTCGGTGATTTCAATGCACGCACAGGATCTGATCAGCAATATTGGCCAACATGTCTAGGACACCACGGCATTGGAAAAACCAACGGAAATGGCCAGCGACTCCTAGAATTCTGCTCAAATAACCACCTATGTGTAACAAATACATACTTTAATGTGAAACACAAGCATAAAGTAACATGGCGTCATGCTAGAAGTGGTCACTGGCACCAACTAGACCTAGTTCTTACACGTAGGCAGTCTTTAAATAACATCAGAATAACACGAACATATCACAGTGCAGACTGCAACACAGACCACGCTCTAGTCATTAGTAAGATCAAAGCCAGAAGTAGTCGTATCTACAAATCAAGAGAGCCTGCAGCAGCCAAGATCAACATCACAGCGACAAAAACCACACCAACCGAAGATATTTTTAGATCCAAGTTTGATGAACTGGTAGAAGAAGTAGAAGATGCATCAAGTGTGGATGACAACTGGTGCTCCCTGAGAACACACATCTATAACTGCGCTCTATCTACCTACGGCCAGAAACGGTTCTCAAAGAACGACTGGGTCGAAGAAAATGCAGCAAGACTAGACCCACTAATAGCTAATAAGAAAAAGGCTCTACTGAACTTCAATAATAATCCCAATCAAATCACCAAGGATCAGCTCAAACATGCGCAAGCCACCCTACAACGCGAAGCAAGAAGATGCGCAAACGAATACTGGAACAATCTATGCTCTGAAATACAGAAAGCCTCAGACAGGGGCGACTCAAAAACCATGCATGACAATATAAAAAAGGCCCTTGGACCAAAAATAACAAAATTAGCCCCCCTAAAATCCAAGTTTGGAGAACCTATTACTGACAAGGGACAACAAATGCAAAGATGGGTTGAACACTACTCTAATCTATACAGTGACGACAGACCAGCAAACACAGCTCTAGCACAATCAATACCCAAATATCCTACAATGTTTGAACTGGATGTTGAGCCTACTATGAACGAACTTGATGACGCTATAAATGCCCTCTCAAGAGGAAAAGCTGCAGGAAATGACAACATTCCCACAGATGTACTAAAGGACAACCTAAGCGTACTACTTCCACACCTATACAAACTGCTAATTAAATGCTGGAGAAACGGAGAAATACCTCATGATATGAGAAATGCTAAGATTATAACGCTGTACAAGAATAAAGGAGACAGGGGTGACTGCAACAATTACAGAGGCATTTCTCTCCTTAGCACAACAGGCAAAGCTTTTGCTAGAGTCGTACTTAATCGCCTGCATAGACTTGCAGAACGGGTGCTTCCCGAGTCCCAATGCGGTTTCAGACCCGGGAGATCAACCATAGATATGATCTTCACTCTTAGACAACTACAGGAAAAATGTCGGGAACAAAATATGCCGCTCTATATTGCCTTTGTGGATCTCACAAAGGCATTCGACACAGTAAACAGAGATGGTCTCTACAAGGTGTTAGAAGGCATAGGCTGCCCTCCTAAATTACTTAGGCTGATAATTTCCTTCCATGAAGACATGAATGGCCAAGTCCATTTTGATGGGAGTCCATCAGAGAATTTCAAAGTCAACAAAGGAGTGAAACAGGGATGTGTCCTCGCCCCCACCCTTTTTGGTATATTTTTTGCTGCCCTCCTAAATTACACCTTCGAAAACAGCTCAGGAGATATTTACATTCGCACAAGACCAGATGGCTCACTGTTCAACCTAGCACGACTAAGAGCAAAAACCAAAACAAATGTTGCCCTAATTAAAGAATTTTTATTTGCTGACGATGCAGCCCTAGTCGCTCATAGTGAGGCCACCCTACAGTCGCTGATCAACAACCTGGATAAAGCATGCGACCTTTTTTCACTGTCAATTAATGTTCAGAAGACAGTAATACTAAATCAAGGTGACTTCAAACCTATATCTATTACTCTAAAAGACTGCCCACTAGAATCAGTACAGAAATTTACATATCTTGGATCCACAGTTACGCAAACCATCTCTCTTGATGAAGAAATAAACTGTCGAATTGGTAAGGCAGCTACGACCTTCGGCAAACTCACAAAAAGGGCATGGAACAACACGAAACTAACACTGAAGGCTAAACTCTTAATATATCAAACTTGTGTGCTTAGCACACTACTATATGGATCCGAAACCTGGACAACATACTCAAACCAGGAAAAAAGACTCAATGTCTTCCACATGCGATGTCTCCGCAAAATAATGCACATCAAATGGCAGGACAAAATAACCAACTTAACTGTCCTGCAACGTGCTAAGACCCTAACAATCATGTCGATGCTCAGAAGTCGAAGGCTAAGATGGCTGGGGCATGTCCAACGGATGGAAGAAAAACGCATTCCTAGGCAAATACTATATGGCGAGCTAAAACACGGAAAACGACAAATCGGCAGACCTAAACTACGATATAGAGATATCTGCAAATCATCTCTGAAAGACTTCTCCATCTGTGAAAACGACTGGCAACATCTGGCAAGTGATCGCACATCATGGAGAGCACGTATAAGGAACGGTATAACAACATTTGAGACTGTTCTAAGACAGGACTTAGAAGAGAAGAGACTCATGAAAAAGGATGGTAAACCCTGTGGACCAGCGAGCCTGACCTGTTCATTATGTGACCGCGTGTGTTTGTCAAACATTGGTAGAATTAGCCACGAGAGAAGCTGTTCGGCAAAAACAATACCTCAAAAAAATACGCAATAGCCTCCACTAGACCGTCTGACAAGACGAAAAGGGCCATATATATATATCTATATATAATTGTGTTGTGTCTATTGTTCCAGCTGAAGGCCTACTGAGCTGCAACGTCGTTTTGTTTTTGTTTTTTTCCTCACCTATGTATAGCTGTAATCACAAAACCTTTATCATTCGCTGTTACTTAGCATTATTTGTTAGCTATTTTATTTCAAATACATTGAATTACATTCCAAATAATTAGTCCTATCATTATCAAGCAGAAAATTAGAGTTACATTTTAGGAGAAACAGACACTGCAGCAATCAATACATGGGAGAAAAATATAAATGGATAACTGAACTATCATAAACAAAATAGGACAAACGTACCTAGAATGTAAGGGACATTGTAATGTTATAATAAAACATGTAAAAAGGAGCTAGATATGAAGTGGCATTGAGGGCTATTTTAGATCGTTATAATTACATTGGGACAAGACCTCATTCTGAAGGAGCTGTAATCAAACATGGAACAAGAGCTCAGCCTGAAGTTATGCTTAAATGTTGTAATCAAACATGAGACAAGAGATCTGTCTCAAGTTATTCTTAAATGTTGTAATTAAACATGAGACAAGAGATCTGTCTCAAGTTATTCTTAAATGTTGTAATCAAACATGAGACAAGAGATCTGTCTCAAGTTATGCTTAAATGTTGTAATCAAACATGAGACAAGAGATCTGTCTCAAGTTATTCTTAAATGTTGTAATCAAACATGAGACAAGAGATCTGTCTCAAGTTATTCTTAAATGTTGTAATTAAACATGAGACAAGAGATCTGTCTCAAGTTATTCTTAAATGTTGTAATCAAACATGAGACAAGAGATCTGTCTCAAGTTATGCTTAAATGTTGTAATCAAACATGAGACAAGAGATCTGTCTCAAGTTATTCTTAAATGTTGTAATCAAACATGAGACAAGAGATCTGTCTCAAGTTATGCTTAAATGTTGTAATCAAACATGAGACAAGAGATCTGTCTCAAGTTATTCTTAAATGTTGTAATCAAACATGAGACAAGAGATCTGTCTCAAGTTATGCTTAAATGTTGTAATCAAACATGAGACAAAAGATCTGTCTTAGGTTATGCTTAAATGTTGTAATCAAACATGAGACAAGAGGTCAGCCTCAAGTTATATTTAAAATGTTGTAATCAAACATGAGACAAGAGGTCAGCCTCAAGTTATATTTAAAATGTTGTAATCAAACATGAGACAAGAGGTCAGCCTCAAGTTATATTTAAAATGTTGTAATCAAACATGGGACAAGAGGTCAGCCTCAAGTTATATTTAAAATGTTGTAATCAAACATGGGACAAGAGCTGAAGGGCAGTTTTGATGTATCATAATCAAACATGGGATATGGGCTAGATCACTGGTGATTACTTTAGGTGATTCCAGTTTTCCGGACAATTTTGACAGACAAATAAGTCATGACGATGTCTGTGATGGTGGTTCTGGCGATGATTACAACAACAGCCGTGAAAACATTGATAATGATAGTTGTAACAATAATGAGAATGTAAATGACAATGAATCTCATGAGTAAGTGAGGGCAAGTTATGATGACAATTATAGTAATGTTGACGTCAACCTTTTGTGGGTCCACTATCTGTGTTGTTGTAATCATCACATTGAAGGGTATAGCAGTTTCCATAAGTTACAGTTGGAGTTTGACGGAAACAGCTGAAACATGAGCATGTAAGAAGATTTAGCTTATTTGCCGCAAGAAAAATCTCATCCTTTAGTTTTTCATGTAAAATTAATTTTACAATTTCTATTTTAGTAAACAGCTTCTATCGATCTATCTATCTATCCATCCATCCATCCATCCATCCATCCATCCATCCATCCATCCATCCATCCATCCATCCATCCATCCATCCATCCATCCATCCATCCATCCATCCATCCATCCATCCATCCATCCATCCATCCATCCATCATCCATCCATCCATCATCCATCTATCTATCTATCTATCTATCTATCTATCTATCTATCTATCTATCTATCTATCTATCTATCTATCTATCTATCTATCTATCTATCTATCTATCTATCTATCTGTCTATCTGTCTGTCTGTCTGTCTGTCTGTCTGTCTGTCTGTCTGTCTGTCTGTCTGTCTGTCTGTCTGTCTGTCTGTCTGTCTGTCTATCTATCTATCTATCTATCTATCTATCTATCTATCTATCTATCTGTCTGTCTATCTGTCTGTCTATCTGTCCAAATGTCTGTCTATCTGTCTATCTGTCTGTCTGTCTATCTGTCTGTCTATCTGTCTTTCTGTCTGTCCGTCCACCCGTCCGTCTGTCTGAGCCGATTCCTGCTGCCTTTGCTTATCTGATCATTGTTCTTTTCAATGTTTCTCTAGGTCGGCCTCTTTTCTTCCTACCTGTTGTTTCCCATTTGGGAGCTCACTTTGCTATTCGGTTATTATCTCTACTCATCACATGTTCAACATCAGCCCTTCGTCTTTTCTTGATTACAGAAGATATTAGTGGTTGACTGGCGATTTCTCTAATTTCCTCTTTTGTTTTGATTTCGTTCCACGCTGCACCAAGTATTTTCCTTAGACATCTATTTTCAAATGCGTCCAGTTTTGTTGTTAAATGAATGTTTAATTATCTAAATATCGAGTAACTGATTCACTGGTTGACTGATTGATTGATGTCTATGATAGCAGTTACCAATTGAGAAAACACATATGAACTTAGTTGTCTTACCAGACAATAACAGGTTTTATATACCGTTGACTCATGCAATGATTCCCCAAAATAATTATATTATTACATTTCCTGTACAATATTTGTTCAAACTAGTGTATGAACGCTCACGGTGAGATGACTTGCAGGAACATAACAACCCGGAACGCTCACGGTGAGATGACTTGCATGAACATAACAACCCGGAACGCTCACGGCGAGAGGACTTGGAGGAAAATAACAACCATGAAAATATATGTAAAAACGTATGTTAATTGCGTAAAAACGAAATAATGTCTTACAATAGATAGATATGGGGGCGGGGGGATTGACATAAAAAAGATATATAGTGAGGAAGACCGAGAAGAAAGTAATACATGATATCACAGACGAGCTGGGATTTAATATTACTGACGCTGGGCATGTGATTCAGGATTGAGTAACTTCACAATAACTGCCATTGAAAATATTTCCAATAGAAACAATCTAGATCACGATGATGACTCCTGAACAAGTGTAAAAGCCATAGACTTATTAATTTTATTTACATTTGGAAGTAGTTCTACAGTCTGTGCCCCCTGTACTGTCTCCTTTTCATGATTATAGTCCCCACCACCATAAATGTTAACGTCAGCACATCCGCTCTTCCACTTTCTAACTGAGACAGTCTGACAAGCAATAACGACCTTAGCAAACATAAAATCAGTAGTGAGACTTCTTCCTCTTCCTCTTTCCTTCCTCATCTGCCTTTCAGCGTCGAGGGGAGATATAATTTGCGGTCTTTTGCTCTTCTGTTCGCCTCTGTTACTGTTATGTTTCCTTGTGCTTCTAATATTCCATCGATCCATCTTTTTCGTGGTCGACCCTTGGGTTTGGTGTTCTCACAACGTTTGTTGAAGGCTCGTTGTGTTTTGTTCTTTCTGCCTTGTCACGTGGCCAAACCATTTTATCTGTTGTTTCCTTATATATTCTAGGGGCTACTCCTAGCTTTTTTCTCAGTTCTTCATTTCTGATCTTATCTCTCAGGCTGTTTCCTGTCATTCGTCTAACACATTTCATCTCAGTAGAGGTTATTTTCTTATTGTTCTTGCATCTAGGGTCCAGGTCTGGCATTGGTAGCACAACGTTGGGATGAAGATTATTTTGTATAGTGCACGTTTTGCCTCCCGAGTTATTTCCTTGTTGGACAATAGTGGTGATAACTGTCCAATGATTTGACAAGCTTTGTTGCATCTTGATTCTATCTCTGCTGTTTGAGAATTATCGTTTGTCATTAGACTTCCTAGGTATTTGAATTCCTCTACTTGTTTTAGTTGTCTGCCTTCTATAGTTATGTTGATGTTCCGTTTATTTTTGGCGACATTCATGACTTCTGTTTTGTTGATGTTGATTTTCATGTTGTATTTTGTGCCTGAGATGTTGAGTTTGTTTAAGTGTTCTTGTAGGTCTTCTATTGTTTCATGTATTAGTGCCTGGTCGTCAGAAAATAAAAGCTCGTTGATCTCCTCTGTCTCTGATGGGTTGGCTAGCTTGCATATATGGTCCATGTATGTAATAAACAGTAGGGGGGATAGTAAGCACCCCTGTCTTACACCTGATCTAACTTTGAAGTGGTCTGTGTAGCCTGCTGCTGTTCTGACCCTGCAGCTGCTGTTGATGTAGAGACTTTTAATAAAGTTGGTGTAGTAGTGAGACACAGTTTTAAAAACAAAATGTACAGATAGTAGATGAGAAATTTGGCTTTACTTAAAATATAAAGTAATTCTAGAAATTGAATGTCAAAAGAAGACAGCAAGTTTTAATGTTCATTAATCAGCTGCTATCCTAGTCAAGTGGGTCAAGAACTAATCAACCAGTTGGAGGACAACAGAAACCGAAGTAAATAAAATGTCAATAAAAATGTTTCAAATATCAGGACCAGCAGAAAGAAGTAATGTATACGTTCTGATGAAGTGAGTTCATGAAGAGAAAATTGTAGCCAGATAGGAATAAAATGTTCTCCTTCTTGAATCGGAGAGAGAGAGAGAGAGAGAGAGAGAGAGAGAGAGAGAGAGAGGAAAAGACAGAATCAGATTGAAGGAAAGATAGACAAAGGAAGATAGAGTTCTAGACCACGCAAAGGTCTGACCTGTAAAATGAGATATTAAGTAAAACTATTACGGAAATTTCAGTGCATGAAAGTACATGATTGTCCATTCAAGGAAAGTGATATACATCATCATCATCAAGTACCGGGCCTACTGGCGTAGGTGATCATGTCTCTCCACAACTTTCGGTCTCGACAGTTCTTTATCATTTCTGTTGTTGACATTCTGCCAAGCCATTCTCTTAAGCTGTCTGGTATTTTCTCTCTTTGCTTCCCTCTATCTCTTCGTCCTTCAAATTTTCTGGTTGTTACACAAATTGCAGTTGTTCTCTTCTCATTACATGGCAAAAAATGATGATTGTTTCTTTCTAATATTGGAAATGGAGGCGAAGGCGCGCCCCCCCCAGCACCAGAGCTGGAAGTCGTCAGTGACTCACAACTGATGGCTTGCGCCAGGATCGGTGAACCAGAACCATCCAGACCCTGCTACACCTCTTCGTGGTGCCTCTATAAACAGACTAACCTGTCTAGTCTGGCCAAGCGAGCAGGGATCGAAGTGGGAAGACGAACCCGGTACACAAAAAAGCGTCGGCTGAAATCGGATGTGTTGGGCCGAAAGGCGCAGATATCACAGTGTTACACTGCAAACTGCAACACAACGTAACTACGTCCACTTAACGTCCTTTTAAGGGCGGATGACGAGGAGGAAGTCTACGGTTCGTATCCGTTAGAATACCTCAAATCATCGGACGAACGCATCATCATCATCATCATCATCATATTGGAAATTAGTTCTATTCTTGCTTTGACCTCTTTCGGAACATTTTCATTACTCTTCTTAGCTGTCCATGGTATTCTCAACATTCTTCTGTAAAACCACATTTCTACAGACTCCAGTGATTTTCTTGTTTGTTGTCCTATTGTCCATGATTCACATCCATATGTTAAGACCGGCTCTACATAACATTTAAGAACTCTTTTTCTTGTTTCTATTGTCAAAAATGGATTGCATAGTGTCTTCCTCGTTTTCTGGAAAGCTGCTTTTGCCTGAGCCATTCTGCATCTCACCTCTTTTGTACATCTTCCGTCTGAGGTTAACAAAGTTCCCAAATATTTAAATTCATTTACCTGTTTTAATATTGTTTCACTTGTCTTTATTTTGCACTGAGCTGATGTCTTTTTCTTTGTTGTTACCATTACGTCTGTCTTTTTGCTATTAAGGCTGAGTTCTTTATTGAATCCTCTATATATATAATTCTTCTCGTCTACTTTCCTTCCTCATTTGCTTTTCAGAATATGAGGATTGATGCAATTTGTGGTGTTTGTCCTTTTGTTGGCTTCGGATGTTTTTATGTTTTCAAATCATTCTAATATTCCGTCAATCCATCTTTGTTCGTGGTAGGCCCTTAAATATGGTGCTGTCTATGGCAGGAATTATTCCAAATAGTTCCCTTAGTTCTTAATTTCTGGAGATATGCATAAATTATATAAAATATATTATACCAGGCCTCGAGTAGTAAAAAGTAAAGTAAAGTACCCCCGTCACGCCAAGTGACGTATAGGGAAATATTGTGTTAGTGACCATATATTTTACAGACCTTCAGCACATGATTTTGGGGTAATGTGGTCGGTATTACGCCCGTGCTGCTTTACTTTCCCAGAAAAAAAATCCGGTACCCATTTAAGGCTGGGTGAACACGGAAGCCGTCGGTTGGGATCGAACCCTACCACTTGTCCTTTGTAGTCCAGTTCACTAACCACTGAGCTATCGCGGCTCCCAGGCTCGAGTAGGGCTGGATGAAACAATGTAGAATAGAAATAAAATGGTATAAAGCAGCTTAACTGATAGAGATATGAGACAAACGGTTGATAATTCGGCAAAGGTCTTCAGGTACAACACACAAACTATTTTAAAATAAACACAGAGATCAAAACATGAAAGTTAAACATAATAACTTGATATAGAAAAATGCCGGAATGTAACGGTAGCAGGGTTGTTGGTCACACAATCAGTAGATAATATGGCAGGTACGATTTAATTGTACCAAAAGGAACCAAGTAGTGAACAATTAGAAAGGGGGTCTCATACAGCTGGATGAAAGGACGGGTCCCACAGGGTGGGGTGAAAGAAAGAAAATGGAGAAAAACAGACAAGACAGGGGGTGTGGGAGAAGAGCTGAAGAATTAATAAAAACAGCGCCAGGATGAATAAAGATAGGACAGATTTTAAAAAAAGAGTGAAACGAGTTTAAACCTCTAGGATGGAGAGTGCCAAAACGGGCAAAAAGTTTAAACCTCTCGGATAGAGAGTGCCAAAACGGGGAAAGAGTTTAAACCTCTAGGATAGAGAGTGTCAAAACGGGGAAGAGTTTAAACCTCTAGGATAGAGAGTGTCAAAACGGGGAAAGAGTTTAAACCTCTCGGATGGAAAGTGCCAAAACGGGGAAAAAGGGTTTAAACCTCTCGGATGGAGAGTACCAAAACGGGGAAAAGAGTTTAATCCTCTCGGATGGAGAGTGCCAAAATGGAGAAAAGAGTCGGTTCTCATGCGTGAACCTGCTGTGGGTATCAGAGAAAAATTCAGACGATGCAGGTAACCCAGCAGTCATCAGAGGCATGATTACCTGGAGATCTACAATGGGAAGAAACAGGAGTGCACACACACGTATCAAACACGTTCGTTGAAGTGTTCATGGATTCTCTTTCTGATCATGTCTGATTTGATGTCTCAAGCTGTTTCCTGTCATTTGTCTAAAGCATTACGTCTCGGTACTGGTTATTTTTGTTACTGTTCTTGTGCCTTGGGTTCTTTTCTGACATTGGTAGAGCAATGTTGGTTTAAGATTGTACTGTAGAGTACCTGTTGTGTCTCTAGAGTTATTTCCTTGCTGGAAAATAGTGACAATTGCCGTCCAATAATTTGAGTTCCAAATTAAGTTTATGCTGCTTCTTGTGAATTGTCACTTGTCACTTTACTTCGTAAATTTAAATTCTCATACTTACGTTTTAATTGTCTTCTGGTTATTGTTATATTAATGTTCTTTTTACTCTTTTGAGGCATTCATGACTTCTGTTTTGTGTATGCTGCATTGAATGCCTATTCTTTTAAGTCTTTTTAAGTGATCTTGTTCGTCTACTGTTTTTCCATGTATTAGTGCTTGATGGTCAGCAAAAAGAAGCTCTCCTGTCTTCGATGGGTTGGCTATCTTACATATGTAGTCTTACATATGTAGGAAAGAAACAATGGGGGAGATAGTACTCACTTTTACTGCTGTTCTAACTTTAAAGTGGTCTGTGTAGCCTGTTGCTGTTCTATCTGTGCCGCTGTTGTTGATGTGGAGACTTCAAATTAGGTTGGTTAAGTTTTGGCTTACTCCGTATGTTATTAGAATGTCCCGGTTTACTCAGGCGACTGCTTTTTCTTGATATACGAAAGCTATGTACACATTTTCATTGTCTTTTGTGATCTTTTCTGCTAGCTACTTTAGGGTGAACGTATTATCTATGTAAATATTCTGTCTTTCATTCTCTTGTTTAATATATATATATATATATATATATATATATATATATATATATATATATATATTCCACACCAGATTAATCACACAGCTGCTCACTTCTCTAAAATGAGCAGGTAATGTAACTTAGTAATAAAAGATATAAGTGAGCGTGTAAGAAGCCTTAAAATAAACACAGAACTGGAGTCGGCAGTCGCTGGACACTGCGAGACTTGCTGAGGAGGGGATCTGAGCATTTATGGACATGTTCGCAGTGATGACCCGCAAATAACTCAACTCAATAAAAGATAAAACTGAATTCATATATCTAGGAACAATGTCCATTTTGAATTGTAGATTTCATATAGGCAAGGTGTGGGAACAAACCTTTTAAGCTAAACAATGGACATTATATTACGCACCTTGTGTGTGTGTGTGTGTTTTTTTTTTAAGAGGTAAGAACAAACGATCTTCAGTGTTATCTTGAGCCGGTATTTATCAAAGTTCATCTATTTTTTTTTAGAATTCATCAAATGATAAGAAATGAGTTTGTGGCCAGAGAATTCATGTCTAACAGAATAACATTCAGAATACCATGTGCAGCTAATAGAACAACAACAATTTTCTAGACGAGGAAAAAAGGAAACGAAAGCTCGATATCACCATGAAAAGGGAAATCACAAATACTTTTTAAAATCAAGTTACCAGAAGAGAATTGGGAATATTATTTTTCCTCTTCTGCGATCATGGCTCATTCAGACTAAGTCTCCGGACTCTCTTATGAAGGCAGTTGTCTGTTTCAGTGATTCGGTTGCCCCGTAGAGCTTCTCTTCCAGGGATGTGTGTGTAGGCCACATTGTCATACTCAGACCTGTGTGCTGGGGGCAATCCTGTAGAACATGTTTTGTTGTCATGTTGTCCAGGGTACCGTGGCATTGACTGGTAGTACCTATTTTGAGTTTGTTGAACATGTGGTTTCTCTGTTGTGGCCAGTGCGTAGGCAAAGTATGATGACTTGATCCCTCCTTGATAGTTGGAGGTATCCATCCCTCTCGTTTGAGTGTTCTTATTTCCCTTTCTCATGGTACTGGCCTTTGATTATGGATTTGGCTTCATCGTAGCTAACCAGATGGTTCTCTTGTGGTAATTTCCCTCCCTTTTTAGCTAGTTTGTCTGCACTTTCGTTTCCGTGTGATGGTATCCACTGGATGACCACTCTCTGGAAGTTATTGCACAGTTGGTCTAGGGTTGTTCTCAAGTCATCTAGCTCACTGTTTCTGGAGGTTTTTAGAACTGTTAAGACTGACAGTGCCTCAGTAAGTGTCACCAAATTCGTGTGCACGTTATTTTTGTGTTGGACAGAGAGTTTTGCAGCGTATTCGAGGGCTTCAGTTTCTGCTTGTTAATTATTTGAGAATTTTCCAGTAGCTATTGACATGGTGATCTCTTCATGGTTATTCAGCCTCAAGAACACACCTCCTCCTCCATTTTTGGTGACGTTTGTAGCAGAGTCATCTGTGTATATGTGTGACGTGGAGTCATGTGGGTAGTTGTCGATTATGTGTTTGTCTGCTATGTGTTTTCCGTGTGTCTGTTTGGGTGCCTCTTTCATGATGCCTATTAAGTCTTCATAAATGTCATCATCAGAAATGACAAATAACTGTAGATATAGAATGTTGTGAAATGGTATGATCACTGACGCCAACAGTCATATAGTTGATGATAGGGATGATGTTGATAATGATGATAATGATGATGAGGATGATGAGGATGACATAACTTATTTCTGTTCATCTAAATCATGAAGCACTCACCTTCTCTTGCAGTTTTTCCCATCAAAGAAGCACATAAGAAGCATGTCGTCCAACTGATGTCCACTATTCCTTCGTAATGTTCTGTAATTATACGGGTACTACAGACTGAATCACTAAACACTTCTTTATCTATGTTATGGTTATGGAAGGCCCCGGTATCACTACAAACGAATTAAAATCCATAATTGCTCAACTTCCCGTACCAGTGGAATTATCCTAATTAATATCTCATATACCAAACAAAGAAAGGTAGCTGCAGTCCACATCAAAGCGGTCTCAGCACACGCCAAAAGACATAAGGCGAAACCGCAAAGAAAGTAAACACAGCCATTTGTTCCCCGTCATACGATATAATCATTCATCGTAAGCAGTCGGAATATCGAAACACGATCAAAACGGATGAAACGCACAGCTTACGGTGTGCACAGAACACTTAACTCAGTAGCTCCGGCAGCAAGCCGGACTTGGAATATGAGGAAACTGCAACAAGGAACACTTTTCAGACACAGCCTTTAACAGTTCCTGTTGCCTATTCACCATAATGACCAGAAGTTCACGTCCTCCTGTAAATGTTAATCGTCATATTTTTTTAATGTATAGTACTTGATGATGTTAGGACATTGTTTTGGCCTCCAAATTCAAACATATAAATCACAGTTAGTCGTCGGATTATCCTTATTGAACAACAGATCTTAAGCGCTCAGATCTCCTCAGCAATGTGAATTTGTGAAATGATAATCCATTTCACAAGTCTACCCTCGGTCTCACAGTAGTCCTCTTGAATCTAGACAACATCCCTTCTGACTATCATAAAACTCCGGGAGTCATACCGTGGTTGCAAAGTCAGGAACAACACTCCGTAATCTCACCCTTCATTATACGCGTACGGCCCGTTTAGGGGTATACGATCAGCCTACATGATGGCGAATCACACATAACAATCGAGCCCACACAAACGCCCGATTGCTGCAGTGAATGCAGCCAACAACGCATGTAACATTGTAACGATGGTACAAAATGCCTAAAGTGAAACCTTCGGTTGACTTGGCAGTGCAGTCCATTTTAATCAGTTGTAACTTGTAAATAATTAGCGTCAAACAATTCCAACGACGGCCATTGAATAACACTCAATGTAGACGGGGGAAGGTCATATTCACAATACTTGACCTGCCAAAAAGGAATATATTGTCATGTTCAAGACTCAGCAGCAACGGTGCAAATCTGTTAAGTGGAACATCAGGTTGACTTTAACGCAGAAACCCGCATTGGACAGTTGAAATTAATCAGCCCCCAAAATGCCAATCCTGCAGCGGTCGAGAGACATGAATTCAATTCCATCATCTTGGAACCGGACACGTTATCTATATTTTTTTCAGTCAATAAATATTGATACATTTCCTCTTCTTTCCAACAACCTCTTTCAGTTTTCCTTCAAAGAAAATTACCCAATGAACGGAACAATTTGCTATAATGTGTCTCGGTCACAATGCTCTTCATGGTGTATAATATTTAATGTGTCAATCGTATTTTACATCTATATTTTTTTTTCTATTTCCTATTTGCATTTTAGTGTTAATGATCTGAGTGATTGTAGTCTGGTAGTGATCATGTTACCTTGAAATGTATGCACACACATAAACACACATGTATGCATAGCTATATTTAACTATGAGCAATCAATGATTTAAAGATTTAAACATCTAGATTCAGCCTCTTGTTTAAACTGTACACCATATAATCATCATCATGTGCCATACCGATTGATGTATACGATTATGTCCTTTCACAAACTTCTATCTACCGTGCATCGTTTCATTTCTATTGTTGACTGTTTTCCATGCCATGACACCAAGCCATCCAGTATTTTTTTTTCTCTTTGTCATCCACGACCTCTCTTTCCTCGTATTTTGCCATCAAAATGTGTACCATAACATGGAACTATTCTCACTAGCGAAAACTATGAAAATAACATCACCTGATTACAAACATTTGTCTTTGTTATTCAATTATTGAGTTATTGAGTTATTGAGTTATTGAGTTATTGAGTTATTGAGTTATTGAGTTATTGAGTTATTAGCGGGTCATCATCATTGGACTCCGAACATGTCCATAGGTGCTCAGATCCCCTCCTCTGCAAGTCCCGAAGTGACCAGTGACCAGTGACCAGTGACCAGTGACCAGTGACCAGTGACCAGTGACTGACAACTTCAGTTAAGTGTTGATTGATTAGTCTTCTTACACGCCCACTAAGTTTCTTGTTTTTGACTGTGCCCATCTTAACTCCCATCTCTTTCATCGGAAGGAGTGACGTGGACTCATAGTTGTCGACGTCCTGAGTCCTTCCCACATCTCGGTGGACATTGATGATATCCGCCCGATCCATTTGTTGACCGTCTTCAACGATAGCACAGCTAGCCAACCTGTCAGCCCTTTCATTTTCCCGTACTCCCGCATGTCCAGGGACGTAGACAAAGGTGACCTTACTTTTTTTTACTTCTGCAATGACTCTAACCATTGAATACGTACAGAGCCCGCCTCTACTTTTCTTATCATATATATATATATATATATATACATATATATATATATATATAGTATATTCCACACACTACTTGCTATAAACAAAAAATAATGAAACAGATTAGAGATGACAAGTGACATGCGAGTTGCAATGTCCAAAACAAAGCCAAAAATGAAGAACTGGTTCAAGCAAAGAAGATACATTGAAATTTGAATTACAATTTGATGACTAGGACTTACCATTTACTGAATCAATAATTGCCTATCATCAATCGTTTTATTAACAATAGCCTATATGTTCGTTGTACTTTATTGTAATTATACATTTTAAATGAGTCCGCGTGCCATCAAATACAATTATAAAGGGACCGTGACGCAAGAGGTACTAAAGTTTGAGAACCACTGTTCACCTTATCCTTCACTTTCGGTCCCATTTCCTGTCTACTTTCACTTTCTACTTTTTAACAATCTCACTCTTGGTGGTTAGTAGTAACAAGTAATGTCTCGTGACGTATGCCTCTAGGAGTGAAGTGATATTTAGCCATGCTAGACCTCAGCGATAGGAGACGAGGGAGGTAGTGCTCTACTTTGCTGTTTTTACTTTACTTGAACTCAGTGGCTAAGGTACGGATTCCTTTATCAGTTTGGCTAACTGAAGAAAGCGTCAAGTTGCGTTTTCATCCCATATTCATTTAATCACCAAGTCAGAGTGTCGGTACTGCACCACTGGTGCTCTCATGGGTGTCACAAAAATGACTCATTTTGGTCATGATTTCTACAAACAACAGGGTTCTTTAAATTAATGCTTCCTTTTTTTTTTTTTTTTTTTTTTTTTTTTTTTTTTCTTTAAATCGGTCTCGGAAACATAAGGAAGGCCGTGATATTGCAGATAGCGCAAACCAAGTCTTAACACTGGTGAAATGTATGCTGGGTATATCTGCAGGTAATAATGCACATTCTTTTTTTATCGTTATTTCGCAAAATTTTCAGCAACACAGTCCCACACAACCAATTTCAGAGGAAAACAAAATAAATGGAAGCCTTTCAAGTCTTATTAAAACCTATTGGCGTTTCCAAAGTAATAAGACAATATTTGAAATAGGTGGTTCTGGATTTAAGAAAAAATAATGATTACTTTCATTCTTTATTGTTTCTGTATTAATTTACAGTTACATCGGTTGGCTTTGATAATGTAACGCCGCAGATAATAAGGTCACCCACCTTTCCATCAGCCCAATTCGCAGACTCTGATATCGCTTTTTGGTACAGCCACGCTACCTGTATCAATTTCTACTATTAGAACTATCAATGACTAACTAAACATCTTCTAATGTTATGTCTAATATACATACCAACATACTCATTAACCTACTTTGTTGAATTCATGTTTAATATACCAACATACTCATTAACCTACTTTGTTGAATTCATGTCTAATATACCAACATACTCATTAACCTACTTTGTTGAATTCATGTTTAATATACCAACATACTCATTAACCTACTTTGTTGAATTCATGTCTAATATACCAACATACTCATTAACCTACTTTGTTGAATTCATGTCTAATATACCAACATACTCATTAACCTATTTTGTTGAATTCATGTCTAATATACCAACATGCTCATTAACCTATTTTGTTGAATTCATGTCTAATATACCAACATGCTCATTAACCTACTTTGTTGAATTCATGTCTAATATACCAACATACTCATTAACCTATTTTGTTGAATTCATGTCTAATATACCAACATGCTCATTAACCTACTTTGTTGAATTCATGTCTAATATACGAACATACTCATTAACCTATTTTGTTGTATTCATGTCTAATATACCAACATACTCATTAACCTATTTTGTTGAATTAATGTCTAATATACCAACATACTCATTAACCTACTTTGTTGAATTCATGTCTAATATACGAACATACTCATTAACCTACTTTGAAGAGTTCATGTCTAATATACGAACATACTCATTAACCTACTTTGACGAGTTATGTCTAAAATACCAACATACTCATTAACCTACTTTGCCGAGTTCATGTCTAATATACGAACATACTCATTAACCTACTTTGACGAGTTATGTCTAAAATACCAACATACTCATTAACCTACTTTGACGAGTTATGTCTAAAATACCAACTTACTCATTAACCTACTTTGACGAGTTATGTCTAAAATACCAACATACTTATTAACTTACTTTGACGAGTTCATGTCTAATATACCAACATACTCATTAACCTACTTTGTTGAATTCATGTCTAATATACCAACATACTCATTAACCTACTTTGTTCAATTCATGTCTAATATACAAACACACGCATTAAACTACTTTGTTGAAGTCATGTCTAATATACAAACATACGCATTAACCTACTTTGTTGAAGTCATGTCTAATATACAAACATACTAATTAACCTACTTTGTTGAATTCATGTCTAATATACAAACATACTCATTAATTGCAGCATACATGTACTTGAGGTCGTTAATAACCAATTGCATTTTCGATTTCTTAGCATTCTTCCCACTCTGAGCATCAGAGTAGTTGAATGGCTCATCGTTTTCCTGCAATAATGAAATATACAACGTAAATGTCAATGAACAAAAGCACACTTATATTATATATTATATATATATATATATTATATATATACATATACGTAAAAGCATGAGTAGTGTGCATTTTTAAACTGACGCGGACGATTTTTTGAAGCCTCTCTGCAAATTTAAATTGTAGGCTAATACAATTGCTGAGGTTGGATCTACAAGGCTTTAGGATCATCGAGACTTTATTAAGTACCCAAAGGACTCTGCCAAATGTAAATTTATATAACAAATCAACTACAATACAAGATGGCATACCTAGAGTCGTGATCTGTATCATATATATCTAGATGCATTTTCCCGAAGTCAGACGACATTTTGATTATGTTCTTTCCGGTACTTCTCCATGCCCACTGTCCTTTCAAGCAGTCAATGACCGATAAGTGGTACAGAGGTTTGTACGAACTACACAGGGAAGCAGGGAATATATTTGCTTAATCTCAGGTGGCGGGGGGATTTTTTCTACCCAATTTTCAAGGAATATTAATAACAGGAGAAGGCTGATCAAAGCAGAACATAGAACTAGATAAGAAAAAGTGACACCACCGATGGCTTTCTAAACATTGGTCAATGGTGTAGATGACTGTAAGTGTGATTATTTGTTTATCTCATCCCTTTATCCTGAAGTGTTTTACAAAGCTATAGCGTTAAAATAATAATGATAAGAAGAGGAAGAAGAAGGAGAAGAAAGAAAGTGAATGAATGAGAAGAAGTGGAAAACTATTAGAACAAAATGAAATATTAAAGAAATAAGAAAAAGATGAAACAGGAGAAAATTAAATAATTAAACAGAAGAAGATAGAGAACAGTATAAGAAACAATTCTGTCAAATATTTGTACATGTCTCTATGATGAATTGTTCGAAAGAAAATGTCAATTTTGTTGGCATGTAGTACTTTTTAGCAGTGATCTCTGCAATATGTGCCTTGTTGGCACGCAAGGTTTCTGTTTTTGAGATTGGTTCTGCCCTATGTGCCGTCTTTGGCTCGAAAATGCAGTAGATAGATAGATAGATAGATAGATAGATAGATAGATAGATAGATAGATAGATAGATAGATAGATAGATAGATAGATAGATAGATAGATAGATAGATAGATAGATAGATAGATAGATAGATAGATAGATAGATAGATAGATAGATAGATAGATAGATAGATAGATAGATAGATAGATAGATAGATAGATAGATAGATAGATAGATAGATAGATAGATAGATAGATAGATAGATAGATAGATAGATAGATTAGATAGATAGATAGATAGATAGATAGATAGATAGATAGATAGATAGATAGATAGATAGATAGATAGATAGATAGATAGATAGATAGATAGATAGATAGATAGATAGATAGATAGATAGATAGATAGATAGATAGATAGATAGATAGATAGATAGATAGATAGATAGATAGATAGATAGATAGATAGATAGATAGATAGATAGATAGATAGATAGATAGATAGATAGATAGATAGATAGATAGATAGATAGATAGATAGATAGATAGATAGATAGATAGATAGATAGATAGATAGATAGATAGATAGATAGATAGATAGATAGATAGATAGATAGATAGATAGATACATAGATAGATAGATAGATAGATAGATAGGTAGATAGATAGTGCTTTTACATCACATATTCAACACACAATCACATAATAACATGTAACACTTAGCTGGAGACGTACATTTTTATTACGTTTGATTTCATAATGAAGAGAGTAAAACATGTTGTCGAAAATATTTGCTGTCTTGAGAAAGAACGAATCACTGCAAAGGAAAAACAACAACAATAATGTTACTATTAATAATAATAATTCTCGTAAATAACGCCCTAAATTTAAAATGCATATTTAACTAGTACTAACACGAATTTATGCAAAATAAAATGATGGAAATGGCAGATCACTAACATAGAATTATGGAAATGTACCAGTCAAACACCAGTGGATAAAGAGATACAGCGAAGACGATGGCACTGGATAGGACACACACTACGGAAGCCAACTGAGAGTGTAACACAACAGGCCCCTTTTTGGAATCCCCAGGGGAAAAGATAAAGAGGAAGACCAAGGAATTCTTGGAGAAGACAGACAGAAGCAGAGATGAAGATGATGGGGAAGACATGGAATGATCTTAAAAGGATGGCAAAAAACAGAACGACTTGGAAAGTGTTTGTTGAAGACCTATGCTCCACTGGGAGCTAAAAGGTAGAAGAAGAAGAACACGAGTTTCAAAAACACCTATTTTTTTTTTACAGCATTGATCTATTTCTGTGAGATATTATCAAGACACGAGCCTTCAATAAACGTTGCGAGAACACCAGACCCAAGGGCCGACCACGAAAAAGATGGATTGACGAAATAATAGAATCACTATGAAACACAACAGCAGTAGAGGCGAAGAGAACAGATCTAAACACCGCAAATTATATCTCCCCTCATGCAAATGAGGAAGGAAAGAAGAACGAAGTAGAACTAATAACACGAGTGTAGTCCGTCTCTCGACCGTCGCAAGCCAGTTGTAGTTCTTCAAACTAAAAGTTGGATATCTACTTGTTTGGACTCCCCTATTTTTATTGACAGTATTCATCTATTTATGTGAGAAATTATCAACTTTCTTCCGGTCCGTTTTTTTTTTTATCCCCCGCAGGTTTCGTGTGCTACGTCTTTCTATTTTTAAAACATCTTATGCAACACTTTTCGTGATCATGTTATGAAGTTGGGTCTGTCGATAGCCTACTTTAGATAGGCCTGAGCGTAGAAAGAGAAGTATCGAAATATCCCCAACTAGCGTGACGTGTTCAGTTATGTGAGCTAATGACGGCTGACGTAATTCCACCCAAAATTTCCCCTGAACCCGAAGCTAAAAATGTCACGCTAGTTAGGGATTTCCGGTGTATCCCTTTTTTGCGCCTAGGCCTTTCCAAAGTAGGCTATGGTCTGTCTATAACATCATAGTTGTCTGCCCGCTGTGTACCGAGATGAAATGTGTTAGACGGATGTCAGGAAACAGCCTGAGAGATAAAATCAAAAATGAAGAACGGAGAAAATAAATAGGAATAATTCCCGTCATAGAGTATATAAAGAAACAACATACAAAATGATTTGGCCACGTGATCACGCAGAAAGATCAAAACACAACGCAACGAGCCTCCAATAAAAGTTTTAAGGCACCAGACCCAATTGTCGACGACGAAAAAGATTGATGAACAGAATATTACAAACACAAGGAAAATTAACAGCAGCAGAGGCTAACAGAAGTGCAAATGCCCGCAAATTATATCTCCCCTCGACGCTGAAAGGCAAATGTGGGAGGAAAGAAGAAGAAGAAGAAGCAGTATATTTGGCTGGCAGGACTTTGCTGAATCCTTGAGAATCCTTGGACTATTATAGTCCGTCCATGAAGTCGATGTAACAGTTTCAATACAAATATGTTGGAGAGACGTCAGATTGCTATGATAATTTTGGGATCGTCGAATATATTTATAAAATATTAATTATTCACACATTGTACATTTGTAGACTGATGGGAAGAAATGTTGTTTATGTTGTATATAAAATAGGTTGTTTATTTGTTGTATATAAAATAGGTTGTTTATTTGTTGTATATAAAATAGGTTGTTTATATGTAGTATATAAAATAGGTTGTTTATATGTTGTACAAAAATGTGTTTTTGATATCTATTGACCTTTCGAGCCGTAACCGGCCCATAGGGCGTAGACCAAGATACACCTTCTCCTATATGAATTTTTGTTCTAGCAGTTTTCTTTTAAAGATATTTTATCAAATCTCGCCATCTGTCTCTGTTCTGTGCAAGCAGTTCTATCTCATTGAGGGAACCGATTCCTGCTGCTCTTGCCTCTCTCATCAATGTTCTTCTCAGTGTCTCCCTGGGTCTTCCTCTTTTTCTTTTACCTGTTGTTTCCCATATGAGGGCTTGCTTTGCTATTCGATTATTATCTCTTCTCATCACATGTCCAACGTATGACCATCGTCTTTTCTTTATTTCTATGTTTTTGATATGTTGTATATAAAAATAATTTGTTTATATGCTGTATAAAATATTTTTTTATATGTTGTGTATAACATATGTTGTTTATATGTTGTACATAAAATTTATTGTTTATATGTTGTATATAAAATATTTTGTTTATATGTTGTGTATATATATTGTTTATATGTTGTATATAAAATATGTTGTGTATACGTTGTGTATATTTGTTGTTTATATGTTGTGTATACAACATGTTGTATATAAAATATGTTGCTTATATATTGTATATGCAATATTTTGTTTATATGTTAGTTAGCACGAGATTGATGTCTTTTGCTCTGGGCTGGTCTGATCAACAAGTTACGGATTGAAGGGGCGATAGTTGCAAATATCTGCTCCATCTACATTGGCGGGGGTCGGAATGTGGCTCTCAAACAGAACACAAACCAGACCGACACATTTAATGCTTGTTGTACAGGAGACGGATGTGGACCAGAGGCATCAGTTAATAGCAAAACAAGGACCAATCTCTATGACAATGACTGCACACACACAAAATTGAGAAGTGGAACCAATCCTGTTTACTGGTATCTTAATTTTGCCACGCCCCAGAAGATTCACACCATTCGAATCTATCATCGAGCTAGCACTATGATTCGGGTAAAGAATGTCATTCTAAAGGCTTTCTCTGACAGTGGCGGCATAGTGTTCCAGTAAAATTATGTATCATATCCTAATGTTTATGTGAACACAATTGTAGTCACCACACAAACGCCAATGGCACACATTAAGATTGAGTTGTCACCGACCATTTCGCAGGCCGACAGTGCACTGACGGTGTGTGAGGTGCAAACATTTACAGACACCTATTGTCTGGACGGGCATTCTGGATCGTTTTGTGAAGTGTGTAGTGAGTGTAGCAAAGGCTGCAACGTCATCATCGGTACGTGTCACGGCAACTGTTCACATGGAATCTATGGACACGACTGCTCCGGGTCTTGTCTCAGTGTCTGTCCTTTATGTGAGAAAAAGTCCGGAAAATGCCTACAATGTAAACATCCTGGCTATCCTGTAATGATACTTGTCCCGATGGTAATTTTGGGCTACAGTGCGAACAGACGTGTTCTGATGGCTGTGACATCATATGTGACCCGGAAAGTGCAGACTGTACGTGCAAAGAAACGTACTACGGGTTAGACTGCACTCTCAAATGTCCGGACAACTGTTTGAACGTAACCTGTGAACAGTTAACCGGGGCCTGCGTCTCGTATGTCGATGATTCCCACCTTAAGAAGAGTCTGCCGACTACAAAAAACCCAAGCATATGGATACCTTTCGCGATCGCTGCGCTTATACCTCCTCTTCTGCTTCTCTTGAATTGAGCCATGGCTCAATTCTCAGTATATATCCGTGCTAGTTGTAGCTCATATCTTAGTAGGTGTCTGCGATAGCCATGGCTGATGTCTTAGTGGGTGTATGTGCTGTCCATGCCTCATATCTTAATGTGTGTCTGGGCTGGCCATGATTCATATCTTAGTGTGTGTCTGTGCTGGCCATGGTTCATATCTTAGTGTATATCAGTGTTAGACATGGCTTATATCTTGGTGGGTGTCTGTGCTGGCCAGGGTTCATATCTTAGTGTGTGTCTGTGCTGGCCATGGTTCATATCTTAGTGTATTTCCGTGCTAGCCATGGCTCATATCTTAATGTGTTTTTGTGCTAGACATGGTTCATATCTTGGTGTGTGTCATGTTAGTCATATCTCATATCCTGGTGTGTCCGTGTTAATCATGGCTCATATCTTTATGTGTGTCCGTGTTTAGTCATATCTCATATCTTAGTGTGTATCTGTGTTAGCCATGTGTCATATCTTTGTGTGTGCATGTCTGGGTTAGTGATATCTCATATCTTTGTGTGCATGTTTATGTTAGTCATATCTCATATCTTTGGGTGTGCATGTATGTGTTTGTCACATCTCATATCCTTGTGTGTGCCTGGCTATGTTAGTCACATCTCATATCTTTGTGTGTGTGTGTGTGCATGTCTATGTCAGTCATATCTCATATCTTTGTGTGCATGCCTATGTTAGGCATGTGTCATATCTTTGTGTGTGCATGTTTATGTCAGTCATATCCCATATCTTTGTGTGCATGTCTACGTTAGTCATATCTCATATCTTGATGTGTGTCAGTGTTAGTCATGCCTCGTGTCACTGTGTGCATGTCTGTGTTACTCACATCTCATATCTTTGTGTGTGCATGTCTGTGTTAGTCACCTCTAGTGACTCGGGCAGATGGTGCTCGTCAACCTTGGAGGGCCGATCATCTAAGGGCAGAATCCCCCTACAGAAAAGACAATCTGCTGCCTTGCAGGAAGATTGTGACAATCAAAGCAAACCTGAATAAAATGCTGCCTGAAATCCCCATACACTGGGCCACGGGCGCAGAACACAGTGCCACCGTTTTAACGGGTGTTCAATCAGAGTGGGTCTGGCGGACTCTAATTTAATTGTGATGTTCTGTCTGTGGAGGCGATCAACACACTTAACCTGACTTCATGTGAGAGTCTGGAATCCTACTCTGATTGAGTCCTGATCGCAGAGAGAGAGAGAGAGAGAGAGAGAGAGAGAGAGACTTAGTTTTTACTTACAGCAGTTGACGTGCACGAATTCGTGCATATTTGACAACTTTTATTATTGTCAGATGAAGACCTTATAGTTACAGCTGTTGCAGGCTGTATGAATTGTAAACCGTTATTTATTTTATATTTCTGTTTCTCCTTCAAGTGTGATCTTCACATTTAATCTAATTTTCTTTATCGATATTCGATAGGTCACGGGCATAGTTCTTGAACGTCGCCAATTTTAAACACTAATTTTGAGAGACTACCTGGCCATTGACTTTACCAATACCAGTTTTCTTGGGTTTGTTTGAGAATGGTAAAGAGGTAACCTCAAACATAAGTGGCCTTTCTCGTGCAATATGTTGTCGATCTGTAATATCTTCTGCCAGTTTGCATTTTGCACAAAGTTCAGTAGCTCTGGTTTCAAACTCATTTTTATTGAAAGGAATATTTTCCACCGGCAGCCACGCCTTTACATCAGCTTTATTGGTTGAGGAAGTCGGAACATTTTCACGTGACTCTTTGTGTAATATGTGTAGCTACAAAAATGAGGAAGATACTATGCAACCCATTTTTGACAATAAAGACAAGAAAAAGGGTTCTTAAATGTTACGTAGAGCCAGTCTTAACATATGGATGCGAATCATGGACAATAGGACAACAGACAAGAAAATCACTGGAGTCTGTAGAAATGTGGTTTTAATGAATGTTGAGAGTACCATGGACAGCTAAGAAGAGTAATGTAGATGTTATGAGAGAGGTGAAAGCAAAAAGAGAGCTAATTTCCAATATTAGGAAGAAACAATCATTATTTTTTGGTCATGTAATGAGAAGAGAACAACTGGAATATATTGTAACAACTGGAAAAATTGAGGGACGAAGAGATAGAGGGAAGCAACGAGAAAAAATAACAGACAGCTTAAGAAAATGGCTTGGCAGAAGGTCAACAACAGAAATGATAAATAGCTGCCGAGATCGAAAGTTTTAGAGAGACATGATCACCTACGCCAGCAGGCCCGGTACTTGATGATGATCATGATGCATTGTGCGTGATCTACTGAAGGCTTTATCGTGGCTTCACATGGTTTTCATTTCACTCTAAGTTTGGTTAAAGTCTTTAAACTGCTAGAGTAAAGTTACGGTTTTTTTTTAATGAATCGCCTCCCAACCTATATTTGTTAAATTGCTAGTATATCATTCAACGATGTTGAGTTGAGAACGAACTTTTGAATTGGTCTAGAACAAGACCATTTGCAATAGAAGAGGGGGTGAACTTGTAAAAATATTTAAAAATCCTGAGTCTGACACGTCGTGGCGACTGCTTTGACCAAGCATCTTTTATCTCTCTGGTCCTGTCGTGAACCCCGCCCCCCTCCTCCCCACCACCCCCCCACCTTCAACATTAACCAGCAATGGTAATATGTATCGTCAAGATAGTTTTGTTTGCACCAAAAACAACATGAAATTAAGTTACGCCACACTAAATCTACATTAAATTAGTAGACGCCACATTAACAACATCAAATTAAGAAATGTCACGCCACAGAAACATCAAATTAAGAGATGTTACAACATACTAACATCAAATGAAGACGAGCCACAACAATCTCAAATTAAAACACGCCACACCATTAAAGGACAAGAGGTAGGGTTCTATACCAATTGACGACTTCCGGGTTCACCCAGCCTTATATGGGTACCGGATTTTTTTTCTGTGAAAGTAAAGCGGCACTGGCGTAATACTGACCACATTACCCAAAAAATAATGTGTAGGTATGTAAAAATTATGGTTACTAATACCATATTCCCTATACGCCACTTGGCGTGGCGGGGGCTCTTTCCTTATTTTTTTTTCTACATCATTAACATCAAATTATGACACCACTCTACAAGAACATCCTATTAAACGATGTCACAACATAACATTATCAAGGTAAAGGTAAAGGTAAAGCACGAGACTTGAACCGGCGTCTTAGCACGCGAGTATATACCCATATCTGCTCGGCCGCCTATCCAGAAATGTTCGGATATTTCTGTATAGTGTAGCCTCAAGCATCGAAACTCAGATGCGAAGCGACATTCCTCACCTTCCCAGGATAATATACCCTGGTACCCATTTCTGCCAACGGCTGGGTCGACCGTGGGGGTATTTTTTTTTTTTTATTCCAACCACGAGTACAATTCACACTGCTCCCAGCGGGAATTGAACACGGGTTGTCCGAACGTCGGTAGTCTAGTCGGGTAACATTATCAAATTATGAGCAACCTCACTACAGCATAACAACATGCATATTTCAACAACCTGCCAGTATTGCTGTTTATATCGACTTCACTTATTGTTGAAACGTTGCCAAATCTGTTTCCCTTCATAAATGCAACAGATTCCTTTAGATTTTTCGGAAATTTCCTCAGCTGGGAATAGAAAGAAATGTCTTTAAATAATTGAAAGAGTATTTTCCTTTTGTAAGATGTAAAACATGTGATCCATGCACTGATCTTAATATACATGTTACTAGTGAGACATGTTGTTAATGTGCTTTTTTTCAGTTGGACAAAGAGTAAGGATGACCCTACAACGTCCAGTTCCCTATTAGTAAAAGAGTTATATAGAGACTGCGGCAAGCTACGGCAATTTGACTTGCCGCAATGAGATATATGTATATATGTATTGTACTTAGAAGATGTTTGGTGGGTGTTAAGTTCATGAAGGGGGTAGTAGGGGAATAATTGAGTAGATTGGTTAATGAGTCATGTAATGGGCATCATTGTTTCGCACCATTTTCAACTACCAATAGGAGTGAGTGTATATGTCCCGCTATATACCACGCCCACTCTGGAAGCGAAACTACCATATTAGGGACCAGCGTCATGTCAGTCATTTCACAGTTATATTGTTCATATATACTTATAATAATAATAATAAATTAATAGTTATTATATCCTTGTGGACATAAAGGGACCATATTTAAGATAGATACAGGCCATAACATTGTATATATACATATATATAATGGCAAATTTTGCTGACAACATGAACGAATAGTCAATGTTGTCCAAGGCTACCGTGAGTACGACATGGATCAATGAACATCGTTCGTACAAATATATACTTTTTTTTACAGCGCGCCGGATTGCTGAAACGTCATGTAAAAAACAATAGCATTCCTGCGTTCACTATAACATCGGTCAGTCGCCACAAAGTAGCCAAAAGGTTTAAGAAATACTAATATGTGTCCACTGGTCCTTAGAAATCGAGAGTTCACCCCAACGATCTTAAAAGGAAAGATATGTGTAGTGCATGTCAGCTGCCTCTCTGGTACGTTTTATTAGTTACTATTCACAGAGCATGTATATTTATTAACAGAGCCCAAACCATCCTGTGTGCGTGTTCGTGTGTATGTTACTCAGAGAGTAAACGAGAGGAGCAGTCTTCTGATAGCTTTGCTGACTGATACAAAATGTAATGTTTATTGTCGGAGAGATGTCATTGTTCGTGTGTGGTCATAAAACAAGTGGACGGATAGCTGGGTTTGATTAAGAGGTGCCTGTGTTTGTGTGTGGGTCCTAGAGCAAGTGGACGGTTAGCTGGCTTTGATGGAGAGGAGTGTGTGTGTGTGTTTGTGTGATTCAGTATGCAAATAGCTGTATAAATATATATTGAAGTGATGGGTGACTGGCTAGAGTGGTGACTAAGTAGATCGATCAATCGCTCATCCAATCTTTCCATACTCATTCTTTACATCACTAAAAATAAGGGCTATCAATATTAGCACATCGATATCAAAACACCAATAAAATAGGGTAGTTATGGGTACGATCCAGTCCGTCTGGTTTATTACGTGACCACATTATTCAGCTTTCGCACCCATAGGCTGTTAATGGGGAAAAATTACTAAGAATATGTTTGTATCATTGTCCCCTACCATTCATCAACACATTCAAACGGACACAAGGCGTCTAACACATTTTATATTTGTAGTTGTAAGTTTTTTTTAAAAACTGCTTTGCCTTTATAAACATGTCATTGATAATAACAACTCAAAGATCAGGTGAAGAGGTTAACGTAGACTGAACTGTAGACGGCTATAATATATGTTTAAGGCTGTGACACATTATGCTGCATCATGAGTCTGTCAAACACCGATGCGATCTCATGTCTTATTAAACAGCCTAGGAAATTAATTTTAATCGGAGGTGAGCTTTATGATAAAAACCAGTGACAGTAAAAACTAAGTAACCAGTGACGTCGTGACAGACGATTTGCAGCAACCATTCATGATAAGTCAGTAGTTTGGTGAAGCATTTGTATCTCATACTGGGTGCTGTTTCACTGAAAAGCATCCAACGTGGCTGAAATTGCCAATCTTGGACAGACAGTTCAATCTACAAAATGAACAAGATGCATTTGTGTGTGTCTGGCCGTGTCTCTTGTCTGTTGCGCCTTTTGTCTTCTGAATTGATAACAGCACTTTCTGGAAACTTGCTGTGCCATTTTTTTTAGTTTTGCTCTCCATGTGCTACGATCTTTAGCCATATTTTCTGTTTCATTCACTGATAAAAGATTCACTCAAGAAAACCATGCAAACATCCTTATATCTCAGCCATTTTCCCTTTTTGCCTCGTTCCATATCTAAGTTTTCCATACAATATTTGTTTGTGAACACATTCTTTTTTTTTGTTTTACATTATTCACACGTGACCCACCCACGGTAGTCTCTGATTCCTAAGTAATACCATGATGGACGGGAGTGTGGCTCTCTGCAAGACGTTAGTTTGTTACTTTGTCCCACTATATTATGATCTTTAGCTTGCAAAGACAACACACATTTTAAAAATGTATAACCTGTTATTATTCCCAGCATTGGTAGTCCAAGATTATGATCCATATAAAAGTATACCATCATCATGCAAACCTGGTTTAGCTATATCGTCTAATGTAGGTGAACTTAAGCCAAGTATAAGTAATCGGTATCTGTCTCCCATAACAGAAAGGCGACTTCCTCTGCCTCTTTAGCTAGTTCATCTATATATTTCCTCTTATCCCTTTGAATGCATCTTCTCACTTCTTTGTTCACCTCTTTGGAAGCTTCCTGTGTCTAGGCTTTTATTTCCTATTGTTTTTATTTTATTTATGTCTGCCTTCTTATTCTTTTCTTACTTTAATTGTATCCAGAGTCTCTGCTGTCATCCAAGCCTTATTCTGACATTCTCTTTTGCTCACCGTTTCTTCGCACGTCTCTTTCCATATTTCCTTTACCTGTTTCCAATAATCTTCTATTTTCTACATCTTCTTCTTCTACATTTTTAGCTCCCAGTGGAGCATAGGTCTTCAACAAATACTTTCCAAGTCGTTCTGTTTTTTGCCATTCTTTTAGGATCATTCCATGTCTTCCCCATCATCTTCATCACTGCTTCTATCTGTCTTCTCCAAGAATTCCTTGCTCTTCCTCTTTGTCTTTTCCCCTGGGGATTCCAAAAAGGGCCTGTTGTGTAATACTCTCAGTTGGCTTCAGTAATGTGTGTCCTATCCATCGTCATCGTCTTCGTTGTATCTCTTTATCCACTGGTGTTTGACTGGTACATTTCCATAATTCTATGTTAGTGATTTTGTCCTGCCATTTCCATCCTTTTATCCTGCGTAAACATCCATTAATGAAAGTCTGTATCTTCGTGATTGTCAATTTTGTTGTTCTCCATGTTTCACAGCCATATAATAGGACCGCCTTAACATTTGAGTTGAAATTTTTATTTTTGTATTTAACCTAATTTCTTTGGATTTCCATATGTGTCCCAGTGCAATGAAAGCTCCTCTTGCTTTTGATATCCTTATTTTGGTATCATTTTCTGTTCCTCCCTCTTTATCTATATTACTGCCCAGATATATGTAAGATTGTATATCAAATAGATGTAATTCTCCTAGTTTTATTTGGTTATTGCCAACTGTATTAATTCTCATAATGTTAGTCTTATCTCTATTAAACTTTAGTCCTAGCTGTTGTGATCTCTCATCAAGTATGTTCATTTTATCCTGCATCTGTTGATGGCTGTGTGATAGGAGAGCTATGTCGTCAGCAAAGTCTAAATCATCAAGTTGTTTGGTCAGTGACCACTGAATTCCATTTATGTGGTTTTGAGTTATTTTCATAATCCAATCTATGGCCAGTAGAAAGAGAAATGGAGACAGAAGGCATCCCTGCCCTACTCCCGTTCTTATTTCAAATGCTTCTGTAATCTGCCCTTCATGCACCACACTACATTTCGTTCCTTCATACATTGTTTTTATCAGGTTAATAAACTTTATGGGGATTCCGTAATGACTCAGCAACTTCCAAAGCATTCTTCAGTCTAAACTAGCAAATACCTTTTCGTAATCTATGAATCCAATATAAAGTGGGGATTTTAGTTCTAAACTTTGTTCAACTATTATACGTAGAGTAGTTATTTGATCAGCACATGATCTGTTCTTCCTAAAACCTGCTTGTTCATCTCTCAAATGTTTCTCTATAGTCTCTCCAGAATGATTCTGCTTAATATCTTTCCTGGCACTGATAGTAGCATAATTCCCCTATAATTTGTGCTCTCCTGTAAACTTCCTTTCTTTACTAGTTTGATCATATAACCTTCTTTCCAGTCTTTAGGTATTTCTTCCATCTCCCAAATTTTATCTAATAGATTATGTAGCATCTTGGTAGAGGTGTTAATATCTGCTTTGATGGCTTCCAAAGGAATTTAATCTGGTCTTCTATATCTATATCAATCTTCTATAGTTAATTTATTTTCTAGTTGATGGAGGAAATGGTATATGTTTGATATTGTGACTGATGGTAGCAAGCAATAATGATAAGTCAGTAGTTTGGTAAAGCATTTGTGTCTCATACTGGGTGCTGTCTCACGAAAAAGCGTCGCACGTCGCTGAATTTGCCAATACTGGACAGACATCCATTTACAGAATGAACAGGATGCATTTTTGTGTGTCTGGCCTTTTCTCTTCTGAATTTGATAACAGCCCTATCTCGAATCGTGCTGTGCCATTTTTTTCTTGCTCTCATGTGCTACGATATGCAACCACATTTTCTGTTTCTTTCCCTGATAAAAAACATTCCCTCAAGAAACCCCTGTAAGCATTCTTATATCTCAGTGCTGGTCTGCCCTTTTGTCTCGTTCCATCTCTACGTTTTCCATACAATATTTGTTTGGGAATACATTTTTTTATTCTTCACGCGTGATCCACCCACGGCAGTCTCTGATTCCTAAGTAATACCATGATGGACGAGAGTGTGGCTCGCTGCAAGACGTTAGTTTGTTACTTTGTCCCACTATATTATGATCTTTAGCTTACAAAGACAACGAACATTTTTAAAAATGTACAACCTGTGATCTTTCCCAACATAGGTAGTCCAAGACTATGATCCATATAAAAGTGTACCATCATCATGCGAACCTGGTTTAGCTATGTCGCCTGATGTAGATGCTCTTAAGCGAAGTATAAACAATCGGCATCTGTCTCCCATAACTGAAAGTCGTCCCTATCGAAAAGACCCTCCTCTAATTAAGGTCATCCTGTAAAACTGGAAATAGTGATATACCGATACGGGGGATTAACAACAAGATATGTTTGACGGCGTAATCTCCCACAAACTCACGGACAGCGTTACGAGTGATGTCGTTAATTTTGTTTGTTTGTTTGTTTGTCTTTTTGCATCGAACGTTGAGTCATCTCACTGAAAGGTTCCTTTAGGTGGTCAGGGAACGTGTAGATCACATTCCAAAATATCAAAACATGTATCTAAATGTAACCAATGTCTCACTGTGCATGTAAGCGCTCTCCTAGTTCTGTAACCTTGCTCTCCAATTATCAATATAGATCTATCTGACATAATATGGAAGAATATCTAAATCGTCATCGTCAACTGTTAGTTTTCTTTGTTTCGTAGAACATCCAGTTTCCACTCGATGTGGTAGGTCGTTTGTGTGACGCCGATGAAGAAGTAGAAGGAGTCTGTATGGGAATCGATGAATGCTGCTGCAGTTATTATGAAAAATGTGGCTACTATTAAACGAGATAACATTCAGATGCCGTATGAGTGAGTGGTAGAGATACAGGTAGTGATACTGCATTTTTGGTTTTCTTTATGTTTTTTCTTTAGATGTTGAGGTGCAGTTGCACATGAGGTATCACAAATAGTTTTTCTGTTTTCACTAGCAGAAAATCATCATCGACATTTTTCCCCTGCAGATCTTCATTTCTTATCCTATATCCGAAATTATCTTGGTACTAGTTTCCAATGCATAGTTTAAGAGCTGTTGAACTGGGCTCTTTTCAATATTGGATATTCAGATGAGACCAGAATCAAGGCTGAATCCATAATAACCGAGCTACTCGAAACACTGGGATGTGCTGTTTGTGACACATGTGAAAAAGATAAGTGCATTGTTGTTGAAACACCATGATGGCTGAGTGAACATGTTGTTGATATGGCAGATACTGTTGTCGTTATTGATGCTGACAACACCGTTTTTTCGGTGATGATCATGTGAAGGATAGACATTGTATCTCTGCATCACCCACGACATGGTAAAAACTTGTAGCCGGTGGCTCTGGTGTACGACTCGTTATGACAGAGGTTGACACACTCACAGAATTTGTTGTGTCAACACAAGAACATACCCAGGCTTGTCGACGCATCAGAGATTGTAGGATCAGCACAGTTGACATATTCATGTGCCTCAACACACACTCGATTATGATATCTCTGCTCCACATGTAATATCGGTGTTCTTGTAGTCGACACTGTCGTGGTGTGATCGTTCAAGATGTCGTAAATGTCGACACACTAGGCTGTAATGTCGGTGATACATGTGATATTGTTATTGGTGTCGGGAGAATACAATTTGTAATGTCGACACCCCACATTCTCTCTAATTATCAACTAGTCGAGTCACCTTTCATGAAAAGCGTGGTCGGTGACGTACACATTTCGATGTTTTAACGGTGTCGAGCAAAACTTAATTATGAAATATATCAAAAATTTCATTTTTTTTATGTTGATGGAGTTGTAGTCTTGCGCGCAACAGAATAACGAGATCACAATCACTGAGACCGGTGTCGACACGCTCTCCGTTTTGTGTGAGATATGTCATCTGAACGTATGTTTTGTTTCTACCCTAGCTGTGTTCAAGTAAGTTGGTTTTTATGTAGAAGATCAACCTTCTATTCATCATCTTACCCAGAAACTTTCCTATACAAGGGAGGAGGCAGATGGGTCTGTAATTCTTGGAGAGCGAGTAGTCGATTTCAGAGTTGTGAGATCACGAGTTGCTTCTCGAACATTGCACTAGTAGAAAACTTGAAGTCCGATTTGAGAAAGCCTACAGTCCGGTGTTGAATCTTTTGTGTATGGTCTTTTTAGGAGCGATGGGAATATGTAAGTTTATTTCTGAGGAAATTGCCTTTAGCAAATCTGTAGAATTCTTTCTTGAATTTTGAAGTTCACAAATCTCGAGGTACGGTGTTTAATTTAAACATAACCAGTGAGAATGTTATAACACGAAAGGTACCCTTAGTCACATAAACAGAAGCGTTTCCAACCGTGCTACCAGCTCATACATTTTCCCTTCACATTCAAATTCCAGTGACGAACAGGAAACAGATCGTTACAGAACTTTTCTCCATTCCAAAATTTCTGCGTGACCAACTTCCAGCGCACAACCAGACTGACCATATGTGACACAAACTGACCACTCACAGAGAACAAGGACTATCACTGTTCCAGCACTTAACGAGTAATCGTTTTCAGAGTTGTGAGAGCACGAGCTGCTTCCCGAACATTGCACTATTGGAAACTTTGCAGTCTGATTTGAGAAAGCTTGCAGTCCGGTGGTGAATCTTTTGTGTATGTTTTTTTTTTCGGAGCGATGGGAATATGTAAGTCTATTTCTGAGGAAACTGTCGTTAGCAAAGTTGTAGAAGTCTTTCTTGAATGTTGACGTTCTTAAATCTCGAGTTACGATGTTTAATCTAAACATAACCACTGAAAATGTTATAACACCAAAGGTACCCTTAGTCACATAAACAGAAGCGTGAAACAGAAATACCAGACAAGTTGTGTTTGAGATCGAGTTTTTTTTGTTGTTGCGATATTGAAAGATTACGACAACATGTTGTCGAAGATTAATCACGGATTGATCTACATACGACAAAGGTAGAGATAGAAGACATGATGTGCGCGAACACTAGACTGAACTGGATGTGTTCAGAAGTTGCGGTGAGAAACGAACACTGGTGAGCCAGACGAAGACGACTTCAAATCTGTGTCTCTAAGATCAAATATATTGTGAACACACCCACAACACTTGCACGCGTTGATTCAGAAACTATCGGGAGGACCCACAAAATAGGGGTGAGTCAAAAAAAGCACGAGCCATATTACGACCGAAACCAATTCAACCGTTCCAACAAAACTATCATCTGTCATTTTCCTGTTACAACCTAATTTCTAGTGACGAATCGCAAACAGATAAATACAATACCTCTAGTCCAGCGCCATTACCGAGCAGCAAGTGTCCCTCAACCAAGAAAAAATGTCATTTGACCATGTTGATATCGCAGGTAACCACCACACAACTGATCGTCGTGTTGGAAGTTGGTCATGGACATTTTTTCTTGGTTGAAGCACACTTGCTGCTCGGTAATAACGCTGAATAAGAGGTGTTGTAAATATCTGTTTGCGATTCGAAAAAAAGCCACAGCACAATTCGAGATATGGCTGTTATCAAATTCAGAAGATAAAAGGCGCAACAGAAAAGAGACAAGGCCAGACACACAAAAATGCATCCTGTTCATTCTGTAGATAGATGTCTGTCCAGTATGGGCAAATTCAGCGACGTGCGACGCTTTTCCGTGAGACAGCACCCAGTATGAGACACAAATGCTTTACCAAACTACTGACTTATCATGATTACTTGCTACCATCAGTCACAATATCAAACATATACCGTTTCCTCCATCAACTAGAAAATAAATTAACTATAGAAGCTTATTGGAAACAGGTAAAGGAAATATGGAAAGAGACGTGCGAAGGAACGGTGAGAAAAAGAGAATGTCAGAATAAGGCTTGGATGACAGCAGAGACTCTGGATACAATTAAAGTAAGAAAAGAATAAGAAGGCAGACATAAATAAAAGAAAAACGAGAGGAAATAAAAGCCAAGACACAGGAAGCTTCCACAGAGGTGAACAAAGAAGTGAGAAGATGCATTAAAAGGGATAAGAGGAAATATATAGATTAACTAGCTAAAGAGGCAGAGGAATTCGCCTTTCTGTTATGGGAGACAGATACCGATTGTTTATACTTGGCTTAAGTGCACCTACATTAGACGATATTGCTAAACCAGGTTTGCATGATGATGGTATACTTTTATATGGATCATAATCTTGGACTACCAATGCTGGGAATAATAAGAGGTTATACATTTTTAAAATGTGTGTTGTCTTTGCAAGCTAAAGATCATAATATAGTGGGACAAATTAACAAACTAACGTCTTGCAGAGAGCCACACTCCCGTCCATTATGTATTACTTAGGAATCAGAGACTACCGTGGGTGGGTCATGTGTGAATAATGTAAAACAAAAAAAAAAGAATGTGTTCACAAACAAATATTGTATGGAAAACTTAGATATGGAACGAGACAAAAGGGGAAAATGGCTGAGATATAAGGACGTTTGCATGGTTTTCTTGAGTGAATTTTTTATCAGTGAATGAAACAGAAAATATGGCTGCAGATCGTAGCACATGGAGAGCAAAAATAAAAAAAATGGCACGGCAAGTTTCCAGAAAGTGCTGTTATCAAATTCAGAAGACAAAAGGCGCAACAGACAAGAGACACGGCCAGACACACAAACAAGCATCTTGTTCATTTTATAGATTGATCTGTCCATGATTGGCAATTTCTGCCACGAGCGATGCTTTTCAGTGAAACAGCACCCAAATGAGACACAAATGCTTCACCAAACTACTGACTTATCATGATTGGTTCCTACAAACCGTATGTCACGACGTCACTGGTTATGTAGTTTTTACTGTCACTGGTTTTTATCATGAAGCTTACCTCCGATTAAAATTAATTACCTAGGCTGTTTAATAAGGCATGAGATGGCATAAGTGTCCGACATAGACTCATGATGAAGCATCGTGTGTCACAGCCTTAAACATATATTATAACCGTCTACAGTTCAGTCTACGTTAACTTCTTCACCTGATCTTTGAGTTGTTATTATCAATGACATGTTTATAAAGGCAAAGCAGTTTTTAAAAAAACTTACATCTACAAATATAAAATGTGTTAGACGCCTTGTGTCCGTTTCAATGTGTTGATGGTTGGTAGGGGACAATGATACAAACATATTCTTAGTACTTTTTCCCCATTAACAGCCTATGGATGCGAAAGCTGAATAATGTGGTCACGTAATAAACCAGACAGACTGGATCGTACCCATAACTACCCTATTTTATTGGTGTTTTGATATCGGTGTGCTAATATTGATAACCCTTATTTTTAGTGATTTAACGAATGTGTATGGAAATATTGGGTGAGCGATTGATTGATCTACTTAGTCACCACTCTAGCCAGTCACCCATCACTTCAATATATATTTATACAGCTATTTGCATACTGAATCACACAAACACACACTCCTCTCCATCAAAGCCAGCTAACCTTCCACTTGCTCTAGGACCCACACACAAACACAGGCACCTCTTAATCAAACCCAGCTATCCGTCCACTTGTTCTATGACCACACACAAACAATGACATCTCTCCGACAATAAACATTACATTTTGTATCAGTCAGCAAAGCTATCAGAAGACTGCTCCTCTCGTTTACTCTCTGAGTAACATACACACGAACACGCACACAGGATGGTTTGGGCTCTGTTAATAAATATACATGCTCTGTGAATAGTAACTAATAAAACGTACCAGAGAGGCAGCTGACATGCACTACACATATCTTTCCTCTTAAGATCGTTGGGGTGAACTCTCGATCTCTAAGGACCAGTGAACACATATTAGTATTTCTTAAACTATTGGCTACCTTGTGACGACTGACCAATGATATCTGTTAGTGCAGGAATGTTATTGTTTTTTTAGATGACGTCTCAACAATCCCGTGGGCGGTAAAAAAATTATATATTTGTACGAACGATGTTCATTGATCCATGTCGTACTCACGGAAGCCTGGGAGAATATTGCCTGTTCGTTCATTTTGTCAGCAAGATTTGCCATTATATATATGTATATATACAATCTTATGGTCCGTATCTATCTTAAATATGGTTCCTTTACGTCCGCAAAGATATAATTATTATATATATATATATATATATATATATATATATATATATATATATATATAAAACTATTAATTTATTATGATTATAAGTATATATGAACAATATATGTATGAAATAACTGACATAACGCTAGTCCCTAATATGGTAGTTTCGCTTCCGGAGTGGGCGTGGTCTATAGCCGGACAACATACATATATATATATATATATATATATATATATATATATATATATATATATATAATATATATCATTGCGGCAATACAAATTGCCGCAGCTTGCTGCAGTCTATATATAACTCTTATATTAATAGGGAACTGGACGTTGTAGGGTCATCCCTACTCTTTGTCCAACTTAAAAATGGAGTTTATTAACAACATGCCTCACTACTCACGTTAATGGTGTAAATCGTGTAGTATATGCGTGTTATTTATGACAATTATCTAAGTATTCTTTGGTTACCTAAAGTGTGTGCCTTTTATGTATCATATGTTATTATGGTTGTTGTTTTTCTTCTAATTTCCTTCTCTATTTACATTTCAGCTTCGATGGGAAATATAGTTTGATGTCTTTTTTTCTTCTTTGGCCTTCTCTGCCGATATCATCATCATCATCATCAAGTACTGGGCCTGCTGGCGTAGGTTATCATGTCTCTCTACAACTTTCGATCTCGACAGTTCTTTATCATTTCTGTTGTTGACCTTCTGCCAAGCCATTCTCTAAAGCTGTCTGGTGTTTTCTCTCTTTGCTTCCCTCTATCTCTTCGTCCCTCAATTTTTCCTGTTGTTACAATATATTCCAGTTGTTCTCTTCTAAATACGTGGCCAGAAAACAAATGATGATTGTTTCTTCCTAATATTGGAAAATAGCTCTCTTTTTGCTTTGACCTCTTTCAGAACATTTTCATTACATTACTCTTCTTAGCTGTCCATGGTGTTCTCAACATTCTTCTGTAAAACCACATTTCTACAGACTCCATTGAGTCAGGTCAGGTAATTTTACCTGCTACTGTATGCAGTAAATAGTACAACCTGTGGCTGCCCTGCTGCCTTGCAGGTAAGCTCGGGAGAGTATAAGGCTAAGGGTGGGTACCCCGGAGTAAAACAACCCCACTGCCTTGAGGGTGAGACATTTTAGTCAAAGGCTAGCGGAGCCAACCGTAAAGAAACCGACGGAGGGGAACAGAAAACCACCATCGTAACTTCTTTGTACAATCATGAATCGGCTGATATATGTTTGTTAATGATATAGAAGGTTTATACACGCGTGTTTTTAAAGGAAATAGTGATATAGGAGCAAACATGAACTATATGCAAAAATGGGACGAAGCGTGCTCTACACACTCATTTATATATATATATATATATATATATATATATATATATATATATGTGTGTGTGTGTGTGAGTGTATTTTAAAGTATTTTGGATGTATCTGTATATAATAATGCATATATATAATGACATATAATAATAAAATAATACATATGTATATATATATATATTAATATCCTTGCGTTATTTGCATCAAATACTATTCTTAATGAAAGTGAGAATTAAGTATTTTCACATATATTCTAAATTAAATAGGGTATCAAATGATAATACATTTATCTTTTTTATTAATGGGCATACTATATTAACATGAAAACAGGGTAAGAAAATAAAAACAGACAGCAGAATCGTTCCTAATATTACAGACGACACAGATCATAAATTTTTATACTCAGACAGCCAGAAACCAAGAGACGATACACAAATAAACAATCGAAAAAAAAGAACATACAATAAAAATAAAATAATTGAAAGATCAAGAATCTAGGAAAATCCTGGAAGAAAAACTAACAGAATTATTCAAGAAACTCAGTAGCCAAATAAACACAGTAGAAGAAGAGTAGAAGCAGTTTAAGGAAACAATAACAAATATCGCAACAGCAGTACGTAGAATAAAACTAAAGATGAAAGTACGAAACAGAAGCTCCATTTGGTGGAACGACGCAATCAGAGAAGCAGTTAAAGAAAAGAAAAAAAAAACTTGTTAAAGATTGACGGGAGAAGGAAAACCAAGAAAAATTGAAAAAAAATATGCCTTAGTAAAGTATTAATGGGGCCCGTCACGCCCAGTGGTCCGTCACGCCGATATATAGGGAATATGAAATTAGTGACCATAATTTTTATAGATCTTCGGTACATGATTTTTGGGTAATATGGTCGGTAATACCCTCGTGCTGCTTTACTTTCCCAGAAAAAAATTCGGTACCCATTTATGGCTGGGTGAACCTTGAAACCGTCGATCAGGATCGAACCCGACATCTTGTCCTTTGTAGTCCAGTTCACTAACCACTGAGCTATCGTGGCTCCAAGCCTTAGTTCGGGAAAAAGTTACCATTTTGATCTAAGAAGCTAAGCAACACACTTGGAAGAATTCGGACAAAAGATGAACAGGGACTTCAAGGCAGCCTGAAGTGACTTCTTCAGAGCAGGAAAGGATAACCGCGATCCCACTAACTCAAAAACGACAAAGGACCTCTAATATTAATTAACCAACATTAGCATCATCATGAAGTGCCAAATCGGTTGGCGTAGGCGATCATGTCCTAACATAGACATACACAGGGTTAAGGCATAAAAATGCGAAGCTGCAGTAAAGCTGAATGTGAGGGGAAAAAAATGGTATGTAAGAAGCTTTACGTGATAAGTGGACGACACAGACTAAACAACGTTTCGGCACAATAGGCATTCATCAGGAACAAACAAAAAACACACACACAAAACTTAATAACGAAACAACCAATCACCTCACGTGAGATACAACAACTGAGCCCTAGAAAACTTCACCGCTCTAATTTATCTCCCTCTGAGCTTCGGGCCCTTTCTAATCTCCGCCGCCGAGAAAACAGTGTCATCAAACCGGCCGATAAAGGGGGGAGCGGTGGTAGTTTGACGCAGAGACTTGTACATTTCAGAGGGTAACAAACAACTATCCAATACCTTGTTTTATAAACCCCGTCCTGACGACGCTACTGTCCCCCACAATAAGCAGGTCCAATCTACCATCAAGGAACTGATCCGTGACCACCTCCTTCCTCCTAGCGCATCTCGCCTTATTACCCCGAATAGTGGTCTTGGGAAACCATCTTTCTATATAAAAGTAAAGTAAAGTACCCCCCGTCACGCCAAGTGGCGTATAGGGAAATATGGTGTTAGTGACCCTATATTTTACAGACCTTCAGCACATGATTTTTGGGGTAATGTGGTCGGTATTACGCCCGTGCTGCTTTTACTTTCCCAGAAAAAATCCGGTACCCATTTAAGGCTGGGTGAACCCGGAGCCGTCGGTTGGGATCGAACCCTACCCCTTGTCCGTAGTAGTCCAGTTCACTAACCACTGAGCTATCGCGGCTCCTACTAATTTTTAGGGAATTAGTAAAACCCAGGTGTCCTCGCCAGGATTACGAACCCCGGCTGTTGCCGTGGTAAGCCAACCGCCTATCGATTGCGCTAACCGGACATCTTTCTATATGCTCCCCAAAAATTCACAAAATCGACTATCCAGGACGCCCCATCATGTCTACGTGTGCTTGCCCGACTGAACAGATTTCTGACTATCTAGACAGTGTCTTCCAGCCCATGGTTGCCAGTCTTCCTTCATATGTCAAGGACACAAACCATGCACTTCTTCAGCCGCCGGCTTTATCCAGACGCGATCCTCCAGTCTGCCCTCAAGCGGGTCCTCCTTATCTCCCGTCCCGATGCACTCACCCCTTCCAACCGCCCCCCTTCTGAGAGAACTATACTCACCCTCACATATCATCTTCACAATTTAGCTGCTGTGAGGATACTCAACCGCTACCGTTCCATTCTTCTCTCTGATCCCACCACCCGTCTACTTTTTAGTGATCCCCCGATGATCGCTTTTAAGCGCGACAGGAATCTGAGAGATATTTTGGTTAGGAGCCATCTCCCTCGCTCCCACCCTCAACACTTCGGTACGGCCCCTTGTGGTCGTAACTGTATCACCTGCGCCTATGTGCTCCCTGCTGACTCGGTCTTGTTCCCTAATGGCCGGTTCGAGATCAAGCATAGCTTCACATGTGTGTCCCGCAACATCATTTATGCCATCATATGCCAACGATGCCACATGACCTATATTGGTGAGTCTGGGAGAAGATTAGCGGAAAGATTTTGTGAACATCTACGTGATGTCCAACAGAATACTGGTGCTCCGGTGTCTTCCCACTTCAACTCCCCTGATCACAAGGGCAAAGACGACATCCGTGTCACCGGTATTGTCCTTTGTCACTCTGGCGACCGCAGCCGCTATACTTTGGAAAATCGCCTCATAGTCCAGTATGGTTCGCTGACCCCGAGAGGTATGAATGTATCACACTCATACGCATAGTTTCCTGTTGGTTGCTCCTTCCCTTTTGCATAGCCTTCTCTACTGTACATATTTGGGTTCTTTGGTCTACTTACTATGCCATACTATTTATAGTTCTTCTACTCTAGTCCCTTATGAGACACTTCGGTGTTCTCCTCTGTACCTTTTTTTCTGTGCTCCTTACCCCTCATTTGTTTTTATTGTACCCCACTCTCAGACATCTCACTCTTACCGCCTTTTGAACACCTGCGAGTCTACTATTCGATTCTTTCTCCTTTGTGTTTGCACACTGACCCCTGTGTGAACTCCTCTGGTTCTGTGTGCATTTGCGCACTTTTTTGCACGTTTCTCTACGTTCACGACAGCCGCACTTTGTTGCTATTTCCTTTTGTTTTGAGAGGATAGTTAATTTTGTTTTCTTTAACACATTTCGATTGTTTTTGTTTTGGTTGTTTCGTTATTAGTTTTGTGTGTGTTTGTTTTTTGTTTGTTCCTGATGAAGGCCTATTGGGCCGAAACGTTGTTTAGTCTGTGTCGTCCACTTATCACGTAAAGCTTCTTACATACCATTTTTTTTTAAATTTTTCCTCATAGACATGCACACAAAGATCTGAGCTATGACTAACATAGCAAGAAATGAACCGTGTCCAGCACAGAAATACATTAAGGTATCCATATGCTTGGACCAAATGTGATTTAAACCGCTTCATATACTTCTTCTCGTACACCACTAACATCGACGAGATTGTTCTAGTATTTGTTTTCATTAACGTAGGATGTCTAGCATCATTTTTATTTCTAAAATTTGGCCAACATTAAATTGTAAATATTATGCATTGCCGTACCGTATTTTTTGTTTACCGTTGCTCTCTTCGTGTGCTACGATCTGCTACCAGTTTATCCCTATTTCTTTTGCTGATGGAGAATTTACTCGAGGAAACCGTTCATTATAAGCTCAAACTGTCAATCGGTTAAACCGCGAATGACTCAATAAATCAGTCGAGTTTCCTTAGACGACAGTATCTGTTTGATCCTGCCTGTAATCAAAAGCTTGTTTCAAAGATAAGTGTATTAGAAACATTGTTGCTTATGTAAGCGCGGATTATAGATGCATGCATTTGTGTGTAGACGTGAATGTATGTACGTAGCCAGATCTACACGTGATTTCTTGCAGTCAGACATATGAACATACACACCGTTAATACATTTAATTAAAACATTTGCCTCAAGAAATCTATATTACTGTTGTTCTCTCCCTATATACACATATAACAATAAGCATGAAAACACCTGTCCTTTATTAGTCCTTATCAACCATGTGACTGCGAAGTCCTTCACAGCGGTATTTGTGACTAACATGTTGTTTTAATGAGATTTAAAATACTGATATCATATGACGTTTTACCTGATAGAAAAGGAGGCAGTGGGTGTAAGCTTCTGTGTTGTGCAACCACCAGTTTTCTATATATGTTTAGCGTAGCGCATGTTACTCACTATTTGTAGGCCCGAGATATACCCAACGTGTCGTCATTAAATTCTTACCTAAGCTTAACAATGATTAAAGCTGCATCCTCATCATCATCAAGTACCGGGCTACTGGCGTAGGTGATCATGTCTCTCCACAATTTTCGATTTCGGCAGCTATTTATCATCTCTGTTGTTGACCTTCTGCCAAGCCATTCTCTTAAGCTGTCTGTTAATTTCTCTCTTTGCTTCCCTCTATCTCTTCGTCCCTCAATTTTTCCAGTTGTTACAATATATTCCAGCTGTTCTCTTCTCATTACATGGCCAAAAAATGATGATTGTCTCTTCCTAATATTGGAAATTAGCTCTCTTTTTTGCTTTGACCTCTCTCAGAACATCTTCATTTCTCTTCTTAGCTGTCCATGTACTCTCAACATTCTTCTGTAAAACCACATTTCTACAGACTCCAGTGATTTTCTTGTCTGTTGTCATATTGTCCATGATTCGCATCCATATGTTAAGACCGGCTCTACGTAACATTTAAGAACTCTTTTTCTTATTTCTATTGTCAAAAATGGATTGCATAGTATCTTCCTCATTTTTTGGAAAGCTGCTTTTGCCTGAGCCATTCTGCATCTCACCTCTTTTGTACATCTTCCGTCTGAGGTTAACAAAGTTCCCAAATATTTAAATTCATTTACCTGTTTTAATATTGTTCCACTTAGCTTTATTTTGCACTGAGGTGATGTCTTTTTCTTTGTTGTTACCATTACCTCTGTCTTTTTGCTATTAAGGCTGAGTTCTTTATTTTTGCTTTCCTTCACTATAATGTCCAACATTTCTTATAACTCATTTTCACTCTTAGCGATTATGACTGTATCATCAGCATACCTGAGATTATTTATATTATGAGCTCCAATTGTTATTCCAGGCATGCCCCTTATGGATCTTAAAATAATCTCACTATAAATATTAAACAAATCTGGTGACAGCAAACAACCTTGTCTAACACCCTGCTTTATTTGTTGAAACATTCCCAATTGGTTTCCAGTTCTTATGGCCGCTGTTTGTTGCGAGTACATGTTCTTTATTAATCTTAGATCTTTGCTGTCAAACTTTTATGCTTTCTAAAATGTTGATTATTTCTTTTTTGCTTTACTTTGTCAAATGCCTTGGTGTAATCTTTGAAACATAGGTAAAGATCTGTTTTCACCTCTATGGCTCTATCTATTAAAGATCTTATGATATAAATGCTCCCGTGTGTTACCGGGGCCTCATTATGTGGGATGTAAAGAATAGTGACACTGTGACCTTCCAGGCATGTCGTAAGAGGCGACTAAGGAGGTTGATCGATGGCTTGACAAGCTGTCATTGTAAAAAGCATTGTTATGGAAACAGACCATAGATTTTAGAAGCAGTGACCTCTGCAATGTGTGCCATTTTGGCACGCAGGGTTTCTGTTTTTGAGATTGTGGTTCTGCCCTATGTGCCGTCTTCGGCTCGAAAGGATAATAGAATAGATAGATATAAATGAGATTGCTTGTTCCTTTATCTCTAACAAAACTACACTGTTCATTAATGAATGAAGCTGTCGATTAAAGCTATAATCTTCATAATTCAAAAATAATTTACCACTTATTATTCGTTCATCGTCATCAGCCATCATAAAATTACGGAAACTGCTAGCAAAGACTGGAAAAACTGGCAAAACTCGGCTAATGGCAAAACCTCGGTCAAAATTGGCATAAGACGGCAAAACAGGAAAAAGGCGACAAAAAACGGCAAAAGTTGGTCAAAACTGGCAAAAGTCGACTAAAACTGGAAAAAGTCCGCTAAAACTGGAAAAAGTTGGCCAAAACTGGCAAAAAAACGGCCAAAACTGGCAAATGTCGGCAAAAAGTGGCAAAAGTTGGACAAAAACTAGCAATAAATTGGCCAAAACTAGCAAAACTCGGCTACAACTGGCAAAAGTCAGCTAAAACTGGCAAAAGTTGGTTAAAAAAAGAAAATTCAAACAAAACCAACTTTTTTGTCTAGAGGGAAAGTCGCCCCTTGACCGAATGACCCAAGGAACTATGAGCTCTTTAAAAAATGACAGCACCATGTTCTAATGTTAAGTATATAGGTGTCACCCCTAGTATACATAATGTTCCCTTGATAATCTACATTCGTACTTTGTATTACTAAAATACATTATCGCCATCTATGATTACGATATTTTTACAGTAGCTGTATCTTTTCTACTAGTCTCAGATTTCTAACAAAAGTTCAAAGAAATTGCAAATGACATGTTTATGACTTCCACTCGTCTCCGCTCGTAACTATCCAGGATTTCAATATTCTTCTATCGCTTCCTCCCATGAACTCACAGTGAGTCCTCCACAGACACTTTTCAAACCTTCTTGCTCAATGCCACTTGCTTGAGATTAACTGGAGCACAAAACTACATGAGCATGTCGTCTAATATACTCATTTGGCTTCCGCAGTGCGTGCTATTTTTTTACGTCATTTTTTTTTCATAAAAAAAAAATAGTATTCTTGCACCCGTTGTATTTAACCGACACTTTTGCATATTTAAATATTACATTTCCTACAACTTGGACGTGACGATTGTTGATTTTATGAAAAAGAAAGTATTTTTACCGGAAAGTCAAGACATTTAGTAGATGGTGTTAACTTTGTTCAGTTAGCTCACTAACACATACAGTAACAAATACATATTTGTGTGACGTATTCCAGCTTACAGATTCTCATTGAGTTCACATTCACTTAGAGCTTTCGTACATTTAGAAGACAAAAACAGCAACAGTAACTATCGTGTCAAATAGGAATCCACTATAACTCATTTCTTTTGTTCGCTTTTCACTCGTGTCCAAATTCTGTCAAAGTTTGTTTACAAAAGGGAGACCAATAAGAAATATACAACCCGATGACAATAACAGTGATCATTTTGGGATAATACAAAAAAGTGATTGGCATAGCGACAAACACATAAATATGAAACTGGAAAAAAGATATATCTCTGATCATTGCCATTAATGTTGACGACACAGAATGGTGATGAGTGTACGTACCTTTGAAGCACGGATTTGGTTGGCGTTGCATATTGTAACTGCAGGGAATGGCAGTGAGTTGAACGTGTACACCACTTTAGCATGTGTGTTGAACTCCAAATACAAAGACGTCAAACTTTTTCAGAGAAATATTACAGTAGCATCGATATAAATTGCTGTCTCTTCAAATTCTCTAAACACGTTTTTATCACAAAACATAAATAACTTAGAGAAAAAGTGAAATACACGTAGAGAAACATTTATAATAAATTGTAAAATGTTTTGTTTAGCTTATTTAATTGCTCATTAACACATAATCACCTCGTACCAATGCTTATGTTTTGATGTTTGTGAAATGGCAATCTGTTGTACCAGTCCCCTCATACCAATGCTTATGTTCTGGTGTTTGTGAAATGATGGACTACTGTACCAGTCCCCTCATACCAATGCTTATGTTCTGGTGTTTGTGAAATGATGAACTGCTGTACCAGTCCCCACAAACCAATGCTTATGTTTTGGTGTTTGTGAAATGATGGGCTGCTGTACCAGTCCCCTCATACCAATGCTTATGTTCTGGTGTTTGTGAAATGATGGGCTGCTGTACCAGTCCCCTCAAACCAATGCTTATGTTTTGGTGTTTGTGAAATGATGAACTGCTGTACCAGTCCCCTCAAACCAATGCTTATGTTTTGGTGTTTGTGAAATGATGAACTGCTGTACCAGTCCCCTCATACCAATGCTTATGTTCTGGTGTTTGTGAAATGATGGGCTGCTGTACCAGTCCCCTCAAACCAATGCTTATGTTTTGGTGTTTGTGAAATGATGAACTGCTGTACCAGTCCCCTCAAACCAATGCTTATGTTTTGGTGTTTGTGAAATGATGAACTGCTGTACCAGTCCCCTCAAACCAATGTTTATGTTTTGGTGTTTGTGAAATGATGAACTGCTGTACCAGTCCCCTCAAACCAATGTTTATGTTTTGGTGTTTGTGAAATGATGGGCTGCTGTACCAGTCCCCTCATACCAATGCTTATGTTCTTGTGTTTGTGAAATGATGAGCTGCTGTACTGAAGACATCGCTCCTTAGTGCTTCTACTATCATGAATGTATTCCTTCCCCAAATAATCTTTAAAGGATTGTAAACGACACTCACTGGCCAAACAGCACATTTAGGCAAGAGTTGTCAACTTGTTTGTATGGGGGGGGGGGTACAAATTGTCATGGAGAGGAATGACATTTCCAGACACCAATATTATAGGTTTTCTTGCGAGTGGACTTTATAATATACATATATATAACATTCGGCGTTTTGATGCTGAAGGCTATTTATTGAACAGCTTCTCTTTTTGCTGAATCTGCCAATATTGGATAGACAGATCCAATCGCAGAATGAACAAGATTTACTTGTGGTGCCTGCCCTCATCTCTTTTCTCCTGCGCCTTTTTGTCTTCTAATTTTGACATCAATGCTTCTCAATGTTGCTGTGCTGTTTTTTTTTTAAATTATTATTATTATTCTCCACGTGCCACAATCCGACCCCATATTTTCCTAATTTCTTTGCTGATGGAGAGTTCACTTAAGGAATTCCTGGAATAATCCTAAAAATCTCATCATTTGTCTGCCCGGTGATTTCTTTCCGTCCCTAAATTATTCACCATTTAATAATTGTTTTGGAATGTGATTGTTTTCCACATTCCTAACATGACCCAGCCACCTTAGGCTCAAACCCTTACGTACTCCCAATGATGGGTGGTTGATTGGCTCGTTACAAAACATTAATCTGTAACTTTGTCCTGCTATATGATGTTCACTATCCTGTGACGTCAACGACATGAAAATTGTTTAAACTTTTCTCCTGCTCTGCGTAGGCAGTCCAAGTTTCTGATCAGTATAAAAGAGTATTCAGCACACACTTTTAGTAAATTAGAACCCTAATCCTGTGTGTTAATTTTGTGCTGGCTCCACCTCTTTATTTAAGTTTATAGACTTTGTACAGCACCAGTTAACAATGTACAGTAATGTATGGTATTTATTGTGACATCCTTCTATAGGAAGCCCACACCGATTTCACCGTTCGTGTTTAAATGAATTTGGTCGACGGTTTATGCTCGTTGAAGAACATTCACGCCCTAAGTGTGAACAGATCTCCTCCCAAGTATGTTCGTCAGTTTGTTTAGTCTGATAACGCCATATACCAGTCCTAGAATACAGTTGCCATGAACTTTCTATTTTAGACGGCTGGATTTTCTCGGACAGTCACTTTTATGTCGCTACATGGTGCTGCCCACTACCATCTATTGTAATAATAAAAACTACAGATTGAGCTGCTTTTGTTGGTGTCTGGGCTGAGACTGTGCTGCCATATACCATCCCAGGAGATGATTGGTAGCAGAATGGATCACCGCCGGCTCAAATCCAACTCAGAAATTGTTCACATGCTGTCATGTGTGTCTACTTCTGATAAAATATCTGCTACCGATGAACAAAACTTACTTAAAACTTTGCGGGCACGCAAACTCTCATAAACGAGCCTCAACACTATTGCCGAGACAAACGAGCCTCAACGTTACTGCCGAGACAAACGAGCCTCAACATTACTGCCGAGACCAAAGAGTCTCACCACTATTGCCGAGACAAACGAGCCTCAACACTATTACCGAGACAAACGAGCGTCAACACTACTGCCGAGACAAACGAGACTAAACAATATTGCCGAGACAAACGAGCCTCAACACTATTACCCAGACAAAGGTGCCTCAACTTTACTGTCGAGACAAACGAGCGTCAACTTTACTGTCGAGACAAACGAGCCTCAACACTGTTGCGAGACAAACGAGCCTCAACACTGTTGCGAGACAAACGAGCCTCAACACTAATGCCGAGACAAACGAGCGTCAACTTTACTGTCGAGACAAACGAGCCTCAACACTGTTGCGAGACAAACGAGCCTCAACACTAATGCCGAGACAAACGAGCGTCAACTTTACTGTCGAGACAAACGAGCCTCAACACTATTACCGAGACAAACGAGCCTCAACACTAATGCCGAGACAAACGAGCGTCAACTTTACTGTCGAGACAAACGAGCCTCAACACTAATGCCGAGACAAATCTTCACTTCGGCCTCTCGAAGTTACTCGGCGGTTCTGAAGTCAACATTTGCAATATTCCTTGATGTTACCGCATTTATAAAATGAAAAATATTTCGTTGTGTACACCCTAAGACTAAAGGAATTTTCTTTTCGATTCTTCTTGATAGTCCGACTATAAAATATAGTTAAGTAAGCGTAAATAAGCAATGGTGTCCCTACTCAGTTGACCATGCTGATCTGATTAGTCTACCTCAAGAGGCTTCGCAAAGAAGCAGAGTGAGACCTGGATAGTTCTGATTCACTAATCATAGGGTAATTTGTCATCTTTGAGTCGCTGATTATTTTCAGTTTCAGCCAGACAATCGATTGCTAAAGATACACAAATGATAGTTTGCTACAATTGCCTAATATTACACCGAAATCGTCGCTGTATTCAAGTAAAGGTTCCATCCACAACTTGCTAGGCGTATGGGGAATAAGTGTTGGGTACCATATATAGGGTGTTTATAAAGTCTCACTACACTTGGTATCTAGGTCAATTTGAAAAAAATGTTTATGACGTCATCACAATATGTGCTCAATGGTAAGTTCACTTGTTGCGACAGTTTTCTTAATGACTTGTCTGGACTTTTAAGGATTCTGTCTTGGATATCTAAACATATTTCATCATTCACAGCAGGCCTACCAGATCGTGGAGCATCTTCCACATTTCCAGTAGCAATAAACTTATTCAACAAATTTCATTGACAGTGGGAGCACATATTGTGATGACGTCATAAACATTTTTTTTTCAAATTGACCTAGATACCAAGTGTAGTGAGACTTTATAAACACCCTGTATTTCCATGACTGCATGACATTTTTGGGTGATGTGGTCGGTATCACGCCAGGACGCCTTTACTTCTAACAAAATTCTCTGCCACCCATTTTTAGGAACTGGATGACCCCGGAGTTTTGTCTCAATTCAATTAGTGAAAACGGATGCTAGATATAGCCAGTTGGAGAACAAATATTAATTATAGCCAGTGGGAAACATATATTAGTTATAGCCAGTGAAAAAAAAAACAGATGCTAGTTATAGCTGAACGCTTCTAATCAGGAAACAATTCTAAATATTTGCTACTGGGACGATATCTATTAGATATGGATACTTTGTGCAAATTGCGGAAACGGCTAACAGCTTTATCTTATTCTTAGAAGTGGGCAAAAACATATGTTGGTTTATAAGCAATTCCTGGCCGTTAGGGAGAACGTCTGTTAGCTGACGCTAGTTCCTGAAAGTTGGAAAACATCTATGAGTTTTGACTAGATGCAGGTCGTGAGGAAACATAAACATATGACACCTGTATCTAGTTCCTGCAAGTGGAAAAAAACATCTGTCTAGTTATCAATAAAATCCTGCAAATGGAAAAACATGTCTAGTTATTAATAATTCTTGCAAATTGAAAAACATGTCTAGTTATTAATAATTCCGGCAAGTGGAAAAACAACATCTGTCTAGTTATCAATAATTCCTGCAAGTGGAAAAACATGTCTAGTTATTAATAATTCCTGCAAGTGGAAAAACATCTGGTAGTTATCAATAATTCCTGAAAGTGGAGAATCATCTGTCAGTTATAACTAGTTGTTATCTCTCTCTCTCTCTCTCTCTCTCTCTCTCTCTCTCTCTCTCTCTCTCTCTCTCTGCGATCAAGACTCAATCAGAGTAGGATTCCAGACTCTCTCATGAAGTCAGCTGTCTGTTTAAACGAATCGATTGCCCCATATAGTTTTTCTTCCAGGGAGGTGGGCGTGCACCACATTGCTCTTCTCAGGTCCGTGTACTGAAGGCAATCCTGTAGAACATGTTTTGTAGTCATATTGTCCAGTGTACAATGGCATAGGCTGATTGTACCTATTTTGAATTTGGTGAACATGTGATTTCTCATTCTATTGTTGCCAGTGCGTAGGCGAAGTATGATGACTTGATCCCTCCTTGATAGTTGGTGGTATCCGTCACTCTCGTTTTGCTTTGGGTGTTCTCGTTTCCATTTTTCATGGAACTGACCCTTGAGGATGGATTTGGCTTCATCATAACTGAGCGGATGGTTCTCTTGTGGTAATCTCTCCCCCTCTTTAGCTAATGTGTCTGCGCGTTCGTTCCCGTGTATATTACAGTGTGATGGTATCCACTGAATGACTACTCTCTGGAAGTTATTGCATAGTTGGTCCAGTGTTGTTCTCAAGTCATCTAGTTCATTGTTCTTAGGGCTTTTTAGAGATGATAATACTAACAGTGCATCAGTCAGAATCACCAATTTATTGTCCATGTTATTTTTGTGTTGAGTACGCCAGTGTTGCAGCATCTCTGATGGCCCCAGTTTCTGTTTTAAAGTTGTTTGAGAATTTTCTAGTAGCTATTGACTTGGTGATGTCGTCCTGAATATTCAGTGTCAAGAACACACCTCCCCTCCATTTCTGGTGGCATTTGTAGCAGATCCATCTCTGTATATGTAGGACCAAGAGTCCTGTGGGTAGGTATCGTGTATGCGTTTTTCTGCTACGTGTTTTCTTTCTGTGTCTGATTGGGTGCCTTTTTTCATGATTCCTGTTATATTTTCCTTAAGTTCTGGTATTTTATGCTTCCATGAGGAGACATATCAGATGGGCCCAAGGGTTTCGATATTGTTTGGGAAAGCACTGGATCTCCAGTAGTTAGTTCATTGGCAATTGCAGCGACGTTGTTCCTCTTTAGTCGTACAATTCCGGAATCAGATATTCTTTGGTGCATGGAGTGGCTAAGGAGCCTTCTATATTTCTCTGCTTGTTGCAATACTTTAGTGACCCGTCTGTCATCTTAGGGTTGTAAACCTGTTACTGTTTCTAGAGTCTTGATAGGTGTAGATTTCATAGCACCAGTGATGATACGGGCAGCTTGGTTCTGTGTTCTGTACATTTGGCTAAGGTGTGATTTGGAAGCCATAACCCAGTCTGTGACTCCATACTCTAGAACTGGTCTGTCTCTTCCTACGTATAGTCTTTTCAAAATATTGCTGTCTGCCCCCCAGTCCATTCCTGCCAATTTCTTCATAATATTTGTTAGCTTTCTGGCTTTATTCCTTGCTCTATCAGACAGATTTTTCCAAGTCATTCTGCGATTCATAGTGACACCAAGATATGTTGGGTTTTGGTCAATAGGAAGTGTATGGTCTTTTATCTTTAAGTTTGCAGAGAGTGTGTTTCTTGATAGGCTGAAAATTGTATATGTAGTTTTTTTTCGTTGATTGGTAAGAACCAGGTATTCGTCCATTTTTCAAGTTTACCTAGGGCATCTTGCATCCTGGGTCCAGCCACCGACATACTTTCCTCGCGAACCCATAACGCAGGATCATCTGCGTATATTCTGAGTGTATTCTGGGTGGAATGTCCATTACGATGTCATTTATGAAAATTAAAAAGAATGTTAGGGACAAGACTCCGCCTTGTGGGACACCTTGTTCGATTGAGACCTTCTTACTTAGTTGACCTTGAACTTGCACTCTGGCCGTTCTATCCTGAAGATATTGAGAGATCCAATTGAATAAACGACCCTGGATGCCAAGTCTAAAAAGCTTGTTCTTTAAATCCACTCGCCAAACCCTATCAAAAGCCTTCTCCATGTCGACCCACACTGCCAGTGTGTGTTTCTTTTCTTGTAGAGCATCCTCTATTTCCTGTGCAATGTAGTTGACCAGGTCTTCAGTTGATCTGTGCTGACGGAAGCTACTTTGTTGTGGTACGATTTGTTGTTTTGTCTCTAAATGCCACATAAGTCTTCTGTTAACCAGCCTTTCCATGAGTTTACTCAGGCAGCTCAGTAGGCTAATTGGTCTATAGCTGCTTGGGTCTAGTGGGTCTTTTCCACACTTGAGGATAGGCAGCATAATAGCTTCTTTCCAGATTGCCGACATAAGACCTCTCTTACAGCTAGCATTTATTATCCTTAGAAGCTGGCTCTTGGCTTTCTGTCCCAGATTTAGGAGCATTTCGTTGGAGATTCCATCTTTACCAGGGGAACTTTTGAGCTTCAATCCTTTGAGGGCAACATCTAATTCAGTCGGGGTAAAGATGGTCGTCTGATGCTCTTCTGGTGCTAAAGACATGTGTTTTGCATCTTGATTTTCCCGCCTTGCAGCTTTCTGTTTGTCTATTGGAATGTTTATTCCACTAATGTTTTTGTAAGTCTCTGTCAGTAGATTTGCTGCCCTTTTGCCTGTGAGGATGTTACGATTGTGTGTTAATGATATTGGAGGTCGGCAATTATTTTCGTCACTCAGAGCTTTCGCAAATTTCCAGAATTTATGACCATTTTTATCTAGATTAAGGCTCTCTGTTTTGTCTATCCAGCTCTGTCTTGTTGATATCATGACCTCACGTCTGTATTTGGCCGAGGCTGCTTTGAAGTTATTGTTGCTCTCTATACTTTGTGTTGTTTCAGCTAGTTCTCTGGCAGAGTCCAGCTCCTTTTCTAGTTTTTGTATTTCTTTGCTCCAGTATGGCTTGTAGTTTCTTCTTGCTCCTCTAGGAATGGATTCTTTAGCAGCTCTCAGGATTCCATTTGTTAACCGCTCTATCATATTATTGACCTTCTTTTCGTGGGTGTTGATAGGCGCTGTATATGCATCAGTGAGCCTGGCAAACTTTGTCCAATCTGCTCTCTTATAATTCCAGCGGGGAAGAGGTATTTGCAACTCTTGTTTGTGAGCAAGAGCCACTGAAAGTTTGACTGGTCTATGGTCACTATCTCCAAGTTGGTTCAGCACTTTTCTGGTTATTTTGATAGATATGTCTCCAGTTGCAAACGCTAGATCGGGAGTGGAAGTTGTTTTCCATCTTCTTGAGTAGAAGGTTGGGGGGGGGGGGGGTCCTCCCTAGAGTTTATGAGGAATAGGTTGTTGTCTAATTCCCATTCTTCCACTTCTTCACCTCGAACATTGGACTCCTTATATCCCCATCTTTCAGAGTGGCTGTTACAGTCTCCTCCTACCAGACACTTTGATGGTGTTATTTCCATTGACTCCAGCTTCAGTAATTTGTCATTTGGACGGTATATATTAAATATCCTTATACTAGCGGAGTTAATGTATAGGTCTGTACCAATGATCTCTGCCTCTCCGTTTGTGACTACATCTATCAGTTTTGCTGGGATGGAATTTTTAATAAGGATAAGAATTCCATCCTTGTGACCTTCACTGTCTTGTCTAAATGTTTGGTAGCCCCTGATCATAAATCTGTGCTGAGGATTAAGATGAGTTTCCTGGGTGCAGGCAACATCTATCTCCTCCTCTGTTAGTCTGATTGTTAGAGCTTGTTTTTTGTGGTATATGCCCTCCGCATTCCCGTGTATTATATTCAGCTGTTTCTTGAAGCCTTTCCGGTCAGTGGTAGTTTCTATCATAATTAGAGTCTGTTAGATCCAGTCTGATTGATTACTTGTTATAACGTTGCACTGTGTTCTGCGCCAGAGGCCCAGTGCATCTAATTTCAGCTAGCATTTTATTAAGGTTTGCTTTCCTTAGCCTTTGTTTGTCCCCAATCTTCCTGCAAGGCAGCAGATTGTGTTTTTTTAGGGGGATTCTGCCCTTATATGGTCTGCCCTCCCATGCTTACGAGCACCTTCTGCCCAAACTTGATGGGGTAATTAGTTGGTGATTAGACCATCACCATCATTACGATGACGTAGCACACAAAAATGTCGTACACACAATTTCGCTCCCTTTAGATTCCCAATTACTCTAGTGATTACTAGTTGTTATAAATTGTGACATTCAAAATGATTGCCTCTTGTAGATTATAGTAAAAAAGAGAGCACACTTACAAGCCTAAATGAATCAACATCCAAACAAAGGAAACCAAGAGCAGACACGACCAACCAGTCCTGATATAAAAGTTCTCTGAATCTCTGATGAAAGGAACGCCCGTCATTGTACATCTCTCCAAATACTTCGTCAAGATGCCTTTTGCATGTTGTTTTAAGGTGTCGCTTCTAAACTCGTCAATTTCTTCCTCCTCATCTTGGGTGGGTCTTTCCCCATCTTGGGTAGGTCTTTCCCCATCTTGGGTGGGTCTTTCCCCATCTTGAGTGGGTCTTTCCCCATCTTTCTGAGACAAATTAGGTTTCTACAAGAAATTAAAAAAAAATCCTGATTGAGACGTTGTTATCTAAAAAACAAACTAGTGACTAGATCGATTATTACAACTGATATCGTATTATGTTCAATCTTATTAGCTCAATATGTTAATGTCTATGGAGGCTACCGAGATAATACAAATAGTATAAGCTGAAGAAAGAGTGTGATTGCATATTCTTAAAGGGAGATAAGAGAAAGATAGTCCAAAGGTGGAAACGAGTTGGGCGGAGGACACGGGTACTGTAAAAGTCCAGGGGTTAAACAAAGAAACCTTGTGACCAAAAAGATGGGAAATAGTTGTAGAGGTAGATAGTGACTCAGATTAGAAGAAAGGTGAAACCATTGGAGCAGGATGTGTGAACCGAGTGAGCTGACTTTCCAGTAAGCTGTCACCATTTTGAGTAGATTTGATCTAAAGTAAAAAAAAAAAAAAAGTAAAGTACCCCCGTCACGCCAAGTGACGTATAGGGAAATATGGTGTTAGTGACCCTATATTTTACAGACCTTCAGCACATGATTTTTGGGGTAATGTGGTCGGTATTACGCCCGTGCTGCTTTACTTCCCCAGACAAAGTCCGGTACCCATTTAAGGCTGGGTGAACTCGGAAGCCGTCGGTTGGGATCGAACCCTACCCCTTGTCCTTTGTAATCCAGTTCACTAACCACTGAGCTATCGCGGCTCCCTAGATTTGATCTAGCTAGAACAAAATGATTTGAATTATAGAGCACCCGCAGGGTAACAGTGAATTAAATGATTAAACAAACATATGTTCTCGTCCACATGGGAGTGGGAATAAATCCAGTAGAGGTTAGATAGCGACTGTTAGCTGTCAATAGTTAGGACTGTTGAATGACGTTAATGGCTCAAGGTTGATATTATTAATAGTGTACTGTCTTGTTCGAACATCAGTTAACATCAAGTTTAATTTAGATTTACTCAAATCAGACAAGAAGTTGCAAGACAAATATAACATAACAATTCAGAACAGGTACAATGCAATAGAGAAGATACACAGCATTAATGAACACTGGGAAATGCTAAAAGAATCAATGCAACAAACATCAAAAGAGTTCATACCACCAGAGAGGTCAAATTCAAGAAAGAAAGAATGACAGATGGCATTTTTCAGCTAATGGATACAAGAAGAAGAAATAAAAAAAATAAAGATGACTATATGAGATTAAATGCAGAAATTTTAATAGAATGCAATGAAGCAAAAGAGGCATAGCTAAAACAGAGATGCAAAGAGATTGAAATGCAACAAAAAGGAGATGCCAAACCTATATACAAAAAATTGAAGAATTAACAGGAGTTATTTTATATTATTATATATAAAAACGCAATCAACAACTGGATGTTTAAGATCAAAGGAAGGAGAAAGGTTGATTGAACAAGAAAGCATAAAGCAACGATTGACAGAATATATAAAAGACTTTTATAATGATGAACGAACAAAAGTAAATATTAAGGATAATTGGGAAGACCAGAAATACTCAAAGAAGAAGTGGAGGACGCCTTGCACAATATGAAAGCAGGTAAAGCTCATGGAACAGATAATACAACTAGGTTGTTCGAAACGTTCCCTTATAAACGTGAACGGATCACTAAAAAAGTTTATCTGGTCTGATTCACAACATAGAAAAATGCTTTTCCCCTTGCGTTGTGAAATCGTCGTGTTTACTGCAGCCTCATGACTTTGATAACAATAACAACCTTTGAATTTGTTCGATGCCGATTACTTTCAGCTCCTTCAAGTAGATCACTGTGCCAAGTCAGTCGAGGATCCACTGTATAAAATCTGCACCGTTGCTACCGTGTTCGTGCATCTGACTACGGTCTTTTAAATGAATCAAGAATTGTGGGTGCATCCATTGTTAACAAACGTTATAAGTATTACCTCGTGATGAAGGCGAATGTGGGCTCAAGAAATGGGCGAGACAACAATTTCGATGCTATTCCTGAATCTGCAGCATTGGTACTACTCCAGATCTTTATGTTTGTCAAGAGTGATGTTGCTTGAATTAGGAGTGATGCGGGGAGAACGGAGGAAGATGTGTGAACCAGCGATGTTCTATTTCTCAGTCACTTCACGCTGCGGGATATGCGGGGAGGAGATCTGGGCTCAAATGACGTGTTATTAGAATAATCCGACGATTAACAGCTAGCATCCGTGGCCCTTTTGGTTGGTTTCTTCTTTCTGTACCGTCTTTCTGCTCTAGATAGTGCATTATGTTTGGTTTTTAAGTGCCGTCACGCTCCTGTGGTAATTCTTGCTTTTCTGTTTCTGCAACTGTCTTGAACTTCGTCATGTCATGGTGTATCTGCTTCCTGACCGTTTCTGTTGATTTTTGTTATTTGCTTTCTTGAGGTTTCGTGCTCGTCCTTACTTCCTTCTTGCCCACCTCCTTGAAGCAGCAGAAGTAGATTACTTAGTCGATGCTTTCCAGCCTTTGAGTCAAGTTCAACCACTTTTGGTGGTGGTCTATGACTTTTGCTAACGACTTGTCTAACTTCTCCTAGATTACTTTCGCAGACGAGAGGAAACTTGATTCTCTTTCCCTCTCACTCTCTCCCTGCCTGTCTCTCTCTCTCTCTCTCTCTCTCTCTCTCTCTCTCTCTTCCCGTCCATGAGTTGAACGAATTCATCATATCATTGATCGAACAGCTCAATTTGAATATTCTCTCTTCTGTGTATTGGCTCTTGACTGAGATCTTTTAACGTTTTATGTGTAGGGACAGTGTACGACTAATGAACTAGTGATGATGGACCAAAATACCACTTATTCAATTCTGTCCATGGAACCAGTTTCATTGCAGTGAGGAATTTCCCAGACATGCTCCACCACTTGACAACATTTCCAACAAAGCTTTGCTAAGTCCCGCTGGTCACCCAATGCACGTCCTACACGAGTGTTATTGCAACGATTCTTAGTCGCTTCTTATAATACCCGTGGCAAGTAACAGTTGTTATATTCCTTTCTTATAACATCCGTGGCAAATAACAGTGGTTCTATTCCTTTCTTATAACACCCGTGGCAAGTAACATTGGTTCTATTCCTTTCTTATAACACCCAAGGCAAATAACAGTGGTTCTAATTCTTTTCTCGCCTAACTGTGAGGGACCCCGTTAGCCAAACGGGGAAATTGCTCTTTATTTCTCTTTATGTTCACGCTTATCTCTTTTGATCATTTTCTGTCTCAGCTACAATGGTGTTCCAGCAAATAATGGCGTTTATAATAGCTTCTGCTTGGAACAGTGTAGAGGTGGCCAATGTTTGAACATTACTGGTACTAGGAGCCTACACCAGCAAAAGAGGTAAGGTGGCAAGTGATGATTTTCGTTACTCAGTAAACTGCATCTAAAACAAATGTTAATAACTTAGAATCGACATTCTGACCAATAGTGGTTCATTTGTCATCAAAAGATTCCGAGAATAAAATTTGCTGATGGTTTCTGTACTTGTCTGGTTAAGCACACTCGTAATCCGTTACCTAAGTGACTAGTCTCCGTGTCTGAGAGTTACTCCGCTTGCCAACACAGCCAACCAGAGATTTACCAAGACCCGCCGACAGAAAATAAACCTGAAAACCCTCCAACTAACATGAGGTTTTCAAACTACCCATTACCGCCCCTGCTCGCAAAGTTGAAAACAACACGCTTGTTAGAAGTTCTCCTATAATTTAGTAAATCCAGAGTTGGCTATGTACCTGAGCCATGACATTACGAACAGTAGTTGAGAGCATTCACTAGGTACTTCATGTCAAGCTTTAAAGTCTCCATTAGCTGTATCCTATAGAACACACACTCCAGAAGCCAACTAAGAGTATTACACAAGAGGCCCTTTTTCGGAATCCCCAGGGAAAAAGACAAAGAGGAAGACCAAGGAATTCTTGAAGAAGACAGATAGAAGCAGAGATGAAGATGATGGGGAAGACATGAAACGATCTTAAAATAATGGCAAGAAACAGAACGGCTTGGAAAGTGTTTGTTGAAGACCTATGCTCTCAGGGAGATGAGAAAGGTACAAGTAGAAGAATATGTATCCTGTCTATAAATATGTCAGTTCTTTCATTACCATGTACTCTTTAGCTATCTCGACAAATATATCATCAATATTTGTCTAATATTCTATGCCTCTAAATCTTTTATCCACTAAAGATAAAACAATTATTAAGTAGACGATGGCAACGATGAGAGCAACAATGATAGTGCAGTATGTTTGTGACTCAAAAAGAAATAAAGAAAAAACATGTCTACATTACCTCGCCAGCCGTCATCAGAACGGGTTTCTTACAGTGAGAGGTTGCTCAAGAGCACAACGAAATAGCAATGCAGTCACCTACCTAGAGCATGTCCTATTTATTTATCAACTCTGATACTGTAGCTGCGCAGATCATTTTTACAGGTGCTAACTTTTATCACCTTGTTCTGTCAGTAGGTATTCTAATATCCGTTATTACCGCGCGCTTTAAATATCCAAGTTAAAAAAAATATAAATCGATGTCTGCATTTGCCTTCATCAACTGTGGTTCAAAATGGTATAGTTGGCATCTCTTACATTTACTGTTGTCTATGGGTCTATTTTTTCATTTTTTACTGTTATCTATTTGTGTAATCGTCCTCTTGTCATTTACTAACCTACTCACTAAACCACCTACATATCTATTAATTATCTGTTTATTTACCCATCGTTCCATCGTTTAATCCACCAAGATATATTTAGTCGATACATTTATCAGTATATTATACATTTATCCGCACATCCATTATCTTCATATCTACATCTGCTTAATTTCCTGCTTACCTATATATCTGTGTTAATCATAATCTATCCAATAATCTATCCAATAATCTATCCAATAATCTATCCAATAATCTATCCAATAATCTATCCAATAATCTATCCAATAATCTATCCAATAATCTATCCATCTAATCGTCTATCTGTCTAGGTAACTGTTACCCACGTATCTGTTTACGTAAATATCAGTAAATGCCTATCTACCTAACAAATTATCACAATATTGCTAAACTTAGCATTCCTACTTACAGGTTCACATGTCTATCTATAAACACGCCAGACAGCCTATGTACCTTATATCTGTCATGCGAGAAAAGCAGCTCTTTAACTTTGGGACAGTAATAACCGGTAGAAAATAATTCCTTCTGGAGAAGGGATTGATTCCTAAACTCTTTTCCTACGTTTCGACGCATTCTGGAGCATACGATCGCTGTACGTTTCACCGTACAGTGCGTCACTCTCAATTTCACTAGTGTGAATCGTCATCAAACTATATTCCTTTTACATGTTTTGTATCATCTTGGTATTAGTAAAATCTAATACCTTGTTCAATTATCTAAACATTCAAATAGACTATGTTATATGTTACATAAACATAAATATGTAGATTGATTCTTAAAACCATAACAAATATTGTTTCTGAGATCGCTTCCATTGCATTGATAAAAAAACTTCCTAAGGGAAAGTTAATGTCCCCACATCTATATAAATACATGACAATTTTATGGTTCTTATGGTAATACAGCACTCATTCGCTTTCTGAGCGTGAACACATTCAGCTTTCTCGTTAATGTTCATAAGTAAAAACCTGCTGCAATCCACTATCATCGGGGCGGGGGGGGGGGGCATGTCTTTTGTGGTACGTTGTCATCACATTGTAATTGACAACAGAAACAGGAAAAACAGTTCTTAAATGTTATGTAGAGCCAGTCTTAACATATGGATGAGAATCATGGACAGTAGGACAACAGACAAGCAAATCACTGGAGGTTGTAGAAATGTGGTTTTACAGAAGAATATTGAGAATAACATGGACAGCTAAGAAGAGCAATTAAAAAGTTCTGAAAAAGGCCAAAGCAAAAAAAGAGCTAATTTCCAACTTTAGGAAGAAATAATTACCATTTTTTTGGTCATGTAAGGAGATAGGAACAACTGGAATATATTGTAACAACTGGAAAAATCGAAGGACGAAGAGATAGAGGGAAGCAAAGAGAAAAGGTACCAGACAGTTTAAGAGAATGGCTTGGCAGAAGGTCAACAACGGAATAGATAAATAGCTGTCGGAAAAGATCGAAAGTTGTGGAGAGACATGCTCACCTACACCAGTGGGCGCAGTACTTGATGATGATGAGTCATCACAGCCCGTTGGGAAGAATCTCTGTCTCTATCCAGATCTGCCACTTCTTCACTTGTTATTTTCAAAGTCTCTTTTATGTCCCTAAAAAGCCTTCTACGTCGTCTGCCCCTGCCTCATTTTCCTGGAATCGTACCTAAAGTTGGTGTTCTTTTGACGGGTAGGACAAGTGCGTCCGTGTTGTGATTGAAGTTTCTGTTCTAATTTCCGTTCTAACTTCTTCATTATGACCTGTTAGAGTATTATATTTGAATGGCTTATTATGGTCTCTTTCAAAACTTATGTCCCTCTACAAAATCCTATAACTTGTTAACTGTTTGGCTTCAATTGTTGAAATTCTGTATGTAAACTGTTTATTGCCATGACGTTATATTTTTAAAGAATCATGGAAACAAACATATATTTTACTGATATGTCGCATATAAAAAAACACACACACACAATGACTCTAGTGAAATACAATGTTTACAATTTCTACTGGTCAACATTTCATGAAGAATTTCAAAAACCTAATTTTGTTCACTTTTCTCCCGTATGAACCACGTCGCACTTTGAACTGAATAGCGAAGCCTAATCTTCATGTATGATCTATATCATTTACAAAAGAGTTATAAAATAAAACTCGTCGTCGACTGTGAGTAATTATAATGCGTCTAAAGATGAAATTTGTTGACACTTCAAAACACCGCAATGAAGATTGACCAATATTTCTTTATAGAGAATTAACGGAGGTTTTTGGTTGTTCTTTATAAAATCCCGATAAGAGAATAATGCATATTTTGTGGTTATGTAAGCAGTAATTTTATAGCTGTGTCCAAGAATGTAGATGTCCAAAAAATGCAAAGAAGGAAGGAAGAAAGGAAGTATTAGCCAGTTTTGATAGCGATCTTATGGGAAGTCACATTTTTCAAATGTTTACTGTGTACGAAGTAGTGACGCTTAGCTTAGAAAATTGAAGATTAGGTTAAGAACGAATAACGGCAATTGAGGTGTCAAAGTCGTTCTTACGGAGAGTTGTGAGAAGTGCAGGCTTTGTCTTTAGAAAGAACACTAGTGAAAAAAAAAGAAACATAATTTTTGCCACATCCAGTAGCTGTGAGAAACAAGCATTTACATGAAGTCAATGAAATGCATAAAGACTGTTATATTGTATATTTAGATTAAACATGGATTAATGCTTACGTCATAAGTGAGAAAAGAATAGCAGGTATCAGATGGAAGTATTACAAGTTCGATACATAGCAGCAAAGAGAAGCGCTTGATTGTAGCACATGCGGTAGCAGACACAATGGGCTGTTGTAGAAACTTCGTTTTTGTTTAAAACAATCGTTAGACAATCGAGACAATCAAATCCGAGGTGAACAGCCACATTTTTAGAGACTGGATTGAAAAACACCGTACTTTCAACATTAAATCGACCTGCTTGATTAATAATGTGCAATGCATCATATCACAACGTAGTTCCACATGAAGATACAGTTCCGATATCATCGAGTACAAAAGATGAAATTAACATGTGGCTCACCCAGTAACACGTACCATTTAATGACATGTACCTGAAACCCGAATTGCTTACCATTGAACGACATGTACTTGAAACCCGAATTGCTTACCATTGAACGACATGTACTTGGAACCTAAATTGCTTTCCCTTACAAAGCAAACACAACGGACAAAGATGTTTATATAGACAAGTTAATACAAAAGCATGGTGATAGATGTTTGAGACTAAAACCTTACCATTCACACTTAAACCCAGTAGAACTAAATTGGGTAAACATTAAAGGATAAGTAGCAGCTGAAAATAGAACCTTCAAATTATCTGACGCTAAGACACATATAAATCACGCCCTTTCAACATTCAACAACAGAATTGATACAATGCACTGTGGGTTGTGGAAATACATGATCGTCTACGCCAACCGGCATGGCACATGATGATGATATTTATTGAACTCTTCTACTTTTCAAACGGAATTCGTAAAATATTGTTTTTATCTTTCCTAATCTCGTTTCCAACTGCTGTGGTATGTTTTCTGTATTCTTTGCTATTTTGTTTCACTCCCACTTGCACGAGTTTAAAAAAAATATTTCCATCCAAGAGGGCCAATGTTTATTATGAGACATGTTTTGCTTCTTATGCATTTTCTAAAAAGTGTTTTTGGCTGACGAGATGATGATATATCTTGCATGGGTTGCTAGCTCGGCTGGTGCTATGTCTTCTTGCACTCCCATCAAAAATCACTTTTGTTGAGCACTTCGATGTTGTAATCTGCTGGTGTAGCTGCACGTATATCAAAAAGGGCGGACCACTCTCACTACTTTTTAAAGCCTTTAATTTTTTTAATCTGCAATTAGTAGATCACGGTCAAAAGTGGCATCTGTTTCAGGTAGTGCTTTAGACATGATCATTGATCTCCTCTTTGTTAGGATAATATCACCTCTAATCTCCTATTTGCTGGACCAGCAAGTCACCCCTGATCTCCTATTTGCTGGACCAGCTCGTCACCCCTCATCTCCTATTTGCTGGACCAGCAAGTCACCCCTGATCTACTATATGCTGGACTAGCATGTCACCCAGATCTCCTATATGCTGGACTAGCATGTCACCCCTGATCTCCTATTTGCTGGACCAGCTCGTAACCCCTCATCTCCTATTTGCTGGACCAGCTCGTAACCCCGGATCTCCTATTTGCTGGACCAGCAAGTCACCCCTGATCTCCTATTTGCTGGACCAGCGAGTCACCCCTGATCTCCTATTTGCTGGACCAGCACGTCACCCCTGATCTCCTATTTGCTGGACCAGCAAGTCACCCCTGATCTCCTATTTGCTGGACCAGCAAGTCACCCCTGATCTCCTATATGCTGGACTAGCATGTCACCCCTGATCTCCTATTTGCTGGACCAGCTCGTAACCCGGATCTCCTATTTGCTGGACCAGCTCGTAACCCGGATCTCCTATTTGCTGGACCAGCAAGTCACCCCTGATCTCTTATTTGCTGGACCAGCAAGTCACCCCTTATCTCCTATTTGCTGGACCAGCTCGTCACCCCTGATCTCCTATTTGCTGGACCAGCAAGTCACCTTTGATCTCCTATTTGCTGGACCTGCTCGTCACCCGGATCTCCTATTTGTTGGACTAGCTAGTCACACCTGATCTCCTATTTGTTGGACCAGCAAGTCACCCCTGATCTCCTCTTTTTTGGACCATCAAGTCACCCCTGATCTCCCTCATCAAGGCCAGCTCCTTGTCGTGGGGATGGGGCTTAACAGTCACCAGGGACTGAAAACTAAGACTGGCCAGGCCTTCCTACAACCGAGCAAGACCACAGTCTGCTCTAGCAAGTTCAAGTGCTGAAGTCGGAGGCAACCAGCCAAAAGGCGCACAACAATCAGGATGCCACGCACTCAACGCATATGGAAGTATGTCTATAACCGCAAATCGATATGGCACTCGCCCTGTGATGGGCACTCAGGCAGGTGCAGCGCCGGGCCCTCAGCCTCGAAAGGGCCCAACCTCTATTACTGGATGTCCTTCTCAACCGCCCTGTGGAGTCAGGGGGCGAGAGAATAGAGCTACTGGCCAATCCAAAATAAGACCACTAAAAATAATGCACTGGAATGCTGAAGGCATCAACAGCAAAAGAGATGGGTACAGTAAAAAGATAGAATTAGAAAATATCCTGCATGAAGAACAAATAAGCATATGCTGTTTGCAGGAAACCCATCTAAACAACGACATAGCCTTGAAGATTAGGGGATACCAGTGCTACCGATCTGACAGAATAAATAGACAAAAGGGTGGAATACTGACTCTTGTAAGGAACAACATTAATGCATGTCAGATTGAAGTGTATATGGATGGGGCGGAATATCAAATACTGCGCCTCAGGACAGGAAATACAGACTTCCATCTACTTAACTACTACTGTCCGAGTGACCGCCCACTAGCACTAGACACAATTACATTAAAAGAAAGAATAATTGTATGTGGAGACTTTAACAGCCACTCACAGAGCTGGGGCTATGAACATATGGACAAGAGAGGTGAAGAGCTTGAAAATTGGCAGGATGACAATGGGCTTATACTATTAAACCAGGCAACAGATCCACCAACATTCTACTCCAGATCATGGCATACCACATCTACACCAGACCTTGCTTTCCATTCACCAGACCTGGATTGGAATATCACACGAATTGTTGGAAACAACTTGGAGGCAGCGACCACCGACCAGTCTTTTTAGTGGTGCAAAATGAGGCCATCAGGGAGAGCAGCACTCTCTCCAGATGGAATTACAAAAAGGCAGACTGGAAAATGTATCAACACTACACCAGTGTACTGACTAAAGATATAAATACAGATAGAGACATCAACAAAATAGTTGATGAATTCAGTAGACTAATAATACAAGCTGCCAGTGAAACAATACCTAGAGGGGCACGGAAACACTACAAACCATACTGGAGTAGTGAACTAGAGGAACTGCACAATGACATGGAAACATCTCGAAAGCAAGCAGAAAATAACCCTTGCCAAGAACACCACAACAACTACCAGCATGCTAAAGCCAAATTTCAACAGGCTAAACTACAAGCCAGACGGAGAAGCTGGAAAGAGAAAACAGAGTCCTTGAATCTTGAACGAGACACAAGAAAAGTGTGGAAGCTTGTAAAACAGCTGAATGATGAGGGTACAGAAAGGAACACCAAAATTACACTGAAGAAGGATGGAAACATTCTAACAGGTAAACATGCAGCAAATTACTTTGCAGACTCCTTTGCAAATGACAATAATATTGAAATTAGCTAGAAAAAACGACAAGAGACCCGTCTAAAACAACAAAATGCAAGACAAGAAGAGACCACACATGAAGTCATGGAAACACCCATTACACAAAGAGAGCTAGAGCTGGCAATATCCAAATTAAAAATGAAAAAGTCACCAGGCAATGATGGAGTGTCCAATGAAATGATTAAGAACTTGGGAACTGCAGCTAAAGCAAAACTACTGCAGATCTACAACATTTGCTGGATCACAGGTAGAGTGCCACAGGCATGGAGAGAAGCAATTATGATACCATTACTAAAGCCAGGAAAAGATAGTTCAATGACATCCAGCTATAGACCAATCAGCCTTACAAGCTGTTTGTGTAAAACAATGGAACGTATAATCAATCTCAGACTGCAGTGGTACCTGGAAAGTGAAAATCTCCTTGTCCCACAACAAGCAGGCTTTAGACAGTGTTACTCTACCGAAGATCAAGCAACCTATCTTTCCCAGGAAATCGAAGATGCGTTTCAAGAAAAGAAACTGGTACTAGCAGCATGGATAGACCTAAAGAAAGCATTTGATAAGGTATGGAAGGAAGGGCTTCTGAAGAAACTGAGAAATTATGGAGTAAATGGCAGGATGTACAAATGGGTCAAAGCATACCTGCATAACAGGAGAGCCAGAGTGCAACTGGATGGTCTTAAGAGTAAGAAGGTCTTATTGCGCCAGGGCGTTCCACAAGGAGGGGTACTATCTCCAACACTTTTTCTGATCTACATCAATGACCTAGTTACTGAACTACCACATGGCATCAAAGTGGCAATGTATGCAGATGACTTGGTAATGTGGTGCACAGAGGAGTATGCAACAGTGGCCTCCAAATTGCTACAAAGAGCTATGAATGCACTGAATTCATGGACAAATAGATGGTGTATCAGCATCAATACAGACAAATGCAGTACTACACTTTTCACACTCTCCCCAAAATAAAAAGCAGGAGCCATCTACATAAACAATGAGCCTGTGAAAGAAGACATACAAGCTACATATCTCGGAGTTACATTTGATAACAAACTATCTTGGAAACAGCAGATAAATAAGGCAACCCAAAAAGCAAGGAGAAAATTGGCTATTCTAAGAAAGTTGTGTGGAACCACATGGGGTGCGAGTGGGAAAATACTCAGTAAGTTTACCAACAGAGTATACGCCCACATTTAGAATATGGATCATCCGCATGGTGCTCAGCATCAAACACCACATTGCAAGAACTGGATAAAGTACAAAACCAGGCACTTAGGGTCATCACAGGAGCAATGAAATCAACACCAATATTGGAGATGGAGAAATTGTGGAGGATACCAGCACTGAGAGAACGGAGGGACACAAAGGTGCTGATACAGGCAGAAAAATGTGTATGCATGCCGAGACATCCAATGAAGGACAGATTCCAAAATCTTGCATTGGGACGACTTAAGAGAAGCAGCTTTATCCACCAAGCCAAGCGTATTAGTAGACAAACACCAGACATGCCAAGAGTTGTTAAACCCCTTCTGCCCATACCAGAACAGACTCCCTGGACAGATGAATCAGGATTATCAGTTCAAATACGGACAGAAGTGAAAGGAATAGTTGACAAAGAGGAACAAAATAGTCTACAGCGAAAAACAATAGCTCTCAGTTTCCTGGATGAAGAATACCCACAAGACCTATGGATTCGTGTGTACACAGATGGATCAGCACAGAATGCAGTAAAGAATGGGGAGCAGGTGCATATATAGAGTACCCAAATAACACTAGGGATATGGATAAAATAGCAACAGGGAAATATTGTCACAATTATGATGCAGAAATACAAGCAATAAAGTTGGCAATAGAAAAACTGCTGAACAGTAATCTTAGCCCACAGCCTGTAGTGTTTTTGACAGATGCAAGATCAGTACTCCAGGCACTACAATCCAGAAAATTACCCATCTGCAGACCTTATTGACTGAACTCTGCAAGCACCACAGGGTTGCCCTGCAGTGGATCCCATCTCACTGTGGAATACCAGGAAATGAGAAAGCAGATCAGTTGGCAAAGGAAGGTTCAACAGGCACACAACTAGATACACCAGTCACATACCATCATAAGAAACAGATAATCAAATCAATCAGAGGACCACAAGCCCCATATCAGGATGCCTTTCATAATATGAATAGATATGAACAAGTTATCATTATACGCCTAAGAACAGGACACAATCGACTCCATAGTCACATGTATACAAAATTCAAGATCGGCACATCAACTACTTGTACATGTGGACAGGCACCCCAGACTGCTGAACACATACTTCAAGACTGCACTGAATATAGTAGACTGAGGAAAATCCATTGGCCCATAGATACAACACTACAGACAAAACTATATGGGCCACTGCAAGAATTACAAAAGACAGTAAAATTTATACAGGAAACGACATTGCAGATATAGACAATACTTCAGGCGAACGAAAGATAGATAGAGACCCCTGATCTCCTCTTTTTTGGACCAGCATAACGTCTTTTGGTTTCCTTTGTTACTATCTAGAGACTTCTATGTGCATAATGTTGGAAATTGCTTACAGATTGTGCTGGCAAAAGCAGGGTTGTTCTCAATGCAAAATGTCAATAGATTTTCCCTCTGTTCTCACGTTCTAAGCTAATTGATCTCTAAACCTCTTGCCTTTCTACTGTTCTCTTCATGCCAATTTTTATACTGTTATCGCTGATGATGATTAAAAATGCATTAACAATTTCCACAGTTTTCTGCAATGAGTTGTACAATTAGTCGATTTGTTTAATATTTACTTGTCTTGTGAGTGCACGTAAGGTAATGATGTTTCGTCGTTTTCTTCTTAGTCTGGTTGTTAACACAGGTCACTGAGTGGATTGTAACCAAGACTATATAGTTGCATGATTTCTATGTCATGATGAACCCTACGCTGCCTTGTCCATTATTATTTCCTTACCTGAATAGATAAATGTCTCGCTTGTTGAGTTTTTAAATAACCGTGTCCAACCAATCTTTGCTCAGAAATACAGAGAATATCTCCGCTGAATCTATTTCCTTATTGATCTTCCTCTTCTTCTAATCTTCTGCTTCATCTTCTTTCCTTCCTCGTTTGCCTTTCAGCGACGGGGAGAGATATAATTTGCGGTCTTTTGCTTTTCTGTTCATCTCTGCTGCTGTTATGTTTTCTAATGTTTATAATATTCTGTCAATGCATCTTTTTCGTGGTCGGCGCTTGGGTTTGGTGTTCTCGCACAGAACTGAGGGCAAGTTGTGTGGTATTTTGATCTTTCTGGTTTATCACGTGGCCAAATTAGTGTATTCCCTCATTGATTATTAGTAATTGGTCCCCGACAGAGCTCACCCTAGAATCTTTCATATTTATTATGTTTTACTGTCATGATTTCTTTGGCAGTCTCATCATCATCGAGTGCCGTCTTCGCAACGAAGGTTGCTACCATGGAGCGTCATTCCACTCTGTTTCTTGCTTTGATGGTGCAGGTTGTCATAGATTGACTTGTCTATCTTTTGATGTTGCTCGTCCATGTTAGTCTTGGTCTGCCTCTGCCTCTTTTATCTTGTATTCTCCTTCCAATATTATTTTTAGTAGGCTGTTGTTTTCTTTTAACGTGCCCCAAAAATTTCATTTGTCTTGTCGTAATTTAATTTGAGCTCTAATTTTATTTTTAGTTGTTTTAAAACTTCATCGTTTGTTTTATTTTCTTTCCATACAATTCTACCTATTCTTTTATAAATCAACATTTCAAAGGCTTCAATTCTCTGTTCTGTTTCTTGTCTAATGTCCATGTTTCTGCACATACAGGAATATTGAGAAGATGTAACATTTTGATATTCTTAGTTTCAGCCCTGCTGTTATTTTTTGTTGTTGTTAGTATATTTTTCATGACATTAAAATTTGGTTATTTGGTTATGGAAGGCCCTGGCATCACTGCAAACGAATCAAAGTCCATAATTGCTCAACCACCCGTGCCAGCGTAATCATCCGAATCTCATCTCCCAAACAAAGAAAGGCTACTGTAGTCCCCATCATAGCAGTCTCAGCAATCGCCAAAAGACATAAGGCGAAACCGAGCAGAAAGGGAACACAGCCAACTGTTCCCTGTCATACGATATCATCATTCATCGAAAGCAATTGGAATATCGAAACATGATCAAAACGGACGAGACACACAGCTCACGGTGTGTACAGAGCACTCAACTCAGTAGCTCCTGCAACAAGCCGGACTTGGAATATGAGGAAACTGCAAGAAGGAACACTTTTTACCGGGAGTACACGTCCTCTTGAAAATGATGATCGTCATATTTTTTTTTAAAATGCAGAGCTCTTGATGATGTTAGGCCATCGTTGTTGACTCCAATTTCGAACATATAGACACACAGTTAGTCGTCAGATTATCCCCGTCGCACATCAAACAACCGACCGTAAGATTAGCGTACGGCCGGCCTAGAGTCTAGGGATGTACGATGAACTATTACGATGACGTAGCACACAAAAATGTCGTACACACAATTTCTCCCTTTCGATTTCTGATTACTCTAGTGAAAGCAGCCTAAGACGAACAAAACGCTGTGCAAATTCCGTAAAGAGATAAAACTGCGGCTGACGAAGTAGTTTACATTGATAAGTAACATGGAAATAGCTAGCGTCAAGGAATTCCAACAACGGCCATGAACAGCACCAATGTGACGTAAAGCGCAGATCAAGTCTAGACGTTGGAAGGTCACATTCACAACACTTGATTTGTCAAAAAGGGACTGTTGCCGGCGTACAACATCGCTTTAACGGCGCAGATGTAATAAGAAGATCATCACTTTTACTTTAACGGAGACAAGTACAACAGAGAACATAAATCAACCAGATCCCGAATGCACTTACTGCAGCGATCAAGAGAACATGACCTAGATCCCACCATCTTACAACGGAAGTCGACATTAAAATTACTTGTTGCCATACCTATTCTTTTGTTTATTTCAATTTTACATTTTCCATCATTGGTTATAGTATGTCCAAGGTAGTTATAGCTCTAAACTGTCTGCAGATGTATTCCTTCAACTGTGATATTTATTTGTAGGTCTTGAGAATGTTCTTTGTGTAAGATCATAGTTTTAGTCTTTTTGACATTCATATCTAGTCCATATTTTTTTGCTTTGGCAGTCAACAATCAGTAATCTGTCGTTGTTTTATGATTAGTTCCTAGTGTCCTAAGCCTGCTACAAATAATTGTCTGGAATGACAACACAAGACCGAAACTACAATAACGCGTGTTCAAGAGCGATTTAAATTACCACTATTTTTAATTAAAACCTTAACAAGATTTACAACAGCTGAAAGTGTTAACTATTTACTACAGCTGAAAGTGTTAACTATTTACAACATCTGAAACTGTTAACTATTTACAACAGCTGAAAGTGTTAACTATTTACTACAGCTGACACTGTTAACTATTTACAACAGCTGAAAGTGTTACCTATTTACAACAGCTGAAATTGTTAACTAATTATAACAGCTGAAAGTGTTACCTATTTACAACAGCTGAAAGTGTTACCTATTTACAACAGCTGAAAGTGTTAACTAATTACAACAGCTGAAAGTGTTAACTAATTACAACAGCTGAAAGTGTTACCTATTTACAACAGCTGAAAGTGTTAACTAATTACAACAGCTGAAAGTGTTAACTAATTACAACAGCTGAAAGTGTTACCTATTTACAACAGCTGAAAGTGTTAACTAATTACAACAGCTGAAAGTGTTAACTAATTACAACAGCTGAAAGTGTTACCTATTTACAACAGCTGAAAGTGTTAACTAATTACAACAGCTGAAAGTGTTAACTAATTACAACAGCTGAAAGTGTTAACTAATTACAACAACTGAAAGTGTTAACTAATTACACAAAAGTTGAAAGTGTTAATTCCTCGTGAGTAAATCATTAAACCCGGTCATCGAACTCACAAAGAGATGAGGTCTAGTTAAAAAAATAATTTGCAGACCCTACTGTCAATTTTAAATCTTTGAACAAGAGGTAATTCCATATAAATTAAGAATAGCAACATTTTTTATATCTTCTCAACATTCCTGTATGGTGCAGAAACATGGACATTAGACAAGAAAATAGAACAAAGATTGAAGCATTTGAAATGTGGATTTATAGAAGAATATGAAGAATTGGATGGAAAGAAAAGAAAACAATCGATGCAGTCTTAAAACAATGAACACTGAAAAGATAATTACCAAACACGATTGAAACAAGAGAAATAATATGTTTGAGGCATATTACAAGACACAGCAACCTACTAAAAATATTCTTTCAAGGGAAAATACAAGTTGAATGAGGAAGAGAGAGAGAGAGAGAGAGAGAGAGAGAGAGAGAGAGAGAGAGAGAGAGAGAGAGACCAAGACTAACATGGATGAGTAACATCAAAAGATGGACAAGTTAGTCTATGACAACCTGCAATATCAAAGCAAGTGACAGAGCGGAATGGCGCTCCACGGTAGCCAACCTTCGATGCGGAGAAGGCACCACATGATGATGGACGAGAAGTAAATGCATTAAAAAAAAATTTGCAGTTTTAGTTTATTCAGATACCAGATTTTAGTTTTAGGAGCTAAACATAATTACCTTACAGTTTACTTAGTCATCATCATTGAGTGCCGTCTCCGCAACGAAGGTTGGCTACCATGGAGCGCCATTTTGCTCTATCTCTTGCTTTGATGGTGCAGGTTGTCATCGGTTGATTTGTCCATCTTTTGATGTTACTCGTCCATGTTAATCTTGGTCTGCCTCTGCCTCTTTTACCTTGTATTTTCCCCTCCAGGATCACTTTCAGTAGGCTGTTGTGTCTTTTAACATGGCCTAAGAATCGCATTTGTCTTGTTCTAATTGTGTTCAGAAGTTCTCTTTTCATTTTTAGTTGTTTTAAGACTTTGTCATTTGTTTTCTTTTCCTTCCATCCAATTCTACCTATTCTTCTATATATCCACATTTCAAAGGCTTCAATTCTCTGAACTGTTTTCTTGTCTAATGTCCATGTTTCAGCACCATATAGGAATATTGAGAAGATGTAACATTTTGCTATTCTTAGTTTTAGCTCTGGTGTTATTTGTTTTGATGTTAGTATGTCCTTCATGACATTAAAATTACTTTTGCCATTCCTATTCTTTTGTTTATTTCAGTTGTACATTTTCCATCACTGGTTATAGTATGTCCAAGGTAGTTATAGTTCTGAACTGTCTCCAGGTCTATTCCTTCAATTTTGATATCCACTTGTGGTTTTGAGTATTTTCTTTGTTTATGATCATAGTTTTAGTCTTTTTGATATTCATATCTAGTCCATATTTTTTGCTTGTCGTGTTTATTTCATTAAGTAATTGTTGTAGGTCTTTAGGATTTTCTGCTAGTAGTACAGTATCGTCAGCATATCTTAGGTTATTGATTATCTTTCCATTAATTTGTAGGCCTGGCATCTCTATGATGTTTTTAAAGATTTGCTCAGTGTATAGATTGAACAAGCTTGGTGATAGGATGCATCCTTGTCTTACTCCTCTTTTTATATCAATGGGTGTAGAGTTCTCTTTGTTATATTTTATTATTGCTGTTTGCTCCCAGTATAGATTGCATATTAGTCGTATATCCATGTCATCTAGATGTATCTCTTTTAGGCATTCTATAAGTTGTTTGTGGTGTACTCTATCAAAAGCTTTGGTGTAGTCTATGAAGCAGGCATATATTGGTTTGTTTACTTCTGTGTATTTTTTCGATTAATGTTCTCATGCAGAATATGGCTTCTTTTGTCCCGCTATTTTTCCTAAATCCAAATTGCTGCTCATCTAATTCAGTATTGATTTTATTCTGAATCCTTCCTTGTATAACTTTTAGCAAGATTTTTGTAACATGGCTCATTAGGTTTATTGTTCTAAAGTCACTGCATTCAACTGCACCATTCTTTTTAGGCAATGCAATGAAAGTTGATATTTTTAGTTCATTTGGTATGTATCCTGTGTGGTATATGTCGTTGCATATGTCTGTAATCACTTCAATGCCAAAATCTTCAAGTGCCTGTATCATATCTATCTGTATGCTTTCAGGTCCTGCTGCTTTTCCCCTTTTCATTGTTTTTATAGCTTTTTCCACCTCAGATTTTAAGATTTTATAGCCTGATGTACATTTTATAACTGGTTTCTTGTCCCTTTGATCATGAAATAGTTCTGTTATATATTCCTGCCATCTATCTATGATATCCTTATTGTCTGTTAGCATTTTTCCTTTTTTGTCTGCAATGCATCCACCTTCTGTGGCTTTTTTATTTTTATTAGTCATTCTCTTTATTTCTGTGTGCATTCCTCTTAGGTCTTGTTTGCTTTCCATAGTTTCTATTTCTCTACATTTTTGGCTGAGCCAGTCTTCTTTTGCCTTTTTGCACATTTTGCGTATCTCATTATCTATTTTATTGTATTGGGCAGTGTTCTTCGCTTGTCTCCTTTCTTCCATTTTTTCTAAGATGGTGTTAGTTATCCATTTTTGTTTTTTGTTCTTTTCTCTTTTGGGTAAGGTTTACTTAGTAATGGTGGTAAATTGCTTTCTTTACTCACGGCTTCAAAAAAGTAATGAGACTCGAGTCAGATACGTGCATGAACTGTTTATAAATAAAGCGTTGAGAGCTTATTTGTTGTGAATAACCGTTTAACGAGATAGGACAGGAATAAAGACAAGACACCCATGGCTTCAAATGTCATTTACAGACACATGCTGGCTACGATATTTGTTAATTCTCTAGTCGTGACGACAAAATTGAACTCTTACTTAAATTTGATATTGAGGAATACATCTTCTCTGGAAAACTAAACGTAATATATTGTTACTTACATACGTTCATGTTCAACGGATTGTCTAATTATCTACTTTAGAATACAACCTTTTGTTTGTGTTGAACTAAGCATCATCATTATGTTAGTGAGTATGTTAGTGAGTATGTTAGTGAGTATGTTTGTTAGTGAGTATGTTAGTGAGTATGTTAGTGAGTATGTTAGAGAGTATGTTAGTGAGTATGTTAGTGAGTATGTTAGTGAGTATGTTAGTGAGTATGTTAGTGAGTATGTTAGAGAGTATGTTAGTGAGTATGTTAGTGAGTATGTTAGAGAGTATGTTAGTGAGTATGTTAGAGAGTATGTTAGTGAGTATGTTAGTGAGTATGTTAGTGAGTATGTTAGAGAGTATGTTAGTGAGTATGTTAGTGAGTATGTTAGAGAGTATGTTAGTGAGTATGTTAGAGAGTATGTTAGTGAGTATGTTTGAGAGTTTGACGGATCCGGGAACTACATAGAGATGGAACGGGGTTTTGGATATGGACATTTCATAGCGCCAATTCAGGATAACTTTCGTAACAGTGTTACCGGGGCCTCATTATGAGGGAAGTAAAGAATAGGGAGAATGTGACCTTCCAGGCATGTCGTAAGAGGCGACTAAGGAGATTGATCGATGGCTTAACAAGCTGTCATTGTAAAAAGTATTGTTATGGAAACAGCGCCATATATTTTAGAGCAGTGATCTCTGCAATATGTGACACTTTGGCATGCAAGGTTAATGTTTTTTAAATTGTGGTTCTGCCCTATGTGCCGTCTTCTGCTCGAAAGGACAATAAATAAATATATTGATAACATTTTGAACCACTGATAACTTACGAGGAAAGCAAATTGTATACCGCCTGTAAATTACTATGAGCCAGCAGTTGCTTTTGTAAAATACCCATAGGTTCATTAATATGTGGGTCGTGTACGCAGTCCACAATATTTGAAGTATGAATCTCTAATCGCCTGACAACGACGTCTGTGGTGGCAAGAGACCAAGAAAAGAACTCTTGTTTTAGAACAGAGGAGGTCAACCCTAACGGCCATACTTGTAGAAAGATGTCTCCTAGTGCCGGACGCTTTTAAAGTTCTAACATAAGTTATTTCTTTTGCATCAACAGAGTACTTAGTGGCAAGAATGATTACAAGTGAAATAAGAGAGAGAGAGAGAACTGCGGAGAGAGAAAGAGATAGAAATACTCTTTTAAAGAAAAAAATTGGTAGTTTTCATATGTAATAAGTCAGGAATGCCTAAATGTACAAAAATACTGTCCTTATGCTGTGGTGTTTGTCTAACTTCAAATATTGTTAATATCAAACATTGAGACCACCATATGAAAGTGCAGGAATGTACAATCATTTTCAACCTATATCGCAGGCCTTCCAATACTTCTTGGAGAGCCGATTCTGCTCCTCGTGCCGTAGATTACCCACTCTTGTTCTAGAGAATGTCTGTCCAGGTTAATGGAGTACGAAATAACCTTTGCTTTGACAACCTTCAATTAGAGTATAGAAACACTTAATAATTTGAACATCAGATTCCACACTTTCATCCCTGTGACCAGTATAGAGGATGAGAAAATAATATACGGAAGTTAATCTCTGAGATAGTTATTGATCAAGCTGTCACTGATCACTACTCAATGTTTTAAATCTCCAGGTGGTAACATGCAAACAAATACTTTTGATTGTCAGAAATGAATATTGACAAGCTATGAGAAAGGCAGAGACAAAGACAAAGCGAGAGAGAGAGAGAGAGAGAGAGAGAGAGAGAGAGACAGACAGACAGACAGAGAGAGAGAGAGAGAGAGAGAGAGAGAGATATTAGGAGTATAAGATAAGGTTATAAGATTTTTTAAAAACAATTTCCGTGAACAGGTATGACTATAGCAAAAACTACTTTTGAAATATACCTTGTTTTAGTTTGCCGTTCGGTTATATAGGTGCAGGCACGTTTTTAAAGAATGTAAATACTCATCAAGTTTATAATATAACAGAATTAATTCTACATATGAGCCAGTAGTGGGGTGTTAAGTACACTTCTACAAGTTATTGGGGCAGCTTTACAAAAAAGGAACAAAATGCTACCGTTTCGGCCTACATGCGGCCTTTTTTAGAGAACGATGACAACGATAATAAACAATGAGGCACAGATAAATGCTGCTTCATCTAGGATGATAAGGACTTGTAAGTAAATGAGAAGTGGACAGAGGGATAAGAGATGAGATGGTGATACAGGAGAGAGAGAGAGAGAGAGAGAGAGAGAGAGAGAGAGAGAGAGAGAGAGAGAGAGAGATGTTCTACATGTTGGAGGATAGGTAACATATGGAAATATAAAAGTTTAAGTAAAAAAAATGATTATATATAAAAATAGAGTTAGCTGGTAGAATCCGTCCGCTTACGCTGGTGGTAGGCTATCCCTTGAAACAGCAACCATTTTATTTTCAAGGCCAGATTGTATAAGAGTTTCCAATCATTTATGAGATATAATATCTACTGTTTCCCATTATCTCAACAAAGTTAATCAGTTTAGTTTGAATATTAATTGTCTTTTCTCTGTCTATGTTAACATATCTAAGAAGGATAGGCTAGGTTTTCAAACTGCCATGGTTAATTAGTTATTTGCAGGTCATAGTAAATGCACTCCGAACATGTCCATAGGTGCTCAGATTCCTCCTCAGCATGACTTGCAGTGTCCAGCGACTAACGACTCCAGTTATGTGTTGGTTGATAAGTCTTCTTACACGCCCACTAAGTTTCTCCTTTCTGGCTGTGCTCATCTTAACTCCCATCTCTTTCATCCATAGTTTGAAGCATCAACAAATGTAGTTACAAAAGAAGCAGCTTGAATTTCATCTATCACAGCATCAAAAGCCCAAGGTTCTAAAGACATACTTTACCCTAGTCTCAACTTTTGTTCCAGCACATGTAAATTTAGGTTCATTAAACTTCCCTATTAAACAGCAGTACAGTCCATAGATTGAAAGCTTGGTAATGTTTTACAGTATGAAATGAAAAATGTTCCTTCCTCTAATGTGATAATGAAATCGCTTTTAACAGGCACATAATTTGTTAGAACTGATACACTTTTGTGTTAACTTCACAACTCTAAGCACTGGATCCCGGAATTCGACACGCCTGGTAACCTTGTTACAAGGAGTATTGCACACAACACTGTATGTTAGAATATTATATATAACATCTCGTCGCCTCTAGTTACAGCAAGATGAAAACGTGAACAGTCAATAGCATAGCCATTATGTGCAGATCTCTTCTCAATGCATGAGATGACTGGCCCTGAAGTCTGCTGTTAACGTTGTGTGCATTTCCTCGTGGTAACACATCGTGATAAATGTTTAATTTTTTGAGCTTGGACAAACAGTTCTTTAAATGTCCCTCACACCGACAGCAGAAAACGGTGACACTTTTGATTTTCTATTCTATTTTCTCCCAAGTTCATAATCATATACAGACACTGAAAGTAGGCTGTAGGCTAACATGAGGTATAGCGTTTTGGCTAACGTGAGGTATAGCGTTTTGGCTAACGTGAGGTATAGCGTTTTGGCTAACGTGAGGTATAGCGTTTTGGTTAACGTGAGGTATAGCGTTTTGGTTTACGTGAGGTATAGCGTTTTGGTTAACGTGAGGTATAGCGTTTTGGCTAACATGAAGTATAGCATTTTGGCTAACGTGAGGTATAGCGTTTTGGCTAACGTGCTGTATACCGTTTTGGCTACGTGCTGTGTAGCGTTTTGGCTAACGTGATGTATAGGGTTTTGGCTAACGTGCTGTATACCGTTTTGGCTACGTGCTGTGTAGCGTTTTGGCTAACGTGATGTATAGGATTTTGGCTAACGTGAGGTATAACGTTTTGGCTAACGTGCTGTATACCGTTTTGGCTACGTGCTGTGTAGCGTTTTGGCTAACGTGATGTATAGGGTTTTGGCTAACGTGAGGTATAACGTTTTGGCTAACGTGCTGTATAGCGTTTTGGTTAACGAGTTGTATAGCGTTTTGGCTAACGTGCTGTATAGCGTTTTGGTTAACGAGTTGTATAGCGTTTTGGCTAACGTGCTGTATAGCGTTTTGGCTAACGTGCTGTATAGCGTTTTGTACCCCCTCTACCCGGCATGTAAAACTGATTCGAGTTAGCTGCGTAGGTAAAAATCAATAGCTGGTTCATAGTTTCAAAATGTGACCCTAAAGTGACGCTTTTGATTGTATAAAGTACACACGACTAATTCACCAATTGCTTCTGTTCCCTGACGTCGTGAGGCTGTATAACTATCTTTTCTAAAACAAAAAAAATGATCAAGAGCTTCAGAGAGACGAAAAACGCAACTCCACCTCATTTAAATGATATCCTACTTCATAGCTAGCGTACCTCACATCATCTTTTCTTTGTCCATTAATCTTTGACCTTGACTTTGGCAGCAGAGAGACAAACCTGTTATTTAATTATTTCCATATATTTGGTGTCAGGTGGTTGTTCTATAATTATTGAGCATCTGTCGTGTCACCTAGGTTACCCTGAAATATGTGTTTAAACGCTATTCAGTTTCATAAATTCATCACCAGGTCGCATGTTTTCTACCGAATTTTGCACTCACAATACCCCGCCTGAAAGACTTTTGGTTTCAAGTTAGCCACTCACTTTTTATGTTGTCAATTTCCCAAAATTACGGTAAGCAATCTCATTGTGATAAGTTCTGACTGTGATAGAAGTAATTATATCACGGCGCTAATAAACGTAATTCGATCACAAATCATCATCAGGTTCCATGTCCTCTGCAGAACTTTGTATTCACCACAGCTCGTCTGGGAGAATCTCTCTTTCTAGCCAGATCTCCCACTTCTTCTGTTGTCATGTTCAGGGTCTCTCTGATGACTTTAAATCACCTTGTTCTGCCCCTGATGTGTCATTCAGAAACCATACCTTTCAATATTGTTCTTTCCAGCCTGCTGTGTCTTTGAACGTGGCCATGGTATGTTAAATTTCTCTGCAAAATAACATTTATAAGCCGGTTCCTTTAATGTTTAATTGTCTTTTTTAGATATCCTATGTATCTTTGGTACGTGGCCACCGGCCACTGGCAGTGGCCGATTGTCTAAGAGTTAAAGTCACTGTCAAATATATTAACCATTAGCGTACCATCTTAGTGAGCTAAGTTAGCGGCTCCCTGCCAAAGTGAGAGTATATTCTTCTATATTATATTAATTGACTATTTTACATTATTATTAACTAAAAGAAGAATCGTTTTGTAATTTTTGGGGTAAAATGTTTAATGCAATAATTGTGTTAGTATGGTATATTTACATATGTGTGATGTTGATATAGGTAAACATTAAGATCTATCTACTATTAACCAGTTGGCCTCCAGCCTTATTGTTAACATTTGTCAGAGTTACGTCCCTTTTGTTTGCGTTCTGTTTTAAATTTCGCACCCAGAGGTAGGAGACGCCGTGTGCGATTACGAGACAGCACACATCTCTTGAAAAATAACATGTATACTATTGTGGAAAGGAACTATTAGTGTGTATATATATATATATAAGATATAGTGTTGTGGTTTGGTTTTTCTTTCATACAAGTTTAAGCTTATATTTTGTTTCTATTGATGAAATTATGGAAGAAAAAAATTATTTGTTCCGGTATTTTCTGACAAATTAATTTTTATGCAGACTTTTTCAAGTCAGATTACAAATAATAGTGGACAATGGCCACATTTGTCCGAAGCTACCGAACCTTGTTACAACACATCAAATCAAGAAATTAGAACATGCTGGGCATTTTTCCAGAACAAAATTTCAGTTAATTCCTTGGATCACTGGCTGTGAAAAAAACACTTTGACTTTTCTGCTGGCTTTATGTACTGTCTTCAAATGATGATCCCCTGTATGATGAACTCTCAGGTAAATTATGATTGGATTATGGAACCACATTTGATCACATCCGTCTTAAAAGTGAACAAACTGTTATTTATTCTATTCTTGATTTTCAAGTATTGCTTTTTTTCTGTTAACTTGTCATGTTTCTGAGAGGTAACCAGTTCTATTCTGGACTGAAAGAAGTGTACGCATTCAACGAATCTATATTGGCAATTCTTGTAAGACAAGCTCAGCAGAGAGATTATATTTCTGTGTGTGTTTTAAAACGGACCTATAGTTACTGTAGGTGCACTCAGAGTGAAGTTCGCTAGAGTGGCTTGAGCCTTATTTCTAAGCAAATTTTACAAGATTTAAGATTGAAAGATTCAATTTTTAATTTAGTGAATAAACAGTTTCTAAATAAAGAAATTACGTTGGAATTAAAATACACATGAAAAGATACACAAAGTGTTACGATATGAGAATATACCAACATTAGATTTATTACTTTTTTTTTAAGATTGATGTATTGTTCCTTACTATAAATAATTTTATTTCAAATAAAACGAATATTAACAGAATATGTATAATATTTGTCAGTTTTAAACAATATCATTGCAATGTATGACTACATTAAAAGGAACATATACCATATGAATATCGTTCTAGAACAGTTTTTTTAGAATTGTAAACTCTCGCACTGTACCACACCGAACATCATAGTTCAGGAGACGCCACTGATATGAGTGTAGTCTTTCCTGTTTGTCCCTTTGTGCATATGCACTGTTGTTTCTTATTAACTTTATAGTAGCGGCTGATATTCAGAGGGGGTAACGGTGACTACGACTTTTCTAATATTTTATCTGTAACTAGTGACATCCTGCAAATCTTTATCTAAACACGTTAGTGCACAGTTCAAAGCTCTCCAGTAGTACACATGCGTACAAAGTTCCAGTAGTACACATGTGTACAAATTGCCAGTAGTACACATGTTTACAAAGTTCCAGTATTGCCATAATCACCCACTCACTATTAAGGGTTTCACATTCTTGGGCTGCACGCCACTGTCATCCACTTCGTTGTTCATCTCTAGAATAGCCAGTGGGTTGACTTCAACTCCATAACTTTAGCCGATTGGATAAACAACCGTCCTCAGGCAGCTGACTTGACTTTATGAACAAATGCTGTTTTCTTTCTGCCTTCCCTTATAACTGTATCTTGTGTTACACTTGCCCCCATTGTTAAACTCTTAGACAATATGACGTATGCATGGTCTGACATACCTTCCCTTATAACTGTATCTTCTGTTACACTTGCCCCCATTGTTAAACTCTTAGACAATTTGACGTACGTATCGTCTGGCATACCTTCCCTCATAACTGTATCTTCTGTTACACTTGCCCCCATTGTTAAACTCTTAGACAATTTGACGTACGTATCGTCTGGCATACCTTCCCTCATAACTGTATCTTCTGTTACACTTGCCCCCATTGTTAAACTCTTAGACAATTTGACGTATGCATGGTCTGACATACCTTCCCTTATAACTGTATCTTCTGTTACACTTGCCCCCATTGTTAAACTCTTAGACAATTTGACGTACGTATCGTCTGACATACCTTCCCTTATAACTGTATCTTCTGTTACACTTGCCCCCATTGTTAAACTCTTAGACAATTTGACGTATGCATGGTCTGACATACCTTCCCTTATAACTGTATCTTCTGTTACACTTGCCCCATTGTTAAACTCTTAGACAATTTGACGTACGTATCGTCTGACATACCTTCCCGAAGTTCCTAAAATGTTAAACATCTGTACCGCCGGGGACTTGAGGAGGATCAAACCTACTCATTTCTATGTTCTTCAAGGGCAATAACTCCTATACACCAACAGTCCTTTCTTATTTCGTGTGGAGAAAGAAATCAAAATCAAGATATCGATGCGTGACCGGAAGTCACGAAGGACAGAACGCTGGGAAGAGCATACACCAGAGACCTAAACAGGACCGACATCAGCATTCCACCACATGATATTCAATGACCAGTTTCCTTTTCATCCTTCAAGACAATAGCATTTGTTCTACATCGAACATAACAATCTGCATCGAACATAACAATCTACATCGAACATAACAATCTACATCTCGTTATTAGGATCGCTAGACAAAAACAAACACTGAGACAGTAACGGAAGAAATCTGCTCCTTCTATTTCCCTTCTTTTCACACTAATATTCGTATTGTCTCAACTTATCTTCCTTTATGTTGTGGTTATCCATAAAACATTATTTACAAATAATTGACGAGTTTGCCATTATCAATCCATATTTGCAATGAAATTACTCCAGAGCCACACAATGCTCGTCCACAAAGTTGTTTATAAAGTGTTCCCCTTTGGTTAAAATTAAGCAGTGGCGTATTCTCTAATCTATACTACCGCAGCTACCGCCGGTAGCCTGAACGTATTAACGAAATACAAAAGGAAATGATAATTTATTATATTTTTTTCATAATTATGTTACACATTTTTGAATATTCTATTAAACATTTCGTAGGCCAATATGATTTATTTGCTTTGATTTGCATTTATTAAAGCAAGGTTTTCCTATGACCACTATAACGTTTGTGAATGAAGCCGAAACTACGATAAAAATAGTACAAGAAACCACTACTAAGCAGCGGTACATTTCCCTTCTCTCGACTTAGAATTAATGACCTTAACATTCAGAAATTCCTGTCAAAATTATACGTCCGAGAGCTACCTCTATACTAATGCGGTTTCATGGGTTATTTTTAGCTCTAGCCAATCAGATGCGTCATAAAGTGAAAGTGAAACTATGCCTGATTAGCGGAACTTCCTAACCTATTTATAACTACGTTATGCGTATCAGCATCTGTTGAAAGAACTTTTTCTGCTCTCAAGATAATCAAATCTTATTGTCGCTCAACTCAGACACAAGAACGCTTATCTGGTTTGGCATTAATGTCCATTGAGAAATCATTCCTTCAGAAACTTAGAAACCAACCAAACAGCACTTTCAATGACAAAGACATCGAGACATTTTCGTCCCAAACAAGACGGATAGAGTTTACATGTAAATAAGTAAGTAATGTAAAATGTAATGACGTCATTAACAAATGTTACTTCATGTTAGCCTACTGAATATAATGTATGTCTATATTTATTATATCAGCCGTATCCCAGACCCCAAAACCAGTATACGCCACTGCAATTAGGGTTGAATGCAAACATTCTTCTACTTCAATCCTTTCTCCATTGCCGTTGGCGTCGAGGGGAGATACAATCTGCGATTCTTTGCTCTTCTGCTGGCCTCTTCTGATGTTATCTCTCCTAGTGACTCTAGTATTCCCTTTATCCATCTCCCTCTCGGTCTTCCTATTAATCTGACGTTTTCGTAGCGTTTGTTCATGGCGTCTTTGAGTCATGGTTAGTTCTTTTTGTCTTGTTATGTGGCCGAACCAATTTATCTGTTGTTTCTTTATGTATTCGATGGCTGGTTCCATTTCAAGTTTCTTCCTCAGGTCGGTGTTTTTTACTCTGTCTCTTAAGCTGTTTCCTGTCATTCTTCTGACACATTTCATTTCAGTGGTCGTTATCTTTCTTATTGTTCTAGAGTCCAGCGTCCAATTTTGGCACTGATAGCACAGAGTTGGTAGAAAAATTGATTTGTATATTGCCCTTTTTGCTTCCGTGGTTATTGCTTTCTTTTTCAATAATGTTGATACTTGGTCTATCTATCTATCTATCTATCTATCTATCTATCTATCTATCTATCTATCTATCTATCTATCTATCTATCTATCTATCTATCTATCTATCTATCTATCTATCTATCTATCTATCTATCTATCTATCTATCTATCTATCTATCTATCTATCTATCTATCTATCTATCTATCTATCTATCTCTATCTATCTATCTATCTATCTATCTATCTATCTATCTATCTATCTATCTATCTATCTATCTATCTATCTATCTATCTATCTATCTATCTATCTATCTATCTATCTATCTATCTATCTATCTATCTATCTATCTATCTATCTATCTATCTATCTATCTATCTATCTATCTATCTATCTATCTTTCGTTCGCTCGAAGTATTGTCTATATCAGCAATGTCGTTTCCTGTATGAATTTTACTGTCTTTTGTAATTCTTGCAGTGGCCCATATAGTTTTGTCTGTAGTGTTGTATCTATGGGCCAATGGATTTTCCTCAGTCTACTATATTCAGTGCAGTCTTGAAGTATGTGTTCAGCAGTCTGGGGTGCCTGTCCACATGTACAAGTAGTTGATGTGCCGATCTTGAATTTTGTATACATGTGACTATGGAGTCGATTGTCTCCTGTTCTTAGGCGTATAATGATAACTTGTTCATATCTATTCATATTATGAAAGGCATCCTGATATGGGGCTTGTGGTCCTCTGATTGATTTGATTATCTGTTTCTTATGATGGTATGTAACTGGTGTATCTAGTTGTGTGCCTGTTGAACCTTCCTTTGCCAACTGATCTGCTTTCTCATTTCCTGGTATTCCACAGTGAGATGGGATCCACTGCAGGGCAACCCTGTGGTGCTTGCAGAGTTCAGTCAATAAGGTCTGCAGATGTGGTAATTTTCTGGATTGTAGTGCCTGGAGTACTGATCTTGCATCTGTCAAAAACACTACAGGCTGTGGGCTAAGATTACTGTTCAGCAGCTTTTCTATTGCCAACTTTATTGCTTGTATTTCTGCATCATAATTGTGACAATATTTCCCTGTTGCTATTTTATTCATATCCCTAGTGTTATTTGGGTACTCTATATATGCACCTCATCAAGGCCAGCTCCTTGTCGTGGGGATGGGGCTTAACAGTCACCAGGGACTGAAAACCAAGACTGGCCAGGCCTTCCTACAACCAAGCAAGACCACAGTCTGCTCTAGCAAGTTCAAGTGCTGAAGTCGGAGGCAACCAGCCAAAAGGCGCACAAAAATCAGGATGCCATGCACTCAACGCAAATGGAAGAATACTTGGTCTATAACTTGGCATGCTTTGTTACACCTTATATCTATCTCTGTCTGTTGGTTATTGTCTTGTGTTAACGTGCTACCCAGATATTTAAAATTGTCTACTTGTTTCAGAACTGTATTATCTATTATGATGTTTAGTTGTTCTTTCTTTCTCGCTATTGCCATTACTTCGGTTGTGTATGATCGCGATTGTTTCTCCATTATTTTGGCTCTGAACACTGTTGTGTGTATGTCACATTATCCTCTTCCGCTGCTAGTTCTGTCGCAGAGTAAGGGCTGTTGTTTATGTTACCAGTGCTTGCCCGTGCACTGTGATCACTGTTGTCCGTGACCCGTTTTCTAAATGCAAACATTTGTTTTCAAATAATCCACGGGACAAGATGTCGCCTACGCTCGTGATTGATAGTTTACGTGTTCATCATCATCATGCGCCCTACAAGTGGGCGTAGGCGATCATGTCCTCAACAATTCTTTATCCACTGTACATCGTACCAATTATGTTGACTGTTTTCCGTGCCAGGACACCAAGCTATCTAGTTTCTTCTAGTTTTGTTGCCTGTGATCTCCCTTTCCTTGCACGTACTAGTTGTAACCAACTACTTTAACTATCTCTTCTCATAATGTGTTCTATTGTGTTTTTTTTTTCTGATATTTTTAATGAACTCTTTTTTGTGTTGGCCTCTATGAATTTCCTCAGTGCTTTTTTAGTTGTCCAGTTCTTAATTTTCTCCAGAGAAATTCCATCTCTGTTGTCTCTAATAGTTTTACTTTTTTCACTTATTTATTTACTTTGTACTTTTATGTTCATCTAGCTTTAAACAGCATCGGCTTATATAAGCAGGGAAAACTCAAAAATATAAGCAGGGAAAACTCACAAAATATAAGCAGGGAAAACACACAAAATAGAAGCAGAGAGAACAAACAAAATATAAGCAGAGAGAACACAAAATATAAGCAGAGAAAACACAAAAAATATAAGCAGAGAGAACACACAAAATATTATAAGAGGAAAAAATCAAATATAAGCCGAGAAAACACACACAATATAAGGAGAGAAAACACAAAATATAAGCAGAGAGAACATAAAATATAAGCAGAGAAAACACAAAATATAAGCAGAGAAAACACACAAAATATAAGCAGAGAGAACACACAAAATATTATAAGAGGAAAAAAATCAAATATAAGCCGAGAAAACACACAAAATAGAAGCAAAGAGAGATCACAAAATATAAGCAGAGAGAACACAAAATAAAAGCAGAGAAAACACAAAATATAAAAAGAGAAAACACACAAAATATAAGCAGAGAGAACACACAAAATATTATAAGAGGAAAAAATCAAATATAAGCCGAGAAAACACACAAAATATAAGCAGAGAAAACACAAAATATAAGCAGAGAGAATACAAAATAAAAGCAGAGAAAACACAAAATATAAGCAGAGAAAACACAAAATATAAGCAGAGAAAACACAAAATATAAGCAGAGACAACACAAAATGTAAGCAGAGAAAACACAAAAAATATAAGCAGAGAGAACACACAAAATATAAATATAAGCAAAAAGAACACACACAATATAAGGAGAGAAAACACTAAATATAAGGAGAGAAAACACAAAATATAAGCAGAGAAAACACACAAAATAAAAACAGAGAAAACACAAAATATAAGGAGTGAAAAAACAAAATATAAGAAGAGAAAACACAAAATATAAGCAGTGAAAACACAAAATATAAGCAGTGAAAACATAAAATATAAGGAGAGAACACACACAATTTAAGAAGAGAAAACACACAAAATATAAGCAAGGAAAACGAACAAAATATAAACAGAGAAAACACACAAAATATAAATAGAGAAAACACACAAAATATGAACAGAGAAAAAACAGAAATATAACCACAGAAACACCCAACATATGCAAGTGGATAATAAAGTAGAAGGAAAGGAACCTAAGAAGAGTTGAAGAATATAGCTATCTTGGACATAACAATTGATAGAAAATTTTAAACCGTAATATAAAATAAATAGGAATAGTAAAAAGGAATTTTAACATAAAAAATACAACCACGTTATAAGTGAAATTACGAATTGTAGCATGTTACACTTACTCAAAATTTCTGTACGGTGTAGAAACACGGATATTCAAAACGAAATCATAGTAGACAATTGAAGCCTTTGAAATATGGGTCAATTTAAAAAATAAGGAGAATTGAGTGGAAGGAAGAAAAGACGAACAAGGAAGTTCTAAATTAGTTGATAATAATAAAAAAAAACTACTTAACACAATTCGAAAAAGACAACTGGAATTTGTGTTTAATATGAAGAGACATAATACTCTTCTTAAATTCATGGTGTAATTAATGTCATACAATAACCAAAAGCGTGCATGGTTATGGTTATGGAAGGCCTCGGTATTACTACAAACGAATTAAAATCTATAATTTCTCAACCGCCCGTACCAGTGGAATCATCCGAATTACTAACTCATATCCCAAACAAAGAAAGGTAACTATAGTCCCCGTCATAGCAGTTTCAGCATACACCAAAAGACATAAGGCGAAACCGCACAGAAACTGAACACAGCCAACTGTTCCTTGTCATACGATATCATCATTTATCGTAAACAAAGGGAGTATCGAAACATGATCAAAACGGATGAGAAACACAGCTCACGGTGTGCACAGAGCACTTAACTCAGTAGCTCATGCAACAAGCCGGACTTGGAATATGAGGAAACTGCAACAAGGAACACTTTTCATAGATAGCCTTCAATGGTTCTCGCCGCCTATCCACTATATTGACCGGAATTCTACCTCCTCTTGAAAATGATGATCATCATATTTTTTTAAAATGTATATCGCTTGATGATGTTTGGACATCGTTTTTTATTCCAATTCCGAACATATAATACACAGTTAGTCGACGGATTATCACCGTCGCACATCAAGCAACAGTCCGCAAGATTATTTAATTGTGTATATTTCATATCAAAATGTTAAAAATGTAGCTGATATTGGTGTCTTATCATCAATAAAATAGTGAAGTCCCTCACATGAATAATTCACCGTATCATTCAAGCTAAAAGTGCTTGAACTTGAATATTTCAACTTGTACTCACATAACAATAGATATTCATCAACTTGTACTGACATAACAATAGGTACACATCAACATGTACTCACATAAAAATAGGTATTCATCAAATTGTACTCACATAACAACAGGTATTCATCAACTTGTACTCATATAACAATATGTATTCATCAACTTGTGCTCACATAAAAATAGGTATTCATCAACTTGTACTCACATAACAATAGGTATTCATCAACTTGTACTCATATAACAATATGTATTCATCAACTTGTGCTCACATAACAATAGGTATTCATCAATTTGTACTCACATAAAAAAGGTATACATCAACTTGGGCTCACATAAGAATATGTATTCATCAATTTGTACTCACATAACAATAGGTATTCATCAACTTGTACTCACATAACAATATGTATTCATCAACTTGTGCTCACATAACAATAGGTATACATCAACTTGTGCTCACATAACAATAGGTAATCATCAACTTGTACTCACAGAACAATAGGTATTCATCAATTTGTGTTCACATAACAATAGGTATACATCAACTAATGTGTAGGCAACCGTTCAAAATGTAAGAAACATCTTATCTCATAAAGTCAAGGATTTCTCATATCAAGGATTTCTCATAATGTCACTGATTTCTTATAATGTCAATGATTTCTTATAATGCCAAGTATTTCTCATAATATCAAGGATTTCATATAATGTCAAGGATTTCTTATAATGTCAAGGATTTCTCTCAATATCAAGGATTTCATATTAATCAAGGATTTCATGTAATGTCAAGGATTTCTTATAATGTCAAGGATTTCTCATAATGTCAAGGATTTCTCATAATGCCAAGGATTTATCATAATGCCAAGGATTAATCATAATGCCAAGGATTTCTCATAATGCCAAAGATTTCTCATAATGCCAAGGATTTCATATAATGCCAAGGATTTCATATAATGTCAAGGATTTCTTATAATGCCAAGGATTTCATATAATGTCAAGGATTTCTCATAATGCCAAGGATTTATCATAATGCCAAGGATTAATCATAATGCCAAGGATTTCTCATAATGCCAAGGATTTCATATAATGTCAAGGATTTCTTATAATGTCAAGGATTTCATATAATGTCAAGGATTTCTCATAATGCCAAGGATTTCTCATAATGCCAAGGATTAATCATAATGCCAAGGATTTCTCATAATGCCAAGGATTTCATATATTGTCAAGGATTTCTCATAATGCCATGGATTTTGTAAAAGGGTACTTGAAAGTCTGAAATACTTCACAAGCAATTTTATTTTGAAAGGCATTCTTCTGAAGCAGCCAGAACAGCTGGACCATTGTGTACTTAGTTCTTGGTTAATCTTCTATAGCAAGACATTGTTCTTGTGTAGTGCGTTTATGATTGTTAAACAATGGCAAAATTTATGATGTATGTTAAACAATGGCAAACTTTATGACATCCTTTTTGCTTGCTCACTTGCTATTGGTCATGTCACTTTTGACGTTTGTGATCACATGACATTTTTGTCTTACTAATTTTAAAATTTAATTTATTCCCTCTTTCTCTGTCTCTCTCGCTTTCTCTCTCTCTCTCACTCTTTCCCTCTCTCTCACTGTCCTCTGTCTCCATTGTCTATCTTCCTATTTCCTTACTTATACTGCATCTATTTTAATGAATTATTTATTTTGTTAAAAGATCATATTACTTGTCCTTTTATTAATCGCTCGCTCTGTCTCTCACGCTCAATACATCTTCTATCATATTTTGTTCTATTCGTCTGTAACAGGAAACATGAATGTTTGATTACAGTTTCAAATAGAATGTTCTCCAAACATAAATCAACAAATCTACGAACAGGTGCAGGAGTTCGTACAGACCCAAGAGTGACATCCCGATCCACAACCCAATAGTTCCACCAATGTCTGAGAAGAACTTAATCAGCTGTGGACGATAAGATCACAAATGACAAAATCAGAAAATAAATTAATGACTCAAGTAAGATATAGTTCATTATAATACAATTAAGACTGTCAGTGCCTTTTCAAACAATAATAATGATAGTAAATTATGTCTGTTAATGATTTGAAGTATCTTTCTCCTGCTAGGAAGCTAAAGTAAAGAGCCCACGTCACGCCAAGTATCGTATAGGGAATACGGTGTTAGTGACTATAATCTTTTAAGACCTTCAGCGCATGATTTTGTGGGTAATGTGGTCCGTAATACACCCGTGACGCTTTAATTTCTCAGAAAAAATCCGGTACCCATTCAAGGCTGGGTGAACCCAGAACCCGCCGATGAGGATCGAATCAGATCCTCCTGTCCTTTTTAGCCTAGTTCTCTAACCACTGAGCTATCGCGGCTCCCTTGAAGTCAAATCTTTCATAATATGTGTGCAGTTTGCACTGGCCTCAACAACCAACAAATCTCAGCCCAGCACTTTCGACAATGCAGGAGGTCTGTAATCATCATATCCACTAAGTTTCTTCTGCCCTTGATGATCATTTTTCTCAAGTCCTGTCCACCCACACTTGCGCTTATAATTGATGTTGATGACGTCTAACCAACTATATCCTCTTAGACATATCTCTCACCATGTCACTCTGCGCTTCAATGACTACTTAATTTTTTCCTAATAATAATAGTAAGTTTTCCTAATAATAATAGTAAGTTTTCGCAATAATAATAGTAATTTTTCCTAATAATACTAGTAATTTTTCCTAATAATAATAGTAATTTTTCCCCAATAATAATAGTAATTTTTCCTAATAATAATAGTAATTTTCCCAATAATAATAATAATTTTTCCCAATAATAATAGTAATTTTTTTCCAATAATAATAGTAATTTTTTTCCTATAATAATAGTAATTTTTCCTAAAAATAATAGTAAGTTTTCGCAATAATAACAGTAATTTTCCCAATAATAATAATAATTTTCCTCAATAATACTAGTAATTTTTCCCCAATAATAATAATTTTTCCCAATAATAATAATTTTTCCCAATAATAATAGTATTTTTTCCCAATAATAATAGTATTTTTTTCCCAATAATAATAGTATTTTTTTCCCAATAATAATAGTAATTGTTCCCAATATTTTAAAGCTGCCCCCTCTTCTTATTATATAGTCAAAAAGATGATTGTTTGTCCTGAATTGGGAATAACATGGATTTTTGTTTGAACAAGTAGTGGAGTGTAACTACAAAGCTCTAGCTAGAGTGTACGTTACATCCCACCACTGGCTCACTGATACCAGCTTTACCGCAGCACTGTAATTATTTGCCTGCTCCCTGCTTTTGTAGAAACCTCTTTTAAAACATTCTCGCTGCTCCTGTTAGTTATGCATGGTATTATCAACATTCTCTTGGTACCACATTTCTGCAGCTTCCAGAGATGCTATTCTATGTTGTTTATTTGATTTCTCCATATAACTAGGTTGGTTCTACATATAGTTGAAAGCGTGTTTTCTTGCTTAATTATATAAATGGATATTATATATAAAACTCGTATCACACATGATTATATCAGGCCTGTCCCATTGTTTCGTCTTGACTATATTGTTGATGTTAAGTTTATACCGACTTTTTTTTTTTACCGCTGACAACGCAAGATTGATTTGCAAACCACATTGGGAGTGGTTATGGTTATGGTTATGGAAGGCACCGGTATCACTGCAAACGAATTAAAATCCATAATTGCTCAACCGCCCGTGCCTGTGGAATGATCCGAATTACTAACTCATCTCCCAAACAAAGAAAGATAACTGTAGCAGTCTCAGCATACGCCAAAAGACATAAGTCGAAACCGCACAGAAAGTGAACACAGCCAACTGTTCCTTGTCATACGATATCATCATTCATCGTAAACAATTGGAATATCGAAACATGATCAATGCGGATGAAACACACAGCTCACGGTGTGCACAGAGCACTTAACTCAGTAGCTCATGCAACAAGCCGGACTTGGAATATGAATAAACTGCAACAAGGAAGAAAAGATAAAAATGTGATTCCATTACCAAGTTATTTAAAACGAACATTCATGAAACAATGATTACCTCCCTACAAGAATTGACATCTCTAAGATCTATCATGAATAAAGATGGTAACAAATTTAATATCAATACTCCAATACCTCAGAAAATAGCTGTATTCTCAATAATGAAGTTAATTATTTGACAGTCAATCGACCACATGCAAACTACACAGAAACAATGGTAACTTGAACAAAAATACAATTTTCTTTTTTTTTTTTATTTGTTTATCTGTCGCCTTCAAAATTTCCATTTGTAATTAATATTTTAATAATGTATTACTGTTATAAGTCTTAAGGCGTCTACACACGCTATGCTGGCTATATATATATATATATATATATATATATACATATAAAGTCATATATTTCAGTGACACATGGGCACTATATGCAGAAAAAAAAATAGGAAAAACAAATTTGTTGTAAATGAGGCGTTAACGAAAATTTCTGGATATCTCAGACACCACAAACGAGAAAATTCTAAAAATCACCACCAATTGCAATGAGTTACATGAACTACTTATACCATAAGTGAAGGAAAGCATGTTACATTGTTACGATCATGTCACTAGTTGCGCCACACCATCATATCACATTAAACAATGAAATAGAGAAAAGGGGAAAGCTGCCATTGATTAAAAAAATTGATGATTGCCAGGAAAGAAAGGAACTGACACAGACAATGAATGAATGAAAACCATAGGGACTAACTCACCAAATCTGCACCACCGAAGGCTACCAATGGTACTCAGATACCATTTAGGTAGAAAGGCTAAACTTCAAGTTCAATATAATTAAATGATGAAAGAATAACTTAAAAACAAAACTGAAGTGCTAATTAAAAATCTTTTGTGACGTATCGAAGTTGGAGAGATAAGATCACGTGTTTGAAGAATGAGTGTACACTTTCAATGCTCTCATTGTTTACCTCATAATCTTCTGTATCCCAGAAATGCACATGATTTAAATCTTCAAAATAGACGGTGAACATCAGAAACTCTTCTCTGTGGAACAATAAATGATAGTTAACACAACCGTACACAATTGTAGTTCATGTAAGTCAAGTACCGCCGTCACGACCAGTGGCGTATACCGAACATGGTGTTAGTGACCATATATTTTACAGGGTACATCCCTAGACCGGCCGTACGATAATCTTACAGTCTGTTGTTTGATGTGCGACGGGGATAATCTGACGACTAACAGTGTGTTTATATGTTCGGAATTGGAGTCAACAACGATGGCCTAAGATCATCACATGATATACATTTTTATTTAAAAATACGACGGTCATCATTTTCAAGAGGATGTGAACTTCCGGTATATGGTGGATAGGCGGCGGGAACAATTGAAGGCTATGCATGAAAAGTGTTCCTTGTTGCAGTTTCCTCATATTCCAAAGCCGGCTTGTTGCAGGAGCTGCTGAGTTAAAGTGCTCTGTGCACACAGTGAGCTGTGTGTCTCATCCGTTTTGATCATGTTTAGATATTCCAATTGTTTACGATGAATGATGATTTCGTATAACAGGGAACAGTTGGCTGTGTTCACTTTCTGTGCGGTTTCGCCTTATGTCTTTTGGCGTATGCTGAGACTGCTACGATGGGGACTACAGTTACCTTTCTTTGTTTGGGAGATGAGATCTCTCTCTCTCTCTCTCTCTCTCTCTCTCTCTCTCTCTCTCTCTCTGCGATCAGGACTCAATCAGAGTAAGGATTCCAGACTCTCACATGAAGTCAGCTGTCAGGCTAAGTGTGTTGATCGCCCCCAGAGACAGAACATCACAAGTAGAGTTCGCCAGATCCGCTCTGATTGAACACCCGTTAAAACGATGCACTGTGTTCTGCGCCAGTGGCCCAGTGATTCCGATTTCAGCCAGCATTTTATTCGGGTTTGCTTTCCCTAGCCTTTGATTGTCCCCAATCTTCCTGCAAGGCAGCAGATTGTCTTTTCTGTAGGGGGATTCTGCCCTTAGATGGTCGGCCCCCAGGTTTACAAGCACCATCTGCCCGAGTCACTAGAGGTGACTAACACAGACACGCACGCACAAAGATGTGAGATGTGACTAACACAGACATGCACACACAAAGATGTGAGATGTGACAAACACAGACATGCACACACAAAGATATGAGATATGACTAATATAAACATGCACACAAAGATATGAGATATCACTAACCCAGACATACGCACACAAAGATATGATATATGACTAACACTGGTACATACTAAGATATGAGATATGACTAAACACAGACACACATAAAGATATGAGACATGATTAACATGGACACACCGAGATATGACTAACATGACTAACATGACACACACCAAGATATGAGCCATGGCTTCACACACAAAAAAAACACCAAGAAATGAACCATGTCTAGCACAGATATATATATTGAAATTGTAGATCTGAAATATTTCAAGTGGCCATCAAAATACAACTGAAAATCCTTTAGTCTGTTCCAAGTAATAATGGTCGTGTTTCGTTACTTTTTTTGGCTTTGCTCTCATTCTTTGACATATTAACGTTTGAAAACTTATCTCACAGGTTTATACAACACGTATAGTTAAGTTGATTACTGTGAAACTTATCTGGCAGGTTTATACAACACGTATAGTTAAGTTGATTACTGTGAAACTTATCTGGCAGGTTTATACAACACGTATAGTTAAGTTGATTACTGTGAAACTTATCTCACAGGTTTAAACAACACGTATAGTTAAGTTGGTTATAGTGAAACTTATCTGGCAGGTTTATACAACACGTGTAGTTAAGTTGGTTATAGTGAAACATATTTGACAGGTTTATGCAACACGTATAGTTAAGTTAATTACTGTGAAACTTATCTCACAAGTTTAAACAACACGTATAGTTAAGTTGGTTATAGTGAAACTTATCTGACAGGTTTATACAACACGTATAGTTAAGTTGATTACGTACTGTGAAACTTATCTCACAAGTTTAAACAACACGGATAGTTAAGTTGGTTATAGTGAAACTTATCTGGCAGGTTTATGCAACACGTATAGTTAAGTTGGTTATAGTGAAACATATCTAACAGGTTTATACAACACGTATTGTTAAGTAAGTTATAGTAAAACTTATCTGGCAGGTTTATACAACACGTATAGTTAAGTCGGTCATAGTAAAACCTATCTGGCTGGGTTTATACAACACGTATAGTTAAGTCGGTCATAGTAAAACCTATCTGGCTGGGTTTATACAACACGTATAGTTAAGTCGGTCATAGTAAAACCTATCTGACAGGTTTATACAACACGTATAGCTAAGTTAGTTATAGTGAAACTTATCTGGCAGTTTTATACAACACGTATAGTTAAGTTGGTTATAGTGAAACTTATCTGGCAGGTTTATACAACACGTATAGTTAAGTTGATTATAGTGAAACTTATCTGGCAGGTTTATACAACACGTATAGTTAAGTTGGTTATAGTGAAACTTATCTGGCAGGTATATGCAATACATATAGTTAAGTTGGTTATAGTGAAACATATCTAACAGGTTTATACAACACGTATTGTTAAGTTGGTTATAGTAAAACTTATCTGGCAGGTTTATACAACAGGTATAGTTAAGTTGGTTATAGTGAAACTTATCTGGCAGGTTTATACAACACGTATAGTGAAGTTGGTTATAGTGAAACTTATCTGGCAGGTTTATACAACACGTATAGTTAAGTCGGTCATAGTAAAACCTATCTGACAGGTTTATACAACACGTATAGCTAAGTTAGTTATAGTGAAACTTATCTGGCAGGTTTATACAACACGTATAGTTAAGTTGGTTATAGTGAAACTTATCTGGCAGGTTTATACAACACGTATAGGTAAGTTAGTTATAGTGAAACCTATCTGGCAGCTACGACAGGTGTAATTAAGTTAGTTTTCGTGAGACAGATCCAGATATGTTAATATATAATAACAATCTGAGTTTAATTAAATTAGTTACAGTGAAACCTAGCTGGCAGAATTAATACAACAGGTGCAATTAATTTGGCCATAGTGAGATAAATAGATCTGACATGAACTCAACCAATATCAACCACTCACTCTTTCTCCTCAACAGCTTTGCTTCTCAGCCGTTCGCAAGCAGAAGGTGACTTTACACAAACGCTGGTAACAAGAAGATCCTAAAAGCAAATAAAGATCATATTTCTTAGCACAATTGTATAAGGGACAACGTTTTTTAGTTTGTGATGAGGGAAGGGTTATTTGAGTTTGTGATGAGGGAAGAGTTGTTTGAGTTTGTGATGAGGGAAGAGTTGTTTGGGATTGTGATGAGGGAAGAGTTGTGTGAGTTTGTGATGAAGGAAGAGTTGCTTGGGTTTGTGATGAGGGAAGAGTTGTTTGGGTTTGTGATGAGGGAAGAGTTGTTTGGGTTTGTGATGAGGGAAGAGTCGTTTGGGTTTGTGATGAGGGAAGAGTTGTTTGGGTTTGTGATGAGGGAAGAGATTTTGTGTGTTTCAGTTTGTGATGAGGGAAGAGTTGTTTGAGTTTGTGATGAGGGAAGAGTTGTTTGGGTTTGTGATGAGGGAAGAGTTGTTTGAGTTTGTGATGAGGGAAGAGTTGTTTGAATTTGTGATGAGGGAAGAGTTGTTTGAGTTTGTGTTTGAGTTTGTGATGATTGAAGGGTTTTTTTGTGTTTCAGTTTGTGATGAGGGAATAGTTGTTTGTGTTTGTGTTCGATTTTGTGATGATTGAAGGGTATTTTGTGTTTCAGTTTGTGATGAGGGAAGAGTTGTTTGTGTTTCCGATAAGGGAAGTGTTGTTTGAGTTTGTGATGAGGGAAGAGTTGTTTGAATTTGTGATGAGGGAAGAGTTGTTTGGGTTTGTGATGAGGGAAGAGTTGTTTGTGTTTGTGTTTGAGTTTGTGATGATTGAAGGGTTTTTTGTGTTTCAGTTTGTGATGAGGGAAGAGTTGTTTGAGTTTATGATGAGGGAAGAGTTGTTTGGGTTTGTGATGAGGGAAGAGTTGTTTGAGTTTGTGTTGAGGGAAGAATTGTTTGAGTTTGTGATGAGGGAAGAGTTGTTTGAGTTTGTGTTTAAGTTTGTGATGATTGAAGGGTATTTTGTGTTTCAGTTTGTGATGAGGGAAGAGTTGTTTGAGTTTGTGATGAGGGAAGAGTTGTTTGGGTTTGTGATGATTGAAGGGTTTTTTGTGTTTCAGTTTGTGATTAGGGAATAGTTGTTTGTGTTTGTGTTTGAGTTTGTGATGATTGAAGGGTATTTTGTGTTTCAGTTTGTGATGAGGGAAGAGTTGTTTGGGTTTGTGTTTGAGTTTGTGATGATTGAAGGGTATTTTGTGTTTCAGTTTGTGATGAGGGAAGAGTTGTTTGGGTTTGTGATGAGGGAAGAGTTGTTTGGGATTGTGATGAGGGAAGAGTTGTTTGAGTTTGTGATGAGGGAAGAATTATTTGAGTTTGTGATGAGGGAAGAGTTGTTTGAGTTTGTGATGATTGAAGGGTATTTTGTGTTTCAGTTTGTGATGAGGGAAGAGTTGTTTGAGTTTGTGATGAGGGAAGAGTTGTTTGAATTTGTGATGAGGGAAGAGTTGTTTGGGTTTGTGATGAGGGAAGAGTTGTTTGTGTTTGTGTTTGAGTTTGTGATGATTGAAGGGTTTTTTGTATTTCAGTTTGTGATGAGGGAAGAGTTGTTTGGGTTTGTGATGAGGGAAGAGTTGTTTGAGTTTGTGTTGAGGGAAGAATTGTTTGAGTTTGTGATGAGGGAAGAGTTGTTTGAGTTTGTGTTTAAGTTTGTGATGATTGAAGGGTATTTTGTGTTTCAGTTTGTGATGAGGGAAGAGTTGTTTGAGTTTGTGATGAGGGAAGAGTTGTTTGGGTTTGTGATGATTGAAGGGTTTTTTGTGTTTCAGTTTGTGATTAGGGAATAGTTGTTTGTGTTTGTGTTTGAGTTTGTGATGATTGAAGGGTATTTTGTGTTTCAGTTTGTGATGAGGGAAGAGTTGTTTGGGTTTGTGTTTGAGTTTGTGATGATTGAAGGGTATTTTGTGTTTTAGTTTGTGATGAGGGAAGAGTTGTTTGTGTTTGTGATGAGGGAAGAGTTGTTTGGGTTTGTGTTTGAGTTTGTGATGATTGAAGGGTTTTTTGTGTTTCAGTTTGTGATGAGGAAAGAGTTGTTTGTGATAAGGGAAGTGTTGTTTGAGTTTCTGTTTGAGTTTGTATTTAAAGTTTGAGATGAGGGAAAAGCATTTATAGTTTGTGTTTGTATTTGTTATGAGGGTGCAACTGTTTGAGTTTGTGTTTGAGTAATTTATGAGGGAAGAGCTTTTTGTGTTTGAGTTTGTGATCAGGAAAGAGTTGTTTGAGTTTTTGTTTCAGTTTTATTTGAGGAAAAAGTTTTTGTGTTTGAGTTTGTCATGAGGGAAGAGATTTTAGAGTTTGTGTTTGTGTTTGTTATGAGGGTGCAACTGTTTGAGTTTGTGTTTGAGTAATTTATGAGGGAATAATTTTTTGTGTTTGAGTTTGTGATCAGGGAAGAGATTTTTTAGTTTGTATTTTAATTTGTTATGAGGAAAGAGTTGTTTGAGTTTGTGATGAGTGAAGAGTTTTTTTAGTTTGTGTTTTAATTTGTGATGATGGAAGAGTTTTTTGAGTTTGAGTTTGTGATGTGGGAAGAGTTTTTTTTTAGTTTATGTTTTACTTTGTTACGAAGGAAAAGTTTTTTGAGTCACTGCAGCCCAATGAGTTAAATGTCAATGTATAATAAAGCCACCGTATTGCCTAGTATAGCCGTGATATAGTTCAAATGGTTCGAGACATTCCTAATATATATGATTCAATGTCTATGGAGGCAAATCTACAACAACCGTAAAACGACAGTCTATCGACCTAAATGTGTATAAGAACTAGGAAGGCCATTTCTGCAATCAGCTGCTCGCTACTATGGCAACAGGCGAGCAGCTAATAAGATGGCGCTCTATCTCTTTATCGAAATATGTAGAAGTAGTTCCAATACCTCTACTAGACGTACAATCTTACATATATCTGGGCAGTGATATAGATAAAGAGGGAGGAACAGATAATGATACCAAAATAAGGATATCAAAAGCAAGAGGAGCTTTCATTGCACTGGGAAACATATGGAAATCCAAAGAAATTAGGCTAAATACAAAAATAAAAATTTTCAACTCAAATGTTAAGTCGGTCCTATTATATGGATGTGAAACATGGAGAATAAGAAAATTGACAATCACGAAGGTACAGACTTTCATTAATGGATGCTTACGCAGAATAAAGGGATGGAAATGGCAGGACAAAGTCACTAACGTGGAATTATGGAAATGTACCGGTCAAATACCAGTGGATAAAGAGATACAGCGAAGACGATGGCGATGGATAGGACACACACTGCGGAAGCCAACTGAGAGTATTACACAACATGCCTTTTTTTGGAATCCCCAGGGGAAAAGACAAAGAGGAAGACCAAGGAATTCTTGGAGAAGACAGATCGAAGCAGAGATGAAGATGACGGGGAAGACATGGAATGATCTTAAAAGAATTGAAAAAACATAACGACTTGGAAAGTGTTTGTTGAAGACCTATGCTCTACTGGGAGCTAAAAGGTAGAAGAAGTTCCAATAACTAGAAACCTTATCTAATGCCCACTTTCTTGTAGAATCACTGCGCTGCGTCTTTATTTAAAATCACTCGAAACAAGACTGTATAAGCAAACCTATTTTGTCCCATCACTCATAATAGAATAACTAAAATATTATGATGTCATTAAATTTATAACAAGTTAAGGCAATAATTTAAGGAGCTATTTTATATATTAATATATAGGTCAACCTAGAAGTTCGGTCGCACGTCCTGATCTTCTTAAGTTCCGAACCTACAGTCCGCAACATTACATATTTTGTATATTATTTATAATCCATGGTTTATATATTGATGATCTATGGTTTGTATATTGATGATCCATGGTTTATATATTGATGATCCATGGTCTATATATTGATGAGCCATGGTTTGTATATTGATGATTCATGGTGTGTATATTGATGATCCATGGTTTATATATTGATGATCCATGGTCTATATATTGATGATCTATGGTTTATATATTGATGATCCATGGTTTGTTTATTGATGATCCATGGTTTATATATTGATGATCCATGGTTTATATATTGATGATCCATGGTTTGTATATTGATGATCCATGGTCTGTATATTGATGATCCATGGTTTATATATTGAGGATCCATGGTCTATATATTGATGATCTATGGTTTATATATTGAGGATCCATGGTCTATATATTGATGATCCATGGTTTATATATTGATGATCCATGGTTTATATATTGATGATCTATGGTCTATATATTGATGATCTATGGTTTATATATTGATGATCCATGGTCTATATATTGATGTTTCATGGTTTATTTATTGATGATCCATGGTTTGTATATTGATGATCCATGGTTTATATATTGTTGATCAATGGTTTATATTTTGATGATCCATAGTTTATTTATTGATGATCAATCGTTTATATATTGATGATCTAAGGTTTATATATTGATGATCCACGGTTTATATTTTGATGATCCATGGTTTGTATATTGATGATCCATGGTTTATATATTGATGACCAATCGTTTATATATTGATGGCCATTCGTTTATATATTGAGGACCCTTAGTTTACATATTGATGATCAATCGTTTATATATTTATGACCCTTAGTTTATATATCGATTATCCATAGTCTGTATATTGATTAGCCATGGGTACTATATTGATTATTCTTCCCATAATTTGTTCGAGCCCTCTCTATTACGATAATGTATATATATATATATATATATATATGATAGTGATCATTACTTCTTTGTTTATTCCTTATGCAAGAATAACTGAGTAACCATTACTTACCAACTATATATTTTATTCCTTACAGAAATGCATTGCATGTCACAATCTCAATGTATCAAAAATGAATACAAATCAACGCTCATGAAATTATTAAACGAAATGCTAAATTATATTTATAAACTAAAGCTGATGGAGCAATGATAAAAACACGTTAAAAATAAAATAAATACGTACCGATAGTGTCTGACTTGGCCAATTCTGAACTGTCATTGACTTTTCATACTTTATTTCACTGCAGATGTACATTGAATTGCGAGAGCCAGGAGTAATCAGAAATAAAAAAAACGATTATTAGTGACTTTATCACAGAGACTGCCAAGTAAAGCAACATCCAGCATAAGCTACTTCTACATGGCCACACCAATGACATAGAATGATTGCCTGCTACCAAACGTCTGCCAAGACGCCAAGCGCCAAATGTATAATTATAGAAAATAATGCGACTACATGAATGACACTTGTTTGTTACTTAAAGGAAAATTTAGACAAATAAATAATAAATATATGAAGAAAAATTTCATTGATTATAAGTAATAAAAATGAGACATTAAATATAGGCAGTGAAATGAGGGATTATATATATTGGCAGTTGCAATGAAGCATTAATTGTAGGCAGTGACAATGAGACATTAAATATATAAGCAGTGACAACGGGACATTAATTGTAGACGGTGGCAATGAGACATTAATTGTAGGCGGTGACAATGAGACATTAAATATATAAGCAGTGACAACGAGACATTAACTGGAGGCAGTGACAATGAGACATTAAATATATAAGCAGTGACAACGAGACATTAATTGTAGGCGGTGACAATGAGACATTAATTGTAGGCGGTGACAATGAGACATTAAATATATAAGCAGTGACAACGAGACATTAACTGTAGGCGGTGACAATGAAGCATTAATTATATAAGCAGTGACAACGAGACATTAACTGTAGGCGGTGACAATGAGACATTAATTGTAGACGGTGGCAATGAGACATTAATTGTAGGCGGTGACAATGAGACATTAATTATATAAGCAGTGACAACGAGACATTAACTGTAGGCGGTGACAATGAAGCATTCATTATATAAGCAGTGACAACGAGACATTAATTGTAGGCAGTGACAATGAGGCATTAATTATATAAGCAGTGACAACGAGACATTAATTGTAGGCGGTGACAATGAAGCATTAATTGTAGGCAGTGACAATGACCCATTAATTATATAAGCAGTGACAACGAGACATTAATTGTAGCCGGTGACAATGAGGCTCTAATTGTTGGCAGTGACAATGAGAGATTAATTATATAAGCAGTGACAACGAGACATTAATTGTAGTCGGTGACAATGAGGCTCTAATTGTTGGCAGTAAAAATAAGGTATTAATAGTCAGACTATGACAATGAGGCATTAAATATAGGCAGTGGCAATGAGCCAATCAACCACTAATATCCTCAGTAATAAAGAAAAGACGATGGTCATATGTTGGACATGTGATGAGAAGAGATAATAACCGAATAGCAAAGCAAGCCCTCAGTGGGAAACAGCAGGTAAGATAAAAAGAGAAAGACCCAGGGAGACACTGAGAACAACATTGATGAGAGAGGCAAGAGCAGCAGGATTCGGCTCCCTCAATGAGATAGAGCAGCTTGCACAGAACAGAGACAAATGGCGTGATTTGATAAAATATCTTTAAAAGAAAACTGCTAGAACAAAAATTCAGATAGGAGAAGGAGTATCTTGGTCTACGCCCTATGGGCCGGCTACGGCTCGAAAGGTCAATAGATAGATAGATAGATAGATAGATAGATAGATAGATAGATAGATAGATAGATAGATAGATAGATAGATAGATAGATAGATAGATAGATAGATAGATAGATAGATAGATAGATAGATAGATAGATAGATAGATAGATAGATAGATATATAGTGGCAATGAGGCATTGATTGTAGGCAGCGACAAAGAGGCAATAAATGTAGGCTGTGACAACGATACATTAATTGTAGGCTGTGACTACAAGGCATTAAGTGTAGGCAGTGGCTATGAGGTATTGATTGTAGGCAGTATTAATTAGGCATTACTTGTATGCAGTGCCACAGAGGCATTAAATGTAGGCAGTGACACCGAAACATTAATTTTAGGCAGTGTCACCAAGACATTAAATGTAGGCAGTGACAATGAGACAATAATTGTAGGCAGTGACAACAAGACATTGATTGTAGGCAACGACAACGAGACATTGATTGAAGGCAACGACAACGAGACATTGATTGAAGGCAGTGACAATAAGACATTGAATGTAGGGAGTGACAACGAGGCAGTAATTGTAGGTAGTGACACCGAGACATTAATTGTTTGTCAGTGACAACGAGACATCAATTGTAGGCAGTGACTATAAGGCATTAAGTGCACGCAGTGACAACAAGACACTGATTGTAGGGAGTGACAACGAGGCATTACTTGTAGGTAGTGACACAAAGACATTAATTATAGGCAGTGACAATGAGGCATTAATTGTAGGCAGTGAGAACAAGACATTGATTGCAGGAAGTGACAACGAAACAGTAATTGTAGACAGTGACAATGAGGCATTAATTGTAGGCAGTGACAACAAGACATTGATTGCAGGAAGTGACAACGAAACAGTAATTGTAGACAGTGACAATGAGGCATTAAATATATCAACAGGGACACTGAGACATTAATTGTAGGCAGTGACAACAAGACATTGAATGCAGGAAGTGACAACGAAACAGTAATTGTAGGCAGTGACAATGAGGCATTAAATATATTAACAGTGACACCGAGACATTAATTGTATTCAGTGACAGTGAGGCATTAATTGATGGCAGTGACAACGAGACATTAATTGTTGGCAGTGATAATGAGGCATTAATTGTAGGCAGTGACAATGAGGCATTAAATATATCAACAGTGACGAAACATTAATTGCAGGCAGTGACAGTTAGGCATTAATTGATAGCAGTGACAACGAGACATTAATTGTTGGCAGTGATAATGAGACATTAATTGTAGGCAGTGACAATGAGACATTAATTGTAGGCAGTGACAATGAGGCATTAATTGTAAGCAGTGACAACAAGGTATTAATCGTCGGCGGTTACAACAAGGTATTGATTACAAGAAATGAGATCGAGGCATTATGTATATGGGCAGTAACAATGAAGCATAAAATAAGGTGAATAATTATGTGACACTGATAATAGAAAATGTCACGAGAAACTGAGTATTGACCATGCCCATGTCTTTATTTATAACTCTTTCTTTTCTTCTGGAATGGATTGTTAACGTTAAAGGCATTTTTTTTTTGCCCTTTCACTTGCGTGGCATTTTGTCAAAGCAAAGAGATATTGGCAGTACACAATATGTCACACAACGTAAAGAGTACGGTTTACTATATGAATAATCATTATAGCATAAACATTCATCTCGGAGAGAGGTTTATTATGTTTTCCTAGTCCTCTTCCATCTCAACGTGACGTGCATTCAGAAGTGTCCAGAGTGAATCTTATTCAGTTTTCATGATTTCATGTTAAAATGATAACAATATTTGAACTATTTGCGCTATGTGAAGCTATAATGTCGATTTCCTCTATCCGATTAAGACTGTTGAAAGCAGTAAATTTACGAGTTTAGTTTACTCGACTCATTATCTTCAATGTACAACAGAAACTTTATAGCGCTGAGATCTCCTCCTCAACACGTTCCCCATTATAAAGCGTGCCCGCTAGATTCTAGTGAAAGTACTGAAGATTGATTCAGCCTAGACGATCTATTTAGCACCGGCGATGACCTTTTCCTGCAGCACCACCTCAGTCGCCACTGACGACATGTGTGGCAGGTACATGTGGCTATTGTCTTCCATCATCGTGCTCAGAGCCCTAGAAGATATGGCACGTCTCTATGTTCCATCATGACTCAGAAATTTATTGTTAAACTTTTGAACTCTTAACTGATATTTCGACGTAAACCATGCATCATTGCAGTTCAACACTTGCGCTCCATGTACCCAACAAAACATATTTACCTGCAAGGATTTATACAGCCACATGTGGATAAGTTGTTTGCTAAATTATCTTTCACTCTCTCAGCGCAAAAATATTCTGTAAGATGAGAAGAATAACACATATAGATAGGCAATCTCTGACTTAAAGCATTGAATATGTAAATAAAATAAAAGTAATGAGCCCCGTCAAGCCAAGTGGCGTATATGACTATGGTGTAAGTGAACATAATTGTTATTGAACTTTGGCACATGCATTTTTTTGGTAATGTGGTCGGTATTACGCCTGTGCCGCTTTACTGTCCAAGGAAAAAAATCTGGTACACATTTTAAGGCTGGGTAAAGTTTCCAGAGACAGATGGCGAGATTTGATAAAATATCTTTAAAAGAAAACTGCTAGAACAAAAATTCATATAGGTGAAGGTGTATCTTGGTCTACGCCCTATGGGCCGGTTACGGCTCGAAAGGTCAATAGATAGATTAGAAAGTTTCCAGTGAACCCAAAAGCCGTCGATCAGGATCGAACCAAACCTCTTGTCCTTTGTTGTCCAGTTCACTAACCACTGAGCTATCGCGGCTCCCATTCAATGTGTATATACAGCATTAACAACTGTGGCTATTGAAAGAACGTTAACGACATAAAAAAATGTATTCAATTTGAAACTATGATCTTTTTATAAGTCAATTGATATGCATAACTATGACCTACATTTGTATTACTTTCTACTCTATATATTAATGGTGTTCTTAAAGTGTAACTAAGAAAAAAACCACAACTACCAAGTAAGAAACGATGCATCATCAGATTGAAATACAATCATTAGAGAAGATCTAGAAACATGGAAATGAAACTTTGAGTCGGAGATATTATTTTGTTCGCTACTTCCTCATCTGCCGTTCAGCTACTTGGGGAAATATAATGTGTGGTCTTTTGCTTTTCTGTTGGTTTTTGCTGCTGGTTTGTATCATAGTATTTATAATATTACATCAATCAATCTCTTTCATCGTCGGTTCTTCAATCTTGTGATCGCGCATCGATTTTTTATTTGTGGATTCACCTTTCTTTCAGCGAAGAGATTAGTAACTGAATTTGCGTGTTAATCCATTTTTTTCCTGTCAGGCGTGTTCATAGGGTCCCTCGCAACACACGCCGATAACTCCGACTTCGTAGTAAAGTTGATGTAAAGAGCCCCTGTCACACTAAGTAGCGTATAGGGAATATGGTGTTAGTGACCATCATTTTTATAGACCTTCGTACATGCTATTTGGGGTAATGTGGTCGCTAATGCGACTTTGGAAGTACTCATTTTTTTTCCCCCGTCGATTGAGATTTCAAGCCGGGTCTCGCTGCTGAGACCAGTGATGGTTACCGCAGACAGAAATCACAAATAAAAAATCCCAACTGGTGCAGCCGTAATTTAAACTCACAACCTCTTTGTCTCAGACCAGCGTCCTGCCTCGAGACCAGCGTCCTGCCTCGAGACCAGCGTCCTGCCTCGAGATCAGCGTCCTGCCTCGAGACCAGCGTCCTGCCTCGAGATCAGCGTCCTGCCTCGAGACCAGCGTCCTGCCTCGAGACCAGCGTCCTGCCTCGAGACCAACGTCCTGCCTCGAGACCAACGTCCTGCCTCGAGACCAGCGTCCTGCCTCGAGACCAGCGTCCTGCCTCGAGACCAGCGTCCTGCCTCGAGACCAGCGTCCTGCCTCGAGACCAACGTCCTGCCTCGAGACCAGCGTCCTGCCTCGAGACCAGCGTCCTGCCTCGAGACCAGCGTCCTGCCTCGAGACCAGCGTCCTGCCTCGAGACCAGCGTCCTGCTTCGAGACTAAGCAGTCTCCCATAACGTTAAATAAAAGGATCGCTGACGTGTGTGTTCGTATTTCTGTCTTATCACGTGGTAAAACCTTTTCATCTGCTGCTTTTTTCTGTATGATATGGATGGAGTTGTTCCTGGCTTTTTTAATCAGTTCTTCGGAGATCGCAAAGTTTAATTATACCAGGGAACCGACAAGGAGACATCAAAGGACAGAACAAAATAGTGATGGCCTATGCCGCAGTGAAGGATAGAAAGGAAAGAGCCGCATAAAATAAAGCTTATTAGTAGCGCATGACTATTTGCATATGCTAATTTAGGTATTCACAACTGGTGAAATAAATAAAATACCCCAGAGGTAAATCGGGAGAAATCATAACATCTCAGGAAGATATACCAATGTGTGTTTTTGTAATATAAGGTCATGTCAAGCAAGAACGATTCCATAGTTAATAGAAAAAACTGAATTATTACAGCAATCAGACAACAAAAATGTATGGGCTTAAAGGGAAGAAAGAGAATCTCGTAAAAGTAGTCACCCAATGTGAACATGGTCATCAGCATATGGTAGGAGTCCTTACATCATCATTATCATCATGATCATCGAGTGCCTTCTCCGCAACGAAGGTTGGCTACCATGGATCGCCATTCTACTCTGTTTCTTGATTTGATGGTGCAGGCTGTCATAGATTGACTTGTCCATTTTTTAATGCTACTCATCCATGTTAGTCTTGGTCTAGCTCTGCCTCTTTTACCTTGTATTTTCCCTTCCAATATTACTTTTAGTAGGCTGTTGTGTCTTTTAACATGTTCCAAAAGTTTCATTTATCTTGTCTTAATTGTATTTAGTAGTTCTCTTTTTATTTTCAGTTGTTTTAAAACTTCATCGTTTGTTTTCTTTTCTTTCCATCCAATTCTGCCTATTCTTCTATAGATCCACATTTCAAAGAGTAGTCCTTACACTAATTGTAATACCCATTGTGATGCTTACTAGAGTTTAAAGATGAGGAATGCTAGCCTAAGTAAGAGTAAGGATAGCTTACTGGCAATGTGTTTACATACTCATATATCATCGAGTTTACGAAATATGCCCATTTTGTGTGCTCTACTTATGGTTTGACTTTAATTGGAATCCCTCATGCGCCCTGCTACATTACAGTTCCATGTGTGCCTGAATGAGCAAACTTAACATTAGTAGCATGTACACAGTTCTGCTTCGACAGAGAGAGAGAGAGAGAGAGAGAGAGAGAGAGAGAGAGAAAGGGAGAAGGAGAGAGAGTTAGCTGTCATATAACAGAAAAAGGATCAGGACGAATGACCAAGAAGAACACATAGAAAGCCGCGGATAAATAAAGAAAACACCTATAGTTCGTTTCAAATCATGTGTCCAACTTCAAAACGCTAATACTCAGTAAACATTTATTAAAAACAGTTGAAATTTTCCAAATGTTATTAGAATGCAAAATACCCTTTAAATGTATATTTAACAAATATCTTGCAGCTGCAGTTTTCTTAAAGCGGCGAATTTCTTTGATGTTGTCAAAATTGTAAATTGTGAACCCCTAAAGAATAGAAATTGCCGTAGTTGATGGTCTATGATTAATTTTCACTAGGTAAAGGCGTGGCCGTAATGGGGAAATAACTGGATAAGACAAAACACCAGGAGAATTATTGTCTTCTCAGTTCGAGGACGGACGATAATATCAAGGTATACCTGTATGTCCAATTTTCATAGTTGTGTGGTCCTGATAAGGACCGTTTGTTGAACTAATTTAAGGTAATATAGGGGCCAACATTGTGGGGGCTATATACTTTCATTCTGAATCAGAGGAGTCTAAAAGATTAATAACTGTTTGGGGTTGAACATTCCACAAACCATCATTTTTCCAATATTCCTCTTCCTGTTTTAAGACGTGGTCTTCACATTTAGCCCAATAATCTTTGTCTATGTTTAATAAAGCGAGATTAGCAAGAGTCTTTATATCGCATATTTTGAATGTTGTATTTTCATCTGCCACTTGTCCTTTTAATTTTGCCCAGATTAGTTCTATTGGATTTAAATGAGCATGGTAAGGTGGCAGCCTCAAACTTATATGACCGTGCTCTTGGATAATCTTATCTATTTGATAAATCTTTGTCCTCTGTTTTTGCTTTACTAGAGATAGTAATTCAGGTTTTAAGTACATGTTATTAAATTGTATGTGCTCCTTTGTGAGCCATATCTTAATAGCATCTTTTGTACTGGATGACGTCGGGACTTTATCTTCAAGTGCAACAATGTTGTGGTACGCTGCATTGTCCATTATTAGGCAAGATGGTCGATCTAGTGATGGGAGAACAGAATTTTCAATCCAATGTCTAAATATGTGACCATTCATCTCAGAGTGATAATCCCGATTGTCTATGGATTTTGACAGAAAAATGAGCTCTGCATTCTGTATTAGTCCATGTTGTCGACTACCTGCATGAGCAATTATCAAGCGCTGTCCTTTGCTGCTAGGTATTAATCTCTTAATCTTTCCATCTGATGACTGCCATTCCCTTTGGTTAGTGTGGTGAGCATTGATCCATGTTTCATCCAAGTACACAATATCATAACCTTGCTTGCGTACCTCTTTTACTTCACGTAAGTACTTGCTTCTCATGATTACTATATGTGGCTTCTCACAGATGATGTTTCGTCCATTGGAATACTTTCTGAATGTAAAGCCTGCAGCTCTCACATTCCTCCATAATGTAGACTTTGATATTTCAATACTGTTGTTCTTTTTCAGCGATACTTTTAATTTTCTTATTGTAACAGTTTCATTCATACCCAACATTTTGCGAATTTCACTTCTAATAAGTTCACTGTCGAAATTATCCAACATTTTTGCTCTTCCTTGTGATTTTGTATATTTTGAACATTGACGGTCACGTGCTTGAATCCAGCGATTAAATGACCGTTTAGATAAATCCAAAATGTGTCTTGTCCTATTCTCATGGTTTTCTAAATAATGAAATAATCTTCCTCGTTTAGCCTCTTGTCAAAAATAGCCATACATTTGTATTGCGATTTTTTGTAAACTACAGAATTTCATTTTAAGACTCATGATAAATGTTATCGTTCCACGTCTCGCCGCTGAATGAACGGAAATGGAACGCACAATGTCTCGTGTTTTTTACAAATGTCTAATTGTGTCAGAAAACCCACGTTGATCGCTATTTTTAACTTAAAATACTGTAAACATTAAGTTTTGACTACATCAATGGGTCGTTATAAATTTATATAAATCAAATAAGCAACAATAATAACCCAATGTTTTTTTTTTTAAATGAAATTAATTCCCTGTTGGGTTCTAATCATTATTACTTTACATGCAAATTTTGAAGAACTTACAAAAAGTGGTTAAAAAGATATCGATTTTAAAAGTTGGGCACGAGTTATGAAACGGACTATAGACGCGGAAGGATACATTTTCACGTGCTGAGATTGATATACTATCTTACTGGGCAAAGTCCCGCGTGGTTTACTAAATAGTTCGAACCTGAAGTTGTTATAGTAAGTGTTATACATGAATTTTATGCCTGTTAAAAATTACAGTACATATTCTAATCCAACTTTTAAATGCACACTATTGTCAGGTGACCAGTTTACCATCGTAATCGAGTATTTTCGCAATTTTGAATAGAGTTTATTATAGATTTTAATTACATTTACCGACAACAGATAGTTATCTGAGGCCATCTGTGAGTTGTACGGTAAGTTCAGTGGCAATTGAATTGGACAAGTTTCAAAAATATTATTTGTTTTTCAGAGAAGGTAAATAAAGAAAGTGGATTTATCGATGTCAATTTGTGTAAGGTCTATTCTGATTGTCTTAATATAGCAATGAGTAAAAACAAGTTCTTTCTATTATTGTTTACACATTTGTGGTAAAGAAAAATATGTTATTTATGTTTCAAAATGAATGAAAATATTTCACAATTTGTACAAGGACTGGGCTTGATACAGTATCATGGACTGAGATAGATACATTATCGCAGTATGGAATAGATACATTATACTGGAGCAGATACACTATCATGGACTGGGGCAGATACATTATCATGGACTGACGTTGATACATTATCATGCACTGAGGCAGATACATTATCATGGACCGGGGTTGATACATTATCATGGACTGGAGCAGATACATTATCTTGGACTGGGGTTGATACATTATCATGGACTGGGGTTAATACATTATCATGGACTGGGGTTGATACATTATCATGCACTGAGGCAGATACATTATTCTGGACTGGGGTTTATACATTATCATTCACTGAGGCAGATACATTATCATTCACTGAGGCAGATACATTATCCCTGACCACGGCATGAACTGGCAAACTTACAAACAAGAAGTTTTGAACTGAGAGATATTTACATAAACACTTCTGTTTGATTTTATATCAAAGTGGCATGTCCATATCAAGTGGTGAAACTCTGCGGCATTTATGAGTGAGGGTGTCCTTATCCTAGTACATACCTTTCATTCTTAAAAGTGATATTTTATGGAAATGGTTTCAATGTATGAAATCACATTACAAATACAATATTAGTGACTAACAACTGTGTGAGTAGTAGTGGTCGCTGTGAACCCCCTCTAAAAGTGCACGCACATGCACCGAAAGACAATAGATTTGGCATCAAAACCGCACGAAACTGGCAGCAAACCCGTGCAAAAGTCCGATAATCGGCTTATTATCTCGGTGGTCGTGATCGGTAATCGGCTTATCTCGGTGGTGTGCGTTGGTGCGTGACGATCGGTAGTCGTGGTGTGCGTTGGTGCGTGACGGCTTATCTCGTGGTCGTGGTGTGCGTTGGTGCGTGACGGCTTATCTCGTGGTGTGTCGCTAGCTCGCCGGTTATCGGACAGCGGTTCTAAAAGGGGTCGGGCGACAGCGGTTCTAAAACTTGTGGGGATGGCGGTATCTTGCGGGTCGGATGGCGGGTCGTTGCCGGCTATCGTGGCGTGCGGGTGGGGAAAGGCGGGTGCCTTTATTGGTCGAGTGTTATTAGTATCATCATGTGTGGGTATTAGGCAACAGGAGGCGACATGTAAAAAAAACGCTGACAAGCAATTATTAGTATCGTTAGCATCATGTACCAGGTGTGATTTTAGCGATTTTTTTTTCTCTCTTCTCTCTCTCTATTGCATATCCAAGCTAACTCAAGTCAAATAAAAATCATCATCACCAAGCCACACAAATTGACACATCATCATCATGTGCCACCCTCAATACCATCCCTTCATGTCCTATCATCATCATGTGCCACCCTCAATACCATCCCTTCATGTCCTATCATCATCATGTGCCACCCTCAACATCAACCTTCATATCCTATCATCATGTGCCACCCTCAACACTATCATCATCATCATGTGCCACCCTCATCATCATCCCTTAATGTTCTATCATCAAGCCACACAAAGTATCAATCATCTCTCTCTCTCTCTCTCTCTCTCACACATTCATGGTAAACCAAAACAAAATTCGTTCTATATTTCACAACTTTATTAATACAACAAATATACGACACATATATATTACTGTCCGGTTGTTGATAATTTTAAGCATCTGGGCGGGCCCCTCGAAGCCGAAGTATCCACGGGCGAGAAATCGATAAATGATACGGTCGTTTATGTGCTGTCTCGATGAAAAAGACATGAGAATTCTGTTAAGTTTCGCGCCACGACACTTAAGAAGTATATAATAAACATAATATAGACCGCACGTGTTGCTAAACAAATCTTGCAACACCCGCGGGTTGTAGACGAATGGAACGTGTGAGTTTTGCTCTATAAAGTTTAAAATATCCATGTGTCTGGGAGGCAAACCGTACGAATCGAAATACTCACATTCGCCGAGTCCGTTGTAAAATAGGGCCACCCAATGCTCTCCGGGTTCGTGGGCAGGGTCGGTGTTTATGACAAAGGCCGCGGTCGCCGTTGGGTCGATGCTTGGCGGTAAGTGGTTTCGTGGAATGACACTAACAAGGGAACAACGTCGAACGAAAATATCCGACATCAAAAGGTTGTAAATCTCCCTCGTGTTCATATTCTTCTTCTTCTTTCTCTCTCAAACGGCGAAGTCTGTTAGAATCTGCCTTGTCTTGGACACCTCGAGCACCGAGTCCAACTCGGCGTAGACGATAACTTGTAGGGGAGTAGTTGTGGGAGCGGCAAACTTGAGTTCTATCGACAAGGGTCCGCTTGTGGCTAGCTCAAAATGGGAGCCGTCCAGTAGGCTGGACGAGAGGTCAAAACCAAATAGACAGTATCCGTCCTTGAATTCTCTATAATCAACGTTATTCCCAGCGTCTTTACCAATCAGACCCATGGCCAGATTTGTGCCGAAGAAAGCTCTCGCGTATTGATTTCGTTCAAAGTCCATATTTAGAGGCTTTCCCGAGATACATTTCCCGTCGACCGTCAGGTTCATATAAATCAGACCAAAGTGTTGAAAATTGAACGGGTTAGCTGTGTAAACACGATTAAAAGCACTGGCCGTAATCAGACCTATCACTATACGGGTCGGTGTTTGAGACAAAAATAAATTGTCTTGACTGTGGGAGAACATCCCGCTAGCGATGGAAAATGTCTTGATGGTAACCCTCTTGATCGGGTACCGCGCATTCCCGCTTAAGAGAGCCTTTTCGTGGGCCAGAGAAATTGCGGGGTTTAGCTTAGCTTTCCTGACCACGAGCGCGGCGTAGGTGATAACACTCTTATAACCCACAGAGCTATCGTGAGCCGCGAGGCTGAACACATCCTTCGAGGGCGTGAGTTTTATCTTTACGTCGACTCTGTTTAACATGTAACGATCCTGCACAAAGACATCAGAGTGCAAACGACCCATCATTTCAACCTCTTTACTACCCGAAGTCAAATCGCGCCGTGTTTTAAAAGCCTCATTTTCTTTCAAATCGTCATGGTGGCCAGCTGTGTCTTTGTAGAACAGAGCGGCCGTCAAGTATCCCGTTTTCGCATCCTCCCCGTAATTTAGCGTGGCCTCAAATACTGCTCTAAAAGGATAGGTATTCTCCGACGGTGTAACCAACGTGTCGTTTAGCGATACGTCGACTTGTGAAAATAGACTGTGAAGATAATTGTTGACCGGTCCTACCTCAGCATCGACTGGTACACTATCACCATTCGGGAGGGTGATCTTGACCCGCAGATGTAAAAACGTGTTGAAAAGATCTAGATACACCTCGCTGTTTCCAGAAATGAAAAACTCTATCGGTGCGCTATGCGACAAAGCTGCGATCGGACGAATTTCAATAAACTGGCCAGAGTCTAGAGAAGTCTGCGTGGGTGGAACGCTAAATAAATCCAAACCAGAGTGAAGACATTCGCACGATTTGGGGTGAATGAGGGACATTATTAGTCGAAAATATCCTTTGCCACCCTAGTCTTCGTCTTCTTCCCGCTGTTGTGCACCGAATGAAGAGGGAACCGTCCAGCTGTCGGTTTTATCCTCTTCGTAACGGGTTCTCCTGGTGGAGGTAACTTCATAACTCGCTTTCTGCTTTGACGTAAACCACTTCCTGATTGGTTGTTATCACGCAGGTGGTCTACGGCCCCGTGTAGCAACCGCTGACCGGCCTCCTTAGCTCGTTCTTTGAAAGCTTCACCGACATTTTTCCCAGCTAATGCGTCCTGTGCGACCTGCAGACCGGTCCCCAAGCCTTCTCTGAGCAAGGCCTTACCGCCGGTTTTTAACCAGGGTAAAATAGCCCTCCCGATTCCACCAAAGAAACTACCGATTCCTCGACCGCTCTGACTTCGACCTCCTATAAACACGGGCATCCCATCGCCCGCCTGACAACAGTAAAAGTCTTCGTATAACTCAACATCTCTATGAAGGGAGTGTGTTTCACCATTATCCCAGCTCGAGATGCTTCTTGACTCGAAAGTGTACCGTTAGCATCGACGTCCCGCTGGTGAATGGAATGGTTTTTCCGTGTTCGTTGGCTAAAAGGATCTCGACGGTATCGAAGGAAAATCTACTCCGGGGTAGGTAGTGAGGCTTATCGTAGATCTGAAACACCGAGGTGTGATTTCTATTGAGAACAGGCACGCTCCTGAGGAGAGGCACCATCACATCCCCGACCGGTCTGGGGGAAACGAGATCGCAGTAGACGTAGACATTCTTCGCAACACTTTCCAAGTCCATTACACCCACGCTGAAGATATCGGGAGCCGTGTCTGATATTGAGGTCGTGGGGAAGGCTAACATGTTTTTCAAAGTGTCGCTTATGGTAACACTGACTCCTTTTTCGTAAAGTTTCAAGATGGCTTTATTCACCTCTTTTGCGTAAATGAATCTCATTTTTTTCCCTTTCACTCCCCTGTACGACTCATCCTCCGCTTCTATGATCGACGCATTCAACGCGCCGATGAACGCATCGGGTTTCGTGTATAACCCAGGCTCCAATGCCACGTTGAAATAAAATCTGGCGTCTCAAATATCGTCGTTATCGAGAGATTCGTAGCGAATCCAGACATCACCCTCTATTACATTGAAATAATTTAGCGGAAACTGTATCTCTACCAGTGCGATCTCATACTGCGTCGAAATGTCAATGGTCTGAGGGAGTTTAACGAAAAAGTGGCCTGGGTTATTATCCTTAAAAAGTTCCATAGATGCATTGCTGGGCAGGGTGACATAAAAACTCATTTTTTTTACTCGTTTCACCGTCGCCTCTCCAAGTTTGGATTCGGTAGCATGTAACCCAAACAGCTGCTCAGTAGGGCTATTCACAGTTTTCCCTCCTTCGCGTCTGGCTTTTCGGTGGTCAGATTGAACAGCGAGACCGCTACAACTGTATATATAACTACCACTTGACAAATAAAGACAAGTTCTAAGTAGGGGGATAGTTTCCCAAACATCGACCCCCACCAGCGTGGTTCGCCGTCTCTCCTGTCTCCCGAGTTTACGGCTCGCAAATCGGGCTCTCCACCAAAAACTACCACTTCTTCTTCTTCTTCTCGTATCTCTAGTTTTTGTATCTGACAATGTTCTTGGACGGTATCCAAGTGTTAAATGAGGAATCGTACCCAAACCATTTGACTAAACACTCCTTTCGCCCAAAGGATGTGCGACGCTCGGTTATGATACTCTCGATTCTGTACTCGTGTTTGTCTCCAACTTTTTGAATTTCCGGTGTGTAGAATGACCCCTCTATCTCATCGCCCTTATCGTCTTTCAACACATATGTAACGGGGTTTGTTTCATTTACTCGACTGATGGAAAACAGTTCCTCCGTCCAAGCCGGGGCATAACCCTTTTTAAAATTGGCTCTGCCCAGGACCAGTCTAACTCGATCACCGGGCTTGTACAGGGGTCTTTCAAATTTAAAGTTGCGTTTGCTATTATACAACGTGTTCCATACTTGTTCTTGATTGTCTGCGTTGACGTCGACCGGTGCCATTTTTATACTTCTGTGATACGAATGGTTATAACTTCGAAGTAGGGCGGGGAGGACTCGGACATAAGACAACTTATTGGATTTCGTGAAATATCGCCACATCCGTTGTTTCAGAGTCCTATTAAAACGTTCCACCACGGCGGCCTTAATATCTTCGTTCTGCGTAGTGAAAAAGTGAACGTTGTTGTCAGCGAGGAATTTCTGAAATGTTCTGTTCAGAAACTCTGACCCCTTATCGGTTTGAAAACTCGCGGGTTTCCCATCGAGAAATATCTTACCGACGGCTTCCACTAAGGATTTCCCCGTTTTGGTTCGTATCGGTACAGACCACGCGAATTTGCTGAAAACGTCCACGCAAGAAACCAAATAGGAATATCCATCGTTGTGTTTTTTCAAATGTCTCACATCGATTAGGTCTGCCTGATATTGCTGTTGGGGGCCACTCGTTATAATGGGACGACTTTCAAATCTGCGACGAATTGGTTTATGAAGGGTATAGGTATCCTGATGACTCAGCCATTGTTTGATCTTTGCGAGTCCCAGTTTGGTGTTACGTTGCAGGGCCGTTGCACCACTATACGCCCCTGGTCGACTAGGGTCAAAGTAACGACGTCTCAATATTTTCTCCACCGTTCCCATTTTGGTGTTGGGATTCCGCTCTTTCTTTTTTTAGGTCTCAGTTTTATACGTGGCTACGGGCGGAGTGGTTTCATTACCTACCTTTGGGGTTTCCGCTGGTGGTGGTGGTGGTGGTGGTGTCTTGGTCTGCTCTGGTGATACCTCGAATGATGGTGTTGGTGGGGAAGGTGTTTTTTCTGTTGCCGTGTTGTGTTGAATGAGATCGACCGAGCCCAATGAGCGTCGTTTATACTGCTCCAATCTAGTTAAATATTGATGCAGGGCACGTTGGTACACTCTGGCCTTATCGGCGGGTGCTAAATCATCGCGGAATAGGATACGTTGCATTTCATCATCTAAATCTCTCAAGTTGTTACCGATCGCCTCGGGTGGGCTATACGACGTGGTAGTAGTCTGTTTAAGACCCTCGAGGAATCGAGGATCCATCAAAATCATTTTTTTGGCCATTGTTACGCACCTAGTACTCCACCGAGAATACTTAATATAGGACGGAGCAAAGCACCTATAAACCCACCGGTTTGTAGAATCTCTTTCCGCCGCTTAAGACTCGGTTTCTTTTTAGTGAGAAGTCTCAACTTGTTCTTGTGTCGACGTAGCTCGCACTTCTGTTGCTGAGTGAGTCTAACATTACCTTTTAATATGTTATGACAACACTCGCACAAAAAGTTAATGAGTTTGGGAGAGGCTGTTTTTAATATGGCTCTTAAACCGGTCGACGAGGCGGCGCGCATACATTTCAACATTTCACCGTGCCGTCTAAGTGCTTCATCACACATGATTCTCTACTTTGGCACGTAGACGATTTGTCTCTCCCCCGGGAATATTTTTGTTCTCAACCTAAAATTATCAGGTGTGTCCTGACGAAGATCGACCAGCAAATAACCGTGAGGAGTCGCTGTCGCGTCCTTAAAACTATCTTGGAGGTACCCCACCTGACCTGGGTACATTTGTTTACCCAGATTCATAATTTGACTCCCGTCTCTCGGGTTCTTGAAAAGGACTAAATAGTGCGTATTGAGACTTATGGTTCGATGTTCTTTATTTTTTCCGAATAGATTTTGAACAATGTACATCACACTAATATCTCTGTGATGACTACCTTTGGTGAATAATTTTGTTACCCGCTCGTTCGTCTCAGACATCAAGTCATCGATGACGATCAGTCTTCTCTTCTTACCACCTTCCAATTTATCGACGTCTGGTAGACCCTCGATAAATCTCACTGACCTCATAGTCTCGTATATCGATTCCCATTCTCCATAACACCATATAACTTCCTCCGGTACGGGGACAGCTAGCTCGTGAAGGTTCTGTATAAACTTTTGCACAAATACCGTTTTCCCACACCCGGTAGGACCGGCTATCAGAGCTGTGAAGGGATGATTCCATCGGGGATCCATCCTCACAAGTGCTACTAACTTTAGTGATTACGCCCCCGACGAAAATAACAACGAGTGATTTTAGGTCAGCGTGCGAGGTTTCCCCCTCTTCAACTAACACCTATTTTTATAATTCACAACCTATATAAACACTACAGGGGGAGGAGTTTCCTAGTCTCAAGCCGCATTACCTGAGACCGAATTGTTACACGCATCATATTTCCCACACATCACCCTATTGGGTCAGTTCCAGAGGTCACTGAACATGTCGCAACACGACTGATTACCACGCCTGATAACGTATTACGTTAGCTACTATAAATAGACGGTCCTCGACCCGATAAACGTAACGGGTATAAAAACTCCCCAGTCGAGCAGTGTACACGCACACACATAACCAACGTCTGTTGCCAGGTGGTTTGTGTTTGTTTTTCTTTGAATATGGAGTCGTGTAGCTTGAATACGCCAATTTCGTTTGATGTCAGTGATCAGCGCATATTTTTGTCACGTGGAAATGAGACTGTAGTTCCATTGTCTAAAGATGGCGTTAAGGCAGTCTCGGTTTGTGTTTTTCGTAACAGACCATTGATAATATAAGGACATATAGCGGTGATAGTTTTTTGAAGTTTCCTACCAGAACTGGGATAACACTATCGAGAGAGGAATTTATCACGTTAGTCGAGATGCGAGAGGAAATTTTAACCGCTTATGCTAACCTCAACTACACGCCGCCTGTTGTTGACCAGATCAGCTACACGCCACCTCTCGTTAATCAGATCAACTACACGCCGCCTGTCGTTAACCACCAAAACTACATACCATCTCTTGTTAACACGAATCTCATCGACTACACGCCCCCCCCCCCCCCTTTGTTAATCAAGTGAACCTCGCTCTTGTTAGTCAGACGACAGATCCGGCACCCAATATGAATGCCGCGGGTGTTTCAGCAGAGTCACCAATTACCTATTCCAGCTTTGATCAGGTTTTGTCAAAATGGAGGGCGGTTGTGTTTTTAAAGCTAATGAAACTTCCCATGCATCCGTGTTTGATAGACATTTAACAAACAGTACCACCAAAACAGGAGGGAGGAAACCCAGACACTTAAAATTATCAACAACCGGACAGTAATATATATGTGTCGTATATTTGTTGTATTAATAAAGTTGTGAAATATAGAACGAATTTTGTTTTGGTTTACCATGAATGTGTGTGAGAGAGAGAGAGAGAGATGATTGATACTTTGTGTGGCTTGATGATAGAACATTAAGGGATGATGATGAGGGTGGCACATGATGATAGTGTTGAGGGTGGCACATGATGATAGGATATGAAGATTGATGTTGAGGGTGGCACATGATGATGATAGGACATGAAGGGATGGTAGTGAGGGTGGCGCATGATGATGATAGGTCATGAAGGGATGGTATTGAGGGTGGCACATGATGATGATGTGTCAATTTGTGTGGCTTGGTGATGATGATTTTTATTTGACTTGAGTTAGCTTGGATATGCAATAGAGAGAGAGAAGAGAGAAAAAAAATCGCTATAATCACACCTGGTACATGATGCTAACGATACTAATAATTGCTTGTCAGCGTTTTTTTTTACATGTCGCCTCCTGTTGCCTAATACCCACACATGATGATACTAATAACACTCGACCAATAAAGGCACCCCCCTTTCCCTACCCGCACGCCACGATAGCCGGCAACGACCCGCCATCCGACCCGCGAGATACCGCCATCCCCACAAGTTTTAGAACCGCTGTCGCCCGACCCCTTTTAGAACCGCTGTCCGATAACCGGCGAGCTAGCGACACACCACGAGATAAGCCGTCACGCACCAACGCACACCACGACCACCGATCGTCACGCACCAACGCACACCACGACTACCGATCGTCATGCACCAACGCACACCACCGAGATAAGCCGATTACCGATCACGACCACCGAGATAATAAGCCGATTATCGGACTTTTGCACGGGTTTGGTGCCAGTTTCGTGCGATTTCGTTGCCAAATATATTTTCTTTCGGTGCATGTGCGTGCACTTTTAGTGTGGGTTCACAGCCACCACTACTACTTGTGTGAAGTCCACGAGTAAGATAATTACACAAGACTATTTGAGATTGCTATCAAAATAAATAGCTATAGTGAAATAGGCAGTGCTATAATTGTATGAGTGTACGCTACCTTTGATGTGAGGTAAACTAATAAAGTGGAGCAGTGATAATAGCATTGATGCCAAGTACAAATGTAATACAAAATTAACAAACAGCTAATAATAGCGCATAATGATGAAGAATAAAAATATAATAAACAATATCAACCATAACCACAGTGAGGTTGTCGTCAATATACAGCTAGCAAGCATATGTAAGGATGCAACTGAAACATATAAGGAGGCTGTAACCATTGCGGATGAATATTGAGAATACCGTGAAAAGATTAAGACTGGAGATGTTCCAAAGAAACCAAAGTAAATACGAAGACCTATTAGCAACAATAGAAATAATCCTATTTTTGATCACTAAATGTGAAGCTAATATCTGGTATATAAATTGTAGGAAAACTAAAGGAGGACAAGATATGGACAATAATGAGAAAAGATATCGGTAGTTTCAGAGAATGGTATGCAGGAAGTCTAAATGTGGACGTAATAAATATATATTGAGACAAACTGTTTTAAAATGTGTCAAGCCTGAAACAAATGTATTACTCACTCAGCATCAAAAAGAAACAATCGACAAGTTTAACGGACTCGGCTGAAATATATTGTTACAACTGGACAATTCAAAGAACGTTGAGAGGAGCTGAATTTACACAGAAACGAAATGAAACAGTTTAAGGGAGTAGGTTGGTAGGAATTCAACAACCGAAACAACATGCAAATGTAGAGAGAGAGAGAGAGAGAGAGAGAGAGAAAGAGAGTTATGGAGTTAAAGTATCAGATACGGCAGCAGACACCGTACATGATGATAGTGGAAATGATGATACACTCGGTTAGAGAGACGAACCTCTTGAATGTTTGTTATGTACTCACCAAAATTGTTAAAGCAGGGCGGAACGTTGGGCATGTCCAAATATTTGTTAATATCCTGACTGATAAGATCGTAACAATTACATGTTTCTATGGTCTTTCTCTGCTTACACGCATTGATGCACAGCTGCTCAGATATAATTTACAACATGTATCATTGACAGGCCAGAATACCTTTACCAGCTGACAAGAAAACATGGATTAAATTGAACAAAATATATAACGTTAATTCATTTGAGTGTCGTCACCATATCAAAGGTTGGCTACCATGGAGCGCCATTCATTCATTGGGTGCCAACACCACAACAAAGGTTGGCTACCATGGAGCGCCATATCATTGGGTGTAGTCGTCACATCGAAAGTTAGCTACCATGAAGCGCCAGTCATTCATTGGGTGTAGTCGTCACATCGAAAGTTAGCTACCATGAAGCGCCAGTCATTCATTGGGTGTAGTCGTCACATCGAAAGTTAGCTACCATGAAGCGCCAGTCATTCATTGGGTGTAGTCGTCACATCGAAAGTTAGCTACCATGAAGCGCCAGTCATTCATTGGGTGTAGTCGTCACATCGAAAGTTAGCTACCATGAAGCGCCAGTCATTCATTGGGTGTAGTCGTCACATCGAAAGTTAGCTACCATGAAGCGCCAGTCATTCATTGGGTGTAGTCGTCACATCGAAAGTTAGCTACCATGAAGCGCCAGTTATTCATTGGGTGTAGTCGTCACATCGAAAGTTAGCTACCATAAAGCGCCAGTCATTCATTGGGTGTAGTCGTCACATCGAAAGTTAGCTACCAAGAAGCGCCAGTCATTCATTGGTTGTCGTCGCCACATCGAAAGTTAGCTACCATGAAGCGCCAGTCATTCATTGGTCATTACCACATCGAAGGTTGTCTACCATTGGGCGCCATTTTACTCCTTCTCTTTTCTTGATAGTGCACTTGTTCATTAGTTAACCTGTCCATCTGTTGATGTTATCAGTCCACTTTAGTCATAGTCTGCCTCTGCTTCTTCTACTTTGTACTTTCCCCTCTAAGATGTCTTTTAGTAATGAGAGTATTGTGTCTCTTCACTTGCCTTAAAAAAGTCAGTTGTCTTGTTCGAATTGCGTTCATTTCTTTCAGTTCTTTTTTTTTTATATTTTCAGCTGATTACAAACTTCCATGATTGTCCACTTGTTCGTCCAGTGAAAACTCCCATTTCCTATAAATGCTCATTTCTGAATCTGAGATTTTCTGCTCTCTTTTCTTGATTGGTTATTGGCTATGGCTATTGGCTATGGAAGGCCTCGGTCTCACAGCAAACCAATTAAAATCCATAATTGCTCAACCGCCCGTGCCAGTGGAATCATCCGAATTACTAACTCATCTCCCAAACAAAGAAAGGTAACTGTAGTCCCCATCGTAGCAGTCTCAGCACACGCCAAAAGACATAAGGCGAAACCGCGCAGAAAGTGAACACAGCCAACTGTTCCCCGTCATACGATATCATCATTCATCGTAAACAAGCGGGATATCGAAGCAGGATCAAAACGGATGAGACACACAGCTCACGGTGTGCACAGAGCACTTAACTCAGTAGCTCCTGCAACAAGCCGGACTTGGAATATGAGGAAACTGCAAGAAGGAACACTTTTCAGACATAGCCTTCAATGTTCCTGCCGCCTATCCACCATATACCATGGGAGTTTACGTCCTCCCGAAAATGATGATCGTCGTAGCACTTTATGATGTTAGGCCATCATTGATGACTCCAATTCCAAACATAAAGACACACAGTGGTGGTAAGTTATCATTTCCAATCCAACAGAAGCCACATGACCTGTAGTTAGTAAAAACACAATTGATGATGTTCTCTGGCTCCCTTCTTGTAGCTGCCGCCCACGATTCTGATGTCTCATTAACTTGGACATCATTCAAGAACAATGTCAGATTAACATTCCATAGATCTGGCTTTGCTGATGAAGTGCTTGGTGCAACAGTTGTATCAATCATAGTGGAGGCTCCTGGTATGTGGTCATTAATATCACAGACGGCACATGATGTTGTTATATTCAGAATTTCTTTCAGGGGTGTAAATACGTGGCACACACATGGAGAGTGGTTTGTGGTCACAGTAATCCCATTAAAGGCAATTCTAGGGTAGCATGGCATAGCTGTTTCAGAACAGCACAATCCTGTGATGTTTTCTGTGTTCGCTATAAAACTGCTGCTGCTACCCAATCCTGACCAATTATAGGTGTGGACATTATTCACTTGCAATGACAAAACTGCTTTGTTTACATCATAAACCTCTGGAAGCGAATAATTTATGCGACTAATAGTACAATTTATTCTTCCATCGGGGATATCTTCATTGAGTCCCCAAAAAAAAGTTCTTTGGTTAAAAAGCACATATGCTTTTGAGTTAAACACAAAATGAGCCCACTTCATAGATTCAAAATGATCCTTGCCAATGCCATCCGTTTGCACAAGTTAGGTCCTTAGCTACCAATGTCACAAACTAAGCCATGAAATTAACGACTTTATCTACAGCGAAGGTTAACGAACTGTGATCAAACATTTATGTTCAAACCCCTGAATACATTTTCAAAAATCTGCCAACTCGCTGCAATAACATTTATCGTGGAATTCAAAGTAAACATTGCTTAATCCATAGCTAGAATATAAATAAGCTGCCATTTTGGTGCGTCCCATATACCGGTTGGCGTAGACGATCATGTCCTTCCACAATCTTCTATCTACACTGCATTGTATCACTTCTGTTGTTGACTGTTTTCCATGCCATGACACCAAGCTATCTAGTATTTTCTCTCTTTGTCATCCACGATCTCTCTTTCCTTTTATTTTGCCAGTTGTAACCATGTATTCCAACTTTCCTCTTCTCATGATATGCCCCAAAAATGTTGATTGTTTCTTTCTGATGTTTTTTAGTAGCTCCCTTTTTGTGTTGATCTCTTTGAAACTTTCCTCATTGGTCTTTTTATCTGTCCAGGGAACTTTCAACATTCTTTTGAGAAATCCCATCTCTATGGCCTCTAATCGTCGTTTCCTTTGTTTGCCTACTAGGTCAGAATAGGTTCTATATAGCACCGATGAACTCTCTTTCTCACTTTTATTGACAAAGATTTGCTGCATAAGATAGTTTTCATTTTCTAAAATGCTATTTTAGCTATTCTGTTTTTTAATCCTGTGGTGCATCTCTGTTTAATACACTTATTAATTATGTAACATTTATTGTATAGATCTGACAATTCCATTATGGCTTTAAAGATCTACTCACTATATAACAACAGACCTAAAATTAAAAATAGCAAAATGTTATATCTTTTTAACATTCCTGTGTGGTAGAGAAACATGGATATAAGACAATAAAACAGAATAGAAAATTGTAGCCTTTGAAATGTGGATTTATAGAAGAATAGGAAGAATTTGATGAAAAACGAAAACAAAGGATGAAGTCTTAAAATAAACTTAAAATGAATAGAGAATTTCTAAAAAAAACAACACAAATTAGATTTTATGTTAAAAGACACAGCAGCTTACTAAAAGTAATCTGAAAGGGAAATTACAATGTAAAAGAAGTAGAGGCAGACCAAGACTAACATGGATGAGTAACATCAATACATGGTCACATGCCAGCCTATGACAACTTAAACTATCAAAGCAAGAGACAGAGCGGAATGGCTCTCCATGGTAGCCAACCGTCGATGCGGAGACGACACTCAATAATGATGATGGTGGTGGTCACTGTGTAAGTTGAATAACCATGGAGAACAAAATATTCATCCTTTCTTACTCTACATGTTATATATCAATAGGTGCACTGTTGTATAATCAATAACTCAATAGCTATTTGTTCCCAGTGTAAATGTCTTATAAGTCTTGTGTCTGCATCCTCTAGATGTGTATCTTTCAGACATTTTATTATTTGTTTATGGTGTATTCTATCAAAGATTTTGGTGTTGTCCTGCGTTTCTCAAACTGTGGTCCGCAGGCCCCCAGAGCTCCACGATGCCGTCACAGAGGCCTTTTACCTTTTAAAATAAAAGAAATATTAACCAGCTCTAAGATATTCGCACGGAGATCGTCATCTGTACTGAGGAGATATCGTCGTGTTTGGCCAGAGTCCGAGTTGATAAATGGAAAATTCCGAGCACATTTCTCGTGATCCGATGAAGAACTGTAAATATGAAGACTGTATGTGGGAGGTAAAAAAGAAGATTTGAAATAGCAACACAAAAATTAAATGCCGTGAAGACTTGTGGCTTAATACCAACGAGCCACTAAAATAACTACTCAGGGTGATATCTTACCTATACCATCATATTGGTGTAAATCATTGACAATCAAACAATAAAGAAGAAAATCGATTCATTCGAAACACAATGTTACAGAAAGATCATTAAGATACCTTGAGTAATAAAAAAGGAGCATTGAGGCCACTTTCAAAGACTTAACAATAAATAAGAACTGACACATAAACAACATTCTGCAGAGGAAATTAAAATGCCACAGACACGTCAAAAGACACATCATTCTAAAAAGAACAATAATGGAAGGTAAAGGTCAAAACATTAAGGAGACCTTGAACATGACAAAGAGGTTGGAAATCCGGAAAGAGACTGAGATTCTTTCACACAGACTGTATTGAATGCGTCAAAAACATGCGACCTAATGATAATAGCAATCAGTAACACAAATATATTCAGACCATTTTTAGACGCTACTGGTAATAGACAATCTGGTATTTTTATTTATTTTTTTGGTGGTATGTTTTTTCTATTGGTTTGTTTAACAGAATGTAAATCTGGGAGTGGACAACAAAAATACTTATAGTTCTGGTTTGTTTAACAGAATGTAAATCTGGGAGTGGACAACAAAAATACTTATATTTCTGGTTTGTTTAACAGAATGTAAAGCTGGGAGTAGAGTGGACAACAAAATACTTACATTTCTGGTTTGTTTAACAGAATGTAAAGCTGGGAGTAGAGTGGACAACAAAAATACTTACATTTCTGTTTGTTTAACAGAATGTAAAGCTGGGAGTAGAGTGGACAACAAAAATACTTACATTTCTGGTTTGTTTAACAGAATGTAAAGCTGGGTGTAGAGTGGACAACAAAAATACTTACATTTCTGGTTTGTTTAACAGAATGTAAAGCTGGGTGTAGAGTGGACAACAAAAATACTTACATTTCTGGTTGTTTAACAGAATGTAAAGCTGGGAGTAGAGTGGACAACAAAAATACTTACATTTCTGGTTTGTTTAAATCCATACTGTTCCCTGAACTGTTCACCATCGGAACATTTTCCGTAAGGGTGTTGCATGCGATTTATTTCAACCTGGAAAAGGAGACAGTAAGCGGTCAAGGCCATGGAATCTATACAAATACATAAACATGTGAAGCTGCAGTAAAGCTGATTGTAATGAGATGTGAAGCTGCAGTAAAGCTGATTGTAAGGAGATGTGAAGCTGCAGTAAAGCTGATTGTAAGGAGATGTGAAGCTGCTGTAAAGCTGATTGTAAGGAGATGTGAAGCTGCAGTAAAGCTGATTGTAAAGGAGAAATGAAAAAGATGGTACGGTTAGAGCTTTACGTATTTAATGGACGACACAAATCTGAAAGACGTTTCGGTTCAATAGGCTTTCAGCAGAAACAAACAACACACACACAGAGTATGTAAGTAGTCTAAAATTTAAAAAAAAAAAAGTACTAGCGTAAACACGTAGGACAATATACACTCATAAAGTAGCGGTGGTGTTGCACTGGTAAGGTATCAATTCAAAGAAATACATAAATAAATGCATACATATACGAAGCTGCAGTAAAGCTGATTATAATGAGTGGACCATGATTTAACTAAAACAATTTGTTTCTATTTTGTTATTCTTTTCTCCTTTACAAAAAAGCAGTACTGGATAACTCCTCGTAATAACGTGTGAAGTAAAATGAAGGTTCCCTCCACGCCGTGACCTAGACGTACAGGGAATATAGTGTTAGCCATAATACTTGTCCATGACCGCGACACATTTGTGGTTGATATGGCAGGTATATCACGCCAAGCCTCCTTTGCTTAAAAAAAAAAATCTCTGGTACTAATTTTTAGAGGCTGGGTGAACAACGGAGCCTTGTCGATCCGGAAAAAAGTTATCCGCCATTTCTTGGAATTGAATCCGGGCTATTCTAATCAGGAAGCTAGCGCACTAATCACTCCGCCACCGAAGCTAATGTACAACTTTAAGTTACATTATTCTATTACAGAAGAACATCACTTAAACCCAAGTTGTGAATGATGATTAATCTATCAACGATGCAATACAAAAAGAACAAAATAAAGAATATAATGTGTAAAACACGTTTAGAAGATTAAATGTCGGTCAATGAAAAAGTGTTTCTTTTGAGAGATGATCAATAACTACGAAATAATTGTTCAGGTTTTTTTTTTATTTCAAGACTTTCGCGACATTTAATCACAACGTTATTTTCTTCTCTTACTTAGGATGAGGTGCTACGAGTTATTGGTATCACTGCCAGTATTGCAGCTCGCGCCATGCATGCAAGCTAATGTGACTCTTTCATCCTAGAGAAGATCGCAACACATTTCCTATCGGGATATAGTTCTGTCACGTTCATGAAGCAGAAGAGTTGCGTTGAGAAATAACACTGGCTTTAAACAGTAGCTCGCTCAATCTCAGCTAGTCACACATTGTTCCTATAGCTTGGCCTTCAATGAAATAGAAATAAACACTGGGAGGACTCTATCCTGGGCCTCTCTCTTTTGTTGTTTAACATTGAGTGCTTTCACAATACCCAATCAGTTCACTAGTTACATTTATTCTGCGGGTCATCAAACCATTGAACAAACAACCTATGTCAAGTAGCTGTAATGTTTGTTTTTTTTCCTACAAGGTGAAATGTTATGAATCTTAACCACATTTCGTTGCAACCTGGGTAGATATTCAAGGGGAGGTGGGGCCAATCAGAAATATGCAGATTTTATCAAGAGAAAAACCTCACGAGAGGAACACATTTGGAGAGATATACAAGAAAATAATCTGGTATCGTCCGTAACGATATAACAATTAAAACCCTTATAAATGAGTACAGCAACAATGATCATCAATATTCAAAGCACTGACCTGACGAATGCCGATCATGGTTTTTGTCCCCGCAGCAAGAGCAATACCATCTTTCTCCGGGAAGGCAACTGTATTCCTCTCATGGACGACCAGTTGAGCCCCTATGCTGTCAAAGATTGTGTTGATGTATTCGTCTGTCTCCAGCCGGAGAACCATGGTAAGACCTGCAGAGCAGAAATCTTATAATCAGATAGTTTAAAATAATAATGATAATTATGAACATTTACTAACACTTTCATATAGTGTTCAGTTCTACTGCTGCCCCTGTATTTAACTGTGACTACCCTTATCAAGGAGCCGCGATGGCTCAGTGGTTAGTGAACTGGACTACAGAGGACAAGAGGTAGGGTTTTATCCCAACCGACGGCTTCCGGATTCACCAAGCCTTAAATGGGTACCGGATTTTTTTCTGGGAAAGTAAAGCGGCGCGGGCGTAATACCGACTACATTACCCCAAAAATCATATGCCGAAGGCTGTAAAATGTATGATCACTAACAACATATACCCTATACAACACTTGGCGTGACTGGGCTCTTTACTTTGTTTTTTTTTTACCCTTATCAAACAGAAGCTAATTTCTTCTCACTTATGCTGCCTTTAGAGTCTTTGATTATTGCTATACCCAGGAGTGTTACTAGGGATACACTCTCTGTGCTAATTAAATGCTTTCAGGACATGCGTCGTAGCCTCTCAGAAAAGTCCAGCTCCTAGCCACCAGGTGACAGAGGTGTTTTTAGTCAATAGACAAAATGGCGGCCGGCGAAAATAAAACAGATGTGGGTAGATGAGACTTGATAGTCTGTGGTTGAAAGATCATCTGGGTATAAGAACAAAATGTTGACAGCAGCTGTCTTGAATGACAAACCATGTTTAGGGTCAAGGGCTAGCGGAGTAAATCGAACACACATCCATCATTATACTTTCCATGCATATATTAAAGATCATAATAGAGAGTTATGGAGGCACATCTTAAGCTGCTCGTTATGGAATGTACCAAAAATGAATAAAGTAGAACTAAAACTGTAGACTTCGACAGATGAAGTAGATCGCGATAGCGTGAAGAAAACAAGAAATTATAAATAATTAAGTTGCTCATGTCTTAAACATGTAATGAGAAGAGAACAACTGGAATATATTGTAACAACTGGGAGAATTGAGGGACGAAGAGATAGAGGGAAGCAAAGAGAAAAAATACCAGACAGCTCAAGAGAATGGCTTGGTAGAATTTCAACAACAGAAATTATAGATAATTGTCGAGATCGAAAGTTGTGGAGAGACATGATCACCTACGCCAGCAGGCCCGGTACGTGATGATGATGGTGTCTTAAAAGCCAATAGAACCAATAGAAATAAATATACGTTTTATTAGGCTTGTTACCGTTTATCCACATTTGCTAAAACAAATGTTGTGACATTTAAAGAAAGACAAAAACTATTTTATGATAAATCGCTCTGCTGTGAGGAAAATATGACGCAGAATAGATGAATCTCTTGAAGTGAAAGATTTGCAAGAAGTTAGTTGTACTTTTTGTCTGAAATATTAATATCGGCCTCTAGAGGGCGATAGATTGATAGATACAGTATGAACATCGTGTTGATGATGATAACGTTGATTCGGATGATGGCAATTAAATGGAGGGGTGATTATCATAATGCAGATGTTCATACTATGTATATCGTTAAGAATGTAAGTGAACATTTGGACAAATACTGTTTACAATTATGTTGATGATAACGACGTTGGTGATGTCAATAATGAAGGTATTTATAAAGGTATATTTTGTTGTCGTTGTGATGCAAATGATGAAGATGATGTTGATAATAAATAATATTACAGTTCTGATGAATGATAGTATTGGTGACAATGGCGATGTCATTTACTATAATAATAATTGCGAATATAATAACGATGCTAAAAGTCAAACGATAAATGTGATAAAAGTGAGAAGAACTATGAGGAGTTGCTGAAAATGAGAGTTATTGAGTGTAGTAATTGTGATAACAACCATTATTAGGTCCACTATCTGTACTGACGTATTTGTCACATTCAATTGTATAGCAGTTTCCATATTGCGTGTTAGAACTTGTACGGAAACAACTGAAAATAAATGAAATATCATTATAAGAAAACCAAATTGCAGTTTTATTTCGTTAATATTTTATTGAAGACAACCTCAGGCAATTCTTTGACAATGAATGTTACTGACATTAGGCACCATGCTCGTACCAACCTGGGAAACTTTCCCCAGATAAAATGACGCGTGTCAAATGGTAGAATTATAGGCCATAAATAGTTTGAAACAAAATTAAAAAGAACGTTCTTTAGCAAAATATTCAACTCAACTTGCTTTATGATCTATGTGTCATATTGAGCACACGGTATTATATATAACAGTTAGTGAGGTAAATAAACATCACCAACATTAATTGTGTGTGTGGTTTGAGTCAGGCCAAGAAACAACATTAAGAACGAAGAGGAGAAAAATACTGGTAGGGACAACTTCGGCAGTTGATAGGAACACCAAATTACATATTTTGACCACATGTTTTTATGTGGCAATAGAAGAAGCAAAACATACTCCACACACAACTATCAGCGACCGCAACACTAATAACATTGTGAAGGCGTCCATGGAAACGTTTGACAGATTTGTCAGTTGTAACATCATTATGATCATCATGCTATGCCTAGAGGTGTGCGCGATCATGTCTCGACATCTCTCTTTTTTTTTTACTTAGTTCTTGTTATCATTTCTCCTTTCAGTTTCCTTCCGTGGCACTTCGTGTGTGGTATCTTTTCTAGTTAACTTCATCTCTTTCTTGTTTCTCCTCAGTTTTTTTCTATTTTCAGATTTTGGAACATATTTTTTTTATCATCACATGCCTACAGTTGCTGACTATTTTAATGTGATCATTGAAAATCTGTCCTTATCTTCTGACCTATATCTGAAGACTTCTTTATGAAATGACATCAGAAGAGAATAAACGAAGAAGAAATCACGGCAGACGGTTCATCATCATCATCGAGTGCCATCTCTGCAAAGAAGGTTGGCTACCACGGAGCGCCATTCTGCTCTGTCTCTTGTTTTGATGGTGCAGGTTGTCATAGGCTGATTTGTCCATCTTTTGATGTTACTCGTCCATGTTAGTCTTGGTCTGCCTCTGCCTCTTTTACCTTGTATTGGCAGACGATTATATAGTTATCGGATGTCGAGGGAGAAACAAACTTCTGTTGCTCGCCCTTTTGTGACTCCATTCATTGGCACTTGATGATGTTGCAGCGTGTCTTTGATATTGTCTGTAGATCTTGCTCTGGGTCTGCAACTTGCTCTTCTCTCTTCTCCTCTATTTAAATATACGTTGTGTATGATAACACTGCAGTTGATGCGATAGAAATAGGTTCAGCTTATGAGAAGCAAGGTATATTACAAGGTTTTGCCGTTGGGAAAAAAATGGCATGTAATAACACCTTCTGGTGCACATTCATTATGGTGGTAGTGCATCTATTCTCATAGCGGTCACTTATTTACGGATGGTTTGATCAAATGATTTGTGCTTTTTGTTAAAACACATACAACTTCTGTTCTGCGGTACCCATTTATTGGCTCTGTGAAAAAAAAATGGATGAATTGTGAATATCACAATTGCAAAAAACGAGAAAGTTCATTTGAATGTAACAAGCAAACTGTGATGATTTAGGACTACATGTGACAAATAAATCGACTTCGATCTCTGAGCTATATAGAATAATAAATCATCTCCCTTGCGATAATTCCTCTTGGCTCTGTGGGCTTCAGTAATGATTGCATAATTTAAATGAAACGAAACTAAGATTAGAGTAGCTACTGTATCTTGATATACACAGTTAACCAGCAACGTCATTTATTTACATCATCAGATTACAATCATAACAGATGAAGTTATTAATGATGGTTTGATATATTATGTAGTTTAGAACAGAAGGGTTGTGTAGAGTAAGTGTGGTTATACACATGTATATAGGATGTGGAAGAGCACAGGACTTCGACAAACACAGATCCACGTCACTTCTTCGGATGATGGAAATGGGAGTTAAGATGGGCACAGCTAGAAATGAGAAACTTAGTAGCCGTGTAAGAAGACTTATCAACCAACATAGAACTGGAGTCGTCAGTCGCTGGACACTGCGGGACTTGCTGATGAGGGGATCTGAGCACCTATAGACATGTTCGGAGTGCAATGATGATGACCCGCAAATAACTCAATAACTCAAGTGTGGTTAGTTTGTTCCGAATATATATTGTAAGCTTTAGAGGCAATGCAGCAGGAGGTCGACGCTAGGGAGTCATGACCCAGGCGGGCCCAACTTCCCTAGAGTGTCAAGATGCTACAGGACCGACACACTTGCTCGATGGGATATTCTCTGATGATCAGAATGCCCCCTGCTGCGTGGCTCTGTATAACGAGTTCCTTATTAACATTGTTATTGTTAAATGACTATCTGTATGCCACTGTGACAGTTTAAATTCATCATCATCATCAAGTATCATGCCTGTTGGCGTAGGCGATCATGTTTCTCAAGAACTCTTGATCGCGACAGTTAATTATCAATCTGCTGTTCACCTCTGCCAAGCCATTCTCTTAAGCTGTCTGGTATTTTTTTCTCTTTGCTTTCCTCTATCTCTTAGTCTGTCATTTTCCCCAGTTGTCACAATATGCTTCAGCTGTTCCCTGTTCATTACATGGTCAGAAATGATGAACCTAATAAAGGAAATTAGCTTTCTTTTTGCTCTGGCCTCTTTCAGAACGTTTTCATTACTATTTTTAGTTGTCATTAGTATTCTCAACATGACATAAATAACCATAAAAGTAAAACTAAATGTATACAGTCTACAGTGATTTACCTGTAATAATAAGTTTACATTATCTCTCCCTGACCAATGAAAGAATTTGCGAAATTGTCGGCATATTTACGGTGCTAGTTCTGTTATTTTGTGATAAGCCAGAAAAAGAAAAAAACAAAACGTGAAATGGTTAACAGATGGGGGCATTGTTACTTTGTACACATTAGGTCGGACGCGTATTAAAAACTGCACTGTGACCATGGCTGAAATTGATGAACAACCCATAGCTGACTACTTGCTTCACAATAGGTGAACTAGAACAATCCAGATCTTACTGGTCCATTTCGCTGTGTCCCTAAAACAACTTACCAATCCCGTCTGTCCACGCGAGATCAAGAGAGAAGGTAGTCCGATGCTAAAAACTGTCATACAGGAAATGAATATGTTGACCCAAGGTCACAATATCACAGGATGTTGTAAACGACGACAGCGTATTTAAGTCCCCTTAACGTTCTTTTGAGGGCGCATGATTAAATAGACAAGAATCATGTTGCTTTAGTCTTAGAATTAACCTAAACCAATCAATGTACATACCCAATGAGATCTGCACAATCACTTGATTGGGTCTTTATTTTTCGTTAATCAGACAAGCAAAAAATATGGACTAGATATGAATATCAAAAGACTAAAATTATGATCATAAACAAAGAAAATACTCAAAACCCACAAGTGGATATCAAAATTGAAGGAATAGACCTGGAGACAGTTCAGAACTACAACTACCTTGGACATACTATAACCAGTGATGGAAAATGTACAACTGAAATAAACAAAAGAAAAGGAATGGCAAAAAGTAATTTTAATGTCATGAAGAACATACTAAAATAAAAACAAATAACACCAGGGCTAAAACTAATAATAGCAAAATGTTACATCTTCTCAATATTCCTATATGGTGCAGAAACATCGACATTAGACAAGAAAACAGAACAGAGAATTGAAGCCTTTGAAATGTGGATATATAGAAGAATAGGTAGAATTGGATGGAAGGGAAAGAAAACAAACGATGAAGTTTTAAAACAACTAAAAATGAAGAGAGAACTTCTGAACACAATTAGAACAAGACAAATGCGATTTTTTGGGCCATGTTAAAAGACACAACTGCCTACTAAAAGTAATCCAGGAGGGAAAAATGCAAGGTAAAAGAGGCAGCGGCAGACCAAGACTAACATGGACGAGTAACATCAAAAGATGGACAAATCAGCCTATGACAACCTGCACCATCAAAGCAAGAGATAGAGCAGAATGGAGCTCCACGGTAGCCAACCTTCGTTGCGGAAACGGCACTCGATGATGATGAATCAGACGTGCAGTCAATAGGTAGATTTGTAGCCTTTTTTATAACCTAAATACAAAGAGATACCTGATAAACCAAAAAGATTAACACTCCATGGACATAATGTATGTCAGGACAGCTGAGAGAATTAGCACTTAACCTCCAATCACAGTAAGATAGCACTCACCTCCTACCACAACTGTAGCCATCGAAGTAGCCCTCATCTAGCCACAGCTATAGCCATCGAAATAGCACTGACCTCCTATCACAGTTAAAGCCATTGAAGTAGCACTCACCCTATCACAGTTAAAGCTATTGAAGTAGCACTCACCTCCTATCACAGTTAAAGCTATTGAAGTAGCACTCACCTCCTATCACAGTTAAAGCTATTGAAGTAGCACTCACCTCCTATCACAGTTAAAGCCATTGAAGTAGCACTCACCTCCTATCACAGTTAAAGCTATTGAAGTAGCACTCACCTCCTATCACAGTTAAAGCTATTGAAGTAGCACTCACCTCCTATCACAGTAAAAGCCGTTGAAGTAGCACTCACCTCTTATCACAGTAAAAGCCGTTGAAGTAGCACTCACCTCGTATCACAGTAAAAGCCGTTGAAGTAGCACTCACCTCCTATCACAGTTAAAGCCGTTGAAGTAGCACTCACCTCCTATCACAGTTAAAGCCGTTAAGTAGCACTCACCTCCTATCACAGTTAAAGCCGTTGAAGTAGCACTCACCTCCTATCACAGTAAAAGCCGTTAAAGTAGCACTCACCTCGTATCACAGTAAAAGCCGTTAAAGTAGCACTCACCTCGTATCACAGTAAAAGCCGTTGAAGTAGCACTCACCTCCTATCACAGTAAAAGCCGTTAAAGTAGCACTCACCTCGTATCACAGTAAAAGCCGTTAAAGTAGCACTCACCTCGTATCACAGTAAAAGCCGTTAAAGTAGCACTCACCTCCTATCACAGTTAAAGCCGTTGAAGTAGCACTCACCTCCTATCACAGTAAAAGCCGTTAAAGTAGCACTCACCTCGTATCACAGTAAAATCCGTTAAAGTAGCACTCACCTCGTATCACAGTAAAAGCCGTTGAAGTAGCACTCACCTCCTATCACAGTAAAAGCCGTTAAAGTAGCACTCACCTCGTATCACAGTAAAAGCCGTTAAAGTAGCACTCACCTCCTATCTCAGTTAAAGCCATTGAAGTAGCACTCACCTCCTATCACAGTTAAAGCCATTGAAGTAGCACTCACCTCCTATCACAGTTAAAGCCATTAAAGTAGCACTCACCTCCTATCACAGTTAAAGCCGTTAAAGTAGCACTCACCTCCTATCACAGTAAAAGCCGTTGAAGTAGCACTCACCTCCTATCACAGTTAAAGCCGTTAAAGTAGCACTCACCTCCTATCACAGTTAAAGCCGTTAAAGTAGCACTCACCTCCTATCACAGTTAAAGCCGTTGAAGTAGCACTCACCTCCTATCACAGTTAAAGCTATTGAAGTAGCACTCACCTCCTATCACAGTTAAAGCCTTTGAAGTAGCACTCACCTCCTATCACAGTAAAAGCCGTTGAAGTAGCACTCACCTCCTATCACAGTTAAAGCTATTGAAGTAGCACTCACCTCCTATCACAGTTAAAGCCGTTGAAGTAGCACTCACCTCCTATCACAGTAAAAGCCGTTGAAGTAGCACTCACCTCCTACCACAGTTAAAGCCATTGAAGTAGCACTCACCTCGTATCACAGTAAAAGCCGTTGAAGTAGCACTCACCTCCTATCACAGTAAAAGCCGTTAAAGTAGCACTCACCTCGTATCACAGTAAAAGCCGTTGAAGTAGCACTCACCTCCTATCACAGTAAAAGCCGTTGAAGTAGCACTCACCTCCTATCACAGTAAAAGCCGTTGAAGTAGCACTCACCTCCTATCACAGTTAAAGCCATTAAAGTAGCACTCACCTCCTATCACAGTTAAAGCCATTGAAGTAGCACTCACCTCCTATCACAGTTAAAGCCATTGAAGTAGCACTCACCTCGTATCACAGTTAAAGCCATTGAAGTAGCACTCACCTCGTATCACAGTAAAAGCCATTGAAGTAGCACTCACCTCGTATCACAGTAAAAGCCGTTGAAGTAGCACTCACCTCCTATCACAGTAAAAGCCGTTAAAGTAGCACTCACCTCCTATCACAGTTAAAGCCATTGAAGTAGCACATAAGGACCATGTGTTCCAGCTGGTGCCCTACATCAATTCTGATTTCCCTGCAATTACATTTAATTCGACTGATGACAATAGAGCTAATCTATTAATAGGGAATCTACCAGAAACTAATTTGATTACACACGGAGTCGTTGATTACACGCGGAGTCGTTGATTACACACGGTGTCGTTGATTACACAAGCATTGACCAGATCGATCATGATCAATGTTTAGTAATTGGATTCATATTTGCTCTGTGCGAAGTTCAATCCTCAGTCCGTTGTGATTTGTTCTCACATAAAATGGGTGTTTATGGTTTAAAAGATGCAGGAAGACATCGTATACAACTGTCCTATTGGTTCTAGCATAGGAATGTTTCTTTCGTCAGGTGGTGTAGACAAAGTCTTCGTGCACTTCGATCATGAGGTGGTAGGAGTGTAAAGAGGCGTGGCCGAGAAACACAAACATGTGCTTTCTTGTATGAATGAAGGTGTTTTATTTTAAACACTTGATTGTGAAACAAATAAAACAGTAAATCATCATCTAGTGCCGTCTCCGCATCGAAGGCTGGCTACCATGGAGCGCCATTCCACTCTGTTTCTTGTTTTGATGGTGCAGGTTGTCATAGGTTGACTTGTCCATCTTTTGATGTTACTCGTCCATGTTAATCTTGATCTGCCTCTGCCTCTTTTACCTTGTATTTTCCCTTCCAATATTACTTTTATTAGGCTGTTGTGTTTTTTAACATGCCCCAACAATTTCATTTGTCTTGTTCTAATTGTGTTTAGTAGTTCTCTTTACATTTTTAGTTGTTTTAAAACTTGATCGTTTGTTTTCTTTTCTTTCCACCCATTTCTACCTATTCTTCTATAGATCCACATTTCAAATGCTTCAAGTTTCTGTTCTGTTTTCTGGTGTAATGTCATTGTTTCTGCACCATACAGGAACACAGTAAACAATGTTCTTATATTGTTAAATATACTATGTCCTTGTTGTAACTTTTTTTTTACATAAGTGGCAGTCATTATAATAAAAACATCCACATTTTTTTTTCCATTTTTTTCCTCATGAAAAAAAATGTAATTTATTTGTGTTCATTTACTGATTACAAAATCACAACACACACACATATACACAATTCGCACACACACATATACACACAACGCACTCCACACACACATACAACACCACGCACATACAACACCACACACACACATATACACACCACACACATATACACACCACACAAAGAACACCACACACACACGCACAAACAACATATAATTGTTACATATTCTAATCATTCCTCATACATTTTGCTTCAAAATCCTATATAAAATAAGCATGCAGCTGGAGTCCATCCAGAGATATGCCTTTCTAAAGAAAATGTGTTATTGCCCTTAATCTTTCGAAATGTATCCAGTTTGCACAGGAACGCCACCACAAAATCAGCGACCCACTATTGATCAAGACCGTACATCATATACCTAGTTGTTTCCCCAGTAAAATTCTAAGTATAAATGGAATGATTAAAGATGTGAAAGTCCTCTATGTGATCAGATTTTGTTGTGAACATAGGGGACCTAGTGTTGTGGTATGTCTATGTTGGAAGTTGTGAACATAAGAGACCTAGTGGTGTAGTTTGTCTATGTTGGAAGTTGTGAACATAGGAGACCTAGTGTTGTGGTATGTCTATGTTGGAAGTTGTGAACATAGGAGACCTAGTGTTGTAGTTTGTCTATGTTGGAAGTTGTGAACATAGGAGATCTAGTGTTGTGGTATGTCTATGTTGGAAGTTGTGAACATAGGAGACCTAGTGTTGTAGTTTGTCTATGTTGGAAGTTGTGAACATAGGAGATCTAGTGTTGTGGTATGTCTATGTTGGAAGTTGTGAACATAGGAGACCTAGTGTTGTAGTTTGTCTATGTTGGAAGTTGTGAACATAGGAGATCTAGTGTTGTAGTTTGTCTATGTTGGAAGTTGTGAACATAGGAGACCTAGTGTTGTAGTTTGTCTATGTTGGAAGTTGTGAACATAGGAGACCTAGTGTTGTAGTTTGTCTATGTTGGAAGTTGTGAACATAGGAAATCTAGTGTTGTGGTATGTCTATGTTGGAAGTTGTGAACATAGGAGACCTAGTGTTGTAGTATGTCTATGTTGGAAGTTGTGAACATAGGAGACCTAGTGTTGTAGTTTGTCTATGTTGGAAGTTGTGAACATAGGAGACCTAGTGTTGTGGTATGTCTATGTTGGAAGTTGTGAACATAGGAGACCTAGTGTTGTAGTATGTCTATGTTGGAAGTTGTGAACATAGAATACCTAGTGTTATGGTATGTCTATGTTGGAAGTTGTGAACATAGAATACCTAGTGTTGTAGTATGTCTATGTTGGAAGTTGTGAACATAGAAGACCTAGTGTTGTGGTATGTCTATGTTGGAAGTTGTGAACATAGAATACCTAGTGTTTCCTCTGACCTTTTCATGCTTTAGGTACTGGGGTACACAACTACTTAATACAAGCTGCCTTTATTACAATACCTTCTGTTTGTCCATACTATAGCACACTTACTCGTCCATTGCAGCGTATCCTCTTGTTAACAAATTTTTGATAAAAAAAATAAAGATTCGCCTTTCGACACGTCAAAAGAACTATTGGAGGCAGTCGTGTTCGTCTGTTATGATGAAATAGATAAGGCATAAATTAAATTAATTATATAGATTAGTGTGTATGGTCACTTTCACATGCATTATAAAGACAAACAAGATATTTATTGCTACTTCAGATTACATGAAAAGGTCATATATAACTACTTATACTTACATTATAAATATATAAATATACATATATGTATGTGTGACCATATGGCGAGATTTGATAAAATATCTTTAAAAGAATTGAAAACTGCTAGAACAGAAATGTAGATAAGAGAAGGAGTATCTTGGTCTACGCCCTATGGGTCGGCTACGGCTTGAAAGGTCAATAGATAGATAGATGTGTCACCACCAATACAACACAAGTATTAAACTTCCTTACTAAGGAGAAGATTGTTAAGCATCACGCACCTATAGGTCGTCCTGGACTACTATCAAGGGTAAGGAGATTGTTCTAAATGAGGCGAAGAAAAAGCTTATTACAACCATCATCATGTGCCAAACCGGTTGGCGTAGACGATCATGTCCTTTCACAATCTTCAATCCACAGTGCATCGTATCAATTCTGTTGTTGACTGTTCTCCATGCCATGACATCAAGTACAACAACAAAGTAAAGTGTCCCCGTCCCGCCAAGTGACGTATAGGAAATATGGTGTTAGTGACCATAAATTTTACAGACCTTCGGCACATGATTTCTGGGTAGTGTGGTCGATATTGAGCCCGTGCCGCTTTACTTTCCCAGAAAAATAATCATGCACCCATTTAGGGCTTGGTGAACCCGGAAACCGGCGGTTGGGATCGAACCCTACCTCTTGACCTTTGTAGTCCAGCTCACTAACCACTGAGCTTGACATTGTCAGTGCCTTTGCAGTCGAAGTAACCTAGACAGCGTACCCCTCACTCGTGTACTTTTAGAACCCTTCACCTGACCTGAGGGTATAATTACAGCTACACTCGTGGGACCATTCCTTTTCCATTCTGACCACGGTCCACGAAACAGGGAAGTCATTTTTTAAAACCAATTTCGATTATTTTTGTTTTGGATGTTTCGTTACTAGTTAGCTATGTAGGATCCGTTTTATTTGCTTACATATCTGTGTGTGCGAGTTTTTTGTTTGTTCCTGCTGAAGGCCTATTGAGCCGAAACGGCGTTCAATTCTGTGTCGTCAACTAATCACGTAAAGCTTTTAACATACTATTTTTTCTATTTTTTTTTCAATTTTCCCTCACATTTAGCTTTACTGCAGCTTCGCATTTTAATGCATTCATTTGCATTTCTTTGCCTTAACCCCATATTGGGTAGGGGCCATCCAACTGGAATATACTGTAAGAAGAGAAGGGCACAGGACTTCAACAACCATGAGTTCACGTCACTCCTTCGCATGAAAGAGATGGGAATTAAGATGGGCACAGCCAGAAACTAGAAACTTAGTGGGCGTGTAAGAAGACTAATCAACCAACACAGAACTGGAGTCGTCAGTCACTGGACACTGCGAGGCTTGCTGAGGAGGGGATCTGAACACCTATGGACATGTTCGGAGTGCAATGATGATGACACGCAAATAACTCAATACTATAAGAACTAAGATAATGAACTAAAGAAGCGAGAGATAGAAAGAAAGAGGATGGAAAGGTGGGGGTTGGGGTGGGAGTGGGTTGGGGGTGATAGAGAATAAAAACGAAACATTTTTAAGAGTTTGGAAGATTAGTCTGTCAAAATGAAATTTATATTTCCCATACACACAATTAATCACGAACGATTTGAAAAATAGTAGATCAACATTAGTTTGTTGTCAGTCACAAACCACAGCTGATGAATAAATGGAACAACAGATTATCTGACACTGAATAAATTAATCCAAGATGATGAATAAACTGAACAACAGATTATGTAACACTGAATAAATTAGTCCAAAATGATGAATAAGCGGAACTGCAGATTATGTAACTGAATAAATTACTTATATATGGTGAATAAATGGGACAACATATTATGTAAAACTTTATAAGTTAGTCCAAGATGATTAATATGATAAACAACTAGTTAACCAAATAACTAATTAACCGATCAATCAACCAACTATATAACTAACTAGTGACTAACTAGCTAACAAAATAACTAGTTACTGAATAACTATCTAGCTAAATACTAATTAACTAAATAGTAAAACTAGATAACTAACTAAATAACTAGATAGCTAACTAACAAACTAACTAGTAAACGAACTATCTATCTTGCTAACTAATTAGTAACGAACTATCTATCTTGTTAACTAACTAACTATCAAATTACTTAGTCAACCAACCAACAAAATTGATTAACATCATTATAGTGGAATTCTATTCTAGTCATAGAAATCTGTTTCGTTGGAGTTCGGGCATCCTCTCCACCGCCCGTCCCAGCAAGTCTCGAAGTGTTTGCAGACTGACTGTTCCTGTAATGTGTTGATTATAGATACGTCTGCTTTCCCCACTTAACACTTTAGATCGATCACACCCCCCACCCCCCTTTCCCACCTTTAGACTCCTCAATCTCTCAATATATACATCATTGTCCCACCCATTCTCCTCAATCTCTCAATATATACATCATTGTCCCACCCATTCTCCTCAATCTCTCAATATATACATCATTGTCCCACCCATTCTCCTCAATCTCTCAATATATACATCATTGTCCCACCCATTCTCCTCAATCTCTCAATATATACATCATTGTCCCACCCATTCTCCTCAATCTCTCAATATATACATCATTGTCCCACCCATTCTCCTCAATCTCTCAATATATACAATATTGTCCCACCTATCTTTCTCCTCTTCTCTTAAGGAATGAAGAAAAGATTTATCGATGTCCTCTTTGTCCAGAGTCAGGTCACACTGAGCATGCTAAGCTGTCAGTGAGCTTATCGGATATTTCATTGTCATGTACTCCATCATGCCCTGGACAGTACATCCAGGTTAACGAGTTCACTATGGAGACAATCAAGAGCTGCATCCACTCCTGCCGGAGAGACTTCTGTCAATCTTTTGTACCTTCTACTTCTACTTCGCGCGTTCATTACCAAGACTGTGTGATCCACGTTCTGTGTAAACAACTAAGGTACTGCCACCTTTGCTGTTTCTATCTCCATTCTCATGTTTGACACATAATAACATATAATAGTGGAGATACATGATCGATTCCCCCGGTAAGCACAGTAAATGTTGATGATTAATTAACCTTACCAAATGACTTTCTGTGTGACTGTCATATCGTGTATGTTTGAAACATAATGGACATATAACACGTTTCTATGTTTTGTCCTGACCTCTGTCAGTCTAAGCTCGTTTATTGTCATTTATGTATTATCCCGTTACGCATTTCTGAGAATGTGCACAATATTGTATGGTTAAGATCTATTCTAGAGAGATAACCTAACGAGTTTATTGTCCCATCTATGTTTCTGTTTCGTGACTTAATTGTTAAAATTTCTGTTGCCGTTCCTTAGTTTGTATTGTGTTTTATAAAATACTCGATACTTGAAAATGTGTTGCAGTGACAGCTGGATAAAGTAATATATGCTCTACAGCTTTTCTGTACTATGTCACTAAACAAATTATTATACCTGATAATTAAAACATTCGAATAAATGACATGAATACCATTACAATCATTGTCATGAATGAACGGAGAGGAAATACATTTCTATTCATTTTTCCACTTTTTGGAAGTTCTAAATTTCATAATTTACTTTTCCCGACCGAAATGAGAGCAGCGGAATTATGTGATAGTTTTGACTTTATTTAAATTTTATCCAAATCAGTTTGACATGAAATAATTAAAATGTTCATTTGGTTTCACTTACACACTTAATCTAAATTAACCAAGATAATGGGAAATGATGGAATATCGGCATCGAGTGCCGTCTCCGCAACGAAGGTTGACTACCATGGATTGCCATTCCACCCTTTTCTTACTTTGATGGTGCAGGTTGTCATAGATTGACTTGTCGATCTTTTGATGTTACTCGTCCATGAAAGTCTTGGTCTGCCTCAGCCTCTTTTACCTTGTATTTTCCCAGCAATATTACTTTAAGTAGTCTGTAGTGTCTTTTAACATGCCCCAAACAAAATTTCATTTGTCTTGTTCTAATTGTGTTTAGCAGTTCTCTTTTTATTTTTAGTTGTTTTAAAACTTCATCGTTTGTTTTCCTTTCCTTCCATCCAATTCTACCTATTCTTCTATAAATCCACATTTCAAAGGCTTCAATTTTCTGTTCTGTTTTCATGTCTAATGTCCATGTTTCTGCACCATATAGGAATATTGAGAAGATGTAACATTTTGCTATTCTTTGTTTCAGCTCTGTTGTTATTTGTTTTGTTGTTAGTATATTTTTCATGGCATTAAAATTAGATGGAATATAGAGAGATACATTTAATGATTGCTCACTTCATTCTAACACGCACAGATCGTGACGCTGTCTTGGCGATACTCAAAAACTAACATTAACTACAAGCAACGTAGTTTCCATATCTATCTAGACTATACTATAGTGGTAGTGTCTATACTAGACATTATCCAACGCTAATACTATCGGTAATAGACAAGAACATGCAAACGAATCACATTATATTTCTTATTCGTCTTCTCCTTGCAACTTCATGTAGAGAATAAGTCATCAACAATCAATTTACAAGTCGTTCTGTTTCTTGCCATTCTTTTCAGCTCATTCCATGTCATCCCCATCAACTTTCTGCTTTCATCTGTCTTATCTAACAATATTTTTTCTTCCTCTTTGTCTTTTTCCTTGGGGTTCGAGAAAAGGACCTGTCGTGTATTTCTTTCAGTTCGTTTCCGCAATGCGCGTGTCCTATTCAGCGCCATCGCCTCGTTATATCTCTTCATCCATTGGTATTTGACTGGTATTTTTTATTAATTCTCTGTTAGTAATTTTGTCCTGACATGTCCATCATTTTATTCTGCGCAAGTATCCATTAATAAAGGTCTGTATCTTCATGATTGTCATTTTTGTTGTTCTCCATGCTTCACATCCATATAATAAGACTGAATTAACATTTAAGTTAAAATTTTGTATTTTTGAATTAACCTAATTTCTTTGGATTTCCATATATTTACTAGTGCAATGAAGGCTCCGCTTGCTGTTTGTATCGTTATTTTGGTATCACTCTATATTCATCCTTCTTTGTCTATGTTACTGCCCAGATATATGTCTGATTGTACATCTCTATAGTAGAGGTATTACTCCTATTGTTATTTCATTATTGCCAACTTCATTAATTCTAATATTTTTGATCTTATCTCTATATATTTTCAATCCCATCGATTGCGTCATAGATCTCTTAAACAGAGAGCCCTTATCTTTCCTGTATGACGGATTTACTTGTTTCTTACCTGAACGTGTCCATGTTTATACAGTATTTGCGTCTTGTTATTATACTTAACATTATATCTGTTTGTTCAAAACAGGTGATGACGATAGACGGTTACTATTTTTGTATTTGTGAAATGTAAGGTATGAGAATATCCCGCAGTACAATGATGGCAAGTAACTCTCTAATGTTAACCTTCCAGTGTTGTTAAAACGTTGAAAACAACTCTCAGTGTATCTCGCCAGAGTAACAGTTCTTAGCAAGCCTCTCACTTATAACAACTTGATTACAATATTATTACGGTTTTTTTTCCCTTATTTTCTTTTTTTTTTAAATATGTAACGTAATATATGGATTTAATTAATGATTTCTTCATTTTTTTTATTATTCACTTATAGGATTATTTCTGTCATTTAATCACATAATCGTGTTTCGATAAGGGAAATAAGTGCTTCAGATGAACAGAGATAAGTGGGTTTAGGATGTGAAGAATGAATGAAATTATGGAATCAAGACGTGGATAAAGATTGAAATAAAAAGCAAGTAAAGTACCCCCCACCACTAATATCTTCAGTAATAAAGAAAAGACGATGGTCATACGTTGGACATGTGATGAGAAGAGATAATAATCGAATAGCAAAGCAAGCCCTCATATGGGAAACAACAGGTAAAAGAAAAAGAGGAAGACCCAGGGAGACACTGAGAAGAACATTGATGAGAGAGGCAAGAGCAGCAGGAATCGGCTCCCTCAATGAGATAGAACTGCTTGCACAGAACAGAGACAGATGGCGAGATTTGATAAAATATCTTTAAAAGAAAACTGCTAGAACAAAAATTCATATAGGAGAAGGTGTATCTTGGTCTACGCCCTATGGGCCGGTTACGGCTCGAAAGGTCAATAGATAGATAGATAGAAAGTACCCCCCTCACGCCAAGTGGCGTATAGGGAATATGCTGTTAGTAACCATAAATTTTACAGACCTTCGGCACATGATTTTTAGGGTAATGTGTGAAGTGCCGCTTCACTTTCTCAGAAAAAAAATTCGGTACCCATTAAAGGCTGGGCGAACCCGGAAGCCTTCGGTTGGCATCGAACCCTCCCCCTTGTCCTTTGTAGTCCAGTTCACTAACCACTGAGCTACCGCGGCTCCCTAAAGATTGACGTGACTGAATACAAATGACTTTTCACTGAGTTAAAGTCTCTAAATCATGATGAACAAAATATACATCCTGGAGGAAATAAGTGATCCCATAACAAGTCTACACTAAAGCAATCAGACACTATAGAATATATTTGCAGCTCATGAGCAACAGCAGTCAAGAAAAATTGAAAAATAAATTACAAGACATGGCACGTAGAGCAACACTCTTGGAGCAAAGAAAATCATCCCCAATAATAGCAACAGGAGAAAACAGCCGATCTCAAGTCTCTAGCTCTCCATAGAAAGCACACATCCATCGGTAAGTTTTAAAACCACTCAAAAGTCTGTCAGATCAGCCACTGCACCAACCATTTACAAGACAGAAGAAAACTAGCTCCTTCGTAAGAGTCCAAACATATGGCAGAAGGAAACAATCGGACAACATGGACACGTGTTAGAACAAAGTCCACTGTAATGCCCTTTACACCAGACCTATGGAGCAATTACAAAAACTAAAGAGAAACGATCCTAGGTGTTCCAAGAATAATCTCCCAAAACTGAGCCGCTTGTTCATAAATGAAACCGCAGTCACTCATGAAACTCCAGAAAAAATTACTTCAGATATATCTGAACACATGTTGTTCACAGATAATTATCAAATAATGCAGCGGGAGGCAGTGGAATCGACATAACTGGACCAAGTTTAACAACAGAAAGACAGTTACTTCCAGCCGCCGAAACCTGCTCAAATTTAAGTGTCGCTCCATCCCGTTTTTCTATACTCGTAATAAATAAGAAGTCCTGACTCCAAAACTGGTCATCTTTCGCTGTTAGGTTAGTTATAAAAGGCATATCAAGCCCAACACAGGACAGACTCGGGGGGAGGGGGGGGGGGGGGAAATTGAAAACAAATACACATCAGTTTCAACCTGAAACAAAAAGACAGTCAATGGAGTGGCATCGTCCGTACTCACCACGAATAAATTCAAGACATCTCCTTCAACTTGAAAAGTCATGGTCACTGTCTTTTGAGACATTGAAGGTGCATTCTTGTGGATGTTATGCCAAGAAGAGAGACAATCATTCACAATTTTACATTAAGACATTGAAGGTGAGATTCTTGTGAATGTTATGCCAAGAGGAGAGACAATCAATTCACAAGCTTACATTAAGACATTGCAAAAACTCAGTTAACGTTTTCGCAGAGTTCGGCCACACAAGAATCCAAGAGACCTGCTTCTCCTTCACGACAATGCTCGCCCTCACACAAGTCTGGCAACACGGGAAAGCAATCACCAGAATATGTTGGACTGTACGCCCCCATTCACCATACAGCCATGTTATTACCCCCTCTGATTTCCATCTCGTTGGTCTCCTAAAGATTGCCTCCGTGGAACAAGGTTTTGAAGATGAAGGAGTGATTCTTGCAGCGAAGAAATAGCTATATGAACAAGACAAAGTCTGGTACAGGCTAGGAATACATGCACTTGTTGTGCGCTGACGTAAAGCTGTACAAGTGGATGGGGTTATGTTCAATGATACCGATGTTTATACGTTTACATTACGCTTCCTGACCAAGAAGGGTCCGGGTTTTATCCCTAGCAGTGGCGATTTTGTTTTTCGGAACAATAAGTCTCCGTGGTTCACGCAGTCTCATAAAATGGGTACAAGAGATTTTTCTGGGAATTAAAGGCGGTCTGGCGTGATACCGACCACATCACCCAAAAAATGTGCTGTCGTGGCCATAGAATAATATTGTCATTAACACCATATACCCCATATGCTAAGCAAGGCGTGGAGGGAACCTTCACTTTTACTTTTTTACGTGACATATCCATATATCTACTAACTAAAACTTCATATTTTTTTGAATTAGCAGTTCATGAGATAACCGATGTGGGGCATGACTTTCTTAATTAACTAAGTATTATGGACCATTCTTCCTCGGCGTTAACATTTTTTAACCACGCGCTCTGTCCTGTGTTTTCTGAAGGAGGGGTGGAAGCAACATCGTGAGACATGAGGATCTGGTTGCATGGTCGGTACTACAGTGAGGAATGTATGCACTGGTACATACTACAACAAATACAAAACTATCGGCTTTCATGACATCGTGTGTAACAGCCATTAGCATCTTATTATGACTAATATTTTACAACGCATAATAACGCAGTCATCAAAGAAGCATCACACTTAGTGACTTCTGATTTGTCTGAAACTAAATTTGATTTAAAATTACTCTGACCATTGCCATTCTTCCCTGAGAACACAAGAATATTCATGTTTTGGCATAGTAACGTAAATAATATCGTTGTCTCTATTTTGTTTAGTTGCACTTTTGACTGTGTATTGCCGTGTTTGGATATGTAATTTAATTCTTTATCTACCGCATTGAGCACTTTGTCAGAATGTTTCTTAAATGCAAAAAATGCTATACATTTTGCTCTTTACGTTGACGTTATATATGTTGTGATTGAGCATCGACGTCTCTCAGCAGAGACCTACGCCATTAGGTTCTGCCGTATTTTTTTGGTTGTTCGGGATCAAAATGACCATCCCAACATATACATGTAAATTGTCACTTTTGAAATGCCAGACATTTAGTCAATCTGCGTATTTTCAACATGAGCATAATGGGCTATATCATTCTTTATTATTTTGTAGAAAATGTATCTTAAAAATTATGTTTATTCCATATTAATTGAAAGGTTCGCTCTAATTCCATATATATTTAAGTGAAGTGTTTTATACAAACAATTGAAAGATTGGCTCTAATTCCATATATATTTAAGTGGAGTGTTTTATACAAACAATTGCAAGGTTGGCTCTAATTCCATATATATTTAGTGAAGTGTTTTATACAAACAATTGAAAGATTGGCTCTAATTCCATATATATTTAAGTGGAGTGTTTTATACAAACAATTGAAAGGTTGGCTCTAATTCCATATATATTTAAGTGGAGTGTTTTATACAAACAATTGAAAGGTTGGCTCTAATTCCATATATATTTAAGTGGAGTGTTTTATACAATAATTAAATCGGTAAATGTGCAGTGTTCAGTTTGTGGGTGTTAGTTAACGCGTTGGCAGAGCGCTGCGTCGATGAAACAGAAAACAATGTTTGCTACACTGGTGCCTATTTTCTATGTAACCTACGACTTCATGTTGTATCTGTTAATTACATTTTTATTGTTCATTCATCAAAATGGCTGGCTTTTCACGGTCTATTTTTGGTGCATCCAAATGTAACACTTTCCAATCTAAAGAAAGAGCCCTGGTTTGTCCACTTGATGGCGTATAGTGTTATGGTGCTAGTGACTTATTTTGTATAGACCTTCAGCACATTTATTTTTACGGTAATATGGTCAGTATTACGTCCGTACCGTAATACTTTCACACAAAACAGCAGCTTTACCCATTCATACGTATGTTAACAAATGTGAAAAATGTTATGACTATATTTATGTTAATAAACTTGCTTTCTCAAAACTCATTTCGTAAAACGCTATTTTATAGACTACAACACTTTTTAAAGAAATGCTTTGTCATCGGCTCAATACATACTTATTTGGTTTTGATAAAAGTGTAGCGAAAGCATTAAAAACATGTGATCGAAGATGTTTGATCCATCTCCTGAGATATGTGAGCTGCAATAAAGAGTGTACGAGTTAATATATTATTTATACAAAGTTTAGAAAATTGATTGACAAAGAACATAAAAACAAGGACAATTAAATAACCTGGTCAAGTAATATTATTAATTTCTAGAGAATATAAGTACGGAGGGCATAGTTTCATGTAAGTGAAGAAAGCAAGACCGAGAAAAAGGTGGGTGCTAGTAAAAAAAAGGGAACAGGCAAATAAATGCAATGCTGCGGTAAAGCTACTAGCAGGAAGCAAGTGTTGGTGTGTAACATACACTCATACAAAGTATGGTGACCGATTCAAGTGTTGGTGTGTAACATACACTCATACAAAGTATGGTGACCGACTCAAGTGTTGGTGTGTAACATACACTCATACAAAGTATGGTGACCGATTCAAGTGTTGGTGTGTAACATACACTCATACAAAGGTATGGTGACCGATTCAAGTGTTGGTGTGTTACATACACTCATACAAAGTATGGTGACCGATTCAAGTGTTGGTGTGTGTACATACACTCATACAAAGTATGGTGACCGATTTATAAAAAAAGGACATTATAAAAATATTTGACTTTAACTTCTTCAGAAAGCTGGAACACACAAACAGAAACAGACAGCGAAATGAGGATATGTTCTACTACATGTTCTGAAATAATAAAAACAATACTACAGTAAAGGAAGAGATTAAGAGACATAGACAACGTCAGGTAGCTGCCAGTAGGACTAGATATTAATGATGGTGATAATGATGATGACTTTACTAATACAATCTTCTCATTAAACTGTCATTATAATTTAATATAATAACACATTATCTTACTTTAAATGCCCGTATAAGTTTTCTTATGACAATTGCTCAATCACATATTTTACTTAGGGCCAAGCTTCAACAGCAAACATTATCAGTGCAATTTTTAAAGTATTAGCACAATGTCCTATTTATAATGTATGAGAAAAAAAAGGAAAGAAAGAAAGAGATAGGGAAAAGAAAGATGGAAAAAAAGAATAAGCACAGTTCGCCACCAAGAGCCCCAGTGAGGTCACAAGGTAACCCATAAAGAATGTTGAGTTTAGTGCTCATATATCTTGTTACTACAACTCCCCCGATTATAACAAAACGCCTAGCCTTATCCTTTTGTCTCTTCGTTATTAGACTGTTCACTTTCTACTGTATGATTGTATTAACCTATCGCGCTATGTTTTCCTCTATCTTTTCATCTCGCAATCTTCTCATTCACTACAATAATTTCCAGTTTCAGCCTTACTGCTAAAAGAATACAAATTGTGTTTTGCGATGTTAACAAAATGCACGGTTTGTCTGATTTAAGTCTCATAAGTTCCCATAAGTGAAACAAAGTTTAAGAGAAACTGACATATAACCAGCAAACTAAATCAGAATAAATAAGTCTGAAGACATAGTGACCTGTTATCTGTCTTCCGAAGGAGGGGGCTAAGATGGGCACAGCCAGAGAAACTTAGTGGACGTATACGAAGACTTATCAACCAACATAGAACTGGAGTCGTCAGTCGTTGGACTGCGAGAATTGCTGAGGAGAGTAGCACCGATGGATGAGTTCGGAGTGCAATAATGATGACCCGCAAATAACTCAATAATTCTCTGTCCTCTGAAGGTGGACGGGGACTCATGGTTGTCAAAATCCGGTGCCCTTCCCACATCACGGAGGGCAATGATGACGTCAGTCTGATCCATTGGTTGACCGTTTTCAGCGACAACCCAGCTAGTCAACCTGCCCGCTCATTTCCCCGTACTCCCGGATGTCCAGGGACGTAGACAAAAGTGGCCCTACATATTTCTGACTTCAGCAATGACTCTACCCATTGCATGAGTACATAGCCCGCCTTCACTTTTCGTATCATGCTCATCGAATCACTCAGTATACGGGCGTGGTTGTAGTTTTGTGACTGTAACCAGATGAATGCCTGGTCACTGCCATCATCTCCATCGTCATGATACTTGTGGTCACAACGTATGCACCACTGTCTTCTTTGACGATTCTACCTGGCGAGCGTGCTGTAAATGCCCATGCACTCCTTTGGTGTCGTATTATCTATATAAAATATGAAACAGAAAGGAATTGAGCAAACAATTGATAGATCTCTCACAGCTTAAATAGAAGGGCGTGGGTTTTATAGACACTTGGGGAAACAGTTGATAGATCTCTCACAGCTTAAATAGAAGGGCGTTGGTTTTATAGACACTTGGGAAACAGTTGATAGATCTCTCACAGCTTAAATAGAAGGGCGTTGGTTTTATAGACACTTGGGGAAACAGTTGATAGATCTCTCACAGCTTAAATAGAAGGGCGTTGGTTTTATAGACACTTGGGGAAACAGTTGATAGATCTCTCACAGCTTAAATAGAAGGGCGTTGGTTTTATAGACACTTGGGGAAACAGTTGATAGATCTCTCACAGCTTAAATAGAAGGGCGTTGGTTTTATAGACACTTGGGGAAACAGTGTGATCAACGACATGATCTTCTACGGCAGCAGGCACACACTTTGATTAATAGAATGATAGCTGCAGTAAGAAACTTGACAACACATAACGTCGTGAACTATAAGATAGAAATAAGAAACTTGATAACACATAACGTCGTGAACTATGAGACAGAAATAAGAAACTTGACAACACATAACGTCGTGAACTATGAGACAGAAATAAGAAACTTGACAACACATAACGTTGTGAACTATGAGACAGAAATAAGAAACTTGATAACACATAACGTTGTGAACTATGAGACAGAAATAAGAAACTTGACAACACATAACGTCGTGAACTATGAGACAGAAATAAGAAACTTGATAACACATAACGTTGTGAACTATGAGACAGAAATAAGAAACTTGACAACACATAACGTCGTGAACTATGAGACAGAAATAAGAAACTAGACAACACATAACGTTGTGAACTATGAGACAGAAATAAGAAACTAGACACACATAACGTCATGAACTATGAGACAGAAATAAGAAACTAGACAACACATAACGTCATGAACTATGAGACAGAAATAAGAACTAGACAACACATAACGTCATGAACTATGAGACAGAAATAAGAAACTAGACAACACATAACGTTGTGAACTATGAGACAGAAATAAGAAACTTGACAACACATAACGTCGTGAACTATGAGACAGAAATAAGAAACTAGACAACACATAACGTTGTGAACTATGAGACAGAAATAAGAAACTAGACAACACATAACGTCGTGAACTATGAGACAGAAATAAGAAACTAGACAACACATAACGTCATGAACTATGAGACAGAAATAAGAAACTAGACAACACATAACGGCATGAACTATGAGACAGAAATAAGAAACTAGACAAACACATAACGTCGTCAACTATGAGTCAGAAATAAGAAACTAGACAACACATACCGTCGTCAACTATGAGACAGAAATAAGAAACTTGACAACACATAACGACGTGAACTATGAGACAGAAATAAGAAACTAGACAACACATAACGTTGTGAACTATGAGACAGAAATAAGAAACTAGACAACACATAACGTCATGAACTATGAGACAGAAATAAGAAACTAGACAACACATAACGTCATGAACTATGAGACAGAAATAAGAAACAAGACAACACATAACGTCTTGAACTATGAGACAGAAATAAGAAACTTGACAACACATAACGTCGTCAACTATGAGTCAGAAATAAGAAACTTGACAACACATACCGTCGTCAACTATGAGACAGAAATAAGAAACTCGACAACACATAACGTCATGAACTATGAGACAGAAATAAGAAACTTGACAACACATAACGTCGTGAACTATGAGACAGAAATAAGAAACTAGACAACACATAACGTCATGAACTATGAGACAGAAATAAGAAACTTGACAACACATAACGTCGTGAACTATAAGACAGAAAAAAGAAACTAAACAACACATAACGTTGTGAACTATGAGACAGAAATAAGAAACTAAACAACACATAACGTTGTGAACTATGAGACAGAAATACGAAACTTGACAACACATAACGTAGTGAACTATGAGACAGAAATAAGAAACTTGACAACACATAACGTCATGAACTATGAGACAAAAATAAGAAACTAGACAACACATAACGTCGTCAACTATGAGTCAGAAATAAGAAACTAGACAACACATAATGTCGTCAACTATGAGACAGAAATAAGAAACTTGACAACACATAACGTCGTGAACTATAAGACAGAAAAAAGAAACTAAACAACACATAACGTTGTGAACTATGAGACAGATATAAGAAACTTGACAACACATAACGTCGTCAACTATGAGTCAGAAATAAGAAACTAGACAACCATACCGTCGTCAACTATGAGACAGAAATAAGAAAATTGACAACTCATAACGTCGTGAACTACAAGACAGAAAAAAGAAACTAAACAACACATAACGTTGTGAACTATGAGACAGAAATAAGAAACTAAACAACACATAACGTTGTGAACTATGAGACAGAAATACGAAATTTGACAACACATAACGTCGTGAACTATGAGACAGAAATAAGAAACTTGACAACACATAACGTCATGAACTATGAGACAGAAATAAGAAACTAGACAACACATAACGTCGTGAACTATGAGACAGAAATAAGAAACTTGACAACACATAACGTCGTGAACTATGAGACAGAAATAAGAGACTTGTTGACAACATATAATTTCGTGAACTAAGTTACAGAAATAAGAGACTTGACAACATATAATTTCGTGAACTAAGTGACAGAAATTAGAGACTTGTTGACAACATATAATTTCGTGAACTAAGTGACAGAAATAAGAGATTTGACAACATATAATTTCGTGAACTAAGTGACAGAAATAAGAGACTTGACAACATATAACGTCGTGAACTAAGTGACAGAAATAAGACACTAGACAACACATAACGTCGTCAACTATGAGTCAGAAAATAAGAAACTAGACAACACATACCGTCGTCAACTATGAGACAGAATAAGAAACTTGACAACACATAACGTCGTGAACTATAAGACAGAAAAAAAAAACTAAACAACACATAACGTTGTGAACTATGAGACAGAAATAAGAAACTTGACAACACATAACGTCGTCAACTATGAGTCAGAAATAAGAAACTAGACAACACATACCGTCGTCAACTATGAGACAGAAATAAGAAAATTGACAACTCATAACGTCGTGAACTATAAGACAGAAAAAGAAACTAAACAACACATAACGTTGTGAACTATGAGACAGAAATAAGAAACTAAACAACACATAACGTTGTGAACTATGAGACAGAAATACGAAACTTGACAACACATAACGTCGTGACTATGAGACAGAAATAAGAAACTTGACAACACATAACGTCATGAACTATGAGACAGAAATAAGAAACTAGACAACACATAACGTCGTGAACTATGAGACAGAAATAAGAAACTTGACAACACATAACGTCATGAACTATGAGACAGAAATAAGAAACTAGACAACACATAACGTCGTGAACTATAAGACAGAAATAAGAAACTTGACAACACATAACGTCGTCAACTATGAGTCAGAAATAAGAAACTAGACAACACATAACGTCGTCAACTATGAGACAGAAATAAGAAACTAGACAACACATAACGTCATGAACTATGAGACAGAAATAAGAAACTTGACAACACATAACGTCGTGAACTATAAGACAGAAAAAAGAAAATAAACAACACATAACGTTGTGAACTATGAGACAGAAATAAGAAACTAAACAACACATAACGTTGTGAACTATGAGACAGAAATACGAAACTTGACAACACATAACGTCGTGAACTATGAGACAGAAATAAGAAACTTGACAACACATAACGTCATGAACTATGAGACAGAAATAAGAAACTAGACAACACATAACGTCGTGAACTATGAGACAGAAATAAGAAACTAGACAACACATACCATCGTCAACTATGAGACAGAAATAAGAAACTTGACAACACATAACGTCGTCAACTATGAGTCAGAAATAAGAAACTAGACAACATATAATTTCGTGAACTAAGTGACAGAAATTAGAGACTTGTTGACAACATATAATTTCGTGAACTAAGTGACAGAAATAAGAGATTTGACAACATATAATTTCGTGAACTAAGTGACAGAAATAAGAGACTTGACAACATAACGTCGTGAACTAAGTGACAGAAATAAGACACTAGACAACACATAACGTCGTCAACTATGAGTCAGAAATAAGAACTAGACAACACATACCGTCGTCAACTATGAGACAGAAATAAGAAACTTGACAACACATAACGTCGTGAACTATAAGACAGAAAAAAGAAACTAAACAACACATAACGTTGTGAACTATGAGACAGAAATAAGAAACTTGACAACACAACGTCGTCAACTATGAGTCAGAAATAAGAAACTAGACAACACATACCGTCGTCAACTATGAGACAGAAATAAGAAAATTGACAACTCATAACGTCGTGAACTATAAGACAGAAAAAAGAAACTAAACAACACATAACGTTGTGAACTATGAGACAGAAATAAGAAACTAAACAACACATAACGTTGTGAACTATGAGACAGAAATACGAAACTTGACAACACATAACGTCGTGAACTATGAGACAGAAATAAGAAACTTGACAACACATAACGTCATGAACTATGAGACAGAAATAAGAAACTAGACAACACATAACGTCGTGAACTATGAGACAGAAATAAGAAACTTGACAACACATAACGTCGTGAACTATGAGACAGAAATAAGAAACTAAACAACACATAACGTTGTGAACTATGAGACAGAAATAAGAGACTTGTTGACAACATATAATTTCGTGAACTAATTTACAGAAATAAGAGTCTTGACAGCATATAATTTCGTGAACTAAGTGACAGAAATTAGAGACTTGTTGACAACATATAATTTCGTGAACTAAGTGACAGAAATAAGAGATTTGACAACATATAATTTCGTGAACTAAGTGACAGAAATAAGAGACTTGACAAGATATAACGTCGCGAACTAAGTGACAGAAATAAGACACTTGACAACACATAATGTCGTAAACTAAGTGACAGAAATAAGACACTTGACAACACATAATGTCGTGAACTAAGTTACAGAATTAAGACACTTGACAACACATAATGTCGTGAACTAAGTGACAGAATTAAGACACTTGACAACACATAATGTCGTGAATTAAGTGACAGAATTAAGAGAATGAACAACATATAATTTCGTGAACTAAGTGACAGAAATAAGAGACTTGTTGACAACATATAATTTCTTGAACTAAGTGACAGAAAAAAGAAACTAAACAACACATAACGTTGTGAACTATGAGACAGAAATAAGAAACTTGACAACACATAACGTTGTCAACTATGAGTCAGAAATAAGAAACTAGACAACACATACCGTCGTCAACTATGAGACAGAAATAAGAAAATTGACAACTCATAACGTCGTGAACTATAAGACAGAAAAAAGAAACTAAACAACACATAACGTTGTGAACTATGAGACAGAAATAAGAAACTAAACAACACATAACGTTGTGAACTATGAGACAGAAATACGAAACTTTACAACACATAACGTCGTGAACTATGAGACAGAAATAAGAAACTTGACAACACATAACGTCATGAACTATGAGACAGAAATAAGAAACTAGACAACACATAACGTCGTGAACTATGAGACAGAAATAAGAAACTTGACAACACATAACGTCGTGAACTATGAGACAGAAATAAGAAACTAAACAACACATAACGTTGTGAACTATGAGACAGAAATAAGAGACTTGTTGACAACATATAATTTCGTGAACTAATTTACAGAAATAAGCGACTTGACAACATATTATTTCGTGAACTAAGTGACAGAAATAAGAAACTTGACAACACATAACGTCGTGAACTATGAGACAGAAATAAGAAACTAAACAACACATAACGTTGTGAACTATGAGACAGAAATACGAAACTTGACAACACATAACGTCGTGAACTATGAGACAGAAATAAGAAACTTGACAACACATAACGTCGTGAACTATGAAACATAAATAAGACACTTGACAACACATAATGTCGTGAACTAAGTGACAGAATTAAGAGACTTGTTGACAACATATAATTTCGTGAACTAAGTTACAGAAATAAGAGACTTGACAACATATAATTTCGTGAACTAAGTGACAGAAATAAGAGACTTGTTGACAACATATAATTTCGTGAACTAAGTGACAGAAATAAGAGATTTGACAACATATAATTTCGTGAACTAAGTGACAGAAATAAGAGACTTGACAACATATAATGTTGTTAACTAAGTGACAGAAATAAGAGACTTGACAACATATAACTTCGTGAAATATGAGACAGAAATAAGACACTTGACAACACATAATGTCGTGAACTAAGTGACAGAAATAAGACACTTGACAACATATAACGTCGTGAACTAAGTGACAGAAATAAGACACTTGACAACATATAACGTCGCGAACTAAGTGACAGAAATAAGACACTTGACAACACATAATGTCGTAAACTAAGTGACAGAAATAAGACACTTGACAACACATAATGTCGTGAACTAAGTGACAGAATTAAGACACTTGACAACACATAATGTCGTGAACTAAGTGACAGAATTAAGACACTTGACAACACATAATGTCGTGAACTAAGTGACAGAATTAAGACACTTGACAACACATAATGTCGTGAACTATGAGACAGAAATAATAAACTTGACAACACATAACGTTGTGAACTAGCTGACGGGAATAACGAACTGAAAACACATAACGCCGAGTAATAACTCCGGAACATCCATGCCACACTAACATAACAATGTCACATTTAACAGTGTTTCTCAAGCAGGGAACATATGGCTCACGACACGAGACCAGGTGGCCATACACAGGAATGCAAATGTTTGTTAATGCAACGATCAGGCAACATTTTTTCCACTCAATGAATTGTTTGAGAAGCACACACCACAAGTACATGGTGAAGTTTATAAGTGACAGTTCTCCTTGGAGAGTCTTGTCTGCGGCAACATTAATTTTTCCTTTCCTACTTTTCTCTTTTCTCCACTCCAGCCTCGCCCTTTGTACCCCACGACCGCTGCCTATCTTAGCCGTCCATTTCTTATTTACTCTTGTGGAATAGTCTTATGGAAGTTGTGTTGACGAACTCCGAATGAGTATAAGACAGACTGATATGTTTGCCAATCGAAGTATTAAAGAACGAAGCTTATCTCAGTCTCTTGGTGCCAGCTGAGTTTAATTTCTTTGCCTCGCACAAATATATCGTGATGTTTGTAAACATTGATTTGAGACAGTGTATACAAATATATTGTATTATATATTTTGTAAATAGAAGATGTACGATAGCATTATGCACTTAAAATATATAGACATTTATATACGTTTGGCAGTAATTGTTATTGCCTTTGTTTGGGAAGTTCTAACGATGTTTTATTTATGACAAGTGATTTATTAATTGTACGGCTGCTAATTATACGTATAATTTGCCTCCAGCTGTTGCGCAATATTGTTTCCCATTCTCACTACATAAATTACTGGATTTAATTACCTCGTCAAAAAAGAAATATCCACAATACTCACTCAGTAAATTATAATTACTGCGGATTTAGACCCATCAGTGCAAGACCACACAAAACCCACGCGCTTAAATGTAATTGTTTCAATTTCCAATGAAAGTATGTGACCAGGTCAGAAGCATTTGGAAACGTGCCATGAATAGGATACATTCATGGAACACAGTGTTTGCGCACGGAAGTAAATTTGGAATCTAGACCTACTGTGACAGAAATCATGAACTCTTCGTTCAGAATTCTACAAATTTCAATAACAAACTGAATCGCTCGTTACAGAATGTCAAGATTGATATCCAAAGAAGTAAAACCATACACAACAATAGGGGAATCATTGATTTTGCCAGCTGAGAATCCTTTGATATTACAACTTTCACATTTTAAGTACATATTTTTCTGTAACTGTTTTGTGATTATATATATATATAATATATATTGGTTATTTGGTTATGGAAGGCCCCGGTATCACTGCAAACAAATTAAAATCCATAATTGCTCAACCGCCCGTGTCAGCGTAATCATCCGAATTAATATCTCATCTCCCAAACAAAAAGGTAACTGTAGTCCCCATCGTAGCAGTCTCAGCACACGCCAAAAGATATAAGGCGAAACCACGCAGAAAGTAAACAAATGAAATATCGAAACATGATCACAACGGATGAGACACACATCTCACGGTGTGCACAGAGCACTTAAACTCAGTAGCTCCTGCAACAAGCCGGACTTGGAATATGATGAAACTGCAACAAGGAACACTTTTCATGCATAGCCTTCAACTGTTCCCGCCGCCTATCCACAATATACCCAAAAATAGCGTCCCTGGACTATTATTTGAAATTCAAATGTCAATATATATATAATTATATATTGAAAGGACTGGAGGGGGGGGGGGGGATCACGGGAGAGGAGGGGCGCAAGGGAAGAAAACAAGGTTGGAATGATGCCCCGATAGAAACAAAGTTTGAGCAACACAGACATATAACCACCAACCTGCAGTTCATGTCGTTGTCTGTTAGATCAATGAGACGTAATTTAGTGACATTAATAATTTTGTCCGGGTGGATATTCTCAATCACAGTCCTCACTCTCTCCGATGTTATGTCTTTCTGTGGATATAAATTGGCGTATTTACACCTTTGCTGATCAGACGACAATGTTGCAACAGCTCTAAACAAACAACATCCTAACATCGTCTGTATGAGGAAGTGAAAAACTTCATAGCTGAGTCATTGTTGATATACTCGAACAGCTGAGTCATTGTTGATATACTCGAACAGCTGAGTCATTGTTGATATACTTGAACACTTGGTGGCTGAGTCATTGTTGATATACTCGAACAGCTGAGTCATTGTTGATATACTTGAACACTTGGTCTCTGAGTCATTGTTGATATACTTGAACAGCTGAGTCATTGTTGATATACTTGAACACTTGGTCTCTGAGTCATTGTTAATATACTTCAACACTTGGTCTCTGAGTCATTGTTGATATACTTGAACAGCTGAGTCATTGTTGATATACTTGAACAGCTGAGTCATTGCTGATATACTTCAACACTTGGTCTCTGAGTCATTGTTGATATACTTGAACACTTGGTCGCTGAGTCATTGTTGATATACTTGAACAGCTGAGTCATTGTTGATATACTTGAACACTTGGTCTCTGAGTCATTGTTAATATACTTCAACACTTGGTCTCTGAGTCATTGTTGATATACTTGAACAGCTGAGTCATTGTTGATATACTTGAACAGCTGAGTCATTGCTGATATACTTCAACACTTAGTCTCTGAGTCATTGTTGATATACTTCAACACTTGGTCGCTGAGTCATTGTTGATATACTTGAACAGCTGAGTCATTGTTGATATACTTGAACAGCTGAGTCATTGTTGATATACTTCAACACTTGGTCGCTGAGTCATTGTTGATATACTTCAACACTTGGTCGCTGAGTCATTGTTGATATACGTCAACACTTGGTCGCTGAGTCATTGTTGATATACTTCAACACTTGCAGTATTCCTTGATGTCCTTTACTACGTATAATTTTACACTTTTCTATTACTCTATTTCGTTATATCATCCATCTCGATTAGATTCATTTCTGTGCGTTTGCAAATATTCATCTCAAGCAGTCAACAATAGCATCTACACTACGCCAACAATAGCATCTACACTACGCCAACAATAGCATCTACACTACGCCAACAATAACATCTAAACTACGCCAACAATAGCATCTACACTACGCCAACAATAGCATCTACACTACGCCAACAATAACATCTACACTACGCCAACAATAACATCTACACTACGCCAACAATAGCATCTACACTACGCCAACAATAGCATCTACACTACGCCAACAATAACATCTACACTACGCCAACAATAACATCTACACTACGCCAACAATAGCATCTACACTACGCCAACAATAGCATCTACACTACGCCAACAATAGCATCTACACTACGCCAACAATAACATCTACACTACGCCAACAATAACATCTACACTACGCCAACAATAGCATCTACACTACGCCAACAATAACATCTACACTACGCCAACAATAGCATCTACACTACGCCAACAATAGCATCTACACTACGCCAACAATAGCATCTACACTACGCCAACAATAACATCTAAACTACGCCAACAATAGCATCTACACTACGCCAACAATAGCATCTACACTAACCCAACAATAACATCTAAACTACGCCAACAATAGCATCTACACTAAGCCAACAATAACATCTACACTACGCCAACAATAGCATCTACACTACGCCAACAATAACATCTACACTACGCCAACAATAACATCTAAACTACGCCAACAATAGCATCTACACTAAGCCAACAATAACATCTACACTACGCCAACAATAACATCTACACTACGCCAACAATAACATCTACACTAAGCCAACAATAGCATCTACACTAAGCCAACAATAACATCTACACTACGCCAACAATAACATCTACACTACGCCAACAATAACATCTACACTAAGCCAACAATAGCATTTACACTACGCCAACAATAACATCTACACTACGTCAACAATAACACCTACACTACGCCAACAATAACATCTACACTACGCCAACTATAACATCTACACTACGCCAATAATAATACCTACACTACGCCAGCAATAACATCTACACTACGCCAACAATAATACCTACACTACGCCAACAATAACATCTACACTAAGCCAACAATAGCATCTACACTACGCCAACAATAACATCTACACTACGCCAACAATAATACCTACACTACGCCAACAATAACATACACTACGCCAACAATAACATCTACACTACGCCAACAATAATACCTACACTACGCCAACAATAACATCTACACTACGCCAACAATAATACCTACACTACGACAACAATAACATCTACGCTACGCCAACAATAACATCTACACTACGCCAACAATAATACCTACACTACGCCAACAATAACATCTCCACTACGCCAACAATAACACCTACACTACGCCAACAATAACACATACACTACGCCAACAATAATACCTACACTACGCCAACAATAACATCTACGCTATGCCAACAATAACATCTACACTACGCCAACAATAACATCTACGCTACGCCAACAATAACATCTACGCTACGCCAACAATAACATCTACGCTACGCCAACAATAACATCTACACTACGCCAACAATAACATCTACACTAAGCCAACAATAACATCTACGCTACGCCAACAATAACATCTACACTACGCCAACAATAACATCTACACTACACCAACAATAATACCTACACTACACCAACAATAATACCTACACTACGCCAACAATAATACCCACACTATGCCAATAATAACATCTACACTACGCCAACAATAATATCTACACTATGCCAATAATAACATCTACAATACACCAACAATAATACCTACACTACGCCAACAATAATACCTACACTATGCCAATAATAACATCTACACTACACGAACAATAATACCTACACTACGCCAACAATAATACCTACACTATGCCAATAATAAACATCTACACTACACCAACAATAATACCTACACTACGCCAACAATAATACCTACACTATGCCAATAATAACATCTACACTACACCAACAATAATACCTACACTACGCCAATAATAACATCTACACTACGCCAACAATAATACCTACACTACGCCAACAATAATACCTACACTATGCCAATAATAACATCTACACTACACCAACAATAATATCTACACTACGCCAACAATAATACCTACACTATGCCAATAATAACATCTACACTACACCAACAATAATACCTACACTACGCCAACAATAATACCTACACTACGCCAATAATAACATCTACACTACGCCAACAATAATACCTACACTACGCCAACAATAATACCTACACTACGCCAACAATAATACCTACACTATGCAAATAATAACATATACACTACACCAACAATAATATCTACACTACGCCAACAATAATACCTACACTATGCCAATAATAACATCTACACTACACCAAGAATAATACCTACACTACGCCAACAATAATACCTACACTATGCCAATAGTAACATCTACACTACACCAACAATAATACCTACACTACGCCAATAATAACATCTACACTACGCCAACAATAACACCACAGGCACACAGTGAACCACAGTCCATCAAGAAATTGAATTTATTTTAAAACTGCTATAGTTTATGCATGCAAATACATTCATTTATACAAAGCCTTAAATGGCTGAAAATATTCGGCCACCGGATATGTTTATATTTTTCAGCACTAGCCCTTTATCATATGATATGGTATCCTTAACACATGAATGGAACGGGCTGACGTCATCAATGCCCTTAGAGATGTGTGAAGGACCCAGGACTTCGACAACAATGAGTCCACGCCACTACTTCGGGTGAAAAAGATGGGAGTCAAGATGGGCATAGCCAGAGACGATAAACTTAGTGGGCGTTTAAGAAGACTTATCAACAAACACATAACTAGATTCGCCAGTCAGTCACTAGGCACTGCGAGACTTGATGTGTAGGAGATATGAGCATCTATGGACGTGTTCGGAGTGCAATGATGATGACCCGCAAGTAACTCACTAACTCCTTAGTTCTTCGTTTCTGAATTTATCTCGGAGGCTGTTTCCTGTTATTCGTCTAATACATTTCATTTATTTAATGCTATTTTTGCTATTGTTCTTGCATCTAGGTCCACTGGTCCACTGGTGTTTCACAACTTTGAAAAAAAGACTGTATTGTAGAATGTCTGTTTTGTTTGTGGAGTTATTTCCTTGTTTGACAATTTTACGAATAGCTATCCGATGATTTAACAAGCGGTGTCGCCTTGTTAGCCTATTTCTGCTGCTCGTATTTGAATATCAATTTTGTATATAAACCCATATGCCTGTGTGTATGTTTACATGTACATATATGTAGTCTTGTATACATCTCAGTATGAAGGCAGCTGTGTTTATGTACACAAACACCACATGTTTAAATATTTGCTTTTTGAAATCGATACAAGTTACTCGTGACTTCAACACACTAAGACAGTAAACGTAGACATATCTGTCTTTTATCATCTCTTTCATGTCGTGAACGCTTACTCATAATGCGTAGTTTTTCGGCAAATATGTCGGTGTATGTGCAACATACAAGTGTATTAATGTGTTATGTGTTGATAGAAACAGAGAACGTGGGTTAAGGGGAGACAACGACACACGAGATATATGAGGTCTTCAAAGTCCGATATCTCACCGGCTTTAGAGGTCAGATGAGTTCTCATCGGTCGTCTTGGATCTGGTTTTCTGTTATCATTATTTCCATTTATCTTCATTCTGCTAACTTGATGCAGTATTATTGTTTTCTGTTATCATTATTTCCATTTATCTTCATTCTGCTAACTTGATGCAGTATTATTGTTACTGCCGTTATTTGGAACTCTCGATGACTGTATTCTTTTTCTGGTTAATTCTTGTACATTTTGATATCTTGGTTCTGTGTTTTAGTTTACGCGACTTCAAACAGAAGTAAATGCTTTAAACCACAGTGAAAGTAGTCAATGAGAGATCAAAGATTATCTGAGCTATTGTAATATGATGACATGGGTCCTAGTTTAGCGTCTTTCTAATTGGAGTAACATTCCCCTTGCACTTTATTCGGTCCTTCTGTATTCTGTCAGGAGAAAACCCATGGGTTAGGTTTAGGGTTAGGAATACTCTAAACCCAACCCTAAACCCAACCCTAAACCCAACCCTAAACCCACCCATAAACCCAACCCTAAACCAAACGTAAACCAAACCAAAATCCGACCCTAAACCAAACCCTAAACCCATCCTTAAACCAAACCCTAACCAAACCCTAAACCCAACCATAACCCAACTCTAAACCAAACCCTTAACCCAACCATAAACCCAACCATAAACCCATCCCTAAACCTAACCCTAAACCCATCCCTAAACCCAACCCTAAACCAAACTCTAAACCCAACCATAAACCCATCCCTAAACCCAAACCTAAACCCAACCCTAAACTTTATTCTTCTTCTACTTCTTCTTCTATCCTTCCTCTGTTGCCGTTGGCGTCGAGGGGAGAAACAATCAGCGATTCTTTGCTCTTCTGTTGGCCTCTTCTGATGTTATTCCTCCTAGTGCCTCTTGTATTCCCTTTATCCATCTCTTTCTCGGTCTTCCTCTTAATCTGACGTTTTCGTAGCGTTTGTTTATGGCTCTTTGATTCATTGTTAGTTCTTTCTGTCTTGTTATGTGGCCGAACCAATTTATCTGTTGTTTCTTTATGTATTCGATGGCTGGTTCAATTTCGAGTTTCTTCCTCAGGTCAGTGTTTCTTACTCTGTCCCTTAAGCTGTTTCCTGTCATTCTTCTGACACATTTCATTTCGGTGGTCGTTATCTTTCTTATTGTTCTAGAGTCCAGCGTCCAATTCTAGCACTGATAGCACAGCGTTGGTAGAAAAATTGATTTGTATATTGCCCTTTTTGCTTCCGTAGTTATTGCTTTGTTTTTCAATAGTGTTGATACTTGGCCTATAACTTGGCATGCTTTGTTACACCTTATATCTATCTCGGTCTCTTGGTTATTGTCTTGTGTTAACGTGCTACCCAGATATTTAAAATTGTCAACTTGCTTCAAAAATGTATTATCTATAATGATGTTTAGTTTTTCTTTCTTTCTCGCTATTGCCATTACTTCGGTTTTGCTTATGTTGATCTTCATGTTGTATTGTTTACAAGTGTTGTTTAGCCTGTTGATATGTTCTTGTAGGTCCTCAGTTGTTTCATGTATCAGAACTTGGTCGTCTGCAAATAGTATTTCATTTATTTCTTCCTCTCTTCTGTTGTTTTCTGGTACGCATATTTCGTTCTCTTCTGTGTTATCGTTTGTTGTCATCCGTGTTGGTATGTTTCCTCTGATTGGGCATGCTAATTTGCATATATTGTCCATATATGTGATGAAACTTTACAAACTTTATTGAATAAATAAAATTAAATGTGCAAAACCTAGAAGCAGTTGATACATTGAAATACACGCTGTCAATCAGGAGAGATCACTCGTTTAGTAGAAAGTGGCTGACCTAGGACATTGTTCACAAATGAGAGTGGAGGTTAGAAACCTCCCACTGATATTAAATTTAACACATGATGATAATGACAATACATACCTGAGACAAGCGAATTGGATTCATGTTACAATGGTAACTGCGGGGAATTGAAGTTCGCTGAATGTGTAGTCCACATTAGTAAAGGTGTTGAATTCAAAAAACGAGGTGCCTAGGCTGGTTCAAGAGATGTAAAAACAACAAGAATTAAACCATGTTGTTCCTCATGGTTATATATATCTTCGAGTTTATCCCTATATGTTTTATGTATCTCTAGCAAACAGTAAGTGACGCGATGGGTAAAACCTTCATTACATGAATTAATGTTACCTAAACTACCGTAAGAACCATGCCTGTAGTGATAAGCCATTATGCAGCTACACAATTTCATGTCTTAGTACTCCCACAGATGCAGTAAAGTAAAGTAGAGTAAAGTAAAGTAAAGTAAAGAAAAGTAGAGTAAAGTAGAGTAGAGTAGAGTAGAGTAGAGTAAAGTAATGTAAAGTACAGTAAAGTAAAGTAAAGTAAAGTAAAGTAAAGTAAAGTAGAGTAAAGTAAAGTAAAGTAAAGTAAAGTAAAGTAAAGTAGAGTAAAGTAAAGTAGAGTAAAGTAAAGTAAAGTAAAGTAAAGTAAAGTAAAGTAAAGTAAAGTAAAGTAAAGTAAAGTAAAGTAAAGTAGAGTAAAGTAAAGTAAAGTAAAGTAAAGTAAAGTAGAGTAAAGTAAAGTAGAGTAAAGTAAAGTAAAGTAAAGTAAAGTAAAGTAGAGTAAAGTAAAGTAAAGTAAAGTAAAGTAAAGTAAAGTAAAGTAGAGTAAAGTAAAGTAAAGTAAAGTAAAGTAAAGTAAAGTAAAGTAAAGTAGAGTAAAGTAAAGTAAAGTAAAGTAAAGTAGAGTAAAGTAAAGTAGAGTAAAGTAAAGTAAAGTAAAGTAAAGTAAAGTATATAGTAAAGTAGAGTAAAGTAAAGTAAAGTAAAGTACAGTACAGTAAAGTAAAGTAAAGTAAAGTAAAGTAAAGTAAAGTAAAGTAAAGTAAAGTAAAGTAGATTAGAGTAAAGTAAAGTAAAGTAAAGTAAAGTAGAGTAAAGTAAATTACAGTACAGTACAGTACAGTAAAGTAAAGTAAAGTAAAGTAGATTAGAGTAAAGTAAAGTAAAGTAAAGAAGAGTAAAGTAGAGTAAAGTAGAGTAAAGTAGAGTAGAGTAAAGTACAGTAAAGTAAAGTACAGTAAAGTAAAGTAAAGTAAAGTAAAGTAAAGTAAAGTATATAGTAAAGTAGAGTAAAGTAAAGTAAAGTAAAGTAAAGTAAAGTAAAGTAAAGTAAAGTATATAGTAAAGTAGAGTAAAGTAAAGTAAAGTAAAGTACAGTACAGTAAAGTAAAGTAAAGTAAAGTAAAGTAGATTAGAGTAAAGTAAAGTAGAGTAAAGTAGAGTAAAGTAGAGTAGAGTAAAGTACAGTAAAGTAAAGTAAAGTAGAGTAAAGTAAAGTAAAGTAAAGTAAAGTACAGTAAAGTAAAGTACAGTAAAGTAAAGTAAAGTAAAGTAAAGTAAGGTGATTTATTTGTAGGTGACAGTTTCCTGTACCAATAAACTTGTAAAGTTAAATTAACTTGTACATGCAAAGGTTAACTTGTATAGTAGAATAAAGTAAAGTAAAGTAAAGATGTACTTGTAGATGACAATTTCCTATATAAATCTATCAAGCTCCATGTTTTCTGTTCATGACTTCCTCTGCTTCACTACAATTTTTTCTTCAACTGTTCTTCTTCTCTTTTCAAGGTTTGTGAAAGAAGACATCTTTTTCTTGTCATATTCTCTCAAAGAATAACTCATTGAGGACTGAGCGTGGTTTACAACCTTCATCCCTCTCTATCTCTCTCTCTCTCTCTCTCTCTCTCTCTCTCTCTCTCTATCTCTCTCTATCTCTCTCTCTCTTCCTCTCTCTATTTCTCTCTCCCAATCTAACTGATAATGGTTATCCTGAAGATTTTTTTACTGTAAAACTATTTTTTTTTAGTCCAATGATAATTTCTCTTGCTCAATAATTGTCACGATCCACTTTCGGATCAATCTAGAGTTAACAAACTTCCTTTAGCTTTTTTGTATTATTAGTTTTCTTTTGTTGAAATCGCTTTTTCTTTTGTATAAAGCTGCTTGTATCTCGACTTTTGTGCACACGCTAAGACCTGCTAAAGAATTGATATTATTGTTTGCTCTTGCATTTTACAGCACCATTTTTCCTTGACTCAACCGTTACTTTTGTTTGCTTCTTTGAACTAAACTTTTTACTATAACTTCCATTTGCCAGTTCTTCATAACAATTCTCAATTTCTGTCACACACTTTGATGTATATATACACTACTGCATCAGTATATCCCAAACTTGTATCGTTTCTTCTTCTCTTCGTTATCGTTTCAGCTGCCTGTGGAGCATGGGTCTTCAACAAACACTTTCAGCTCCCTGTAGGGCATAGGTCTTCAGCAAATACTTTCACCTCCCTGTGGAGCAAAGGTCTTCAACAAACACTTTCACCTCCCTGTGGAGCACAAAAGTCTTCAACAAATACTTTCAGCTCCCTGTAGAGCATAGGTCTTCAACAAATACTTTCAGCTCCCTGTGGAGCATAGGTCTTCAACAAACACTTTCACCTCCCTGTGGAGCAAAGGTCTTCAACAAATACTTTCAGCTCACTGTGGAGCACAAAAGTCTTCAACAAAAACGTTCAGCTCCCTGTGGAGCACAAAAGTCTTCAACAAATACTTTCAGCTCACTGTAGAGCATAGGTCTTCAACAAATTCTTTCAGCTCACTGTGGAGCATAGGTCTTCAACAAACACTTTCACCTCCCTGAGGAGCACAACAGTTTTCAACAAACACTTTCAGCTCACTGTGGAGTTCAAAAGTCTTCAACAAATACTTTCAGCTCACTGTGGAGCAAAAAAGTCTTCAACAAACACTATTATCTCCCTGAGGAGCACAAAAGTCTTCAAAAAACACTTTCACCTCCCTGTGGAGATCAAAAGTCTTCAACAAATACTTTCAGCTCACTGTGGAGCACAAAAGTCTTCAACAAACACTATCATCTCCCTGAGGAGCACAAAAGTCTTCAACAAACACTTTCACCTCCCTGTGGAGCACAAAAGTCTTCAACAAACACTTTCACCTCCATGTGGAGCACAAAAGTCTTCAACAAATACTTTCAGCTCACTGTGGAGCACAAAAGTCTTCAACAAACACTATCATCTCCCTGAGGAGCACAAAAGTCTTCAACAAACACTTTCACCTTCCTGTGGAGCACAAAAGTCTTCAACAAATGCTTTCACCTCCCTGTGGAGCATAGGTCTTCAACAAACACTTTCACCTCCCTGTGGAGCACAGGTCTTCAACAAACACTTTCACCTCCATGTGGAGCACAGGTCTTCAACAAAAACTTTCAGCTCACTGTGAGTACAGGTCTTCAACAAATACTTTCAGCTCACTGTGAGCACAGGTCTTCAACAAATACTTTCCAAGCAGTTCCTGTCATTCTTTTAAGATAATTTCATGTCTTCCCAATCACCTTCCTCTCTACTTTCATCTGTCTTCTCCAAAGAATATTTTGGTCTTCCACTTTGCCTCTTCACATGAGGATTCCAAAAAAGGGCCTGTCGTGTAATAATCTCAGTTGACCTCCGCATGGTGTTTCCTATCCAGCACCATCTTCTTCGTTATATCTCTTTGTCCACTGGTATTTGACTGGTATTTTCCCATAGTTTAAGTTAGTAATTTTGTCCTGCCATTTTTTTAGCATCTAAGGACCTATAAATGTTCCGGTATCTTGTCTATGGATCTAAATTCATCTTCATGTATGAATCGACCTGATTTGGTGGTAACACACTCCCCTGTATAACACGATGTTCTTTGTTAAATTATTATTTTTAGTTTGCAACTATTATCGCATTATTCCGTTTCTGCCATTATGCACACGAATATTTTGTATTATTGTATATTATTTTACATTACATTATGTCCCAGATTTTTCTAAGTTGGCGTCTTAAATATATTTTGCTTGGACTACTGCTAACTTTCATGATTGTACATGCCTGGAATAACAATTGGAGTTCATAATATAAATAATCTAAGGTATGCTGCTGATACAGTATTAATCGCTAAGAGGGAAAATGAGCTACAAGAAATGTTGGACATTATAGTGAAAGAAAGCAAAAATAAAGAACTCAGCCTTAATAGCAAAAGGACAGAGGTAAAGGTAACAACAAAGAAAAAGACATCACCTCAGTGCAAAATAAAGACAAGTGGAACAATATTAAAACAGGTAAATGAATTTAAATATTTGGGAACTTTGTTAACCTCAGATGCTAGATGTGCAATAGAGGTGAGATGCAAAATAACTCATGCAAAAGCAGCTTTCCAAAAAATGAGGAAGATACTGTGCAATCCATTTTTTTACAAACGAAACAAGAAACAAAGTTCTTAAATGTTATGTTGAGCCAGTCTTAATATATGGATGTGAATCATGGATAAGGACAACATACACGAAAATCACTGGAGGCTGTAGAGATGAGGTTTTTACATAACAATGTTGAGAATACCATGGACAGATAAAGGTAAACGGTAAACGGTAAACAGTAAAGGTAAACGGTAAAGGTCAAATACGAGACTTGAATCGGCGTCTTATCACGCCAGTCTCCACCCATATATATTATATTATATTATATTATATTATATTATATTATATTATATTATATTATATTATATTATATTATATTATATTATATTATGTTATATTATTTATATTATATTATATTATATTATATTATATTATATTATATTATATTATATTATATTATATTATATTATATTATATTATAATATGTCATGTCATGTCATGTCATGTCATGTTGTGTTATGTTATGTTATACCATACCATACCATACCATATCATATCATATCATATCATATCATATCATATTATATTACATTATAGTATAGTATATTATATTATATTATATCATATCATATCATATTATATCATATCATGCCATGTTATGTTATATTATATTATATTATATTATATTACATTATATTATATTATATTATATTATATTATATTATATTATATTATATTATATTATATTATATTATATTATATTATATTATATTATATTATATTATATTATATTATATTATATTATATTATATTATATTATATTATATTATATTATATTATATATATTATATTATATTATATTATATTATATTATATTATATTATATTATATTATATTATATTATTTAAATTATATTATATTATATTATATTATATTATATTATATTATATTATTATTATTATATTATATTATATTATATTATATATATTATATTATATTATATTATATTATATTATATTATATTATATTATATCATATCATATCATATCATATCATATCATATCATATCATATTATATTATATTATATTATATTATATTATATTATATTATATTATATTATATTATATTATATTATATTATATTATATTATATTATATTATATTATATTATATTATATTATATTATATTATATTATATTATATTATATTATATTATATTATATTATATTATATTATATTATATTATATTATATTATATTATATTATATTATATTATATTATATTTTATTGTGATCTTTAATATTATATTTTATTTATTATTATATTTGAAATAGATAGATAGACAGACAGACAGACAGACAGACAGGAAGATAGATAGATAGATAGATAGATAGATAGATAGATAGATAGATAGATAGATAGATAGATAGATAGATAGATAGATAGATAGATAGATAGATAGATAGATAGATAGATAGATAGATAGATAGATAGATAGATAGATAGATAGATAGATAGATAGATAGATAGATAGATAGATAGATAGATAGAAGATAGATAGATAGATGGATAGATAGATAGATAGATAGATAGATAGATAGATAGATAGATAGATAGATAGATAGATAGATAGATAGATAGATAGATAGATAGATAGATAAATAGATAGATAGATAGATAGATAGATAGATAGATAGATAGATAGATAGATAGATAGATAGATAGATAGATAGATAGATAGATAGATAGATAGATAGATAGATAGATAGATAGATAGATAGATAGATAGATAGATAGATAGATAGATAGATAGATAGATAGATAGATAGATAGATAGATAGATAGATAGATAGATAGATAGATAGATAGATAGATAGATAGATAGATGGATGGATGGATGGATGGATGGATGGATGGATGGATGGATGGATGGATGGATGGATGGATGGATGGATGGATGGATGGATAGATAGATAGATAGATAAATGGAGAGACAGAAGGAAAGAAAGAACGTTCTTTCTGTACAAACCCATCTCGAGAGCCTGTGTTCTGTTTAAAGATCAGCTTTGATTGTTCATGTTTCGCTAGTGTATAGAAATTCAGATGTCACTACTGGCCGTGGTAATCTGCCTTGTTTTAAGTTGATGATTTTATTTTTCCATATATTGTTTATTCTTGTAAGAGCTGCCACTGAGTTTTTCGTCCTAATACTTCTAGCTTTGAGCATTCGTCAATGACATTAGAGCCCAGGAAATTAAATTAACTGACAGTGTCGATTGGATCTCCTTTTATTGTAACTATTCTTGTAATGTCACTGGTCTTGTTTATCATCTGGTTTTGTCAGCAATGCTCTCATTGCATCTGTTCTTGATATCTTATCTTGGCACTCGACTAGGTCTTCATGCTCCGATGCATCACTCGCCAGCCCAACTATGTCATCAGGAAAATTCGAAGTCGGCAATAGAGTTGGTTCGGATGCTGACAGTCTTGTTGTGTTCTTCGAGGGTGTCTTCAAAACTCTTCTACAAAAAGTAATGTTTATTGATTAAAATAGCAGATTAATTACTTACAATACAGACTAACAAGTACCTGATGATTATAATTAGTTGCTGGGGATGGAAGGAACAGGGGATAGTTATAAACAGTTAATGCAGTTGGACACACCTCGTTGTTATTACCAGTGATTGCAAGTGGGGGCACATACGTATAACTAGTTGGTGCAAGTGGTGAAGAATCTGTCAGCCATTAATTACAAAATGTATTAATAATATACAAGAAGAATAACTTACCGCGATAAAACCATCACCATGATGACAATGGCAAAAGACAGAAGAAATGACCAGACAGCCTTGACATAATTGTTCTCGGAGCCTCTAATGAAAGTAATGCCAGTCATTGTACACCTGTCCGAGTACTTCGTCAGGATGTGCCGCACAGTCAACTTCTTAAACTTCCTGATTTCTGATTCTTCCGTCGAGTGAGACTCATCGTCCCTCCTCCCAATTAAGCTGGAGAATATCTTCACAAAACATGCCATGGCTGATAATCTGCTTTTTATTTATTTATTTATTTATTTTTTTTAAAAGGAAATGGTTAGAACATTTAATCAAATTACCATTATTGTTCTAGGAAAGGTAAAAAAAAAAAAAATTATAGGCTCAAACAATAGTCATCATCATCAAGTACAATGGTTGATGACATAGATGATCAGTTTTCTCCATAACTTCCTATCTCAACAGCTGCTGGTCAAATGTATTGTTGATTCGTTCAATCATCCACTTTCCACAACTTCCTATCTCTACAGCTTCTTGTCAAATGTATTGTTGATTCGTTCAATCATCCACTTTCCACAACTTCCTATCTCTACAGCTTCTTGTCAAATGTATTGTTGATTCGTTCAATCATCCACTTTCCACAACTTCCTATCTCTACAGCTTCTTGTCAAATGTATTGTTGATTCGTTCAATCATCCACTTTCCACAACTTCCTATCTCTACAGCTTCTTGTCAAATGTATTGTTGATTCGTTCAATCATCCACTTTCCACAACTTCCTATCTCTACAGCTTCTTGTCAAATGTATTGTTGATTCGTTCAATCATCCACTTTCCACAACTTCCTATCTCTACAGCTTCTTGTCAAATGTATTGTTGATTCGTTCAATCATCCACTTTCCACAACTTCCTATCTCTACAGCTTCTTGTCAAATGTATTGTTGATTCGTTCAATCATCCACTTTCCACAACTTCCTATCTCTACAGCTTCTTGGCAAATGTATTGTTGATTCGTTCAATCATCCACTTTCCACAACTTCCTATCTCTACAGCTTCTTGTCAAATGTATTGTTGATTCGTTCAATCATCCACTTTCCACAACTTCCTATCTCTACAGCTTCTTATCAAATGTATTGTTGATTCGTTCAATCATCCACTTTCCACAACTTCCTATCTCTACAGCTTCTTGTCAAATGTATTGTTGATTCGTTCAATCATCCACTTTCCACAACTTCCTATCTCTACAGCTTCTTATCAAATGTATTGTTGATTCGTTCAATCATCCACTTTCCACAACTTCCTATCTCTACAGCTTCTTGTCAAATGTATTGTTGATTCGTTCAATCAATGACTTTCCTCCCAGGCCGAAGCCGACACATAGGACGGAAGTTATAGTTTCTCCACGCTTGACACTCCAACACGCCGACACAGGACTGAAGTTATAGTTTCTCCACGCTTGACACTCCAACACGCCGACACTCCGGTCGTCCCCTATATCTCTTGTTTCTCAGCTGCTTACTTAGTGCAATACAATCCACTTTCTACCTGCACTACACGGTATCTTACCTTTTATATGTTCTTAGTAAACCCCACTCTGAGACATCTCACTCTTTCCTCCTTTCGGGTACCCTGTATTCTTCTGGTATATTCTTTGTGCATTGTTTATGCACATCGACCTAGGTGTGGACACTTCTGGGTATATATGCTGTATGCGCACTTTATCACATAGGTGATTGGATTTTGCAGCGCCCCTAGAAATGTTATTTTTTTCTTTTCTGTCGCCGTGTAATCAATTTTTCTATGAATCTGTCTGCTTCTTGTTTGAGTGAAGCTTTAGAGTGTGTTTCCAAATATTGTGGTTTGCAACTATTGCATCCCAGACTACAGGGTTTATGTTCAGAGTCTTCATGTCACGTTAATACACGTCTACAAATTGAAGTTTTGGGCGCTTCCTAGTCCTTTTGTCATCTGCTAATTATCCATAAAGTATATCTTTGGAATGCAGCCATCTTTCATACGGTATACGTAGCCAAGCCATCGTAATCTACGTTGTTTGAGCAGCATGTAAATGTTCGGGAGGCCTGTGCGAGTGAGGACCTCCACGTTTGTCACTTTTCCTTCCAGGTGATACTAAGAATACGGTGCAGACATCGCATATGGAATGCATTTAACCTTCTTTCCTGCTTTGCATAAGTTGTCCATGATACGCTACCATATAGGAGGATACTAATGATGCAGCATTAATAACTGCGGGATTTCTTTAATTGTAAGTTTGTTGTTTAGCCAAACACGCCAGAAAGACGGGCTGAAGTATATATACATAAGACTAACATGGATGAGTAACATCAAAAGATGTACAAGTCAGCCTACGACAACCTGCACCATCAAAGCAAGAGACAGAGCAGAATGGCGCTCCATGGTAGCCAACCTTAGTTGTGGAGATGGCTCTCGATGATGATGATGATGATATATATATATATATATATATATATATATATATATATATATATATATATATTATGCATGTATATGTATGAATATGTGTATATATACATTATATGTAATGTATATATGTATGCATACAGGCCTGTGTGTTCTCGAAGGTTGTCTATTTGTAAATAAGTACCGACATCGCCGGTGGAATTATAGTTGAGGTACCCTATAAAATACCCCCAACATGACTTCCGGTAAATATAGCTGGAATGGCGGCAGGAACAACTGAGGCTCAATATGAAAAATGTTCCTTGCTGCATTTTCCTCATGTCCCAAGTTCAGTTTGCTACAAGAGCTACTGAGTTTAGTGCTCTGTGCACACCGAGAATTGAGCTTTTCACCCGGTTTGTGCTTTGCTATTCAGATTGCTTGCGATAAATGATTTTATCATATGACTAAGAACAATTCAGCTGCGTTCACTTTCGGGGCTGCTTTGCCTTACGATTTTTGGCGTGTGCTGTAGCTGCTATAATGGGGACTGCAGCTGCCTGTCTTTGTTTCGATCCTTCAATGAGATGAGTTTTAATTCGGATGATTCCACTGACTCGGGCGGTTGAGTAATTATGTATTTTAATACCTTTGCAGTGATACCGGGGCTTCCATAACCATATGCATAATCATATCCCCCACATATTTTTAGAACCGTTCTACCTGTGTTTTGGCTCTCTCAGTAGCTGGTCTACAACACCGAGTATCATGCGCGGTCTAGACAGCGTATACCACTCATTTTACCCCTCGACTCAGCGTATCACACATGGAAGATATTTTTATTTTTATTTCAATTATTTGTATTTTAGTTCGAGATTATTTTATTACAGCTATTTCAATATTAGTTATAGCTCGTTTCAAATCACGTGCCCAACTTCAAAACTGTATTACTCAGTAACCGTTTGTTAAAAACTGTTGAAATTTTCCAAATGTTATTAGAATGCAAAAGACCCTTTAAATGTATATTTAACAAAAATCTTGCAGCTGCAGTTTTCTCAAATACGGCGAATTTCTTTGATGTTTGTCAAAATTGTAAATTGTGAACCCTAAATAATAGAAATTACCGTAGTTGCTGGTCTATGATTAATTTTCACTAGGTAAAGGCGTGGCCGTAATGGGGAAATAACTGAATAAAACAAAACACCAGGAGAATTATTGTCTTCTCAGTTCGAGGACGGACGATAATATCAAGGTATACCTGTATGTCCAATTTTCATAGTTGTGTGGTCCTGAAAAGGACCGTTTGTTGAACTAATTTATGGTAATATAGGGGCCAACATTGTGGGGGCTATATACTTTCATTCTGAATCAGACGAGTCTAAAAAGATTTATAACTGTTTGGGGTTGAACATTCCACAAACCATCATTTTTCCAATATTCCTCTTCCTGTTTTAAGACGTGGTCTTCACATTTAGCCCAATAATCTTTGTCTATATTTAATAAAGCGAGATTAGCAAGAGTCTTTACATCGCATATTTTGAATGTTGTATTTTCATCTGCCACTTGTCCTTTTAATTTTGCCCAGATTAGTTCTATTGGATTTAAATGAGCATGGTAAGGTGGCAGCCTCAAACTTATATGACCGTGCTCTTGGATAATCTTATCTATTTGAAAAATGCGTGTCCTTTGTTTTTGCTTTACTAGAGATAGTAATTCAGGTTTTAACTGTTATTAAATTGTATGTGCTCCTCTGTGAGCCATATCTTAATAGCATCTTTTGTACTGGATGACGTCGGGACTTTATCTTCAAGTGCAACAATGTTGTGGTACGCTGCATTGTCCATTATTAGGCAAGATGGTCGATCTAGTGATGGGAGAACAGAATTTTCAATCCAATGTCTAAATATGTGACCATTCATCTCAGAGTGATAATCCCGATTGTCTATGGATTTTGAAAGAAAAATGAGCTCTGCATTCTGTATTAGTCCATGTTGTCGACTACCTGCATGAGCAATTATCAAGCGCTGTCCTTTGCTGCTAGATATTAATCTCTTAATCTTTCCATCTGATGACTGCCATTCCCTTTATTAGTGTGGTGAGCATTGATCCATGTTTCATCCAAGTACACAATATCATAACCTTGCTTGCGCACCTCTTTTACTTCACGTAAGTACTTGCTTCTCATGACTTACTATATGTGGCTTCTCACAGATGATGTTTCGTCCATTGGAATACTTTCTGAATGTAAAGCCTGCAGCTCTCACATTCCTCCATAATGTAGACTTTGATATTTCAATACTGTTGTTCTTTTTCAGCGATACTTTTAATTTTCTTGTTGTAACAGTTTCATTCATACCCAACATTTTGCGAATTTCACTTCTAATAAGTTCACTGTCGAAATTATCCAACATTTTTGCTCTTCCTTGTGATTTTGTATATTTTGAACATTGACGGTCACGTGCTTGAATCCAGCGATTAAATGACCGTTTAGATAAATCCAAAATGTGTCTTGTCCTATTCTCAGGGTTTTCTAAAGAATGAAATAATCTTCCTCGTTTAGCCTCTTTGCAAAAATAGTCATACATTTTTATTGCGATGTTTTGCAAACTGCAGAATTTCATTTTAAGACTCATGATAAAGGTTATCGTTCCACGTCTCCACCTATGAATTAACGGAAATGGAACACACAATTTCTCGTGTTTTTACAAGTGTCTAATTGTGTTAAAAAACCACGGTGGAAGCGTGCAAACACGTCAATTACACCGTGTATGGATTTTTACTCGTTATTTTTAACTTAAAATACTGTAAACATTAAGTTTTGACTACATCAATGGGTCGTTATAAATTTATATAAATCAAATAAGCAACAATAATAACCAAATGTTTTTTTAAATGAAATTAATTCCCTGTTGGATTCTAATCATTATAACTTTACATGCAAATTTTGAACAACTTACAACAAGCGGTTAAAAAGCTATCGATTTTAAAAGTTGGGCACGAGTTATGAAACAAGCTATAGGCTAATTTTATTCACTTACATATAGGTGTGTTGTTTGTTCTTCCTACTGAAGTCCAATGAACCGAAACACCGTTCAAATTTGTTTCATCCATTAATTACATAATTCTCGTGCCCTGTCGGGGCACACAAATGGAGTAAACAATTGTCGCACAGTTTCCTACCAGCATGGTAGTATGAGGTGACAAAGGAATGTTAGGCATTGGAATGGCTATCCTGTACTGTAATAAAATAAGCCGCAAAAACTTGCAAACGAAAATAACATAAATATAGAAGATCATTGGAAAAAGGCAAAGGATATATGGAAGGACACATGTGAAGAAACCCTAAAGAAACAATAAGGCATGGATGACATAAGAGACCCTGGAGAAATTGAAGAACGACAGAATAAGAAAGCAGACATAAATAAAAGCAATACGAGATGTACTAAAGCCAAGGCACAAGAAACCTACACAGAGATGAACAAAGAAGTGAGAAGATGCATTAATGGTGACAAGAGGTAATATATATATATATGAACTAGCTAAAGAGGCAGAGGGGATGTGGCAAATAAATGAAATATGAAAACACTGTACAGTAGCACAAAGGAACATACAAACAGATCAATGATTTATTAAAGATAAGAACGGAAATCTGATTAGTAATATAAGGGAATAGAAGTAATTAATTTCCGGTTTCCGGTCGTCCAATATGGCATTTTGTTTTAATGTCGGAGTGTGGATTTTGTGATAAGTGACCGAAAATGTGTTTCTTACTGTCATATAGGTTTTTCTTAAAGTTGTGTAAAGTGTTCTATTCAAGGAGGAGGACAAGATCAGATAAGTACTTTTAAAATGTAACTATCTAAAGATTTACAGTTAACCCGTAGAAGATCGCGTGTGACACGTAGCGATCTAGCACGTGGAGAAACATCTCATGACTACCCCCAATATCTATATAAGTTGTAACAATCAATATATGTGGAATAACAAAGTTGAACTTATAGCATCGGGGATACATAACATACCAGTAGAAATATTAGCAACAGCAGGAGAAACACGATTTACATGGCTGCACTGAATATTCGATGCAGAATGGCACCAAAAATAACTCACAGAAGACTGGCAACAGGCAATCAAATTGCCAATATGGACAAATAAAGGTAGCCAGAGATTGCAATCAATATAGAGGTATATCAGTTCTCAGCCATGTAGGAAATTTATACGCCAAAATTTTCGAAAAAAGGCTGAGACCAAAAATAGAACTACAGTTAAGCGATTCTCAAATGGGGTTCCGAAAAAAAAAACAGAGGATGTGCTGACGCTCTATCCACCTTTAAACAGCTTGCAGAAAAAATTTGTACATAGCTTTCATTGACCAAGAAAAGAACATTCGACCGAGTAAACAGAGAACAACTGTGGGAGATACTAGCAACATACGGAGTAAGCCAACATCTAACCAACCTAATTAAAAGTCTCTACATCAACAGCAGGGTGTCCGGTTAGCGCAATCGATAGGCGGTTGGCTTACCACGGCAACAGCCGGGTTCGTTCCCTGGCGAGGACACCTGGGTTTTACTAATTCCCTAAAAATTAGTAGGAGCCGCGATAGCTCAGTGGTTACCGGATTTTTTCTGGGAAAGTAAAAGCAGCACGGGCGTAATACCGACCACATTACCCCAAAAATCATGTGCTGAAGGTCTGTAAAATATAGGGTCACTAACACCATATTTCCCTATACGCCACTTGGCGTGACGGGGGGTACTTTACTTTACTTACATCAACAGCAGCTGCAAAGTCAGAACAGCAGCAGGCTACACAGACCACTTCGAAGTTAGATTACGAGTAACACAGGGGTGCGTACTATCCTCCCTACTGTTTATTACATACATGGACTACATATGCAAGTTAGCCAACCCATCAAAGACAGAGAAGATCAACGAGCTTTTATTTGCAGACGATCAGGCACTAATGTATGGAAAAATTGAAGACTCACAAGAACACTTAAAAAGACTTAACAGCACAGACACAATAACAACATGAAAATCAACATCAACAAAATAGAAGTCATGAATGTCGCCAAAGAGGAACAGAACATCAAAATAACTATAGACGGCAGGCAACTAAAACAAGTTAAGGAATTTTAATATCTAGTAGTCTAGTGACAAACGGCAATTCACAAATAGCAGAAATAGGCTCAAGATGCAAATTATTGTACATCTATCACCGCTATTGTCCAACAAGGATCTAACTCTAAAGGCAAAATAGACACTCAACAATGCAATATCCATCCCGACGTTGTGTTGCCAATGAAAGTCCTGGACACTAGAAGCAAGAACAGAAAGAAAAGTAATCCTTGAGAACTTCCTCTTGTTTTTTTAGCTTTCCATTGAATTGTCAACATTCTTCTGAGAAATCCCTACTCTGTGGCCTCTAATCGTCTTTTCAAATGTTTGTCCACTGTCCATGATTCGCTTCCATAGGTTAGAATTGGTTCTATATAGCACCGATGAACTCTCTTTCTCATTTCTATTAACATAGATTTGTTGCATAAAATATTTTTCATTTTCTGAAATGCTATTTTGGCCTGAGCTATTCTGCTTTTTATTTCTGTGGTACATCTTCCATTTGATGTTATTATTGTGCCCAAGTGTTTCAAATGTTGCACTTGTTTCAGATTTGTCCTGTTTATTTTTATGCTGCATGATGGTGATGATTGTTTCTTCGATATGACCATTACTTCTGTTTTCTTACTACTCAGACTGAGACATTCCTTATTGCTTTCTTTTACTATTATGTCTATCATTTCTTGTAGCTCATTCTCTGTCTCTGCTATTAAGACTGTTTAATACGCACATCGCAAATTATTTATGTTGTGATAGTTGACTTTAATTCCTTTTTTGTCTACTATTGATCTCATAATATATTCGCTGTAAAGTGAAAACAAATCCGGCGACAGAACACAGCCTTGTCTGACCCCTTGTTTTATAAATTGAAATTGTCCTGTTTGGTTGCTAATTTGTAAAGCTGATGTTTTGTTGCCAGTGCATGTTGCCAGTGCATGTTTTTTTTATGATTAGCAGATCTTTGTCATAAATGTTTAATTTTTCCAGCATATTTATTATTTCCACATGCTTCACTTTGTCAATGCGTTTGTGTAGGCACATATATAGATTTTTCTTTACCTCTATTGATCTTTCTATCAATGTCCTTAAGATGTATATTGCATTATTGGTGCCCTTTCCTTTCACAAATCCACACTGTTCCTCACTTATTTCTGGATTATTTTGTTCCTTACACGTCTCATGATGATTCTTAAGAATATTTTAGTCACATGGCTCATGAGACTGATAGTGTGATGGTCTTCACAATCAGTGTCACCTGACGTCTTCGGTACGACTACAAGGATAGATTTTAGTAGATCTTCGGGTATGTGTCCAGTGTTATATATGCCAAATAAAAATGTCCGTATCAATCCATAAACTCAACCTTTTCTTTTCTTTTATGTTGAGGGCATTTGTTCTCGTGTCGTGGCGTCCCAACAGCTTTCACCATTACCAATCTGCAAGCTCCAAGTTCTGTAATTCAGTCTCGTCTCAAAAAGTTATCATCTATTATTGCGAGTGCAAAAACAAAATGTTTGTAAACAGACAGGTCTGTCTCTCCTGTGCAACAATCACCTCCTCCTCAATTTGGAATACGCACCAACTACTTGTTGGAAAGACTGAATTAATAATAACTTTAGACCGGCACTCTTACCGATTCGAGGATGTCAAACAAAAATCATATTATGTCCAAAAATGTTTCATATGATGAAACATTGTTCGTTTAATTTGATTTAAATTTGCCAAGTTTCAATGGCAGAAACGGAATTATGCTTTGTGAACTTGATGCCATTTGATAGTTCACAATATCAAGACAGATAATTTCCTCAGTGCCTTGAGTTCAATAATTAAATGTATCCATCTAAGCGGAAATTGTCGGGGATAAAACTCGAACGGGAAAAAAAACAACTTTTGAGAAGTTGTAACTTAAAGATAAGAGGGCCTTTCTGGTATGTAAGATTGTAGCGCATTGTTTCAATATTTCAATCAATTAATTGCAATTTCTTAACAGCTCTGAACTGGTAAAGTATAAATAATCTGTAGTTACAGTGAAACTGCCAGTAAGGATAAGAACATATGTTAAGACAATAGGTAAATAAATGTAAATACAACTTTTGAGAAGTTGTAACTTAAAGATAAGAGGGCCTTTCTGGTATGTAAGATTGTAGCGCATTGTTTCAATATTTCAATCAATTAATTGCAATTTCTTAACAGGTCTGAACTGGTAAAGTATAAATAATCTGTAGTTACAGTGAAACTGCCAGTAAGGATAAGAACATATGTTAAGACAATAGGTAAATAAATGTAAATACAACTTTTGAATGGGGCAGTGGTTAGTGAACTTTACTCCGAAGGACAAGAGCTCGAGTTTGATTCTGATCGACGGTTTCCGGGTTCACCCTACCTTAAATGGGTTCCGGATTATTTTTAAAGTAAAGTACACGGCGCGGGCGTAATACCGACCACATTACACTAAAAATCATGTGTCGGTGTTCCATCCAATTGATGGTCACCAACACCATAATCCCTATACGTCACTTGGCGTAACGGGGCTCTTGACTCTTTTTATTTTTTACTTTACAACTTGTGAATGGCAAGTAAATAGCACACATGACATTAAAGCATGTAGCGACGTCTACAGTAATTCCGTTATATAATTTAGTTGTGGCGGTTAATATTTGAACTTCACTTACACCACAACACAGGTAACCAGTCACGTGATCTTGATCTGTTGATCAGGTGCATTTTTTCACAGCTGCATAAACAATCACCTTTCTATTTATGAACGAGTTGGCAAATGTAAAGTGATGCAAGAGTGATAACAAATGAGATTTATGCAACATGGATGACCAGTCCCTCCCATCATAACCCCACATGTTTAACACTTTCAATTGTATTTATTACTTTAACGCTTTCGATGGTATTTGTTGATTTAACACTTCCCATGGTATTTGTTGATTTAACACTTCCCATGGTATTTTATTAATTTAACACTTTCGATTGTATTTATTAATTTAACATTTTCCATGGTATTTGTTGATTTAACACTTCCCATGGTATTTATTAATTTAACACTTTCGATGGTATTGATTACTTTAACGAGTTCGATGGTATTTCTTACTTTAACGCATTCTGTGGCATTTCTTATTACTGGCTACAATCAATTCAGATTCGATGTTGTGTGTCATAACATGTAACTTGAACAGAGTGAGAACCGTTTCTTTGTCCTTTATCTCTGAAATATTAAAATTGTTTCCGTACCAATCTCCAGGTCATTAAAAATAAAAAAAACCATTAAGAACCTTCGCACTGTCCTGGTATCTGCTAAACAAGCCAGCCATCCCTTTAAATGACATGTATTGTCCAGGTATCTGCTAAACAAGTCAGCCATCCCTTTAATTGACATGTACTGTCCTGGTATCTGCTAAACAAGTCAGCCATCCCTTTAATTGACATGTACTGTCCTGGTATCTGCTAAACAAGTCAGCCATCCCTTTAATTGACATGTACTGTCCAGGTATCTGTTAAACAAGCCAAACATCCCTTTAATTGACATGTACTGTCATGGTATCTGCTAAACAAGCCAGCCATGCCTTTCATTGACATGTACTGTCCAGGTATCTGCTTAATAAGTCATACATCCCTTTCATTGACATGTACTGTCCAGGTATCTGCTTAATAAGTCATACCTCCCTTTCATTGACATGTACTGTCCAGGTAACTGCTAAACAAGCCAGCCATCCCTTTCACTAACATATATTGTCCAGGGACCGCAACTCGTGATCTTGATCCTTTCCAATGCCGCTAAACTTCGCTTAAGGCTCATTGTGTTATTTACCATCCATCTCTATTACCGGGTGTGATGTTCCATCATATCCACAGGAGTGTGCGCACGAAACTTTAAAATTTTTTTTTTTATAAATTATATTTTCGACGTAACTATAAGTTTTCCGTATCTTTCTGCATCCTGATGTTTTCCATAGTAGAGATTTGACAAAACTTCTTTTGTTGTCCCTTCTCAATACATGCCTGACACATCTTCTACTCCTAACTGGAGATTATATTGTTGGTAGCATGACCATTTCTCTAGATCCCTACAAATCCTCGAATGTTTGAAGTCCCCTAATGCGGTATTCACGAACGTAAAACAAAATAATCTACACGACAGAAGGAATTCAAATGCTCACACACGATGTTAAAAACTGACACTAGCGTTCATGAACGAAACAAATACATTTTCTACACTACCTCTTCGTCCATTATTTGTAACTTGTCTTAGCAGTGAAAAATTGCGACTGATGGCTACCTCAACCAACAATTTTCAATCGTATGTATATATCAGTGCAGGTGATGACATAAAGAATATTAAAACATACCTCTGGGTTTACTATGTTATGGCAACAGTCTCCAGTGGCGTCTCCTGATCCCCGATACCAGGGTGTGAGAGTTTAATGTTCTAAAAAAAAAAATCAATTTCTCTAGAATGACTTTCAAGCATTGTATGTTCATTTTAGTGTAGTAATATTAATACATTGAGTGCACCATACTGATAAATATTATACATACTCTACTGATATTTGTGTTATTTTAAATAAAACGATTTGGAAATATACATCAGTCTTAAATAACTAAAATCTATACTTTCAATGTTGTTGCATTTCCAAGTCTTAACACTGTATGCATGTTTTCCATTTATATATTAATTCCTGTGTTGTTAATTTATTCATAAACGTTTTAATCATAAATTTAAAAAAATGACTCTTTCAATCGTCTGTAACATTTCGTTTTCTATAGAAATAAGACTCAAGCCACTCAAACGATAGTGGCTCTGAATGCACATACACTATTTACGTATCCGCTTGAAAGCAGGAACTAAACCCTGTACTGAGCTTGTAGTACAAGGAATAGTCAGAATAAATTCACTTATTTGTGTACAATTTATACACTTCTTTCAGTCCATAATATAAATGATTATCTTTCATAAACTTGGCAAGTTCAAAAAGTGACAACTTTTGAAATTGAGGACCTGCATGAATTATTGTCAATTCACTGTTGCGATCTGATCACTTTCTCTATCTGGCGTTGATCCGATGGCTACTAAAGGAAATGCTAGTCCTCTTCGTCATCGGACCTCAGATTGAGTGGCCGTCCATGTTTTGCTTTTGTTGCTTTTATTTTTTAGTAGCTTTTGGCGGAAAACATGCGATTTCAGCACGACACTTTGAGTACCTACTCGCCTGACCACACTGGACGCACTAGTCTCTTACTAGAGGCACCGCGAGGGGGTGCAGTATGATCTGGCTGGACCTGGTTCACTTGCGCATACCATCAGCTATGAGTCAAAGACAACACCTAGGTCTGTTTTTGTTAGCCGCCTTGCCTGCCGGTTTTTTTTTTATTTTTTTTTTTTTGCGTTCGCCAGCTTTCAACTCTGGTGAAGTCCCTAGAGACTTGGAACTGAATTTTGTGTGTTAGTCCGTTTTTCCCTGGCAGCCGTGAGCACAGGGGTCCCTCACCGTACAGGCAGATAACTCCGTCTTCGGAGGTACTCCTATTTTTTTCGTCGATGAGTAATTGACGTTTCAAGCCGGGTCTACCTGCTGAGACCAGGGGTGGTTGCCGCAGAGAGAAATTATAAATATAAATCCCAACTGGTTCAGCCGGGATTTGAACTCACAACCTCTCTGTCTCAAGGCCGGCATTTTGTCTCGAGACCAACCAGTCCCCTTTGCCTGCTAGTGTTATCAAATGGAGCTCCATAAGACAATCTTAAATCACATGAGTTATCAGGAATTTTGTCTTTGTAGCTGTCAACATTGTGTTGCCAGAAGATCTAATATATAATACATGTGTGCTTCAACAAAATCATCAAATATAAGAAAATTGACGACTTGATTAGAAGATACAACAAGAAGATCTCAAAGCAAACCATCAAGTGGGAATCAAAGAGTAAATGATAAAGATTCAGTACCTAAAGAAACGCTAAAAAAAAACCCACTGAGGCGCGAGGTTAACAACAGTTATCAGCTCTCTCGCGTGATTGAACTGCTCGGAAAGAACGGGACATGTGGCGAGGTACATTGCGGGTTCTGTGCAAGGTCTGACACATGACAACATCGGGCATAGAGAGTCTAAATGTCTACTATATGTGCTTGGGCTGGAAATTATAACAGACACACATACACTGTATCCTATTTATATATATATATATATATATATATATATATATATATATATATATATATATATATATATGTATGTATGTGTGTGAGAGTGTGTATTATATATATGTGTGTGAGATTGGGTATTATATATGTGTGTGTGTGAATGTGTATTATATGTATGTTTGTGAGAATGTGTATTATATATGTGTGTGTGAGTTTGTGTATTATATATATGTGTATGAGAGTGTATATTACATACATATATACATATATATACTAATCGATCCTCCACACTCGGCAATAATACTATCCCATGAACGCTTGTGAGTCCCACACGGCTGTTCTAAATTTACGAAAGAACGTTAGTTTGACTTTGCGAAGTCTAACTCTTAACCTAGAAGCATTGGATGTTTACAGCAGGTCATATAAAAAGGGCGTAACTCTGGCCTGTGCTGACAGTAAAGCAGCAGGTCATTTGATTGTTGATAGAGAAGTCTCTAACACTTGCTTACATCAACAGTCTCACATCACCCTTTATACAATATTAGCAATGCTTTATTACAATTGTTACTGCTGACAATTTCAAATTGATTTATATTTGAATTATTAGAAATATAAAATACGTAACTAATAACATACTAGTAAAGAATAATATCTCTGTAACATTCCAGGCATGTCGTAAGAGGCGACTAAGGAGGTTGATTGATGGCTTGACTACCTGTCATTGTAAAAAAAAGTATTGTAATGGAAATAGAGCGATATATTTTAGAAACAGTGATCTCTGCAATATGTGCCATTTTGGCACGCAAGGTTTCTGTTTTTGATATTGTGGTTCTGCCCTATGTGCCGTCTTCGGCTCGAAAGGACAATAGATAGATAGATAGAATAGCATACTAATAAGTATTAGAAAACTATACAGAGCTTCACAGCAGGAGGCCATTTGATCATCAGAAGCGGACCCCATCGAGCAAGTGTTTCGGCCCTTTAGCTTCTTGGCACTCTAAGGGAGGTGGGCCATCTGAGTCATGACTGTCAGGCGTCGACCTCCTGCTGCATTGACTCTAAAGCTTACACTATATATTCGACACAAAATAACTACACTTACTCTACGCAACAGTTTTGTTCTAATCTACGGTCTTTACTAGCCTGGTCTACTAACTTGTCTCAGCTTTAATTAATCCAGCACATTCATGTCATCTTCAGTCGTATAAAGTGGCTATTAATTGCAACATTTTTTTTATAAGCTCGCGTACAAGCTGCTTTGGTATGGCGTGATTTTGATGGGAAAGAGCGGATCAGAAACTGATAATAGGTGATAAAGATAGGTCGGGCTGGGAACTTCATTGTTTTAACTGTCGGTATTGCAGGTGTAGCTCACCCTCATAAATAATTTTAAGTAATTTCAATTGATCGTACGCCGCTTGTATAGCACACAAAAACGGTACGCCACTGGTGTACACATATCTGACTAATACACTACGTATATAGATGTGATGAAATATTCATGTTCGTGGATCAATATCAGCGTATACCCTAGATACTTCCACACATGACTAGCGTAATATTCACAAAAAAGATTTTCCTTCTAAGCGGTGATTGAAATTTTATTACTTTTTTCTATCAACAGTGTTCTCCGCACAATATATATCATTCCTTCTTGCTATCTACCTGTTACATATTAACCAAATTTCTCTTACTTGCGTTTCTTATGTTTTGTTATGTTAGGGTCATCATCACTGCACTACTCACGAATGCACAGGTGATCCAGATTATTTCAAGCCCACGAAAATCGAGAGAAGACGAAGGAGAACCGTGACACGTGTGCATGAACTCCACAACACCACCTGGGCTACATTGATGTGGGTGAATATGACACACGTATTTACGTACGTGAAGAAGATATTATGCAATCCATTTTTGACAATCCAAACAAGAAAAAGAGTTCTTAAATGTTATGTAGAGTCAGTCTTAAGATATGGATGTGAACCATGGACAATAGGACAACAAACAATAAAATTACTGGAGTCTGTAGAAATGTGGTTTTACTGAAGAATATTGAGAATACAATGGGCAGCTAAAAGGAGTAATGAAAACGTTCTGAAAATCGCCAAAGCAAAAAGTGAGCTAATTTCCAATATTAGGAAGAAACAATCATCATTTTTTGGTCATGTAATGAGAAGAGAACAACTGGAATATATTGTAACAACAGGGAAAATTGAGGGACGAAGAGATAGAGGGAAGCAAAGAGAAAAAATACCAGACAGCTTAAGAGAATGGCTTGGCAGAAACAACAACAGAAATGATAAATAACTGCCAAGATAGAAAATTGTGGAAAGACATGATCACCTACGCCAGCAGGCTCGGTACTTGATGATAATGATGATGATTTTCGTACATACTAAAATAACTACCTGTATACCTAACATACTGTCTATCTAACAAACTAGCTGTCTACACATCCATCTGTTGGGGAGTTTCAATGCCTGCGATCTACAGTCGCAATAGCAGAGTCGGCACACATCAGCTACCCAACACAAGCGGTACTACTTCCCCGTCGATCTTCCCCAATAACAACCAACGTCACAACAGACTTGCAACCACAAGTTAGGATCACCGTGTTTCCTTTAGTAGTGGCTCTTGCTGATATAGAAGATCTAATATTGCCTTCATAACTGGACGGACTGGCAGTTGCCAGCACAGGATGGGACTAAACAAACTCCAACACTCAATAAAAGCCGGGAATATCAAGAAAACCATTACGATCTGCCACTTTCAATAAATAAAGGCCACCCTGCTCGCATCAAATCGTGGCTTTACGTCAAAGACGAACAAATTGTGACTTTTCGCCAAAAACAATTAAATCGTGGCTTTATGTCAAAAACAAAAAAAATCGAGGTTTTACGTCAAAAACAACTAAATCGTGGCTTTATGTCAAAAACAACTAAATCGTGGCTTTATGTCAAAAACAACTAAATCGTGGTTTTACGTTGAAAAAACTAAATCGTGGTTTTTCGTTGAAGACAACCAAATCGTATCTTTATGTCAAAAACAACCAAATCGTGGATTTACGTCAAAAACAACCAACTCGTGGATTTACGTCAAAAACACCAACTCGTGGCTTTATGTCAAAAACAACTAAATCGTGGCTTTATGTCAAAAACAAATAAATCGTGGCTTCATATCAAAAACAAATAAATCGTGGCTTTATGTCAAAAACAAATAAATCGTGGCTTTATGTCAAAAGCAAATAAATCGTGGTTTTACGTTGAAAACAACTAAATCGTATTTTTTTGTTGAAAACAACCAAATCGTATCTTTATGTCAAAAGCAACCAAATCGTAACTTTATGTCAAAAACAACCAAATCGTTGGTTTATGTCAAAAAGAACTAAATCGTGGTTTTACGTTGAAAAAACTAAATCGTGGTTTTTCGTTGAAGACAACCAAATCGTATCTTTATGTCAAAAACAACCAAATCGTGGATTTACGTCAAAAACAACCAACTCGTGGATTTACGTCAAAAACAACCAACTCGTGGATTTACGTCAACAAAAACCAACTCGTGGATTTACGTCAAAAACAACCAACTCGTGGATTTACGTCAAAAACAACCAAATCGTATCTTTCTGTCAAAAACAAACAAATCTTGGCTTTACAGCAAAAACAACCAAATCGTTCCTTTACGTCAAAAACAACCAAATCGTTCCTTTACGTCAAAAACAACCAAATCGTTCCTTTACGTCAAAAACAACGAAATCGTTCCTTTACGTCAAAAACAACCCAAACCATCCATACACTCATAAATTGTATGTTTATCTTATCTTGTTTGCTGTCCTCGTTTTTCTTGACATGAGTTGCATCACTTCGCCTGTCCCCTATTTCTATTACTCCACTATAGTCTGCCCCTCCATCTATTTTTCCACTCTAGTCTGTCCCCTATATCTATTACTCCACTCTAGTCTGCCCCCTCCATCTATTATTCCACTCTAGTCTGTCCCTTCCATCTATTACTCCACTCTAGTCTGTCCCCTATATCTATTACTCCACTCTAGTCTGCCCCCTCCATCTATTACTCCACTCTAGTCTGTCCCTTTCATCTATTACTCCACTCTAGTCTGTCCCCT